>OY982570.1:23854008-24561508 GCA_963859945.1 Euplagia quadripunctaria | reverse complement strand
GTTTCGGAGTTCAGAGAACCACCCGGCTCTATAACACCAAGAAGCTAATTGGGAACAATTCAACACCACACTAACGGAACTAAAGACAGAATCTAATATTAATAAAATAGCTATCGAAAATATAAATAATAAAGCCGAATTAGAATATATTGTTAATAAGTACACAAAAATAATCACCTCAGCATGCAAGGAGAGCATGCCAATAAAGAAAAATAAAGACACAATAACAGTCCCCTTGGTGGAATGAGGGAGCTCGCACAAAAAAAGAAAAACTATGGTGACCTTCAGGCGAAGGATAAAAAACGCTGCGCCGCACCGTAGAGATAAAGTCGTCGAAGAATACCTGCAAAAGAAAGAAGACTATGAGTGCCATGCCAAGAAAGCCCGTACTGATAGCTGGAAAGAGTTCTGCGGGAGGCAGGACAGAGAAGGAATGTGGGAAGGGATCTATAGGATCATCGGAAGAACCGCCAGGAGAGAAGAGGATATGACCCTTAAAACCAAAGAAGGTATACATCTTAACCCAAAAGAATCGGCAGACTTACTAGCTGAGACATTCTACCCCGAAGACCTAGAGAGCTCGGACAACTCCGACCATCGCCGCACCAGAGAAGCGGCAGAGCGGGGTAAACGAATGGAACCATGATGAGGAACATGACCCACCGTTTACTCCGCTGGAGCTAAAGATCGCGGCGGGGAGTTTTAACCCAAAGAAGGCCCCGGGAGCGGATGGCTTCACAGCAGACATCTGCAGCAGAGCGATCTCCCAGGATCCAGACGCTTTCCCTTGCCCTATTCAACAAGTGTTTGCAGAAGGCGCACTTTCCGGACATCTGGAAGGAGGCCACAGTCGTGGTACTTAGAAAACCGGGCAAGGATGATTACACGAACCCCAAGGCATACAGACCAATCGGTCTACTGCCAGTCTTGGGGAAGATCCTGGAGAAGATGATAGTAGCAAGGATGAAGTGGCAGTTAGTACCGCGGATTAGTACTCACCAGTACGGATTCATGCCCCAGAAGAGCACCGAGGACGCCCTCTATAGCCTAATACACCGAATTAAGGGTAAGGTTGAGCTGAAGAAGCTGGTCACTCTAGTGTCATTGGACATAGAGGGGGCCTTCGATAGCGCCTGGTGGCCGAAAATCAGAGTTCGACTGGCAGAGGAAAAGTGTCCGGTAAATGTTAGGAGGCTACTCGATAGCTATCTCAGCTGCAGAAAAGTCAAAGTAAGATACGCCGGGGAAGAAAGCACGCGAAACACCACGAAAGGTTGCGTGCAAGGGTCTATTGGCGGCCCAATTCTCTGGAACCTGCTTCTCGACCCACTATTGCGAGGACTTGGTGATAGGGGACATTACTGCCAGGCTTTCGCCGACGATGTTGTGTTGGTGTTCGATGGCGATACAGCGCTGCAAATACAGGGACAGGCTAATGCCGCTCTCGACTATGTGCAGCAATGGGGTGTAAGAAACAAGTTAAAGTTTGCGCCACATAAAACCTGCGCCTATGGTCCTTACAAGGAAATTGAGGTACGACACCCCTTTGCTGTCCATGGGAGGGATCGGTATTAGCATGTCCAAGGAAGTTAAAATATTGGGGCTCACCATCGACGACCGCCCTTACTTTTAACACTCATGTAGCGGCTCAGTGTAGAAAGGCGATAGCTATATATAAGCAGCTAGCGAAAGCCGCCAGAGTTAGTTGGGGTCTCAATCCCGACATCATTAGGACCATCTATGTCGCGGTTATTGAGCCAATAGTTATGTATGCGGCGGTGGTATGGGCACCTGCAGTTAAAAAATTGGGTTATCCAGAAGCAGCTCAACATGGTGCAACGAGGTTTTCGTACAGAAACTCTGCAAATCGTATCGCACAGTCTCCTGCACTCGGCACTGGTGCTGTCTGGGATACTGCCTCTCGACATCCGAGTGCAAGAAGCAGCCGCTCTGTACGAGGCCAAGAGAGGGTTATCTCGGATAATGCTAGGAGATAGAGAGACCGATAGTGTGGTTAGCTTTGCGGAGGCACCTCATCCAGCTGTGCGCATGGCCTTGGATTTCGTATGTCTGGTAGACGAAAACCTTGTTGACAGGTACAATGTGCAGGCGGTGCGAATATTCACCGACGGCAGCAAGCTGGAGGGGAAGGTCGGAGCCGCACTTTCCGTATGGAATGGTGAGGCCGAGACTCGGACCCCGAAAGTTCTGTCTGTCCCGCGTACTGCACAGTCTATCAGGCAGAACTCCTGGCCATACGCGAGGCAACAAACGAAATCCTCAAAGAGGGGGGCGAGAAGTTATGGGGTATATAGCGATTCGAGAGCAGCGCTCGAAACAATTGTGAACCATGGCGCCTTGCACCCCCTTGCCGTGGAAGCGCGGGACAACCTGTGGAAAGCCTTCTCCCAGGGCAAAGATGTCTCTTTGTTCTGGGTCAAGGCCCATGCAGGCTTTCAGGGCAACGAAAGGGCAGACCAATTAGCCAAGGAGGCAGCACTTAGTTTAAAGAGAAAACCCGATTATGACCGGTGTCCGCTATCTTACATTAGGAGGCAGATACGTGACTTATCCGTAGCCAAATGGGACAAAAGATACCGAGTAGGAGACACCGCGTCTATAACCAAATTGTTTTTTCCTAGTGCGTCTGACGCTTACAGTATTGTCCGAAAGATCCAACCGGAGGGTCTGCTTACACAGATCCTCACAGGGCATGGTGGATTCGCCCAGTACCTGAACCGTTTCAGGTGCCGGGATAGTCCGTCATGCATCTGTGACCCGATGAAGGAGGAGACCGTCCCTCATTTGCTAATAGAGTGCCCAATGTTTACTAAGAAACGCTATGAGCTCCAGCAAAAAACGGGAATAGACATGACTATAGACAACTTAAAATCATATATTAGTTTAAAAGAAACTCGAAAACTTTTTCTAAACTATTGCTCAGAAATATGTAGAGTTGTAAAAGATAGAAATAAGGATGAATAAAATTCTGCTTAGAGTATAATTATAAAATATTATATTAATTAAGCTAAAATAGTACTAGACATAAGAAAATAGGAAATAAGTAATGGTTTGGGAGAACTATAAATGTAAATAAATAGTTGTGTAAATTCTGATGCTAAACTAGTGGCAGTAATGTCCATACAGTATAATTTAATTACGAACACTTAGTTGTTAAATATAGAATTAAGGTGATTAATGAAATAAAGGTGGCAAAGAGCCCTGAAAAATAATATCAGGGGAAAGCAAGAACACCCTGTGATGACGGGTGCCTTTAATAAATAAAAAAAAAAAAAAAACCTAACCTAACCTAACCTAACCTAACCTAACCTAACCTAACCTAACCTAACCTAACCTAACCTAACCTAACCTAACCTAACCTAACCTAACCTAACCTAACCTAACCTAACCTAACCTAACCTAACCTAACCTAACCTAACCTAACCTAACCTAACCTAACCTAACCTAACCTAACCTAACCTAACCTAACCTAACCTAACCTAACCTAACCTAACCTAACCTAACCTAACCTAACCTAACCTAACCTAACCTAACCCACTAATCGCGGAAAAAGGAAAAAGGGTGCAATTTTTAAAATTCGCAGAGGACGTATGCAAAATTGTGATAGAGAGAAACAAACAAGACTAATTTGTTTCTCTCTATCATAAACAAAATAACTAATAAAATAAACAAAGAAAACAATTAAAAAAGAGTTAACAAGTAAAAACAGACAGAAAAAGGCTCTTGTCATGCAAGAGGATAGCTTGCTATAAATTAAAAAAATAAAAAAAAAAAAAAACCTAACCTAACCTAACCTAACCTAACCTAACCTAACCTAACCTAACCTAACCTAACCTAACCTAACCTAACCTAACCTAACCTAACCTAACCTAACCTAACCTAACCTAACCTAACCTAACCTAACCTAACCTAACCTAACCTAACCTAACCTAACCTAACCTAACCTAACCTAACCTAACCTAACCTAACCTAACCTAACCTAACCTAACCTAACCTAACCTAACCTAACCTAACCTAACCTAACCTAACCTAACCTAACCTAACCTAACCTAACCTAACCTAACCTAACCTAACCTAACCTAACCTAACCTAACCTAACCTAACCCAGTCCCGTTCCCTCTGTCAGTGCGAGAACAGTGCTTTACAGTCGCTCCGCGCTCTAAAAATCTAACGGTCGGGAAAAGTATTGAAAACTATACAGTGCGATACGTCAAAAGTTGCGGAATCGGAAGCGCTACACATTACCGAAAACCGCGTGAAAATCGGTCCAAAATTAAAGATTTTCTCCTAACAAAAACAGTTTTTGGTACCAAAGTGCTAGACAAATCTAGTGATATCTCTGGATCTAAAGCGACGACCTAGTATTTTTCAATTCTGAAAAGAAGCGCCTTGAAACTGTCCGTCGTTAGAGATCAATCTCGGATTTTTCGGGTGGAAACTCACGGAGCTGGAGCCAAAAAACCAAAAAGCACGTGTGCGCTTTTTCAGAATTTTCAGTGTTTTCAGGCTCGAAATTCTTACCGAAGTGAGTGTTTTAGTGCCTTCTAAGAAATTAGTTCAGCGACTTCGTGGGAACCCTGCGGGTTTTGCTTAAAAACCCCGAAAACCGAGGTTTTTGAGGTTATCTCCTCGGAGGCCGCGTGTTCGAGACAGTTTTTGCTGTGTGGCTCCTGATTCTTCGCGGTGACCCCCCATTTTTATACTGTCATTCGGAGGGAACCACCTTGCCGCACATCTCGGCAAAGTACCGGATTTTTCCCGCCACGCCCCTCGCCGCTGCGGAGGAAAACCTGAAACCGCGTGCACCGAGACTTCGCAGCCTGCGTTTCCAGGATCATCGACAGCATCACACCTTATAGCGGACCACGTAAGCGACACACTGCCGTTTTTTGTTTGTCGAAAAGTAGCCTGGAAGCAGAGATAAGAATTTTAGAAGAAATTCCATATAACACCTAAGTTGAGACAGCCCTACCCAGAAGGAACGAGCGACAACCCTTAGTTTTAATATTATTTTAGATAGGATAGCTCATGCAGAAAAATTGGGCAAATTTTCAGATTTTTCTTTAGTACACCTGCTGAGTTATTAACAGATCAAAATACCTACTGAAATACCTAACTTATACCTAAATTTTTCATATGATCTTGACAGAAGCGGGACAAGCATCATTCGATGCGTTATTAGCCCTTTAGTTTGTTAAAAAATTTTTATTACAATCAACGAATATTCCCATTCATAAAATTCAGAAAAACTGTCTTTTTGCGCTTCTTGGTTTTGGTATTTTCAGCTTCAAGTAATTATTTTTCAAAATTATTATATGTAATAGTATATCAGTTTCAACATAGTTTAATAGAATGGGTTATTAGCTTTTAACATTATTTTTTTCCAAATTTTTAAGTTAGGTATTATTAAATAGCGAATTTTTTACCGGAGCGCGGACTTCCCTGAAAACCGCACGATAACTGTGTTTTCAGTTTACAGGGAAACCGAGCGTCCTAGCCCAATTCTGACCATTTTTACGGGGTCCCCCCCCCTAACAACCACCCCCACGGTTTGTACCGGAGACAAACCCTTTGCCCCCCAACGGAACCTTTGGACAAAGTTTCATCCCCCTACCCCAACTTTTAGACTTCGACTTAGTCAACGGGGTGGAACTTTCCTCCTTACACTATTCTGGCCGTAACTTTGTGACTCGTTGCCCAAATCAGACGGGGTTTTCGGCTCCGAATAGAGCGGAAAACAGGCCACAAATTGGAGAGCCCTTAGGTAGAGTCTCTGCGTAACACAATCTAAAGCCATCTGAGCGGGGTTAGAGGGTTGGGTTTCATTGTGGGGTACAGGCCCGGAAAGTGTAGTGATTGACTCTACGTCTACGTTATGGTAGAGTCTAAAATATTTTAGAGTGGTTTATTTTATTTTTTTTTATTTTTGTTGTTTAATTGTTAAAGCAGTATTTAACCAATTGTTGACTCTACCATACTTTATATGTGTTGTTTTGTATTTTTTTTTTTTTTTTTTTTTTTTCCTTTTGTATTGTAGAATAGTGACCGGGACTATACATCCCGTCAAACGTTGACAACTCCACTGCGTGGAGTTGAGAGACTCTACATAGAGCCAAATCTTTATAGGACTTTATATGTAATTTTACTTTTTCTTGGCTAGAGATAGACCGACTCTACATAGAGTCGAAAGTTATTTTTGAGTGAAATTTTTATTTTTTTATATTTTTATATCTTTAGTTATAAGAGACTTGTGTGGTTTTGTTTTGAAAATTACACACTTTTGTTTTATTTTATTTTATTTTATTTTATCGTCCCTATTGACGTTTTTAATTTTATTTTACATCGACGCGTACCTCCAACATGTTTGGGTTTAGAACACCTAAAAAGGCGACTGACGGCGAAAGGTCTCCGTCGGGACCCGGGGCAGTTCCCCCCCCTTTAAACGTGAGACGCAGCATAGGGGAGTGGGAAGCTACAAAAACCAGCCCCACCCTCAATATAGCAGAAAAGACATCGCAGGCAGGTCCTGCGAAAATAAAACCAAAGACTGCGCCGACGCAGGATAGCAAAACTGCGACATCGACTGCATCAAAGAAGCCCGGCGATACAGGCTCACCTCCCAAAGTCGTCAAATACGCAGACAGAACCGCGGAGGCCAAAGCCTGTCTAACAAAAACCAAACTCCACCTCAGCAGTACCAAAAACACCAAAAGAGAAATCATAGCCGGTATCTCTGAAGCCACAGACCGACTTTACCAACTGGTAAAGGAGGTGGAAACAGAATTAAAAGTGGCAAAGCAAAGACGAACCAAGGAAGGACCGGTTGTAGTAGATCCAAAAACTCTATCCGTAGAAATAACTCCTGAGAAAACGGATACAAATAGGATACTACAAAAAATGGAGCAACACTCTAAGCTATTGATAGAAAACAATAAAAAGATAGAGGAGTTAAAGGAAAAAATTGACTATCAAAAAGAGTCCTTGGATAAGGGTACCTACGCGAGTGTGGCCGCAGCACAGCACATCAACCTACTACCAAGGCGTAACACGCTACATTCAGTGGTGGTTTCGTCCAAGAACGAAACCGAGACAGGAGATGAAATCCTGAATAGAGTAAGGAAAGCAGTAAACGCCAAAGACGGATGGATAAAGGTGGAGAAGGTAAGGAAGGCTAAGGACAGGAAAATAATAATAGGTCTGGAAACTGAAGAGGAAAGAAATAAGATCAAGACCAGACTCCAAAAAGAAGGAGTTGACCTCGCTGTCGAAGAGGTCAAAAACAAGGACCCGCTCCTGATCCTGAAGAACGTCCTAACGGTAAATACCGACGATGACATAATAAAGGCACTCAGAAACCAGAACAAGGGTGTCTTTGACGGCCTCGATAGCGGGGAAAATAGAGCGGAGATAAGATACAGGAAAAGGACACGCAACCCCCATATTGGCCATGTCGTCATCAGCGTTTCGCCCATCATCTGGAAACGGGCAATAGAAATCGGGACCACGCACATAGACCTCCAACGCGTAAAAATCGAAGATCAGTCCCCGTTGGTCCAGTGCACACGATGTCTAGGCTTTGGACACGGCAAACGACTCTGTAAAGAGCCTGCGGACTTATGCAGCCACTGCGGCGGTCCCCACATGAGACCAGAATGCCCAGATTGGATGTCAGGCTCACCACCCGCTTGCCGGAATTGCGCGAGGGCAAAAACAGAGTACGGCACACAACACAACGCGTTTAGCCACGATTGCCCTGTACGGAAAAAATGGGATGACGTGGCCAGATCGACGGTCGCGTATTGCTAAAGGCACCTCAGAGCATAATATCCCGTACAGAATATTGCAGGCCAACCTCCAGCGCAAGAAGCTAGCCACCAACGAACTCCTAATGGAGGCCGCGAAACGTGGAACAGCTGTGGCGCTTCTCCAGGAACCATACGTGGCAGGAGCAAGAGTAATGAGGAGTCACAGGGGCGTCAGGGTCTTCCAGAACACTGTCACAGGAGATGGGACTGTTAAAGCGGCAATAGCCGTCTTTAACAGCGAACTTATAGTCAAGCAGTACCCGAAACTCACCACAAATAACATCACAGTAGTGGGAATCCAGACCAGTGCCTGGGAGATCACGTTTGTCTCCTTTTACTTTGAGCCAGACCAGCCCATCGAGCCCTACCTGGAACATCTAAAGAAAATAGTGCTCACAATTGGTTGCAGGAAAATTATCTTTGGAGGGGACGCCAATGCAAAGAGTATATGGTGGGGCAGCCCGAAAGTTGACCTTAGGGGTGAAGAAATGGTAGGAACTCTCGGAGAGCTAAACCTAAATATTTTAAACCGAGGGGAAACACCGACCTTCGACACAATCCGAGGAGGGAAACGGTACAGCAGTCACGTGGACATCACCGCTTGTTCTGACGACATGATGGGCATGATTGACGACTGGAGAGTCGACGAGAGTCTCACGAGCTCGGATCACAACGGCATAATATTCAAAATTCTACTAGAGAAATCCAAAGGCATTCAAGTTCAGAGAACCACAAGAAAATTTAACACCAGGAAAGCCAATTGGTTCAAATTTCATGCGAAATTTGGCCAATTGAAAAACGAAAATAAATTCACAATAGCCGAAATTGAAAAAATTAAAGATGCAGAACAAATTGACGCTACAACAAACAATCTCACGAAAGCGATAGAACAAGCATCTGAACAAGCGATACCTACTAAAAAACACAAAGAGGTACTTACCCTGCCGTGGTGGTCCGAGAGGCTCGCTGAGATTAAGAAGACTGTTGCTACCAAAAAGCGCAGGATCCGCAGCGCCGCCCAAGTCCGGAAGTCGAAGGTCATCGAGGAGTACCTGAAACAGAAGGAAGAGTATGAAATAGAAGCGACCAAGGCTCAGACCGAGAGTTGGAAGGAATTCTGCGGGAAACAGGATAGGGAAGGGGTTTGGGAGGGTATATATAGGGTAATAGGCAGGACACAGCGAAGGGAAGAGGACCTGCCATTGGAAGAGAAAGGTGACGTGCTGGATGCGAGGGGTTCTGTGAAGTTGCTGGCGGAAACATTCTACCCGGAAGACCGCCCAGAATGCGACAACCCTCATCACCGATCCATTCGACTGAAGGCCGATAACGTAAACACTGGCGAGCAAAATGATCCTTGCGATCCACCGTTTACGATGGCAGAACTCATCAACTCGATGGAATCTTTCAACCCAAAAAAGGCACCGGGCTCCGACGGCTTTACCGCCGATATCTGTTGTCAGGCTGTAAACAATGACCCTAAACCCTTTCTAAAGCTCCTTAACCTTTTACGTGTTCGCGTGATTTTTAGGCAAAATACGTAAAATGATTTGAAATTCGCGCTAACGACTTTTAACGGCATAACACTTCAAAAAAACAATGATTACGTAATATTGCATTATGTTAGCGAAATACACCATATCTCATTTTAATCCCAGTTACATGGGCTACTAGAATAATATATTTGTAACAATTATAATTACATACCAGTTGGCGAAACAATCCAATATATTTTATTTTTAACTTTTTTCAGTTAACACCACCAATATTTTCACTTATAAAAACCAAACTAATATCACATTCACTCTAATACCACCATAACTTCTTAGATTACATGTAAACACATACACAACGATCACTACTTAACTTTCAAACTCATTGTTTACACAAATAAAACAAAAAAACATCGCGATCGAAAATTCGGTCCGCCATTATTTACCGAGGCGACGCGACTTATGACCTTGGTTACGAATTCGCGCCAAACGGCCAATCCTGTGACGTAGTTGCACACCAAAGTACAGGTGACCATAAAAAGACTTGTTGTATTGAAGTTCGTATGGTTTAAGGTTACTATTTCAAGAGCGTTCAGAGAAGTTTTTATTTACTGTGTGTAACAAATGTGTGTTCTTACAGCGAACAATAATATTATTATGATATAATAATATGATTATAGTACGGAGTATATTTTTAAAATAGATATGTACTTTTTTTTTACATGTATGTATTATATGTAATATAAAAAAAATTAAAATGTTAAACTTAGTAACATAATTAATCTGGTTTTGATACTAATAAGGCAAACAAAAACACGGTCAACCTGATGCTAAGCAGTTAGTGTGGCCTATGAACATTAATGAGTTGCTGTTAAGTTACCAAGTTATATAGAGGTATACATATACTTTTTTTACACTTCTAAACAAATAAGCACACGATCTACCTAAATATTTTTTAAATGTTCATATTTATGTTTGTGCCACCTGAAAATTCAGCGTATGGTTTTATGTTTATTTTTGTTTATTCTTACTACTTCTTACCCACCTATACAACTGTATGTATTTATACATATATTGTCTAATCAGTGAAATGCATGCAGTCCGAGCGCTTACGCTGACGTTAACCTTAAGTACCTGCAGTGTGATTCGAGTGTGATTCAACGAGTTATAAATATTAAGTACGTAAGAAAATTAGTGATATCATTCGAGCGCTGATTTAAAATTCAGGATTCAAAACACTTCGAAGTTTTTTTCTCTGCAAACATAACGAATTCAAACTGTCACATGTTAATTTCATGTGTTGGAAGAAATACTTGCATATATAGGTACATTGAACCCTTCTCTTCTAATCATAAGAAACATAATCGCATTTTTTTATAAGACAGCGATTGGTATGACAGACTTTATGTGGTAGTTCCAAGTACCTAATGTCCACACTACCAAATCCTCGTCCCGCTACTAAGGTTTAGGAGAAAATAAAGTACTTTTTAACCGATTTGGTGGTTCTGTATTCGATCTGTATCTATGTGTGTATGGTTGTATGTCTGTCTTTTTTTTAACTGACTTCAGAAAAGGAGGTTATCTATTCGATTTGTACTTATGCATCTATGTTTGTATGTCTGCGATTTGTTTTAAAAGCATTAGACAAATAAAAACCAAAAAATGTGTTAGTATATAATGCATTAGGTATTTATTAGTTCATTTTTAAACAATCAATTTCGTCACTTTATTTTTTTTTAAATGTATTTGCCCTGTACATTTACATTGTATTAAAGAATATTTTTGATTATTGAAGTAACTTCTAGCACGTCATGTTAATATTTTGATGTATTAGTGGATTTCATAACTGGTTTTAAAATAGAAATAATATGAAATAGCAATTCGTTTTTTATCAAAATTATAGACAATCTGTTTCTCTTTTTATGCCACTTCAGATTAATTATCAAAACGTTCAATGAAAGCTGAAGAGGCGGGAACAGGGAGTAAAGAAGAAATAAAATGTGGGCTCTTCAAACAAAATCAAACAACATACAATTTTCAATTTCATTAATAGTGATAGATATTATCTGTCACATCTGACGCCAATCATTTGATTAATTAATGTTCATTTCGTAATCGTATATTATATTTAGTTCATAGATGTATATTTAAGTGTATTATTTTATGTAAGACTATGTTTGTGTTGGTATCAAATTTCAGTGGTATGGAGGCCAAATATCTAAGTTTAACGACTTGGAAGTATTTTTACCCCGAGATAAAAAAATTGGATTTTTTATTAAATAAACACTCTTCTGATATGTAACTCAAGTAAAATAAATGATAATAATGAAATAAACAACACTATATACATGTTAAACTTACCTGCTCATTTTATATTGAAAGAAAGCTACTAAATTCGTAAGCCAAATAACAAATGTACTCATATTCCTTGTACAAAACAAGGAATATGCGTAAAATTGTTATTTTGGGGTAATTAATCTAACACAGTTAGTCGGAAGTTTTTGACGTGACAACGTCTTATAAATTGGTTTGCCGGGTGACACTTCAAGAAACTGCGTTACGCTCCGCTCACGTTATGCGCTCACAATGAGAGCGAGTGAGAGGCACGCGTCCCTTCCACTCGGGCATGGTTAGCCCGCCTAAGAGCGAGAGAGACAGACATAAAAAGTGAAAGGCACGCGTCCCTTTAAATATAATTCTTTGTATAAATAAATGTTTTAAATTGTTACTATTATTTCATCCTTCTTCCTACTATACGAATGAATATTCACATTAAAATTATTTTACCACTCAAAGTCGTTGTCACGTAAAACTTTCGCCCGTATACCGACTTTACAGGCAACCAATTTTTTTGTTTTAAAATATAAAATATAGGTGGCACCGTCTGTTTTACTTGCGAATTATATGCAAGTCACAATCACATGTTTCCTAATGTATTCCTATATATACCAATAAGTTATATCAATTAATCAGCCTATTGCAGGGTAACTACTGGGCATAGAGCCATAGATCGGAAAAAAAGCAGAGGTAGGACACTCGCGCCTCCCAGGTGGACTGACGACCTGAAAAGTTAACAGACGAGTGTGAAATACGAGACACCAGACAAAAAAAAATTGGTTGCCTGTAAAGTCGGTATATGGGCGAAAGTTTTACGTGACAACGACTTTGAGTGGTAAAATAATTTTAATGTGAATATTCATTCGTATAGTAGGAAGAAGGATGAAATAATAGTAACAATTTAAAACATTTATTTATACAAAGAATTATATTTAAAACATTTTATGTCTGTCTCTCTCGCTCTTAGGCGGGCTAACCATGCCCGAGTGGAAGGGACGCGTGCCTCTCACTCGCTCTCATTGTGAGCGCATAACGTGAGCGGAGCGTAACGCAGTTTCTTGAAGTGTCACCCGGCAAACCAATTTATAAGACGTTGTCACGTCAAAAAATATAAAACGGTCGGATTTCCAAACAACTGTTCATTCTTTTCTTACCCCCCTAGGGGTAAAATTTTCAAAAATACTTTCTTAGTGGATGCTTACAACATAAAAGTGCAATCAAAGTAACATCAAGGGCCAAAATTTCAAGTTTGTAACTTGTAACGGTTTAGACTCTGCATTAATTAATCAGTCAATCAGGACAAGTAATCATATGTATTGATGAAAAATTACTGTAAATATTGTTAAAAGTTGTTTTTATCATATTATCCAAATGAAAATTATATATGATATGTATAATTTTTATAAACAAATACATTGATTATGATAACTGCTTACCACCAGGCGGGCCGTATGCTTGTTTGCCACCGATGTGGTATAAAAAAATAAAGCATTTTTATTTCATTTTAATGATTCTTGTGTAGTAGCACTACTAGTGAGATTTTAAATATAAAGGTCGCCATTGCATTGAACTAGCCCCAAAGTTTAGTTTTGTAAAATCTATATATTATACTTAACTAGCTGTCCCGCGCAACTTCGTCTGCGATTGTAAATTTTCCCCGTTTTTGCAATATTTTTCATTGATGCTCCGCTCTTATTGGTGATAAATAGCGATCCTCGATAAATGGGCTATCCAATATTAAAATAATTTTTCAATTAGAACCAGTAATTCCTGATATTAGCGCGTTCTACCAATTGGCTTTATAATATTAGGATAGATATATATTATAACATAATCAACATAATATTCCGTAAAAATTATTTCCTTTGTTTCGGAACATTAAACCATGTTAAATGTATTATTTGACATAATTATTACTATTATACTAATAGTCATATAAATTAAGACATATAATAAGACGCCATTTCGTGCAATATTGCATAGTAATTTGAAAAATAAACTGTAAATGACTGTACTTATGTGACGTCACATAATGGCGTCCCGCCGCCGGCACCTCGACCGCCGAAATTTGAAGAACATGATTTTGGAAACAAAATTACGATTTATATAAGCGTACACACATTTAACTACTTATGAAAATATATTTGTATATACATTATCAAAAAACTTACATATATTTTAGATACTTTTGATTTTATTTTCCAATATAAAACAGTATAAATATTCGCGCTTGAAGAAGTTTTTTTTTTGTTTTCAAAAGTATATCACTTTTTTTTGCTTGTTATTTGTAATTATACATAATTATGTAGTTTTATAATTATTCTTCATATATTTATCAGTAATTAGATATAAGAATAAAGTAAAAACACTAACCGTTTCCTGCTTTAAAATACTTTTCAAACTACACAAAATTTTAGCTGACGACGCAAAAATGGCGGACTGTTGAAAAATCAACAAATCATTTTATTTTATATTTATTTCAAGGGTACCATTCAAAAAAATTGTTAAAATGCGTAGACAAGTATACCACCATTATATAAAAAAATATTTCAGTTAGAAATACCTTCATAAATCGTCACAAAGTTAATTTGTACACCCTATGTACACGTGACACGTGGTGCACCTGCAATCGATGCACATACGTATGTTCACGAAACACGCAACGGGTTAATAAGTGCCTAGAACTTCATCACTTCCCCGCACCCTGGAAGGAGGCAACAGTAGTGATACTGAAGAAACCAGGGAAGGAAAACTACTCCACACCTAAATCATATAGGCCGATTGGACTACTGTCTATATTGGGGAAAATTCTCGAGAAGATGCTGGTGGCCCGCCTGAAGTTCCATTTATTACCGAGGATGAGCAGCCGCCAATATGGATTCACGCCGCAAAGGAGCACCGAAGACGCCCTCTATGCCCTCATGCAACATATATACAAAAAATTAGCAGAAAAACAACTAGTAACACTAGTATCACTGGACATAGAGGGAGCATTTGATAGTGCTTGGTGGCCTGCAATACGAGTCCGCCTGGCAGAGGAGAAGTGTCCTCTCAACCTCAGGCGGGTCATAGACAGCTATCTCGAGGATCGAAAAGTGGAAGTACGATACGGTGGGGAGGTATATAGTAAGTACACACACAAAGGCTGTGTCCAGGGGTCAATCGGGGGACCAATCTTCTGGAACCTGATCTTAGACCCTCTCCTAAAAACAGTTGAGAACGGGGGGACCTATATCCAGGCATTTGCGGACGATATCGTCCTGATATTCGACGGAAAAACCGCTCTTGAAGTCGAGCAACGTGCCAATGCCGTTCTCGATCATGTCCTGGCGTGGGGTGTTGAAAATAAACTACGATTTGCACCACATAAAACCACCGCAATGGTGATAACCAAAAAGCTAAATTACGACACACCACGCCTGTGCATGGGGGGGATCGACATTGGCATGTCAAAGGACATGAAACTGCTAGGTGTAACCATTGACAGGAAATTAACATTCAACACCCATCTCTCTAATGTCTGCAAAAAGGCGATTACAATTTACAAACAATTATGTAGAGCCGCAAAGGTAGGCTGGGGGCTTCATCCAGAGGTCATCCGGGTGATCTATGTTGCGACCATTGAGCCCATAATACTTTACGCCGCTAGCGTCTGGGCACCGGCTGCAAAAAAGTGGGGCATTATGAAGCAGCTTGGAACTGTCCAACGGGGAATCACACAGAAAATGTGCTAGGCGTATCGCACCGTCTCCCTGCATTCAGCTCTGGTGCTGTCTGGTATGCTCCCTCTTGACCTCCGAGTACGTGAGGCAGCATCACTGTATGAGGCAAGAAAAGGGGTGCCACAAATGTTGCTGAGGGGCAGGGAAGTGGAGCGAATGGTTCCAGCAATTGAGGATCCTCATCCTGCAACACGGGATATATTACGGTTCGACAGTCTGGCGAATCAAGAACAGTTGGACAACGTCAAAAACGTCGACGTCCATATATTCACAGACGGTAGCAAGATTGGAGGAGGGGTCGGCGCTTCATTGTCCATATGGAATGGTGAAGCTGAGACCAGAGCCCTCAAACTTGCACTACCGGACTACTGTACAGTATATCAGGCAGAACTCCTCGCGATAGCTAGGGCAACAAGGGAGATAGTTAGGATCAAATCATACTCTTTTGGAGTTTTCAGCGACTCAATGGCGGCTCTTCAAATAATTACGAACCCCGGTTCGCGTCACCCCCTCGCTGCAGAAGCCAGGGATAATATAAAATCAGCATCCCACCAGAACAAGGTAGTAAACTTGTTCTGGATAAAAGCCCACGCTGGACTGCAGGGAAATGAAAGAGCTGACCAGTTAGCTAAAGAGGCCGCTGGAAACTCCAAAAGAAAGCCGGACTACGATCGATGTCCGATCTCATTCATCAGGCGCAGCATACGAATGGCAACGCTTGATGAATGGAATTGTAGATACAAAACAGGTGACACCGCATCAGTCACAAAGCTATTTTTCCCCGATGTGCGGTTGGCTTACGGCGTAATACGCAGGATGGGCACAAGCGCCCTAAAAACACAGATAATGACGGGACACGGCGGATTCTCTGAATACTTGCACCGTTTTAAGTGCAAGGAGAGTCCGTCGTGCATCTGCGACCCGGAGGTAACTGAAACTGTCCAGCATATTTTAATTGATTGCCCTCAGTTCGCAAAACGCCGATTCGACGCGGAAAACAATCTAAACATAGAAATAACGCCTAATAGCATAAGCATCGTAATGCAAAGTAAAGTAGCCAATAAGTTTTTAGAATATTGTGAGTATATAGCAAAAGTAGTAATTAATAGAAACAAAACCGCATAAGTAAATATGCTGTCATAATATAGTATGTATATTAGAGACTAGCATAACAGTTAAAAGTAAAATAAATAAATTGACTAGAAAAGAAGTATTATACAATATGTAAAATAGAAATAGTATATATATATATAGTGTAAAACTAAGCTAGAATTAAGATATTGAAAATGTGAGTTGAGACAACAAACATGTTTAGAATAAGTCCAAATGTACAAGTTTATAATAATAAAAAACTCGTCCCCTGTTTCTTTTGCCACACCTGCTAGTAAATAAATAAATAAATAAAACCAAATGTAGATAGCCAGTAAGAGTTGATAGTTGGGAATCCCACCCATTAAAGACATGAATGAGGATGAATGCAAGAAAGATCTAGTATGAAGAATGAAAGTACGAGAAGCATAAACGCGAGAAATGGTATGAAATGATAAGCAGACAGGCATAGGCTCCGATTATGTTGGAGGTAGAAGTATTAAAAAAATAAAAAAAAAAAAAAAAAAAAAAACCTAACCTAACCTAACCAAATTTTTTTTTTTTTTTTTTTTTTTTTTTTTTTTTTTTTGCGTGTGGAAACCCCCTCGGGCCGTCACCCCACCGGGGTTTTCGGTGGGGCGGTGTGTCGGAATCGAACCGACTAAAACCACACGGTGTGCCGTACTGCGCCTTAAGTAGGAGGGATCCGGGAACTGCTTTATTAAGACATCCGGAACCCTCCTAGCGCCTGCCCGCAAAAGCGCGGGCACCACCTTCGGGTAAAATCCTCTCAATTAGGCGACGTCCAGGCACACGCGGACGCCGCCTCCTCGCGGGGGGCCACTACAGCGGGTGGAGGGGAAAACCCGTCCCGTTCACCCGCGGCCACACTCAGGGCGGCATGAGGCGCTGGTAAGCGCGCCTCCGCCGCCCGGTTCGCCGGCGGCGAATTAGTGAGTGTAGGACCTCCGGGCACGAGTACAGGCCGCACGGAGGTCCGCCAACTCCTGGGACCACCAGTAGACCTCCTTCCTTGGAGGCCGACGACCTCGGACGCGGGGCATGGCCGCATCGCAAATCTGCGTAATCGCATCGCGAAAGCGGCCTGCCCCCGTCATGTCTACCTCCTCAGTCAGAGGCTGCGGAGACAGCCAAGAGTAAATGATGGCTGCCTCCTCTAGTAGGTCCCTGTCCAACTTCGAAACAGCCCACCGCGGGAAGCGGGAAGAACGCCGCGCCGTGTGACCCCTTCTGGGGTCCTGGGTCCGGGAGAGCTCAAATCGGATATACAGGTGATCCGAGAGCGTCTCAACCTCTTCCAGGACACGCCAGTTCCTTACTCGTGCGGCGAGAGCAGGGGTAGCGAACGAAAGGTCCACTATCGACCCCCCCTGCTGTCGCACGCACGTGTTGGTGGAGCCTCTGTTTAGGAGACAGAGGCCCACCGATGCCGCCCACTCCTCCACGGCATCGCCCCGTGCGTCCGTTCTTGGGGAACCCCACGCAACGGACTTGGCGTTGAAGTCCCCCAGCACTAGGACGTGCCCAGACGCTAGTCGCCGCATCGAGGTCTCTAGGTTGTTGAGAAAAACCTCGAAGTCGCTCAAACTCCGATTGGGAGAGAAGTAGATACCATATATGGTGATCCCCCCCCACTCGGCAGCAACATATCCAGTACCCTTGTCTCTTAGCGACAAGGGCGGGGAATGAGCCGCCGTGGAGCTGACGACTGCCACGGAGCCGTCCCGGTCACCCAGCCAATTTGGGCGGGGAGGAATGTAATAGGGCTCCGCGGCTACGGCCACACCTATCGACCACTCCGCCATGGTTTGCAGGAAAAGATCCTGCGCACCGGCAGAGTGGTTGAGGTTCGTCTGGACAAAGAGGTTGGAGACTTGATCCATTACTGGACTGTCTCTACAACCTCCTCCATGGGCGACGATGACGACGCAGGACTGACATCGGAGGCAGCCTGGGTCGATTGGCTAACCCCCGAAGTTTGTCGAGAAGTGCGGGGCGGCTTGCAGCCACCCTGCCCCATCTGATGATTGGCGGGAAGATTTCCCGCCGCACACGCTGGGCAGTGAGGGGCGGACGAACATTCCGCCGCCTTGTGCCCCGGTTGACCGCAGCGGAAACATAGTCCGCTGCAGTCAAAGCAACTGCTGCACTTGACGCAGGTGTGCCCCGACGATAGGCATTTGAAACACCTCATCGGTCTCGCCGCCAGGAGTGTGACTCTGGCGTTCACGAAACCGATGAGGATTCTTCCGGCATCGCTCAAGGTCTTGGCCGACGCCACGGGACAACTAGCCCACACCGCGCCAAGGCCCCCTGGACCGGGGCGGATGGTGCCGATCCTGATGTTGTCCGCGCTGCATAGTGTCTTCTCCCGAATTGCAACGCGGACATCCTCGACCGTGACGGAATCGTCCAGGCCCGAAATGCGCAGCTCCGCGCACTTGATGGGCCTGGCGATCTTCACACCATCCGTGGCTGCGAAAATCTCCCGCATCTTCTCGGCAAAGGTGTCCGCCGTCTTTGCGCCTTCAGCCCCAGGGAACTCGAGGACTCGAGCTCCCGTCTGGGCGAGGCGCATCCTGACACCTACTCCACCGAATTCACCCGCGAGACTATCCCGGGCCTTCTTAAATACGGCTGCATAGGATAGCCCGCTGTCGGTTGCCGCCGGTGATACGGAGACCACCACAGCCGCCGTTTTGGGTGCCACCAGTTTCCGACGCTTTTTGGTGGCAGTCACTGCCACGGATGGTGCCTGCGGCGGAGTAGGTGCACTATTGGCAGCCTTCTTTTTCCCCTTTCGGGACCGCTTCTTTCCTCCCTCGACTTTTTTCCACCCGTCGTTAGAGGGGGTGGACGTGGAGGGAGCCGTTGTAGACGGACCAGGTACGGGCTCACTAGAGGGAGCAGTAGTCGCCCCCTTCGGTGCTGGAGTGGGAAGCGGAGGGAAATCTGCTGCCACTTTTTTCGCGGCCTTCGGCGGTTGCCCGGCCTTTAGTGCAGCCGCTTTTGACGCAGCCTTAACCGGTCGACCAGCCTTCGGTGCGGCTGCAGGCACCGGTGCTGACGTCGCCGCGGCATACGTTACTGTCACGCGGCCACCTGAGACGGGAAGCGGCGTTGGGGCGGTTGCAGCGTTAGCCTTGGCCGCGGCAAGTGGTGGCCGAACGATGGGTGCTGGAGGCAGCCTTGCCTCCAGGCCTGCGAGGCGCCCGTCCATCATGCGCCACACTGCGTCAATAACTTGACGCAAGTGGGCATCCGGTACGGGGGATGGGGAGGGAGCAGGTTGCCGGGCAATCGGGTTTGGCTGCTCAGGGTAATTCGCCTGTGCCCGAAATTGGGCGAACTGAGCGCTGAGCTCGGTGACCTGCCCCGTGAGCTGATCGTTTGCGGCCTGGAGGCGCGCCACGTCCCCAATGAGGGTCTCAACGACCCCAGATATGGCGGAAGAGGAGTCCTTAAGGGCCCTAACAAAGGAACCCTTAAGGTTCGTTGATTTGGTGGCCACTTTGTGGATGATGGCCACCGCCGCATTCGCCCTCTCCTGCATGGTCGATGGTGTTACGGGGACAGAACCCCCTACCACCGGCTCTTGAAGTTTTTGCAGGAGATCTGCGATCTCCTCCTCCGCCACATTCTCGCCCTCCGCTCTCACTCGGACATAGGCCTCCCTCCCAGAGAAGGCGGAGCCCGACGGAGTTGAGACCGGCGTGCGCGACCTCCCTCTGTGGCTACTAGCCACTTTGGGAGGAAGCATCTCCTGGGACGTGTCGCTGTCCTGGTCTAAGGAGCGTCCGCGTTTCCGACAGTCAGTGTTGGAAACCTCCACTTCCATAGACTCTTGGCTGACTGCCATCGCACCGGAGCTTCCGTCAGATGACAGGACAGACCTGGAACGCAGACGTTCCGACTGTCTTCTGCTCCCAGGAATCGGGTTGACTCCTGGGAGCTCCTTCGAGATAGGCGTCTCTAGTAAAACCTCATCTTCTTTGGACGAAGTGTTCGCCTTCTTCTCCTTCTGCTTCTTACTTTCTTTCTCCGTCTTTTTTTCGTCATTTGTTTGATTTTTAATAGATTTTAGATACTCCATAACTAAACCCACGAGTAGGGGAGAACTAAAGGTCGACCCGGGCAGAGATCCCCAATACCCGGGCAAGCGAAGGTTTATACCCAACCGAGGGGTCCGCAGGTCCCCCGGCTGGGAGTGCGCTTGCGACTGAACTACCCATCAGCCATGCATCCCCTGGTCACGCACCAGAACACGGGATTCGGGGTGATTTTTTAGAGAGGTTTTCTTCCTCGCATGACAGTCGCTATACTGTCATTAAACGACTAAAAGCACTTGGACTAATTTTTAAACCCATCGGTAACCTTTTAATTTGATATTGTTTATCAGTTGTAAAAGTTGTGTATTTTCTGCTTTCAGGCTCTAATAATAATTGATAGTATGACTGTGATAAATCTAAATGAGTAAAATATATTGCGCCAGACAGAGAATCTAAAATTTCAGTTATGTTCGGAAGAGGAAACTTATCATCCAAAATCCTTTCATTTAGTTTTCTATAGTCTATCACTAAACGCCATTTCTTGCTAGAATCTTCACTCTTTTTGGTACAAGCAAAATAGGACTATTCCATTCACTCTGACTTTCTTCTATAATTTCGTCTTTCAACATTTGTTGTATTTGACTATCTATTTCCTGTCTTTGTGACATAGGTAACCTATACGGTTTAACATAAGAGGACACACCTAATCTATCACCTGACAATAAAAATACGTCTTGAATATTTCGCACAAATATTCTCTATGGATATCTGTTCCTCAGAATTTAAATGACTTCAATTTAGCATGGAAAACAGTTTCTTTACTCTGTCCGAATTATTTAATTTCTTTTCAAAACTACAAATTGAATAATCGCTTAAACTCAGTAATTCTGGAATAAAATAACTAAGCTAAACTTCGACGTCTCTAGTATTTAAAATCTTAATAGGTATTTTTCCTTTACGTGGGCTTACTAGTACACTAGCAAGAAAAACTCCTTCACATAATTCCTTGGGGGCGATTATACACTCCTGATTAATGTTTAAATGTGGTTTGCTGTTACAATATTTTTTCAAAGTCTAAAATACAGTTAAATTTACTAATAAAGTCTTGACCTAAAATACCATCCGAACGGCACGGTAAATTTTTAAAAACGTAAAATTTATGATTTAATATTTGCCCTTCATAACAAAGATCTAAAAATACAAACCCTTCTGATACTACATCACCAATCCTATGCCTTTGATTTTTATTTTCTCAGCACGATAAGGGATTTATCTCTGACCATCGCTTCGTGTCTAACGGGAGACAGTGAGGCACTGGTATCGAGTAACCAAGAATAACTAACATCATGAACGTTAAATGTGTGTAATTCAGTCACATTTAACGTTCATGGTGTTAGTTATTCTTGGTTACTTGATACCAGTGCCTCACTGTCTCCCGTTAGACACGAAGCGATGGTCAGAGATAAATCCCTTATCGTGCTGAGAAAATAAAAATCAAAGGCATAGGAGGTGATGTAGTATCAGAAGGGTTTGTATTTATTGGAGTACATGGTTACCATATTTTTATTTTGCTTATAATACAACTGTCCACACTGAAACAAAGTACACACCGTTTGAGCTTGTTTTTGGTAAAAAATGTAATATACCAAATAATTTAAGATCAGGAATAGTAGAACCTTTGTATAATGATGATGACTATGTTAAACAATTGAAATATAGATTACAGGTATCCCAAAATGATGCAAAATGTAATTTAATTAGTAG
The DNA here is from genome assembly GCA_963859945.1 of Euplagia quadripunctaria. NCBI lineage: Eukaryota > Metazoa > Arthropoda > Insecta > Lepidoptera > Erebidae > Euplagia > Euplagia quadripunctaria. Next base: position 24,539,207 of record OY982570.1, on the reverse strand, counting down.
TAAAATGAAACGTAAGTCTGTTTATGATATGTACACAAAACCAGTAAGATACGAAATTGGTGATATGTTGTTAGTAAAAAGTGAAAAAGATAACAAATTTGAACCAGTGGATTTAGGCCCTTTTAAAGTAATTGAAGATTTGAATTGTAATGTAAAAATAGAACGAAATGGAAAATTTGAAATTATCCACAAAAATCGAACAAAGCCGTTTCAAATTAAAAAAAATTATAATTTTAGTTTACTTTTTTTTTTCTTTTGGGAAGGGCATATGGTATGGTACAACCCTACTGTTAATTAAGTGTATGTAAGCATTGTTTTGTAACTTCTAAAATATATATGTTCATGATACTTTCATGTAACAGAGAGTAATAAACGGGGTTTCGTCAGTAATGCACGTGTTTACATTTGCTCCCTAATGACCACATCATACACCCAATGCAGCAAGCATGGGCGGGCTTTGGGAAGCAGGTGTTAAATCTGCAAAATATCACCTCTACCGTGTAGCTGGTGATCGAACATACACCTACGAAGAATTAAGTACAATCTTTTGCAGAGTTGAAGCAGTTTTTGTGTACACTTTACAAAAAATACTTGTTCAGATAACTTAGTAAAGTATTTATGTTTGTTTTATGAAAAATAATTTTTAGTAAGTATATTGTTTCTTTTATATCTTACACTTTACTTTCATTTAGGGAAATCAATCATATTGATTTCGGTGGGGGGTATGTTCGATTTCTGTTGTTGAATGGAGGGTAGTTTGGTAATTCACCACCGAACTCGCTCCACTACCGCGGCGCTGGCGCCGCATTGAGCAGCTATTTTACATGGAAGCGAACGGACGTTCCTTTTGACCCTCATTTGAAGACCATGTCTTTGTGCTACCATAAACATTTTATAGCAGTGTGGTGACTGTGGACTTATTAAGGTGCCGTGCACGCCTGGATTACGCCTCCTGACCTGCGTCATCAGTCTTTCGAAGTAGGTGGTGTTCTATTACCCTCCGGAAGATAGCAGAGACGAGTGTAGTCCACCCACAACCACTACACAATCATTCGGGTTCACAAAATCCGCTAGCTTAAATCGTACAACTATTGATAACCCGCGTACATGTATTTTCACACCGAAACATGCGAACACAACCTTAATGATCGAGTTCTGTTCTAGAGACTTAACTGCCATCAGACTCAGGGAACCTTCCTCAGGCCTACCCGACGTGGTCATGGCGTCGGCCTACTTGCCGGGCGATGCAGACATCCCCACCCCTGAACTGGCCGTGCTAGTAAGTAATTGCGAGCGGGAGGGACTGGAGCTTATCATCGCAGCAGACACCAATGCACATCACGTGCTGTGGGGCAGCCAGATCAACAATAAACGAGGTGAGGAATTTGTTTCTTTCTTACTTACCACTAAGCTGGACGTAATCAACAATGGCTCAGAACCAACATTCGTTACACCGAGAGCCCAAACAATCATAGATCTAACACTAGCCAGCGAGTACGCGTCATCATATATTTCGGATTGGCATGTTTCGGATGAAGCATCGTGTTCGGATCACGGTTGGATCAAATTTGACCTAAAGATGACTCTCACACCGCCCGAACCCCGACGAAATCCTCTCAAGATGGAAGTACGTAAGTATGAGCAAGTTACCGCGGACAGCTTGAAAAACATCGATCTGACAAATGCTCACGGGACCACAGCGGATATTGATAACCATGTAGACAACCTTACTACTACGTTGATCACTTGCTTTGAACAAACATGCCCACTTTCAACCCCCAGAACTGGACCACGCAGTAAACACTACGGGTGGGGACCTCAACTGGAGAAACTAGGCCGCAAGGTTAGAAAGTTGTTTAATAAAGCAAAGAACTCTCGACTTGATCAACATTGGGAAGTATATAAGCAGACCCGACATCACTACAAGAAGCGGATTAGAACCAGGAAAACTGAATGCTGGAGAAGCTTCTTTACTAACATAGATAACAACAATCAGGCTAACAGAGTCGAAAACATTTTGAGCTGTGAAAGAGGTCACAGCCTTGGCTTCTTGAAAAAACCTGATGGGACTTACACAAAAACAGATTTAGAGACCTCAGAACTGTTAATGACAACCCACTTCTCAGGATGTCGAATATCAAATGAGAAGGATACATGGGAAGGCAGAGGAGAAAATATACCAGGTGATTCAGACTGGACCACAGCCCGAAAAATCGTGAATCACAAAAAATTTAATTCGGCGATCAACAGCTTTCTTCCATACAAAGCGGCAGGATTAGACGGTATTTTTCCAGGCCTGCTAAGATGGTGTGATGGGTCTTTAATAGATCGTCTACAGATCATCTACGTAAGTTGCTTGGCCCACCGCTACATCCCCTTGAAATGGAGAGAAGTCAGAGTAGTCTTCATCCCTAAACCCGGCAAAGGAGATTACACACAACCGAAATCATTTAGACCCATCAGTCTCACTTCATTCTTACTTAAAGTGCTGGAGAGACTCATAGACAGGGAAATAAGGAGCACTGCATTAGTCGACCTGACCATCCTCATCAGTGGCCTCTTTCAGAGTGTGGTATGCGACCAAATGAGGTCCGCATTGAAAATCGTAGAACAGTGGTGCAAAAAACACAACTTAACAGTGAACCCGACAAAGACGGAGATAATTATGTTCACAAATAAACGAAGTTTAGGTGAACTGAGACTACCTAAACTATTTGACACTCGTCTAACCCTTACCAAGGAGGTCAAGTATCTAGGAGTGATACTGGACAGTAAACTCCTCTGGAACAAGCACCTGGACACAAAACTAAATAAGGCCTGCATTATTTTCTGCCAATGCAAGCGACTCCTCGGCAAAAGCTGGGGACTATCACCGAAAATCACACTATGGCTGCACAAAACAGCTATACGGCCAATCATCACATACGGTACCATTGATTGGTGGCAGAGAACGGAGCTAAGCACTGTCAGAAACAAACTGCAGCAATTCCAGAGACTAGCATGTACTGCCGTCACTAGTTGCATGCGCACAACTCCCACAACTGCCCTTGAGGTGGCTCTTGATCTAGTCCCACTAGTCCTGTATATCCAACAGGAGGCAGCTGTGGCAGCCATTAGACTCAAACTTTTAGGTCTGTGGTATAATTGAGAGGGTCCCCTTATCAAAGTATGGAATCAATTAGTGGAATATCAACCACTAATCGCTGCCCCATGCGACAGGATCCCGAAACAACACATCTTCGAGAGGGAGTGTCAAATAAAACTATTTGAAAACGACCGAGATCAATCTGGTATACATGAAGTGCGAATCTTTACGGACGGTTCCAAGATGGGGTCAGGGACTGGAGCCGGAGTTTTCTCACAAGATTTAAATATAAAAATATCACTGGCGCTTGGTCAACACAGCTCCATATTCCAATGCGAGTGTGTTGCAATAACTTACGCCGCGACTGCGGTCTTGTCAAAAGGCATAAAGGAGTACAACATCCGAATACTGTCAGACAGTATGGCCGTCTTAAAGGCCCTGGAGGGCAACACCATGAACTCCGGTCTCATTTATGACTGCCACCAGACGCTAGAGCGTTTAGCCTCTGCCAATTGGGTAATTCTGCAATGGACTAAAGGGCATAGTAATTCACTCGAGAACGACGCCGCCGATGAGTTGGCAAGGAGGGGATCTGTAACGTCAGTGGCAGGTCCAACTATACTACTGCCACTTCCCTTTAATCAACTTCGCTCATGGGTAAGGCAACGGACTCGTGAAGCGCATAAAGTTCGTTGGCCGACACACCGGGCTGTAGGCAGTCTAAACTGGTGCTGACGGAGGTCTCACCACGTTTAACTTGCAGACTACTCAGTCTTAACCGACTCGACATCAGAATAGTTGTAGGAACAATTACGGGCCACTTAGCCCTAAACCGGCACCTATTCACCATCAGTGCGACAGACAGTCCTCTATGCAGAGGATGTCTCAACGCGGAGGAAACGGCCGCCCACGTTATCCTGGAGTGCGAGGGAGTGGCCACACAACTCTCGGCAAATATTCTCGCGGGTGCGAGATCGCTCCTAGAAGCCTGCGAACGCCTCAGGAGGCTTCTGTCAAAAATCAAAATTATTTATTTCAAGTAAACCCATTGTAGGTATTTTTGAATTGTCAGGAGCAGTCAGTCAGTATAAGTAGGTCGTGAAGCTAGTTGCATGTTCCAAAACGTAGATCCTATGGAGAAGAACAGGCAAGAAACTCCAAGGACACTCTTTTCCAACATGCTTTTTTTTTACAAAGTTATTTGTTATATTGCTTATAAGCGCAATTTAATGTGAGGACAATATAACATAAATTAATATTGTTCTAAAATGGAAAAGAAAATCACAGAGCTGCTAGGCAACATAGAAAAAGAACATAATACTTGTGACTACACAGTTCTCACATGTACAATTCAATTATTTTTTTTAAATAACAAAAAGTAAAAAGCCTATCATAGCCTATGTCAACAGTGTATAAAATAACACTAATGTTCTATAAAATTTACAATGTCAATAATATAAATAATCAAAATATCAATAAATCTCATTGACAGTGTGACTGTGGAGCAGGACCGGTATTTTGCCAAGCATTTTTAACATCTAAATAATGATCTAGTTTATAATATGCTCGTTTACATAGCGTGCGTTTTATACAAGTTTTAAATTTCTTCTCACTTAGTGGAAGAATATTATCAGGTATTTTATTATAGAATTTAACGCAGTACCCCATAAAAGATGTTTGCACTTTTGCTAACCAAAATTTTGGTTGAACTAGTTTGTGTCCATCTCTAGTAACAATTATGTCTTTCACGCCGTTTTGTAAAGAGATGAAGATTTTTTCTAACATATTATGTTAGAAACATTCTCACAACCACTGATATAAAATATGAAAATCACTAACTACAGTAACTGCCAAGTTGTTCGTACCACCGTTTTTGATGTGGCGACGACACATACATGATATTTTCATAAATCTATTGACAAGGCACCGTCAGGATATTAATTTCCTTAAATAGATCCTTAAGGGATTCGCGACTACCTAGATTATAAATGGCTCTGATAGCTCTTTTTTGCAGAATGAATATCGATTCTATATCTGCAGTACGCCCCTATAATAATATACCATAAGACATGACACTGTGGAAATAACTAAAGTAAAATGTACAGTAAAAAAACTGTGCTTCTGGAAGGAGCTAGGCTGGCTCAAATAGGCAGCCTATCTGAACGCATAATGGACCGTCTATGAGTCTAAATGCGGAAACAGAGCCCTACACCAATACCAATAACCCCGATGGGTGTTTACTTGGGGTTGGTTAGATCCCATGATGGGAGATGCCTTGTATGTCAGCTTGATCCCACGATGGGTGATGCCTTGTTGGTAATTATGTCATAACATAAAACAGCGCACGGGACGCGCTGGAGTCAGTATGGCCGTATGGCCGCAAAATTTTCAAATATTGTTTTTTTTTAAGCGATTATATTATTATAGTAAAATCCAAAATACATTAGACTTATATTCAAATAATTTATTAGTAAAAAACAGTAAAAGAATTATTTATCAAGCTCTAATATCTAGTTCCAATAGACACTGTTTATACAATAATATATTCAAATAATTTAAATTTAGTTTAAATGTGCAAAATAAAGTCTATTACAATTAATATTATTATTGTTTCGAATTCATTATTTTATGCATTAAATAAAACTTAATTTCTATTAAATTCTCATTGCAGCGCCATCTGCTGACGATCTTCATAATAATAGACTGGCCTGTTGGCCTAGTGGTTACTGACCCTGACTGCTACGCCATAGATCGTGGGTTCGATTCCCACCCGAGTCTGGGTGCTCCTTGTGCCCGTTGTTTGTATGTTTGTAAAGTCCCCCGCGACACAGGAATCATTCCTAATGCGGGAGTTGTCTTTTTTTACAGAAGAAATAATGAAGAATATTTGTTTATAACACTAATATTATAAATGTGAAAGTTTGGATGGATGGATGGATGTTTGTTACTCTTTCACGCCAAAACTACTGAACCGATGAAACTTGGTATGTAGATAGCTGGAGACCTGGATTAACATATAGTCTACTTATTATACCGATATTCCCACGGCATCGGGACTTACGCGGGTGAAACCGCGGGGCGCAGCTAGTATTAAATAAATGTTATTTGTGTAAAACAAATATTTAATGTTGTTTAAAATATTGATTAAAATAAATTATTAGACTGTATATGAAGAACCGTTTCTAGTCATTTCGTTTATTTGTTATAAAAGAGGTTGTAGTCGCTTATCTGTGTTGTAAGGTTATTTATAAAAATGTTTGGATTGTGAAACAGAGATTAGTACTATGCTGGCGGTTGTGTAAAAATAAACTAAATTATTTTTAGTGCTTCCTTTCATTCTGATGGACCCTGAACATGGAAACCCTGGTGTATCGCCGACATACACTTTGTGATTATTCATTTTGATCTGCCATTCTATTCCCTATATTGACTTTGTAGACAGGATTGATTGAAGCGCACAGCTTAATAGTTGGTGAAAAAATCCTGTGGTTTTAGGAGTTGGATTCTCGTGAAAATATAACCGATAAGAGATTTAAAACAAAAAGCTTTAAAAAACCAACAAGTATAAGGTAACCGCTTGCAACGTTTATGATCTTAGGAAGTCACGAACTTTAACACAAAACAGTTACCCTGTCTGCTGTATTATTTCTGTTGTTAACTTAGTAACATAAAAGCCTATAGTTAGTGTGGTTTATTACCCGTGATCTAGTTAGTGTGTGTATGATACACGACATGAATGTTCATATGTGTTTGTAAAAGTTCAAGCAAGACTGAGGGTCACGTGCATGATCATAAATAATTAATTTATCTGTTCATTAGCCGCAGTTGTCAAACTACAAGCTGTACCCCAAGGGTTCATCCGTGTCATATTTCGATTATGCACATCGCTGCGTACTTTTTCTGCAGTTGGACACACAGGAGTAATTCCTAATGCTTGAGGTGTCTTTTAAAAAAAAAAAAAAAAAGGTTTGTGTAATTTTATGTTGCCCGTTGACTGGCAGGTCACAGTGACCACGACCACGATTGGTGCAATTTTGACGAAACGCCGAGTAACCAAAAAGCTGCACATCACGATGTACACTTCTAAAAGATTTGTGAACCTTTTAGATATCTACATGTGTACTTAACCTTCGAACTATTTGCAAATGACGTGTCATTTGCAAATAGTTCGTGCCCCGGTTTTAATTAACCTTAATTCATTAAAACTGGGGCATGCTCAATGATTTATTAGAAAATTTAAGACTAATTCCATCGGCATTGGTGATTGTTAATTTTTGTTACATAACAAGTAAGTGGCTGGGGATCATACAAATTCTGTCGTGTAGAGATCGGACAAGCAGCGCTCAAAGCGTGACCAGTTCATGGGTGACCCAGTCAATTTAGACACGCCGCGCCGTTGCACTGCCCATTAGTCGGTAACACTAAATAACACTTTTGCTTTTAATTTATTGTTTCACTAAAAAAATCCTTAGTTGTTATCGGCCCTGTAAAATATTTTATTGTCTGTTTTGAAGGGCCCCATACTGTTGTCATTTGAAAAACCATGACATAGGAGGGTCCGCGGTGAGAAGTTTTTTTTAAATCCCACCGTAAGACACCTCTTTGTTTCAGAGTGTACGGTTGAATTCTCCTAAGTTTTAACGATTCAAAATAATTTGAGATCTTCGTCAATCCTATGCGTGACAATCGGCCTTGTCGGTAAAAGGACAAAAGGCATTTATCCAGTTGTTTAAGACGCCTCGCAAGAAGTGATAAGTTTAAATTATCTCTTGCTTTGATGTTATAAACTATTATTCCGCTATATTAACTGCATCATCGTCGTTTGTTGGTATTTAAGTTTTGACTTACAGTAAAAAGAGCTCCGTACTATGGATCTTTACCTGAGAGTATTACCGTAATGACGTATCATAAGATAGTACCTTCAGTGAAGTGATCTACGATGGGGTGCGATTGAGAGGTCAGTTAAAATTATCCGCGTCATCCTCTTCCTTTCGTAATTTAGTATTCACGTTAATATACTAGTACCTAACTATAATAATTTAGCTAAACAATGTATGGTAAACGTTTACCGTCCCCAAGAGCTGCTTCCTGTGCCTATTTATTTGCTTTAGCTTAACCTACTCGGGTCGTGTGCTTGTTTGCCATCTTATTGGTACGACAACGTTGTTGCTTCTGACTGACTAAGTTTACCACCTGAAAACTTTTAATAAGGGTTGCTTAAAACTCCTCCACACTTACCAGCCTTTATTTCGTAACGTAAGTGATGGGCGATTGCACCATGTAAGGCCGGCGCAGCCCCACACAAATTAAGCATAGCTAGTATATGCATATATTTTCTTGATACATAGACATTATACATAGAATGGCCCAGACCAATGCAAATAGATATGTTGATGTGCTCGAACTCGCGGCCGGCGCCCACCGGACTATTTCTCTTATCGATGTAATTAGCATTCGATAGATGCGGATGATGTTCTTAAATGGCAGTCGCGCGTGTATTGTTAGATGGGCGGTGGCGTTGGCACCTTGTAGGGCCGCGTGCGGGTGCCAAGTACCGCCGCGCGCCGCGTATATAGCGCACACCCGCAGCGCTGCGCTCACTACAGCCGCTGCCACCGCTGCGACACCGCCGTGAGTGTCCCCCTCTCCTCTAAGCATTCACTAAGTGTCTGTGTCTCCATTTCGTGGTTTGGTTCAGTATTAGTAATAAGTGTGGTGTTGGTGTTACAGGTGTAACGGAGCTATAGTTGGTGTCGGTGCGTGACTACAGGATCCAAGATGTGTGATGACGATGCGGGCGCGTTGGTAGTCGACAACGGCTCCGGCATGTGCAAGGCTGGCTTTGCGGGCGATGACGCGCCTCGCGCCGTGTTCCCTTCCATTGTGGGCCGCCCACGCCACCAGGGTGTTATGGTGGGTATGGGACAGAAGGACTCCTACGTCGGCGATGAGGCCCAAAGCAAGAGAGGTATTTTAACACTTAAGTATCCCATTGAACACGGCATAATCACCAACTGGGATGACATGGAGAAGATCTGGCACCACACCTTCTACAATGAACTACGTGTGGCCCCCGAGGAGCACCCTATCTTGCTGACTGAGGCGCCACTTAACCCCAAGGCAAACAGGGAAAAAATGACGCAGATAATGTTCGAGACGTTTAACTGTCCCGCCATGTACGTCGCTATCCAGGCAGTTCTATCACTTTACGCGTCTGGTCGTACCACCGGTATCGTGCTGGATTCCGGCGATGGTGTTTCCCACACAGTACCCATTTATGAAGGTTACGCTCTTCCTCATGCTATCCTGCGTCTAGACTTAGCAGGCCGCGACCTCACAGACTACTTGATGAAGATCCTTACAGAGCGTGGGTACTCATTCACAACGACGGCGGAACGGGAAATCGTGCGTGATATTAAAGAGAAGCTCTGCTACGTGGCGCTCGACTTCGAGCAGGAGATGCAGACGGCGGCCGCGTCCACTTCTCTGGAGAAGTCGTACGAGCTACCGGACGGACAGGTAATCACTATTGGTAATGAGCGTTTCCGCTGTCCAGAGGCCCTGTTCCAGCCGTCGTTCTTGGGTATGGAATCATGTGGTATCCACGAGACGGTGTACAACTCGATCATGAAGTGCGATGTGGACATCCGCAAGGACCTATACGCAAACACGGTACTGTCCGGCGGTACGACCATGTATCCCGGTATCGCTGACAGGATGCAAAAGGAGATCACTGCACTCGCACCTTCCACCATCAAAATTAAAATCATCGCGCCCCCCGAAAGGAAGTACTCTGTATGGATCGGTGGCTCCATCTTGGCCTCCTTGTCTACCTTCCAGCAGATGTGGATCTCGAAGCAGGAGTACGATGAGTCCGGTCCCGGCATCGTGCACCGCAAATGTTTCTAAGTGCACCGCTTGCACCCGCTCCCGCCGATCTTGTACAACTTTACTGTTATATGTTCGCCATACAAATGTATTTATTTTATACTCTCTTTCGGAGACTGCACGCTGTTGCGTTATCATGTAAGTGAGCTACGTTTAAGTGTACGTTGTTAAATATAATTTTCTAACGGACGGTGTGTTCATTGTTCGACCCCGCTGACTCTCGCCGTGTTCAGGTGACATACGGTGTCCATATTAGGCTGGGTGGGAAATGCGCACGTATAAATAGCGTGCGGTGACAATCGAACGGTTTAATTTAGTATCGAAGTGTGTGCGCCAATAGTTCGCTCCCGATCGACTCGAGCATGCCCTACACGATGGTTATTTATATCACTCAAACATTTAGTGAAACAATTCAAGCGACTATTAAGTGATGCATTGACTAAAACATCAGCTCATTAAAATCGATGATTGATTGCGTTTACATTCTTTTTATGGTTAAATAACTAGTACATTACTCTTCTTCATTTACGTACAAAACTGCCAAATAACACCCAACAAACTACAGTGTAAGTTTTCTGTAGCACCATCGAATGTGATTAGTCCTTCCTTATAGCTGGCTACGAACACAAAATATAACTCTCACCCTTAGCAACCGTATGATGTACCCTGAGGGAATGTGAATTTAAACTTAACCCTTAACTCAAATAAATGATAAGTTACTATACACATGCACAGCCTGAATTACTGCAACGGAACGAGAAACCTAATATGTGTTTACGGCTGCTTCCCCACTCACCGTGACTGACTGGCCTACAATTAAAGTTGTATAATTTTAGGTAATTGATAAAAGTAGTCAATATTGTGTCATTACTAAGCCTATTAATGGATGAATGAATGGACGCTTTGGCACGCAGCCGATTTAAAAAAGTTACAGTGACCAATGTATATGATCGACATTATAGATATTTGTCATTATCTTGTGTTTGAGGAAATAAAGATCGAAGAATGTCAAATAAAAGTACAGCAATCATGTAACACCCTTATATTTTCACTTTATAAAAATATTTACATGTATGTACAGAACTAATTACACCAACAGTTATCATACAACTTAACCTAGTGTCCTGTCACTGTCTGTCACGTGGATAGACGCGACTCGACTTACAAATAAATATTACCCGTTAGGCCCGGAATACACTATGCAATGATAGGATTTATAATAAAATATACTACAACAGGTCTAAAAGTGTCATGAGTTCAGTGGTCGGCGGGTGGCGCTTACAGTAAGCGCTTGTCGGGTGGTGCGTCGTCGTCACTGTCGCACTCGAAGCGGATGTGACGGGTGCGAGCAGGAGCGGCAGAGTCACGCGGGGCGGCGGGGTCCAGCGGCGCCTCACCGCCCGCCGATAGTCACACCTTGTCCTCCGGAGCGCCTGCCCCCGAGCGCACGAACTGCAACACGCGCACTGATGAGCGGCGCGGAGCGGAGCGGGAGCCTCGCCTCGCTCCACCCATACTCACCGATACCGTAGTCGCCGTCGCAGAGTTGGCTCGCGGCCGGAACGTGAGAACTCTCCAGCGCCGGCGCAGCTGCGCCAGCACTTCCCCGTTGCAGAAGCAGTACAGTACAGCCACGCAGAGTCCTTGAAGCGATGTCGTCAATGCCGATACATATTCGTACGCGAGCCACCAGCGTTCCGTAGGCTCGGGTCGGATGAGCATCAACAGGTACTGCAGGCCCAGTAACGGCGCCAACAGGCAGGTGGCACGTAAAGCATGCAGCGCAGTGGCGGAAGGCCTGGGCGGCCCCCCTGCACCTCCCACTGATCCTCCCGCGCGCAACTTTGTGCACAGTACGCGCACAATATTGCACAAGAACGCCACGTTGAGGAGCAGAGCGCCGCATGCCAGAATGATGAGTTCGATACGCGGAGTGCCCTCGTCCGACCAACAGATTGTGTCACCGGCAGCGCCACGGCGACCCGCGTAAACAGCGGCCGACGTGACTGGCAGGCCCCATCCCAGCAACAGCAGGGCGCGTAGCAAACGGCGTTCGGACACGAAAGCGCTCACCAGCACGGTGTGCAGATAGAGCCCCTCGCACAGCATCCACGTGTAGGTGGTTAGCATCGCGTATTGCAACACGGTGTTAAGCGCGCAGCACCATACGGGCGAGTCGTGCAGCGTGTCGGGCGAGGGCACCACCAGCCCGTACCACACCAGCCATAGCGCGTTGTTCGCAGCGAACGACGCGAACAAGTTCATGTGCACTGTGATGCGCGCACACCGCAGGTTCCTGTGGCACATACACGGACATATTATTGTTTGGATTCCTCTGTCATTGTTTAATAGACTATATGAACTATATTATAATTATGAACAGTCGGACATCACGTGACTTACTTGAAGTAGAGGAGGATGAAGAGCGAGAGCAACAACGCGACCAGGGACACGCTGTAACCGCACTCGTATACCGCGAGTATATCACTCATATCCTGAAACATGCAAGCACCTTTGAAGCAGGGGGCCCGTACATACACACACAAATACACACATGGGGTGATACCGACATCCTCAGGCTTGATGCAGGTGGTGTAGTTGGACCAGGGCTGGCCGGTCTCGGGGTGCCGGAACCACGAGCCGTTGGCCAAGCACTCCTTGTGTGCCATTACTGTAACATGTTTTGTTTATTAAATACTAGCAATCCGGCCTGGCTTCGCACGGGTAGCAGAGACATCTTCAACAATCATCATCATATTTCAATCAATTTATACAAAATCTTAATAAATTATACACCTAAACCTTCCACATGAATCATTCTGTCTATAAGTGAAAACCGCATGAAAATAAGTTCAGTAGTTTTTCAGTTTATCGCGAACAGACAGACAGACAGACGCGGCGGGGGACTTTGTTTTAAAATATGTAGTGATTACACAAACATTTCATTTCCGTTTTCATTGGTCATAGTCTGATTATATTTTTTCTATGCAACTTAGTTGCCTTGCCACTGATCGCCGATGCCTTGAAACATATATTATCATAGAGTTACATTATACTTTTACAAACCTAAGAAAATTAGTTTTGGTCTAGTGGTTAGTGACCCTGATTGCTGAGCTAAAGGTCGTAGGTTCGATTCCCATCCGGGAAAAATAATTGTGTGATGAGCATGATCATTTGTTCTGTGTCTGGGTGTCATTTATCTATAATATGTATGTATTTAGAAATATATAAGTATGTGTATCAGTAGTCTGGTCGGCCGTGTGTGAGATGTGTGAAGTTATTATTTTATTATTGTTTCCTATTGCCACTACTTTGGCATTGTATAAATTATGAACCAAACAACGTATCTCACTTATGAAGAAATATATTTTCAAAAACCTCAAAAACATTATGTAACGTAGTTCATAAGCGCAGTTTACTTTTTGTGTATTTACGTTGACTGACACAATATAATACAATATTCTTTATTGTACACCATAAAAAAGTTACAACATAAAAAATAAACTTTGAATACTGGTGCAATCGGCGGTCTTATTCCCAATTGCGATTTCGTCCAGACCACCTTAAGATGGACAAATGCGATGGGTTAGGGCATAGGGCAGTTTGCAGCTGTACTAACTCAGCTCAGTAGCTCATTAAAATATATGAATGTAAGAGAAAGGAGATACATAATAATTATATATACATTCAATAGGTTCATAAACAAACGTACAGGCTGTATCTGAAAATGGAACACTTATTTAAATCACTGTAAGGGCATGATTCTAGCATGCAGTTACAAAAAGATTTTTTGTAAAAAAAAACTATTCGTTTACAAGTTATGACCGTTTCAATTTCCAGGTACCATAATAATATCTCCGTTTCTCATAAAAGCTGACGGAATGTACAAAGTTAAAGATTTAAATAGTACATTTTTTTTGGGACAATTCACTCAGTTATTGAGAAAATCCATAAAAACTAACTTAAAAAGTTTTCAAATTGGTTGTTTTATCGATTTTCTTAGCAACGGAATGAAAAATTCCAAAATTAAAGACAATTAAAGTGATTTATTGATGGGACCAAGGAATTATAATACAAAGGAGCAAGGGAGCACATGTTCATGAGCACATGACGATGGCCGTTAATCGGGTACTAATCGGAGTTTTGTAATAATTAGGGAAGTGAGGTAAAAACGCTTGTTCTGCAATAGTGTACGGTTTCATCGTACACAGCTGCTTTTATAAGAAACGGAGTTAAAAATACCTGGAAATTTAACTCAAAACAATTTGTAAACGAATAGTTTTTTTCCAAAATTCTTTTGGAAAAAATGCTAGTCATGCCCTTCTAGTGATTTAAGTAAGAGTTCCATTGTCATATACACCTGTATGTAAAATACCTATATTATATACATACTAACATTAAATAAATATATACTAGATTCAATATTGTTAGTGATTATATGTATGTAGCTATGAGGACAGATAGTGGCCACCGACCAATTTAAAGAAATTGTTAGCGATTGGTCACGTCTCATAGTTTCAGGCGGAATGCATGGGCGACTAAGCGACCTGCATGGACTTTAAAAGATTGGTGGGGGAAATTTGTGGAGTGGAATGGTATTTTCACCTTTGCGCTGGTTTCCCAATCACTTCAGGAGCCTACTACTCTTTACTTGAGTGTCAGGATACCAATTAACAGTCACTCGTAGATGGCAAGTGAACTTATACCAACAAGAAAAATGTCAGCAGGGCAAAACATACGTTTAAAAAAAAAAAATAACTAAGAAACCTATGGTTGATTTTTTTCATCATAAAAACTTTCCTCAAAATATTCAGCTGATAAAGTATCGGCCTTCCTAGCGTGGTGTGAGTGAGTACATGTACATAGGTATGTACATATGTATGTGTGTGTTTATTGGAGAGAGGGAGTGATAGTAGGACGCACACTCGGGGCTGAAGCCGGGCACGAAGACAGGGCAGGGCCGGTAGACGGTGGTGTTGGTTGCTGCGTGGGGCCAGCACTGCCACGAGTCGTAGGTGCCGGCACAGTGGGGCCCCTCGGGCGGGGCGGTGGCGTTGTTGGCGAGCTCGCACGCAGCCGCCTCGCGGGCTATTCGCTCCGGGTCGTCCATCGCGCCTCGCACCGCGCTCGCACTAGCGCTCACCGCTCGCTCACCAGCACTGCCCACATCTTACACCGTCTGAAAAGTGATGTACATTACATTCCCTCTGTATCTCATTAACTAAAGCCCATAATAGAAGCCTTTGAAAAGTTTAAACTTAAAAATTATAAGATTTCGTGAGTGTATAATCACTACATAAGTTCACATTAAACCACTCATGAGATTTACATTGTAACATGGTTGAACTGGACGCAAAATTCAATAGGTTCATCACATGATGAAGAACTTGACCACACATTCACATTTATGTTCTTGGCCGTACTATGAGTATATAAGTATACTCATAGTACTCATATACAATTTGTGTCGAAAAGGTAAGCCTTTTCGACACAAATTGTGACCTCACTTTTGACATGTTTTCCTATTAGACTAGACAAAGTATACCTATATAGGAAAATCATGGAGTTGCTATTGATATTCATAACTGCCCACTTTGTGATTACACTGCAAATTACCAAAATGTGAAGACTTTACACAATGATATTTTTCGTGCCTAATTTTGTCCTTATTTGTGTAAATATTATAATATATGGGGTACCTCAGGGAAGTGTTCTAGGGGGACTATTATTCTTAATTTTCATTAATTAATTTCCAAAAGCTAGAATTTCCCCAATGGTCCTTTTCGCTGATGACAGCACAGTAATGTTTTTGAATAAAAATCCCGAGTTGCTTTTATCAGAAATGAATAACAGTCTTATAAATATAATTAACTAGTTAAAGGATAATAATCTTGCAATAACCTTAAATAAAACTAGTGTAATGTTCTTCCACAATTCGAATAATTCTTTCAAACCTGAAAAAGATGTAAATTACTGTGCATGGAAAGTTAATTAAGATAAGGTTGCAAAGTTTTTAGGTATCAATGTTGACTACGATCTTAATTGAATAAATTTTCTAATGTACTAAACAGGTTAACAAAAACTGTGAACCGTTCTACTGTGCGTACAGCGTACCATGCTTATGTAGTGTCAACATTACGGCATGGGTTAATTTATTGGGGAAACTCTACTGATAGACAAACTGCTTTTAAATCCCAAAAGAAATGTATTCGGGCGATGTGTCAATTAGGAAAGTGTGATAGTTGTAAACTCTATTTTCAATCACTTTAAGTATTAACATTACCATGTTTGTTTATTTTTGAAGTTATTGTTTTTGTAAAAAAAATAATTTAAACTCACAAAAAAAGCTTCGCAGCAATAGACACAATCCCAAAATTTAGATACAACCTAGTAGAACAACCATTTTAAATAGAAGTGTATTTTGTATGGCATCTAAATTATATACTTCTTACTTATTTTATAAAAATTCAAAGCATACCTTTATTCAAAAGAAAATTAAAAGAGTTCCTAATAAATGAATGTTATTATGATATTAAGGCGTATTTAGATGATAAGTTTCGACAGAATATATGTTGTTATTATTGTTTGATAATTTATAATATTTCTGCGCTATTGTTTTACAAGTTTTTTTAGTTAGTGTACAATACGTGAATGAAACACCGCGGTCGGTAGCTAACTGAGTTTATTGTTGGTAGCCACAATGCATATACATCACATGCACTCTACATAAAAAAACCTTAATTAAATTAACCTTCTAGTTAGTAATAAGTACCTTATGAACCATAAAACAAACTTCGCAACGATTTATTTAAATAACTATCTTTAATGCGAATTCATTTGATTAGGTACGGAATTACTAAAATCTACAATGAATTATAGAAATAGAATTCCTTTTACCTAATATGTTCTAATCTAATATCGCTAGCTTAGTATGGTAACTGATCTAAATGTAAACAATTTACTACACTAAGTATACCATCTTTCCCCCGTTTATTAGACCAAGCCACAATAAAACTCTAAACGAACATTTATGTGCCTTAGGTAGGTAGGTAAACATACATCCAATATTTTGTTGTTTACAATTTGTATACGTATCGTTAACAAAAATAGTAAATACTTGCCTACGAGGCACTAGCTAATCATACGTTTAACTGTAAGAAACTAGGTAATTTTAGGCTTATAATAGATAGGTAATTAAATGTATATCAGTATCCCGGTTTTCTGTTTATTTTTTTATTACTTCCGCTTTAGTTCATTGTCTCTTCCTTATTTTTCTGTCTTTTGAAATATCTAAGTGCCCTATCTGTCATGCTAGTACCAGCGGTGGTAGGTATAGACGAGAATTGACCGGCCGGTGACGTAGTCTCCGTCTCCTGCGGCGCCGGGGACGGCGACGACTCACTACCTACCATGATGACGTCATCGCAACTGGTAGATTCGTTCGCGTCTTCATAATCTGACTTTGAGCCGTCCTGATCTTGATTACCCGTGTCGTTGTCGCTGTCGTCGATTGTTGTTGTTGCGCCGGCTGCCGAAAACCGGTTTTTATTGATTGGAGGTATTTGATCGCAGTGTCGGCGACAAAAATGGCCCGTCATTTAGACTAACTTTGTACGATACTGGTCCAGTCTTTTGTACAATGTTATCTGTTTATCCTGTACTTCACGTACCCTAACCGCAGTACTCGGACGCGGCGCATCTAACCGGTTTCTTAGACGACCACCTAACAATGCTACTGACGGTGCTACAGCCGTAGTGGCATGTTCACAATTTCTGTATTGTAACAAAAATCTGCTTAACTATTATTTAAATCACAGTCTTCCTTTTAAGCCCTTTTTATCGTTTTCTTTATTAATTTGACAGAATTTTCCGCTGCCCCGTTTCCTTGAGGGCGATATGGAGACGATGTCGTGTGTCTAATTAAATTATTTTCACAAAACTCTTGACTTTAAAAAGGTGGACTGTTATCTGTTACAAGTTGTAAGGGTAAACCGAAATTAGAAACCAGTTTTCGAAAAAAAGTAATGGTATCCCGCGCAGACGCACTCCGTATCTCCTCAGCTTCCAACCATTTAGAATGTGCATCAATTACTACAATAAAATATTTGCCAAATAATTGAGCGAAGTCCGCATCTAAGCGCTGCCACGGAGCAGCTGGAAATTCCCAAGGGTGTATCGTGGCGCGCGGGAGCGCATCTCGCACACTGCGGCACGCGTCGCACGCTCCGCACACCGCTTCTATGTCCGTGTCTATAGACGGCCAATACACATAATTCCGCGCAATTGACTTCATCTTCACAATGCCTAAATGGCGGTTATGAATTTCATTAAAAATTTGTCTCTGTAATATTTGTGGTATTACTAACCCATACTTGTACAATATACAAGCGTTATCAATATAAAGTTAATTTCGTCGGTAATAAAAAGGTATAAAAATTGATGGTGTTTCTGTATCCCATATAAAATGGCCAGCGCTTCCTTATCCAGCTAGCTGTAGTTACGTTCTGTGTTGGTCAATGTCCTCGACGCACAGCTGATCGGGCGCTCACTGCCGTCGCTGTAGCGGTGCGCAAGTATCGCTCCTATTCCGTATGCACTGTCCACTGATAACCGACTGATAGTCCACTGATATAATGGAAGCTTGGGATCGTAATGAGATAACACTTTGTGACTAGATAAACTGTTTTTTTTTTAGAAAAGCCCCTTGGCATTCAGAGCTCCAGATCCATTGTTTATCTTTTTTTTTTGTAACCCGTATAAACGATGAAGCAAGGAACTTAAATTAGGAACAAACTTCCCATAATAATTAATCAGTCCTAAAAAACCCTTCAACTGAGACACATTTTCTGGTTTCGGTGCTTTGACAATAGCGTCAATTTTACTACTATCTGGATGCAACCCATGCCTATCTATTAGGAACCCCAAATATGACACACTCTCTTTTAGAAAATCACATTTATTTATTTTAACCGTAAGGTCCATGTTCGCCAGACGTTCGATTACAGCTCGGACATTCCTTTTGTGAGGATGCCCGGTTTTCCCCGGTAATGCAGATGTCATCTAAAAATACCACAGTATGACGTAACCCTTTTAGAGTTTCTTTCATAATTTTTTGTAACTTTTCAGGTACGCAACTAAGCCCATAAGGAGTACGATTAAAGGCGAACGTACCGATGTGCGTCGAGATGGCGGTACACGCTTGCGAGTCGGGCGTAGCGGTACTTGCATGTACGCGGTAGTAAGATCTATTTTTGTATATTCCTCCCCCCCACTAAGAGCTGCAAAAAGTTCATCTATACGTGGAAGGGGGTAGTCGTCCATTTTTAATTTAGGGTTTATAGTCGATTTATAGTCCCCGCAAATACGAATTTCTCCCGATTAATGATTGGAACTATCGGTGTACCGTAATCGGAGTGCTCATCCGGGTAGATGGAGCCCTCGGCCTGCAACCGAGAGTTCGCGCTCCACCCCAACGCGCAGCGCCAACGGCACGGGACGCGCGCGCACGAAAACCGGTTCCTTGTCCGTGAGCTGTAGTCGAATTTCCTTTTTACATTTACCAAGTTTATTTGTAAATACGGCTAGAAAATCGTGTTTTAATTCCTTTGTAAATTCTTCCCTAAAATTTGGTTCATTCAAATTATTTACCTGTAATAGATTTATTTTAAACTGACGAATCCAAGATCTATCTAATAATGGTCTACTTCCGTTTTTTATTATATAAAGTTGTAGTCCCCTCTCACGACTACCCTCGATTGTCGTATCGCCTACAATATAACCGATCGGTTCAATTTTAGACCCTGAATATAAACATAATTTAATATTATCATAATGTAATGTATATGAGTGAAACAAATTTTTGTAGCAATTTTCATTCACTGTAGATATCTTACTTCCCGTATCCAATTCAAAACTTAAAGATACTTCGGCTATTTTAACATTTATAATATATGGACGATCACCCGAACAACGCACCCGAATATTATATAAAACAGAGTCCTCGTCTGAATCCGATTCATTGATAAAATTATGTCTTTTAGTACTCACTCTTTCACCTGTAGACTTACAGATCACCTTTAAGTGACCCTTTTTACTGCACTGATCACAGGTGTAGTTTTTAAACCGACACTTATCTGCTCGGTGTCCCTTGCCGCACCGCCAGCAGGGTGCTCCGGTGCCGGACGCTGCTTTGCACGCGTGGGTTCGAATCCCATCCTGGTCGCCAATGTACAATACGTGAATGAAACACCGCGGTCGGTAGCTAACTGAGTTTATTGTTGGTAGCCACAATGCATATACATCACAGTTAGGAGTAAGAACAAATATTTTGCATGCTTGTGGGCCGATTGTGGTTTGGAACAAATTATATCCCACCAAAAACATTTTGGCCACCCATATGGCTCGCACTGCAAAAACTTTTCAGATCTCATGTAAAGCCAAGCTTCAAACTCTACACGCCCTAACTCTACATAGTAGTCAAAATATGTGGTCTGGCCGTGTCGTTACTACAAGAACTATTGTATAACAGAAAAGTAATCAACAGTGAATAAATTTTTCTTTGTAGGTTTACTGTTTATAATCCGTCACAGCGGGTACGCATTATGCGTTTTGCGCGCGCTTAATTCCATCCCCTAATTTAAAACGAGGGGGGTGATTTATTAAAAATCCTGAAATTTGTACTTTATTATTTTTAACAAGGAGTCCCTATATCAGCAATTTTCAGACCTCTAGCATCAAAGTTTGCGGAAGTCTCATACAAACTTCCATCCCCTAGTTTAAGGGGTTGGCGGGTAAAAGTTAATTTTTTTAGAAGTTTTTTGTTGTTTCTGTACTAATACTGGCTTACATACCAAAATCCAGCTTTCTAGGACTTCCGAAAGTACCCTAAGAATTTTGATGATCATCAGTGAGTGACGAAATCGGAGTTTTTTAGATACCAATAAAATCTAAAGTATAAGAGCTATGCAATTGAAACTTTATACGTTTAATAAATTTACTGTTGACATCATATCCTGAATTTTGTGTATCTGGTGTAATCCAAACCCAAGTTATGGGGGTCAAAAAAGAAGGCGAAACGCTTCGAGAAAAAGTAGGTAGTGTCCTTGCGCTTCGCTTGGCTCGTTTTGGCGGAGTCACCACCGTGCCTCCAGATATTATATTCGAATTTGATTAATATTGTTTCATTATTTGATTTAAGATGATTGTACTAGATAAATCTGAGCTTATGTTAGACTCAATTCAATCAAAATGTTGTACGTCATTACCGAAGAACCACTAAAACCACTAATACTCTGCGTGGAAATGGTACCTGAAAGTCAGTGTTACTTTTGAAAGACTAAGTTGTGGTGAAAATACTGTGATGTGTTTAGATACTATTTTTTTACTCTTCTTGTTAGTAAAATGTGTTAATATTTCTACTATAATATTAAACGTGTGTGACCTAACATCTATGCAAACGTTCAAACAGAGATTTAGCTGACTAGTATCAATATTATTTATTAGGATACCATATGATTTTGAGGTCGCTTCTATTGAGGTAACATACATAGTTGTGTAGGGAAACTAATAATAATGAGCTAACAACGTTACTTGTAAAATAATAATGTCATACAACTCGACGCGTCACTTCCATTCTGCCGTACACCGCAGCGGGCTGAGGTTAAGCTACCGGTAAGGTTCCATCTTTTACTTGTACTTACGTACGGATGTTGGTCAGTGTACGTGACGCACTGACGTGTGACGTGTAAGCTGCGGTGGCTTTGATGTTACATGCCGAAATAGGCCACGGTATTAGCAGTCAATTTGTGACGTGAGCTGACCGTCGCCACCCTGCGGCACAACTTGCCTTCAGTTAATCATGCCCTTCACTAAACAATTCTAAATTGGTTGCGAAGAGGAGTTCTTCCTAAAATAATGTTAATCATGCTCCCCTCACTTGAGGTCACTTTACATATTTATAATTTAGTCTATTTTACTTACCGTTGCTGGAGCACGTCATCTTAAATGCAGAAATAATAAAACGTGCTTGTTGTTTACTGAACATTACAGACGGTATTATAATTTTTTAAATAAGTTGTAATTTATCTATAATTTGTATGTATTTAGAAGTATATAAGTATGTTTATCAGCAGTCTGGTTACCATAGTACAGGCTTTGCCTAGTTTGGGAACAGGGTTGTGTGAGATGTGTGGAGTTATTATATTAAGTATATATTATTAATATTACGTAGTGTTGTAATAGTTTGTAGTAGCGATTTAGCTCTGATCACCAATATCCTGGGACATGTGGCACTTCGCTATCGAGAGCCAAACTAAGCAGAGCTAATGCTATGGGTTCTAGAATATGGATACCACCCATACTTTTTTATTATTGTCCATCTGTTTGTTAAGACCCTTTTTCTCAGGTTTGAGTGCGCCATATAAATTTTAAATTTAAATATTAAATTTTGAGCAATGTTCACACTTCACATTCACATTTTTGTCATTTCCAGTTTGTTTTTCATAAATACTTTTACTTCTTGTCATAACATACAAACATTCGTTCATTTGTTTCAATTCTTCCGATGTTATATTAATTCTAGGTAACGCGTCCGTCACCGAATTACTTTTCCCTTTTATGTAAATACTCAACTCATGTCCGTATCAAATCTTTTACGCTTTTATAAGCTTCATTTAATTTAAATTTTTCGCTCTGTGACAACCTACTTTTAAGAACAAAATTTATTAGCTTTTGCTTACGATCTGTTTCAATATTCGATATTATCTATTAATTGTTTAATACTTGTCTCATCGTCCGTCATTTGTGGCAATAAGCCCAATGCGGTTTTTAATTCAAATACATCCATTTTATGGGTTCTTTACACAATTATATTATCTCTTTATATAATTCAATAATTTTCCTCCTAATTTCAAAAATTTTTTGCATTACTTTTTTATCCTCTAATGCTTAACTTGCTCTGTCAAAATATTTATATTTTTTTTATATTCGTTGTACACTGTATTGGCTTCCTCGGATTTTTTAACAATAATTTAACCTTTTCTCCTACTTGGTCCTATTTTTATCAGATATGTCCTGATTTCTTTTAACTCGTCATAAATACCTGAATTTCATTTGCCATATCATTATAAATCAATACTTATAGTCCATACTTTTCATATAAAATAACTTACAGTCCATCTGTTGTACCAGTGCGGTTTTTATTCACTTTTAGATTTATTTATTTTCACAGATACACTCACTGGCTTTGATACTATTAAATATTGACTCGCTGCAAGTCCAACATTTGACCACTGGCTCTCCTGTCCATCTTTTTGTTAGCACTCTTTATGAAATACCGGGTCATCACAACAATAACTATTATGACGATAACAGCCACGGCAACACTTAGACGGATGGATATATCCATAACAGCCTGTACTGATGGGTTATGTTGTTCTAACGTATTTGATTTTCCTATTTGTCTTCTCGTACGTATTTTCTCTTTTAGAATTTTTCTATTATTTATGGGTTTTAATTTAGTGTTTTCATGTCACTATTTTCATAATTCTATTTGATGTATTTAGCACTTTTATACTTTTTTATTTTTTTTCCACTAGTAGTATATTTATATATATATATATATATATATATTTTTGTTTTTCACTTTTTTATTTGTTTTTTCATAGTTTTATATCACTGTCCAGGACTGGCTCAAGGCCGCCATGAAGTACATGCAGATTATCTCTAATTGAAATGAAACCACTTCTAGTTAGAACTGTAGAATAACCATATTTTCTGATGGAATACAAGAGCTTATATAGGAATTAATCTAGGTTATCACACGTAGTATATTACGTATATATGACATCACAATATTATTCACCTAAAGGAATGTTAAGAATTTATGAACTTCCGATCTATGACATTATACACAACCTACGTCACGACCTACGTCATGCACTACAAGTTACAGAGGGTTGAAAATGTCCTGAATGGCTTCGAGAAAAGTGTACTGGCTATGCCTTTGTCTTTTTTTGCTGGACTTGGCGGGGGCACTGCCGTGCCCTAGATATTGTAGATATTGCATGCACCGTTGATTCAAAGCCTGTAACGATATTATAGGTCTAAATGAAGCAAATGCCAAAATAGCCAAGTAAGCTGAAATAAGCAGTCTTATTGAATGAAAGTCTCTTATTGAGTGGTAAATACCACAGTGGGTAGAATGGCCTTTTAGAAAAAATATGATTTTTATACCAACATCGAGTTCTTTTCGATCTCAGCACTTTCCGTACTCTTCTATATTCTACAGTCAAATCTAAGCAGTTACAATTATTAAATGCCAGTTATAGTGAGGCACGACTGTGTTGTCATGCACTGGGACTAACTGAAAATGTTTGACGGTCAACTAATGTCAAACACCTACCGCGATCATTAGAGGGCCACAGACATCAGTGGTGAGCATTTGGCTGTGATGCGAGTGCACTTAGTAATCGACAGCCAGCCGTTGTAGAATGGAAACCCGTAAATAGGAGGAGTAGTCGACGTGTTCGGATAGCTATCACGTTATGTGGAAGAGAATTAAGACGTCTAAAGAAGATCGCTGCCAGAACAAGCTCACTAATTCCTTCTATCTCAACCATTTTCAAGATTTTCTAGTCAACAACCCTCGTTATCAAAGAGAACAAAGTTTTTACTTATTTTTTACAAAACATGTACAGTCGAGTGCTCTCGACCTGAGAGAATATTAAAACTGCAAGAGGCCGGCCTTGCGCCAGTGGCCGGTGAATGGACAGTACTAATTGCAGTGCCAATAAAAATGCAAATGTGTGGTTGTGGGCGCGCCCCTCCATTACTGTGACACGCCAGTCGTTTAAGCTAGTGACGCGTCGCCTCCACCCGCTCTATAAATCAATGCTGCTAAAAAATATCTGTCAACCACAGATTCCATAATTGCTACGTACAATATTTTCCTTATATATGATCTTTAGAGACTGAACGTGATTCAATACACTGTTGGAGGCTGGCTACGTCTTTCAGGACGTGAAGTTCAATTATGTGCTTAACTTATATGATTATTGACATATCTTATGACTTTATGAGCATGAAGAAGAGCTGCCTCTCTGGAGCTGTCCGGTCGCTACAAGGTCTAAGTGAGGTCGTTATTAGGACCAGCGTAGCGTTTGTAGCACGCAAGCTATGCGTGCGTAACGTAGCTCGTCACGTACGCCCCTTTGACATTCTTCAGTGCGAACATGCCACGTCGCACAAGTGATAATCCAAGTGTGAAATAAGTAAAACGTGAATTCGGAACTTACATATTTACACATCAGTCATAGAAAAAATAGAACAGGACAGACTGAATTCATCACATGACAAGGCTATTTAGCGCACTTTAGTATTTTACATTTTAGAATCAAATAGGTAAAGTGTAATGAAATATAATTTTTTTTATGGGTGAAGTGACGTAAGTTTATATCTGTGGACTCTGCATGGAGTCAGCGTTTGTTCCTTACGGGCGAGTGCTTTAGGTCAGGCTTCCTGAGTTATAACTCACTGCACTCGTAGGTCAATCTCTGTTTATAAATTTCCTAATGGACATAATTAGATACTTGTATACGGCGTTTCAAAAGACTAGAAATGGTTGAAGTAACATTAGGCACTCAAATTAATAATAATAATAAAAAATATACTTATAGTGTTAGACGACATTTTATTTATTCGTGTGCCTGACACACACCGGGTAATGAC
Organism: Euplagia quadripunctaria; assembly: GCA_963859945.1. Lineage (NCBI taxonomy): Eukaryota > Metazoa > Arthropoda > Insecta > Lepidoptera > Erebidae > Euplagia > Euplagia quadripunctaria. The sequence goes on along the minus strand of OY982570.1, from coordinate 24,513,508 downwards.
CATGAGGTGAACAAATAATCCTACATGCCATGAGAAAAAAGAAACGAAAATCATTTTTAGGGTTCCGTTCTCAAAAAGGAAAAAAGGAAAACTTATAGGATCACTTTGCTGTCCGTCTGTCTGTCTGTCTGTACATATCCTTTTTCTTAGGAACCCGTCGACCCATCAAGTTGAAATTAATACCAAATACTTAGGTCTGCGGTGCCTTGAAAATGTAAAAAATCAAGCTTTTAAGTCAAGGCAATCAAAGATATGGCCATTCAAGCCTTAGATTTGACCAAATTTGAACATCACGCAGGTAAATCAAAACCAATAGGGTACTTCCCATTGACCTAGATCCATGAAATTTCGTACGAAGCAAGGTCTCGCAGCACAAGTAAAAGAAAAATCCGAAAGTTCTTAACTTGTTGGTATATCACATGAATAAAAATTGTTTTTGTGATTACAAACTTATATTTTGCCGTTGGAAAGTTGAATTTGTCGTACATCGTTGTATGGGAGAGTACTTTAAGAACCGCAAAGTTAAGTTGGTCTTTCGGAAAAGACAGGCAAAAATCTTCGAGAATTGGTTCCCGAGATGGACGTATTATTTACATACAAGTTTGTTTGCTTACGGAACTCGCACTGACGTCTATAAAATTACATTCCAGATACAAATGCTATAAAACCTATATAAAGACATATGAAGAATAGACTGCTTATTAACAGCGGGAGCTCTAACGTAGTGTTTGTATTTTGTATACTCTTTGGCGGGAGCAGTGACATACGCGTAGAAAGAGAAGAAAGACGAAAGCAGTCAGTCTTTTTCTCTCGCACACTTGCGGAGTAGGCAATGTCTAGGACATAAACTTAATATTCTTATTACTAAGTTTATGGTCTAGGAGCAAAATATGTTGCTAGTAGAGATAAAAGAAGAAAAGTAGATAGGAAATGTTATCACGTGACCTGAATATAAAATAATATACATAAAACTTGTATTTGTACAAATACAAGTTTTATGTATATAATAGATGACATAATTTATCACGTTCATATGTTATACGCCAACGATCACCACCAGTTCATTTAAATCGTTCTGCCGTATAAGGCCGCCCTTTGTACATTTTCTATGCTACACTTATTATGTATCATATTCTCTTGGTAATCCTGGTATAAAAATAAAGTATTATTTATGTTTCTATAATTTGTTAAATGACTTCGATTTTTTTTGGTTAAAATTAACTTTTTCAAATCGATCGATCGGCAATGTGTTAGCACATCACTAATAGACTATTTGTCGACTTGTCAAAAAAGAAATAAATGAATTGACTGAGTACAAGTCTTCTATTCCATACTAGCGATAAAAGTAACCACTGTGGGTCAAACTATCTCTATTTTTAACCGACGAAAAAAAAGAAGGTTCTCAATTCGACCGTATTTATATATATATTTTTTTATGTATGTTCAGCCCTCTCTCCGTTATTTATTAACCAATTTTGATTATTCTTTTTTTGTTAGATAGGGTATACCTCAAGGGTGGTCCCACGTCAAGGAAGTCAGGATCTGATGATGTTATCCTGATAAAATTGAGAGAAACCCTCGAAAATTGGAGGCACGAATAGTGTTTCTTAGTGTTTACTTTTCATTACTTTATCAGGTATTTGCGTTCAGAAATCATCATATTATGTAGCTGTGTTCTTCATTTTCACAATGCACCAATAATTTTCTTCCATTTGTTATGTGTTCGCAGTAGCTGTGCCATGTTTCTGTTAAAACTTTCCTACCAAATAAAAATAATATTGAATAATTAAAAAACATTATGTATCGTTGTTCGTCTATCGGAAACATCGGGCGCGTTAATGTTTAATGTTAAGGGTAGACGTGAGTTGGCGGGTGAGGAGAATAAAAACGTGATTTTCACACAGTTATTTTACTACACTTATTAAAACACAATAATATTCTTTCTTTTCTTCTTTTTTTTTCTTTTTTTTAAAAGACAACTCCCGCATTAGGAATTACTCCTGTGTCGCGGGGGACTTTACAAACATAGAAATAACGGGCACAAAGAACACCCAGACTCAGGTGGGAATCGAACCCACGACCTATAAGCATAGCGGTCAGGGTCACTAACCACTAGACCAACAGGCCAGTCTAATATACTCTTAATAATCATTAGATCGTAAAAAAAATGTTTAGTATTTGCCTCAAAACGCTCTTTTCGCCTCTTGTGTAAGTTTTAGACAGGTACTATTTATCAAAATCCGTAATTATGTCGATTGGATTTAAATTAAAATGATATTGAGGCCAATCGCCAATTTTCATTGAGCATATTATTTGATGTACGTACCAGTCACGTTGACAACTGAATCTGTAATGATATTTGGAAAAATATAGTCCAATCAATCAGCCTTTTTTTCGACAAATACTTAAAAACTTTGCTAACCGCTTTTCACTCGCGACTTCATAGTCGTATAGTTAACTATTCATATAGTTGTTGGGCATTTCAACACATAAAGAGCTCACAAACTTAAAATAGACCACGATTACACTTTGATAGCAACAGCTCCACAATATTTGAGAAACGTTTGGCTTCAGGTCACGTGACTATATTTCCTATCTTCTTTTATCTATTCTAGCAACATATTTTGCTCATAGACATTTTCCACTCCGCGAGTGTGTGAGAGAAAGACTGACTGCCCTCGTCTTTCTTCTCTTTCTACGCGGCTTCACTGCTCCCGCACGTAGTGTTTGTATACTCTTTGGCTCCCGCTGTTTATGAGCAGTTTATTATTTATATGTCTATCATAAAACCAAAGGAGGTACATATATGCACAAGAATTATTCTGGTAATGGAGGTGGATAAATTAAACTTATTAACAAACATAAGGACAATAAGTAAGAAGTATTAGCTTTTAACTAAGAGCTCCAACTAATTGAAGTAACTTATTTTAAGTCCTAAAAAAGTTTTTTTTTAAAGTTACTACTTGCCACAAATGTTGCCAAATGTTAATGAAAAACCTCATCCTCAGGAGTGATTTTTCTTAAAAGATTCAATAGAAATGTCAAGCAACCCTACCTATATGTTTACACCCTAGAGGAAGCTTACACTTTGTATCACTGACAGCACTGACAGTACACTCACAGAACACTATTACAATCTTTTAACAATGGTGAGTGGTGTGCGGTGGGTACACTACCGACTTACGAATTCTTTTGATATTAATTTTAACAATATTCAGGAGGATAGTGACTACATAGGACCCTCCACGTCCTCCATTACTCGGCTAACCGCTTAATTCCACGATGAGAAAACCGCATACGCCACCCCTGCTACACCTTTCTTAATCCCCGAGGTGGTCCTTTACACAATGATCCCATTTTTGTCGGAGACCACACGTTGTTATGGCAAGACCCTTACACACATATAGGTTTATAATCACTACATATTATAAAACAAAGTCCCCCGCCGCGTCTGTCTGTCAAAAACTACTGAACGGATTTTTATGCGTTATTTACCAATAGATAGAGCGATTCATGAGAAAGGTTTAGGTATATAATTAGTTAAGGTTTTGTGTAAATTGGTTGAAATATGATGATGATTGTTGAAGATGTCTCTGCTACCCGTGCGAAGCCGGGGCGGGTTGCTAGTATACGTATGAAAAGAAGGCGGAATGTACGTGGGTCACGCTGAAAGTTTTTAGAATACGCCAGTAAGAAAAGCAGAAGATGAAAAATTTATTTAAATTTCGAATTAAGAACTCTTTCGGAATCTATAAATGTTAAGACTTTCGTTGCGGTCTTAATCAACAACAATGTTACGATAGACTTCGATTGGCATTTCATTATGAAGCCCCATCTCGTGCCACTATTTACAACTGGTTTAATGAGTTTCAACGTGGTCGAAGCAAACTTACTGATGATTCTCGAGAAGGACGTCCCTCTACGGCGACTACTGAAAATAACGTGAGTGCTGTGAGGCTAATGATAGAAGCTAATAGAATGGTGACATATCAACAGATTCCGGCAGCTTTAGGCATTGGTATGAGTTAAGTACAAAAAGTCTTATTTGAATATTTAAGCGTCAGAAAGCTTTGTACTAGATGGATGGATCATAATTTGACGAAAGATCAAAAACGTCGTCGTTTGGATTAGTGCCGCTCAATGCTTGAAAAGTATGACGGAGGTGACTCGAATGCTGTATATGACATCGTCACAGGTGATGAAAGCTGGATATATTGTTATGAGCCCGAAACCAAAGACAATCTGTGCAATGGATGTTTCCATCCGAAGATTTACCGACAAAAGTAAAGAAGGGCAGAATTCAAGGGAAAACCCGGAAGGACGTGTCATTTCCCAACAATCCTCAATCAAATCAATTGTCTATCAGTTGTTTTGGAAAATGGAACACAGCAGCGCCCAAGAAACAGGATCATCCTCCACCACGACAACGCTCCAGTGCACCCGGACGGACTATCGAATATTTGTCTATCGAAGGTGTGGAGCTAGTGAGTCATCCTCCTTACAGTCCTGACCTGGAACCTTGTGGCTTTTATTTATTTCCAAAAATAAAAGATAAACTTAGAGGAATTCGTTTTATGAATCCTGAAGATGCCTTGGCTGCGTTTGAAAAAGGCGTGGAAGAGATCCCTAAAGAAGAGTGGTTTCACTGCTTCAGTCAATGGTTCCATCGCGCATTGGAAAGAAACGGAGACCGTTTTCGCAAAGCAATAACAATATTAACAGGCTTCTATTTCATACCTTTTTTATTTTCTAAAAACTTTCAGTGTGACCCCCGTATATTAGGCGAGATGGGACTGCAGTGTTGCGCGATACCGACCTCATTATCTTAGTTGGCGATCTTTCTTAACGATGATTAAACAGTAATATCCTCTGGATGAGTGGATGAGTCAGAATCAGTAACGACTTGACCAACAGGCTCATCAATAATGTATAATGTATGGCACTTCTGTTATGAAATGTATACGTAACTACAAATTAAATCCATGCAAAATTATCAATTTGATCACTTAATGGCATTGCACCACATTTCAGAAGCAAGTTCCCCCCACTTCCCCCTGACTTTGCCTGAAATCATCTGTCATGGTGTGCCAGCGATACGAACCGTCCGTGTACGAAAGCAGGAGTGCACACGTGAAGAGAACTCGAGGAGGGGCGCCGTACCACACGCGACCATTACGGTAAGAGAAACTGTACACTATTGGAGCGTTCCCTACATATTCGTATATTTATTGCGGAGCGGCACAAGGTGAACACATACTCAGCTTATGTTCAGATATACGAGCGAGTACAAAAATGAAATAAATTCATCAATTTCATGTTGAGCCCCTCAACGCGCACGGAACAAATATAATAAAGGGACCGATCTCCTCCGATGTTGACTAAACAGTACAACCCTCCTTCCACCCCCAGCCCCCGCCTCAGGAGACAACTCCACCAACAGGTTATTTACGTCACTTCACGTGTATCTCAAAATACAGACATGTGTGGATATGATAATCAATATTTTTGGAGAATAATATACAAACTGAAAGTGAAATTCTTAAATATCATCCTCTGACTCACTGTAACTCACATCTCGCTAGTTACACTACACTACACTAAAAACTGTGTGATAGTGTGGCATGCCTTAATTCATTATTTATAAGTAAGAAGAGTTCCTGTTACCTTAGTTAATGAAGAGTTCATGCAAACATATAGAAGATGTGCCGGCAATATACAGCAGCTGAATGAAAATGGGAGACGAGTCCAGGGTATAGCCCGGTCAGAAGGAGCGGTGTCCAGGGTATTCCCGGCCCACGGATCCAGGGTATAGCCCGGTCCAATCATCGTGCCCGGTGCCCATAGCAGCGAGCACCATGGCAGTGCCAGCGACCCTCGTGGCAACAACGCAGCGCCTCGTGACTTCGGTTTTACACACCGGTCATCGCCCGCAAAAACGACTCGTCAGCAGTATCGCCCGTCTACTATTGTAGCTAAGTAGCGTTTATAGAATTTATTTTAAAGGTACTTGCTATTAATTTCTACGTATATTTATAATGCGAAATTAGCGATATTAGCGAAATATATTTTGTCTCTGGCCTCTCTTATTTATTTGAATTTAAATTTTAATGATATTTTAATATTTTAATGAGATTTTTACAGAAAAGTTTTATGTTTTCGTAACTTATGTTGTAGAGCTGATGGCATTCTAGGCCATAATTTTTTTAAGAAGCATAACGCTGTAATAAGTTATAAAAATAATACGTTATTATTAGAAAATTATAGAAATCGTGTATCTGTAAAAATAGAAGGACATAATTATAATAGATGTTTGTTTACAATTCCGCCGCGTTGCGAAATTATCAGGCACATACCTACCTCGCTACAAGAGGATTGTGTCACACTAGCTCGCGAAATAAGTAAAGGTGTGTTTATCGCTGGTTTGATTTCTAAACCTAAAAATGGAGAAATACCAGTCAGAATTTCGAATACCTTCCAGGTCGACATAATGCAGCTGCAGACGCATTAAGCCGGCTTCCTTTAAGTATTACAGATTTGAAAAATATGAGAGAAAACGTAGTATCAGTCATGACGAGAGCACAATCACGAAAGCTATGTACTCAGACAGATAATGACAACACAGACTTGACTTCTGAGATTCCTTCAACTTCTAGGACAGGCCATCCTAAAGTTGTAGAAATCCTCAAACGACCTACTGACAGCATAGAGTTAATTTTGAGTCCAAGTCCTAATAACAATTCTAGTGTATCACCAATACTGAGTGATAAAGGATACTTTAATTTTATCAAATTAGAATCAGCAATATATCTAACCTCCCGATCGTTACCTACCGTAAGTGTGATAGCGAAGGACTTAGAAACATTTTGCAAACGACACAATATTGAAGAACTTGTTTTGATGAAAAACCAAAATAATGAGCATTTAATCAAAGGGTAATTAAAAGAAAGAAATGCATCGCAAGAAAGCTTGCCGCGATTATTAGTAATTAAAAACTTACACAGAGTTCACGACAAGGATGAAAAGACAGTACCACTAAATGATTTTCACCTGTTACCCACCAGCGGTCACGCAGGCGTGAACAGGATGTTAAATAATATTAAAAAATATTATTTTTTAAAATGTGAGTATGTGTATAAGTACGTGAGTGGTTGTGTGAGAGAGAGAGAGAGTGTGTGTGTGTGTGGGGGGGGGGGGGAGTGTGCGTGCGTGTGTGTGTGTGTGTGTGTGTGTGTGTGTGTGTGTGTGTGTGTGTGTGTGTGTGTGTGTGTGTGTGTGTGTGTGGTGTGTGTGTGTGTGTGTGTAGTGTGGTGAAGTATGTGTTGAAAAAATCCAATTGTGATTATCACCTGATGAGTCAGGGTTCACTTTCAAGAAGTGTCTCAGTCTCTTCATAGGTAAGTAATTGAAGGCCTTCTATTAGCATTTTTATGCATTCGTGTTTGGGTAAAGAGAATATGTCGTTTTTTTATTTAATTTGTTATAAAGACGAAAGCTAAGATTTTGAAAGTGACGGCCCGCCACGGATGTTTTGAATCTAGACGCAGGACAAACGTGAAATTTGCGGCGTTTGTCAGCCTGTGGGCACACATAAGAGAGTAATGTATGTTTACGTAGGACAATTTCGAGTATACAGAGCTGCCTCACGGTTAGTACTGAGATGTCTTTGTATAGTTGTATGGTGGGGTAACGGAAAGGTTTATTTAGCATGACCTTTATGACAGCACGCTGTGCTCTTTCGAGTCGAAGCATAGAGGTTTTAAAAGTTCCTCTCCAGACTACTATGCAGTATGTAATGAGAGACTGTACTAATGCAAAGTATATGTTTTTTAATAGCAGAGTGTCCACAACATTTCTAAGTTTTTTTATAGGAAATATTAACTTGCGAACGCGAGCTATACTGATGTTTGTCCCAACTAAGTGTAGAGTCTATTTGCACACCCAAGTACTTAACGTCTGAAGTTCTCTGAAGTAAAGGACACTGGCATATGTTGGGTGACATACTTGAGCAGCTGTGTGCTTTTAAATAGGTCGTCCCTGGCTGAGTTGTGGAGTTTGCTGTAAAAGTTATGTATCGAGTTTTAGACACATTTAAGGTGAGTAAATTAGTATTAAGCCAATCCATAACAATTTTAAGCGCCTTTTCCGCGGATTGGATTGCACTACTCCAGGACTCCCCACTTATAATAAGGGCAGTATCGTCGGCATAGGCTAGAAGTTTACAATTTGGGATTGACAGCATACAGAGTGTATTGACATAAACGAGGAAAAGCGTGGGACCTAGCACGCTGCCTTGTGGTATGCCATAAGTGAGGTTTTCATCGTTACTTATGCAACCTTTCACCTTTACACGTTGACTGCGGTTACTTATCTCAGTCGCGGAAAATATTTACGGCAACGTCTCTTACTCCTAAAGTCTCTAAACTTTGCAAGAGGATATGTGTAGAGACCGTATCGAAAGCCTTGGCCAAGTCTAAGAAAATGCCTATTGTTTTAGTCCTGGTGTCTAGATTTTCAACAATAGAGTTGGTCAAGTCTAATACGGCATCTTCAGTTGATTTGTTTTTCCTGAAACTGTACTGAACTGATTAGGGGCTAGAGCATTATCGTGTTCTAGATAGTCAAGTAATCTTTTATTTACGACTTTTTCAAGCACTTTTGATGAGACAGTTAATATAGATATCGGCCTATAGTTTTCAATACGGTCCTTAGCACCACCTTTGAAAATGGGGTGTACAGGTGCCAGCTTGAAGACGTCGGGGAATACTCCTTTAGACAAACAAAGATTGCAAACGTGTGTGATGGCTGGTATTAGTACATGTCGGGCTGATTTAACTGATACTGGTATCTCGTCGTAGCCGACAGCACAGTTATTTTTTAAACTAGAAATAATTGTGTCGATTTCGAAGAAATCAGTGTCCAATAACCCCAGGGAGTTACCTTGCGAATTAATTAAGTTATTTAGATGGAAGTCATGTCGTACGTGGCTTTGATTACATTGTATACTCTGGGCAAGGTTGGCTCCGACATTTGCAAAATAATTGTTAATGTAATTGACTGAGGATTGTTGATCTCCACGCATGTTCATAAGATCTCCCGTGACGTTTTCAGAATTGCTGTTTAAATGACTTACTGATTTCAAGATATTCCAAATAGCCTTTGGATTACCCTTTGCTTTCTGGAGTTCAAGCTGGTCAAATTTACGTTTAACCTCCTTTAGAAGGTTGTTACAAAAGTTCCGGTACCTAATATATATTATTTTGTCGATGTAGTTGTCGGGGTCTATCTGCGATTTTTTATGTAATTTATCACGGTGACGTATGCATCTCACAAGTCCCGGTGTAATCCAGGGTTTAATTATCTTTTTCCTTAGCGGAATTTTCTTTACGGTGCTGAACTCCCTTACAGCACTTGATAACGTGGATACGAGAAGTTCCGCACTATGGTTAGGGTCGCTGTTGTTTAGAATTTTGATAAAATCGGTATTTTCTAAGTGACTAACGAGAGCCGGTAGTTCTATATGCCTTATAAAACTTCTAGGCTCCTCAGATGGACGAATAGTATCAATACACAACAGAACAGGAGCGTGATCCATAATATATGATCAAAGTAGTGGAGCTCTTATTTGATTTTAATAGCACATGATCCAGGCACCTATCAAGATGTGTGGGTAAGAGATGAGCCGGAAGCAAGCCATGATATGCGGTTACATTTAAATATTCCTCGCTGTTTGAATCAGAATTGTTCCGAGAAATATTTATATTTATGTCACCGACGATGGTCACAGTGAAAAAAGATGAGATTGATATTAGTGTCTATATCAATCTTACTATATTTGTCACTTTACGTAACCAGCATTCAGTGAGGACAATTATATCACATTTGACGTCCATAGAGCATTGGAGAATGTTTAGACTGTCGAAATTGCAGTTTATGCTCCTGATATTTACTTGAAGAATATTCAATGTAGCTTTAGTATGACGTAGATGCGGTGAGCATTGGTTAGGGGAACTTATGAAAGATTGGAACACGTGTAGGGATTCCACTGAAGCCCGCTAACTCATTTACATTTGCTATTTGCACAACAAATCGATAATAGAGTACGGTTTAGGTGATCTGGGTTTTAGTGTAGGCTTAACAAAACTGTATTTCACATGATATTATAGGCTGTACTTGACATTAAACGTAAAATAATAAAATTAATAAACACAAACTAAAACAGTGACGAACATAGTAGCTGTTTCCTTGGAAGTCGGTAAAACAAAGCGCATCATTGCTTAAAGCTTTCGGCGGCTTTCAACGTTATTCAAGTGTTGTGTAACAACACGACGCGACGGTAACGTTCGTTTAAACACTCTCAAATAGTTTTCGTTACTAAAAGGATAGAAAATTTCGCGGCGTAGCTGTTTACGTAGCAACAAGGTGCTACGGCGTAGAGCAAATGCCTACATATATGCAGAGCGGCTTGGAAAATAATAAAAGATACAACAAACAGCACGGTCAATAAATCTGAAATAGAATCTCTGAAAGTAGACAACAGAGAATTTAATGACCCGTCGCAAATATGTGAACTATTTAACAGATTTTATATTTCATTAACGAATAAAACAATGAATACTGGTAATTATAATCCCATTATAAACATCCCTAATAACACTAAAAGTATCTTTCTGACCCCTGTAAATGAGAAAGACATATATCAAATAATTAAATTACTAAATAATACAAACTCTACTGGCTACGACGACATTTGCACAAAGGTAATAAAATCATGTGCTATATGTATTACATTACCTCTTACATATATCATTAACTTATCGCTGACAGAGGGTAAATTTCCATCCCGTTTAAAAATGTCAATAGTAAAACCAATGCACAAAAAAGGGGTTAAAACCGACATGAACAACTATAGACCAATAACATTAATCTCTATACTAGCCAAAATTTTTGAAAAGGTTATGCATAATAAAATAGAAACATTCATAACGTCCTGCAATATCTTAAAAAAGCAACAATACGGTTTTAAAAAACAAAGTTCCACGTCCCTAGCCTGTTTCTCATTGATGAAAAAAATTACAGAGAATATTAATGAAAAAGCATTGACAGCATGTATATTTTTGGACATGGCAAAGGCTTTTGACTTTGTTTGCCATAATACGCTGATGTCCAAATTATACAACTATGGACTACGTGGCACTCCATACGACTGGCTTAAAAGCTATTTGGAAGGCAGGACTCAATGTACAGAAATTACAAAAATTGATCAGCATCAACAAAAACAATTCAGATCTTCATACCAGCAAAACAATTACGGAGTCCCACAGGGGACTATTCTAGCTCCCCTTCTGTTCCTACTTTATATTAATGACCTTCCAGAAGCAGTTAACTAGGAATGCATCTTATTCGCTGACGACACGACACTAATAATTAAAAGCAAAGACGTAAAAACACTAGAAACAGAAGTTAACATAGCTATTGATAAATCCATAACTTGGCTAAAACAGAATAACCTACAGATAAATCTCACAAAAACAAATCTCATTATATAAAGCGAATATACCAAAATTTAGTTACAAAATACAATAATTACGACATAAATAATGTTGATGAGTGTCCTTTTCTAGGCATAACCGTGGACAAATTCTGTAACTGGAAGCCACATATCAACAAAACACTTGAAAAAATAGATCGATTTATATTCGTACTTCAAAAGATACGAGAAACAGTAAATATACAGACTGCAATAATTACTTACCACGCATATGTGGCTTGCACGCTCCGTTATGGTATCGTTGTTTGGTGTAATTCAGTAGAAATTATTAATCTGTTCAGAGGACAAAAGAAATGCATTCGAGCAATGTCTGGAGCCGATTACACTGATAGTTGTAAGGCGTTATTCAGAAAATATAAAATCCTTCCATTACCATGCTTGTTTATATTTGAATCTTGTATATTTGTTAAAAGACATCCAGAATTATTTAAAAAATACGGAGATATGGAAAATAGTCGAACTAGACACAAAAACAGATTAATAATACCAAAAACTAACTTAGAGCTATTTAGAAGAAACTCTTATTGTATGGCCATAAAATTTAATAACCACTTACCAGATACTATGTGTGCAGTTTTTAATCAATAGATGTCGCTGGGTTTAAGAAGTAAAAATAAGTGGACTGTATTTTAGTTTGTATAGAAAAAGTGTAGGTTTGGAGTATAAACAATCAATGCTCACAATAGCAGATAAGCAAAAAGGACACCAACCTTTACCATCCACCTTCGCATGCGAAGCTCAGCAGCTCAGTAGACCACGCACGGCGTGTAGGTATCCACTATTCGGCACTATACAAGGTGCTTGATGCTCCAAATAACAGTTTATAGCACTCAACACGGTTGAGAAGATAGTAAAAGGCGAATTGTCCTCGTGAAACGTTCACAAGAAACCATTTTAGCGAGATGAAACAGTTCGAACCACGCACGTGCGGCGTAACAAGACAAGAGCTCCGACATATTCACAATAACGTCGGTATCAGGAAAAAGGCGGTGTCGCATAAATTTATGCTTACCCACCAATAAATGAGCAAAGATTGAACACTATGAAAATGCTGCCTCTAACATAATTTCGCAGACATTTGTATGAAGAACTTCAAAGAAAAATTTACTATACAGTTAATGAATACTTAGAAGACAAATATTCTAAATAATTTGATATTATATCCTCAAATATTTATATTTTTTTTTTCCTTTCTTCATTCGTTTTTTTTTAATAAATATAATAATGTTGTATAACTTTCTACAGTGAAAGTGAAAGTTGGTTTAGTATTACTAGCGTCTACTAAATTGTCTGTAACAAATATTTAATAACATTAATATTGTATAATGTACTATATTTGCACGCCACAAGTGGCAGAACATGCTGTACCAATCGATACCAACATGCATATTTTTTGACCGTGTTCTTGGAAATAAAAATTTATTATTATTATATTATTTTATTCAATTTTAATACGTGTCAGCTTGTCAGGCCGTGGAGCCGTCCGCGGAATACGCCCTGTAGGATATCAACGCGGTCATATATCATCGGGCTGTCGTAGGTTCGTGATGCTGTGATACGCGGAATAAATCCGTGCTCCCACTTATAGGATCGCTATTTATCTACCGTGGCACGCGTCTGATCTACATGATTATGTATTATAGCGCCGCTTTCACTCTCTGTCGTACACGCGTTGCCGCTGGCTATCTGTCAGTGACGTGCGATCAGATTTTAACACAAAGAACGCGCTCTGTTATCGATAACCGCGATTAGACATGACTTAATCTTGAATGTGATGACAACGTGACGTAGTCTACATAATAATAAATACACACGGCGCACTGACTCCAGTAACGAGCACGTCTCTGACCTTCAATCGATGTTGTGTGTTCGATTCCCCAAGGAAGTAATAAGGGACGTTGCGTGACCGCCCTGACTCATACATGGTAGTTATAACTGAGTTGGTGTATCGTCATTCGTTAGCCTTTCTAATGTACTTATTGAAATTAGAAGCTCCGTTTCCCTTGTGCTATAAAGCTAATTTTAATAACTTTAATAACGTACAGTTTTAGTTATAAAAAATAGTGTGCATGGTGGTATGTACGTCGGTAGCCACCGTTCACAATTAAAAAGCCTCGAAGCTATAAACTTGTTTCAAGGAAAGCATTTTACGACACAATCTAAATATAAGCCGAGGATAAAGTTTTACTGATAGCAATAAAATAGCTTCCAGTAAGTAAACTTATGTATGTTCAAATTGTCTCAACAGCGATTAGGAGTAATGCATGTATCGCGTTCACATAGTGTCGAAATGAGCGAGGTTTTTGCTTTGAAAAGTACATTTGAGATATACCACAGCATTATACGTTATACATATGTATACAAATGAGACCGATGAGCTTTGTGACTACCGAGGTAAATATCCTTTATATATATTTAAAACGGGGTCCACACGGCACAGTTTAACGTACAATTTGACTATGTTTTTAATCGAATCATGTTCAAGGTCATTGGGTGGTCAGGACCGCCTGACCTGATCGTGTCACATCAAATCGGGTGAAATCGGTTTGTGTGGACCCTAATCGGCCAATTTTATCATTTTAGTGTGCCTACAGACGGCATACTGAGCAGATGTGCTATTAACGTGTTTTATCAGTTCGGTGGTTATATTTATAAGACGATTTATATTATAAAATCAATACAGGTAACCTTTCTCACAAACGTCCGTTCAGCACAAAAAAAAATCAAACGAAAATTTGCGATTTAGTTTTGTACGTTGGATGCGGAGTTTGTTCGTAAGCCAATTTAATCGCAAATCTGATCCGTAGTAAAATTGTATGGTATAGCAGCCGCTTAATTTGTAGGTACGCTGCCGCGTTCTCAAATTCAGACGAACAAAAATATCTGAAACTAGTTCAAAAACATTCATGTGAATGTAAGGGCAACTTCTTTGGCACTAAAAAATGTAAGTAGCTTAAATAATACAGCGAGTACTATTCATGACCAAATTAGTAGTAGAATAATCGTGGGAGAGCCATGCTTCGGCACATATAGGCCGGCTCGACCGGACTGATACCACGGCCTCACAGAAAACCGGCAGTGAAGTAATGCTTGCATTGCTTTTCACCGAATGAGTGAGATTACCGGAGGCCCTAACCCTTCCCCTCTCCCCCTCTTTCACCCTTCCGTACTCCCACCTTAAAAGCCGGCAACGCACTTGTGATTCTTTAGTTGCAGGTGCCCATTTGCGGCGATAGTCATTTACCATCAAGTGACCCGTGAGCTCATTTGACCCCTGAACCATTAAAAAAAAATGTGTGGTGTCGTGGGACACCAGATAGGAACGAAGTTCCTTATTATAAAAATACTAGCAACCCGCCCCGGCTTCGCACGGGTACAATTTATATACCAAAACCTTCCTCATGAATCACTGTCTATTGTGAAAACCGCATAAAAATCCGTTGCGTAGTTTTTCAGTTTATCGCGAACAGACAGACAGACAGACGCGGCGGGCATATTCTATTCGACGTATAAAGAAAACAATTATTTGGGTATACATTTTTTATTATGATTTTTTTATCGATAAAAATAAAAAAAACTACTTTACAAAATTATTTTAACACCCTTTTTTTATTTACAATGATTTATAAAATATATAATAATTATAATAACAGTAATCACGTTGATTTTACATTAGACACTGTATAGCCATCATACATAGACTATATATAAAAATCTTACGTTACGGACGTTTTTTGCCGGCTAGGTTGCCACTCCGCAACGCCCCAAACGGAACTTCGTTCCAAAATAATAATTAAAAAAGTATCCTAGGTTCCCGTATTGAGCTATTCGAATTATATGTCCATAATACATGGTCAATTTCCTCATGCTCTGGAGGTCACGTATCAAACCATTGTTCAAGAAAGGTAACACTGAAAGTATGTCATGCTACAAGCCCATAGCTGTGGTGCCCATATTCTCAAAAGTATTTGATAAGGTCATAATAAAATTGCTACTTACTTTTAAAAAATAACCCATTCAGTGAGAATCAGAAGGGAATCCGGTAAAATAAATCCATTGATAAAGCCATTTACTACTTCGTATACCTTATTACATCTGGAATAGATATAAGACTACCAGTACTGGCTCTGTATATGGATATGTCAATGGCTTTTGTCTATGTTAATATGGAATTCTTCTCAATCAACTAAATGCATATGGTATTAGAGGCAATATACACAACCTCCTTGATTCATATTAAAAAAATAAACAGCAAGTTACACTTATTCATAGATTCTGCAATTCAACTAAAACTTAAGTTTCTTATCAATCAGATTTCAGGACAATATCATTACGGAATACCGCAAGGCAGCGTTCTTACGCCTCTATTGTTACTTATTTATATTAATAACCTACTAACCGCAACTATACACATCAAATGTGTGTAGGGTTCAAGTACATTTAATTTAGAAAAGTTTGAATTGTTCATGTGAGAATTGTGTAGTCACTTATTTAGTTAAATTTTCTATTTTGCTTGGCAGTTCTGAGTATGTCATGCTCGCCTAGAAGTCCTGCCGATGGTGGCGTATGTGTTGGGGTCGGGTCGTTCGGTTCCCTTCAATATGGTTGATCTGCACGATGGTTGGCGTGTGTGTCATGCTCGTACACGTGTGCCGTTGGTCGGGGCTGGTCATCTCCGGACTACTATTACTTAAATATGTAATTAACGCGTCTATTTATGTTTTAAAATAATAGGTATAGTACATTGTCCTCACATTTCATTTACGCTTATAAGCAATGTAACCAGAAATTTGTTAAAAAAATATTTCAAAAAAGAGTGTCCTTGGAGTTTCTTGCCTGTTCTTCTCCATAGGATCTACGTATTGGAAAAGGTAATTAGCTTCACGACTGACTTAGTCTGACTGACTCTTATTCCTGACAATCCTATTAATGTATTAATTGAAATAAATGGTTTTGATTTGATTTGATAACTATAAAAAATAATCCAATTAATGTTTACCAAATCTAGTCTTCCAGCCTGGCTTCCTACTTGAATTCCTAATGTTTGAGTTAACAACTTATAACTAAAATTCTTAATATTTTGTAAATATTAAGAAAAATTGCAATTTTTGCAAATTGTGGGAAATTAATCTAAGTGAATGTCGTAAATTAAATGGCAAAAAAAAAAAGTAAAAATGAGGATCTTTTAAATTTTCATTGTAAAGATTAAAAAATAATAATCTGTATTTCCACCATTGACACGAATCACACAATCACAGCGATTTGGCTTGTTTAAAATCAGTTCATCAAAATCACTTTGAGGAAGTCAAAAAGTTGTTGTGCACGGCATCCATACTCGGCAGTGCCCGTCTTTGGACCATATCCCATGCGTGCTCAATTGGGTTGAGGTTTGGCCAGACCACATATTTTGACTAAGGTGTAGAGTTTGTGAAGTTAGGGCGTGTAGAGTTAGAAGCTTGGCTCTACGTTAGATCTGATGACATTTTGACAGTGTAAGCCCTATGGTCTCGTCTTGGCAATATTTTACATGAAAATGTTTTTGGTGGGATTTCACTTTTTTTTGTAAGTTTCTTATGACAATATTTTTTTATTTTGTTATTTTTCTTTCCTTTTTTGGGGTGTACTCATATTTCTTGCACATCAGAAGTGCCTTTTTTTCATAGCCTCTATCTTTGTCTTTTTTCTTTGTTGGTTTACTGTTAATAAGCGGTAGATCAGGGCGATACTTGGCTCTTGGGCGATTATATGCGGCTATAGCTGACTGTTGTGCTTTAATACTACTAGAGTCATTATTATCGAGACATCCACTCACATCGACGTGGGCCCTCACATATGTGCCCGTTCGGGTTGAACATTCTCTGATATTGACTTCGGGCGTAATCGCAACAATCGTTTCTGTTCGGATGGCAAGCCGCGCTGTATTGCTTCATCATCAATCACAGCAGGTACACATTTGCGTGCATGTACATGCGCGCTTAATTCCATCCTCTAATTTAAAGAGTGATTTACTAAAAATCCTGGAATATATATTTTATTATTTTTAACAAGGAGTCCCTATATCATCAATTTACAGACCTCTAGCATCAAAATTTTGCAGAAGTTTCATACAAACTTCCATATCATAGTTTAAAGGGTTGGGGGTAAAAGTTCCAAGTTTTAGAATTTTTTTGTTATTTGTGTACTAATACTAGCTTACATACCAAATTTCAGCTTTCTAGAACTTCAGAAAGTACCCTAAGAATTTTGATGATCATCAGTTAGTGACGAAATCGATTTTTTTAGATATCAATAAAATCTAAAGTATACGAGCTATGCAATTGAAACTTTATATCTATATCTATATTCTTATAATAAAACTGTAACGGGACGAATTCTGTACATTAAATATATTTTTAAAAAATCTGCCGAGGTATATTAAGATATCGATACTGATGCCAAATATGCGATTCAAAAAATTTTTGTCTGTCTGTCTGATTGTATGTTCACGATAAACTCAAAAGTTACTGAAGGGATATGCTTGAAACTTAGTATGATAATAGTTTGACTACCTGCGCAGGTTATAGGGTACTTTTTATCCCGGGTAAAATTTTGGTTCCACAGGAAAATCAATGAAAGCTGTAATAACATTTTAACGTCAGTAAAATGTATATGCTTATTTCGAACTACAATACAGCGTTTGGCTTATCTGGTATAGTGCATGCTTTCCACTCGGCTGCATGCCGGATCGAATCCCTCTTTGACACTCTTTTCTTTTATTGCACTTTTTTTATATTTACTTTAATACTTTTTTTAACACTTTTTTTAAATTAGGTATCGTTTTTATAAAACCACTCAATTTAATTAACTAATAAAGTGATTTAAAGAAATATTATTAGTTACATTAGATTTTACCTGCAGATAGTCAAGTCTGTTTGAAGGATTTCGAGTGAATGTATATTTTCAATCGTAGAATATCATAGAGGAACGCAGAGGGTCGATATCTACTGACTGACCGGTCTCCCGCATTAATGTGCTTTTCTGTGGTGATTGTTGAAACAGCAGGAGTTTTTTCTTCGTTGTTTGGTGATCACAGAGTAATTGGTAGCTGGTTCTTGACTATGCCAACTAACTATGTTGCCTCTCGCAGCCATTAAATTTACAAGGCATTAATAATAATAATAACTTCATACATCTCACACATGGTCATCTGATCCTAAACTAGGCAAAGCCTGTACTGTGGTAACCAGACTGCTGATAATCATACTTATATATTTCTAAATACGCCTAATATAGATAAATTACACCCAGACACAGCACAAATGATCATGCTCATCACACAATTATTTGTCCTGGGTTTAAATCGAACCCAGACCATCAGGCCAGTCCAGTAAATATACATTTAGTTATAAATACAGTTATAGAACAAGAAGATCCAAACTTTTAAACTTTCGCGTTCCATGATAATATAATTATATTGACGGGAATTAACGCGATCACGTATTTATAAAGTATTACAGTACCTACAGGCCTGTGACCACGGCCAGTGCAACCTGGTGGAAACGTTAGGCAAAGCAAAGGTATGTAATACCTTTTAAATACGTGATCGCGTTAATTCCCGTCAACATAATTTTATTACAATAGAATAGATTATTTATTTAAAGCATCTATGACTCAGTTATTAGACTTGACATTGACTACATCTGCATATTATCTATCTATATCTATTAGATTTGAATAATCATCTATTAATACTAATTTTATGCTGGAAGAGAAAACATCTCAAGCACTATACATTATATGTGTAACACATTATTATTTGATAAACCACGCGAAGGGCTTTTGTCAGTCCCATATTAGACTTACGTGGTATTACCGTTCAACAAAACTTTATTAAATAAAGCTTCTGTCAGATCGCTCCACGATAGGCGGCAGGCGTTTTTGTAGAACGAATATCGGTAACGTGGCGCACAACTTCTTACTATAAATCTTTCAAGGTTGACAACAGCGATGGCCAATAATATCTGTGCACTTTTTGTAGCCATATATCTTCGGTCACACCATCCATCACTTACGGAAATAGTCCGGACGAGCGAAGATTATTACTCGCTTGCCTTACTATGAAATGACCCTATAAATGAAGGAGTATGTTAGTTTTCCTTACTTCATTTTATTTATTTTCCTCTCACCCAAAGTTGGACACGCGCTTTCTTTCCAAATTCAAAGCTCTGCCTGAGTAGACATATACAATAAAAGCAGTTCTACTGCAACTTAACCAAAAATATTTTTACAAAATATTAAAAAAAATACTTTTGGTACTTCCAAAAGTTTTTTTTTAAATGGTTGTAAAATCTAAAATGGTTGCTCAAGCTATCCTAAGAAGATCCTAAACAATATAGAATATGTCGGCGATACGCCAGGGTTTACATGTTCAGGGTCCATCAGAATGAAAACAAGCACTAAATATTACTTAGTTTAGTTTCACACAACCGCCAGCACAGTAATAATCTCTCTTTTCACAATCCAAACGTTTTTATAACATTACAATAGATTTTTAAACGGATGAGCGACTACAACTACTTTTAAATGTAATAATTTAGTCATTAATAATTCTAGAATATTCAAAATCAATTTTATACAACTTTAAATGATTTATTTTACAGAAATTACATTTATTTAATACAAATAATTAATATTTTTATAAAGATCGTCAGCAGATGGCGCTCCAATCAGGATTCAATAGAAATTAAGTTTCATTTAATGCATAAAATAATACAATTTGATACAGAATAATAATAATAATTCTAATAGACTTTATTTTGCACATATACAGAATTATTTGAATATATTATTATTTTAAATAAAAAACGTTTAAAGTAAACAGACAAAACAGTGTCTATTAGAACTAAATATTTGAGTTTCTATAATAATTGTTTTACTGTTTACTAATAAATTATTTGAATATAAATCTAATGTATTTTGGATATTTCTATAAAAATTATAATCACTTAAAAAACAATATTTGAAGATTTGCGCCCATAAATGCAATCAGGGGCACTCAATTACTTTCGCATTTAATAAATTTTTTGAGAGTGTTTTCATAAATCCAATGAACGATACTAATAATACCTCAGATTCTCCTACTATTAAATATCAAAATCAAGACATTATCACATATATAGTTAAATGAAGATTTAGTATATGAATTGTCTGATAGTGTTGTACCAATTTTCTTAGCTTCATGCGCAAAATCTTTAACTTTGCTATTATCTTACCTGTTTCGTAGATCAATATGGAAAAATGCTCAAATTATCCCCATCCATAAAAAGGGGTCACGATCGTCTATCGAAAATTACCGACCAATCTCCATATTAAATACGATTAGTAAAATTTTTGAAAAACTTGTTTATAATCAAATTTATCCGATACTATCACAAGGTATGCCCCACTACCAGCATGGATTTCTTAGAGGACGCTCCACTGTCATGAACTCAGCATTGTTTTCCATCTATATATTAACTCATATATAGGGGGTGGTCAGGTGGATGTCTACACTGATTTTGAAAAGGCTTTTGATCACATGGATCATATTTCTTCGCAAATTGCAGGAACTAGGTATACATGGGGACTTATTGCGGTGGGTGGTATATATATATATATCTATATATATATATATATATACCTATACCATATATAAATAAATGTATAAATGTTGTCACATTTTATTTTAGCGAGGCGTAAATGAAACGAACAAAAATTCGAGAACAATAAGCAAGAAGTAGACTTTAGTAAAAAATATTTTTTTTTTATAAAAGTGGGTAGTAGGTCGTTATGCCGGTTCAAAAATTGGTTCCCCTGGTAGGCTAAGATACCGCACTCTCCTAGTTGGTGTCGGCCGGCGCAGGTCCCCCGTGTAGTCCGGCAGAGCGCAGACATAACAGGATGAGGCGGCAGTTCGAGGATGAGGGCAGCTGACTATGCGGGCTCCGGCGTAGTCCGGCGGAGCGCAGACCAAGCAGGATGAATCGGCTCGAGGATGAGGGCAGCTGACTATGCGAGCCCGGCGTAGTCCGGCGGAGCGCAGGCCAAGGAGATAGGAGCTACAGCTCGTCTATGAGACAGTGGGATAGAATAAAGCACTTAGCACAACAGTTAGGGTTAAAATAGTAGTATATAAGCTTATGTATTCAGATTTCGGTGGCGCGAGGTACTACCGTAGACTAATCAGTGTCGATACTCTAGCGCGTTCTACGAATGACTCATCCGCGTGTGGAACATTCTCGAATGACGATTGTTTCGCCATACGCATCAGCGCGTCTATCGTGTTGGTTTGTTTGTTGATAATTTATTTATTTTTTGTTTACGATACTGTGAAACTGTTTAGTTGGTAAGATTGTAGTATGATTTTGTAAATAGTTATGCAAGATTGATTAGATTAAGTTTAATCCTTTTTTTATGACGAAACGGTATCCAGTGATCGTGACAGTACCCCCCTTCCAAGGTAAGGATTTTACCCTAGCAAAATCCTTTGATTAACGAGGACCCTGCTTCAAGTCTTTTATGTGCCAGGCACCTAAGTCGCGACCAGATATATCCTGTAATACATGCACTAAAGGTGAGCGCTTATCTTTTATACGGCATTTCTTACGCCTCAAATCATAATGTTGCGTATTCTTTAGATGACTACGCCATAGGGCAGAGTTGTTTGTTTTAGGCCTAGAATACTCCTTAGGTTTTCCCGTTTTCCCTAAAGTGCCATGCGTAGATAGCTTGTACGCTAAACAGGTTTCGCAATTTGCAATGAAGTTAGTTACGTCTTTGCGCATACCCGGCCAATAGTATCGAAGTGCAAGTCCCTTGTACGTCTTGAACACGCCGAAATGACCGGATGTAGGCTTGTTATGATTTTTGCCTATCAATTCTTCACGCCCCTCACACGGAACTACTGTTTTTCATTCAAATGCCGATAAGTGTGTATTACTACCTTTCGTAAATCTATATAATACGTGGTTGTCTACACGATAGTTGAGAAAGCTAGAGGGATTGTCAAGACAACCCTTATAAATTTTTAAATACCACTTATCCTTTGTGTCGGGCATTGGAGATGGACCAGAAGCAATTTGAGCCAAGGGTACTATCGTAGACAAGGAATCAGGTATGAAATTATCTTTACCGCGCCTATGCTGACTTACAGTATCGTCAGCTATAAGCTTCTTAGGTTCAGAAAAAGTCTCGTAAGAGTTTGAGAAATCATTAGTTAATGATGTAAAATTCACGGGTGCCGCATCTACTTCAGAAAAGTAATTAGCGTTTGATAAATATTTCGGACATATATTGAATTTGTTCCAAAAATCTATTCCCAGTATTAATGGGGAATCTATATCGGGAATAACATGAACCGTTATAGAACCTGGTATATTTTCAAAAATGATTGGCAGTTGCATATATCCTATGGAAGTAATCCTTTGCCCACCGGCAGCAGTAACTGTAATTATATTATATTTATTAAAAACAAAATTAGAATTTAATAGCGGGAAATGTTGATTTTTCCCTAGAATACTAACGACAGAACCGGAATCTAGAAGGCCAAACATATCAAGGTCGTTCATTTTATTATTTATTTTAATTTTTACGTAAGGATGGGGATCATTTCTCGGCCTAGTGTTGAAATCCGAAGCAACCCTATAAGATGTGAAAAAATTATTTATAGTCGATAGCCAACTATTCCAATCATCATCATCAAGATATCACAACGTTGAGCTATTGGGTTACTATGATCTTTAATTAGTTTTTTTTTTTGAAGTGCCTAACTGTTTTGGATTACACTTCGGACACTCGGGGGTACGTACATCTTTCCTAACACACCTAAAACAGAATATAGTACGCTCTGCGCTACATTCCTTCATAGTGTGGGTGTCGACGCGGCAGCGGTGATAATATTTTTTGCTATTAGGTGTTAAAGTGTAGACCCTGTTATGAGTGTCACTAGTTATGTTATTAGTGTTAGATTGAAAATAATTTCTAGAGTTATTCTTGATGTTCCTAGGATTTTCGTATGTGAATTCTGGGGCCAAAGAATCAAAACTAGCGTTTGGAGGCTCCTTAAAATTTTCACATCTAATCTTAACTCGTTCAAAGTTTCGGCAGAGTGTACGTAGTTCATTTATAGAGTTGATATGTGGGCAAGTCGCTAATATATTCGCGTAGCATGGTCGAACATTATGCAAAAGTATTTCCAGCTTATGGTTTTCTCTCATAGGTGAACTAAGGCGCGAGAACATACATTCTATAATAGATAAATAGATGGTTATGTTTTCAGTATGACCTTGGGATCGATTACGAATTTCCGACAGCATTATCGATTGCGGTTATTGTAGTCTACAATATCAAAATCGTCCTTAAGTAAAAGCAACAATTCATCCCAACTTTCAACACGTGACCTAACACTACGAAACCAATGCAGTGCATCTCCAGTAAAAATCTCTGTTGCCGCATTAAAAATTTTAGTATCAGAAATATCTTTGGCAATTCGAAATTCCTTTAATCGCTGGATAAAAGCGCGCACACAAGTTTTACCATCGTACTTTAATTTAAAAAGGTCAGAGGATATGCCACGATCACAAGTTACCGTAATCTTTGTTAGTCCTTCCCCTAAGCTATCAGCCTTAGAAGGCGAAGCGCCTTCAACAATAGTTGAAGATGTTCCTTTAATGTCGGCGAATTGGGAAAACAAACCGTCGAAATTTTTTTTTAAACTATTTAGTACCTTAATTTGATCCGGTGCCTGAGGTGTAACGATACGCTGTAGTCGGTAGTATAAGTGGTTTAGAAAGGTTTGCGTTCTATCGATCAAGGATTTTTGAGTTTCCGACTTAAGTAGGTTTAAATTATTTTTCACCTTCTCTAAGGTTTCCGTGAGACCATTACAATCCTCCGGGAATCCAAGCAAGACTCAAAAACATCTTCCGAAGGAAATGCCTGCGTTAATTTAGTTACTTGTCGACGCAAGTTCAAGACATTATCCGCTGGTACCTCACCTTGAATTGCAACCTCATACAGACTCAGACTTTTGTAGCAATAAAAAACTTATAGGGTAAGCCATTATACAATTTAACTGTAATATGTGGCTAGTAATGTAATAAATGTGTGTGGCAGTAAGATGTTCTTATAGGTTAAATATGCGAACGTTATATCTTTCGCTTGCTTATTGTTTAGTACTGTCTAGTTACTATTAAAAGAACGCGCTAGAGTACCGAAACTAATTAGTCTACGGTAGTACCTCGTGAGACCGAAATCTGAATACATAAGCTTATATACTACTATTTTAACCCTAACTGTTGTGCTAAGTGCTTTATTCTATCCCACACTGGGAAGGACGCCGCCTACGCCGGAGCCCGCATAGTCAGCTGCTCTCATTCTCGAACTGCCGCCTCATCCTGCTTGGTCTGCGCTCCGCCGGACTACGCGGGGGACCTGCGCCGGCCGACACCAACCAGGAGAGTGCGGTATCTTAGCCTACCAGGGGAACCAATTTTTGAACCGGCATAACGACCTACTACCCACTTTTTAAAAAAAAATCCTTTTTTATTAAAGTCTACTTCTTGCTTATTGTTCTCGAATTTTTGTTCGTTTCATTTACACCTCGCTAAAATAAAACGTGACAAATGGCGCCCAACGTGGGGCTACTACTAAACTACTTTAGCGAACGCAGACAGCACTGCGACCGGTCTATAACCACTGACGTCATCATTTTCACTACCCTTCGATACCAAAAAGATTTCGGCTCATTATTAATGTTCATCTGTAATCTACGCTGATAAGCTTCATAGGTCGACTCGAGTTTACGTTTCACCAATGCGCGACACCGAGAAAATGTCTCGTAATCACACTGGGAACCTGTTATTTTAAAAATTTTGTGATATCTTGATTTTTCCTTGATATCACGTACTAAATCTGACGTGTACCATTCTGGATATGTGTACCTACTACTTATTTTATTTTATTTGTTTTTTGCGGGAGTACACTCATTGATAACATCGTTAACTATATTATAGAAATAGGTCAAAGCCTCCTCTGAGTTTTTAATTTCAAACAATGCGTCCCAATTTAACATGCTTAATCTCTCATACAACCTTGTAAAATTACATTTATTGAAGTTCCAGTTATTACTGCAGTTCCTATCAATGTTTATGTCGTCCTGCATAGGCACCTGGGTAGCATTCCAGCTAGATGTTATTGCAAGTTTAATATCTAGCGGCGGGTGATGAACGTCAATGCCTACCAATGGTTCCTGTGACATTTTAACTTCTATGTCACTCGCCAATACATTAGTCATGACTAAATCTAGTGTACGATTATTGATATTACAAATATTATTTACCTGCCGAAATCCACAGAAGGCACAAAAAATTCCAAGTAATTTTGCACTTCGACCTTTGCTGAGGGCATGTTAAAATCACCTACCACTATTAATGATTTATATTTTACACATACATTTTCAAGAATTTGAAATAATTTCATATATTCGCTATAATTACAGTTTGGTGGAATATACACCACGCAACATAAAAACAACAACTTATTTCTACGGCTGACCGTCGCACAAACAATCTCAAATAAGACAGAGTCTACATTGTCAATCCGTACTTGATTAATATCAAACCGGGAAGATACCGCTACGAACACACCTCCTTGTTTCCTTCCATCCACTCGGTCACACTGTAATATCTTATATCCGGTTGGAATAAGTTCACCGTCTTTTATAGACTCATTTAGTCCAGTCTCAGTAACTGCAAATATGTCGTGATTTGATGTTAACACATTCTTGTAGACAGTTTCTGTCTTCGTTCGCAGTCCTCGGACGTTTTGGTAATACATTTGAATGGATTTAGTGGCTTTCCTCCTTTCTTTCGGTAGGCTTGCGGGAGTTGCGAAACCACACCCATTCATTCAAGTGAGTATTAACCGGCCAATTGTCCACACTTTTCACTGTATCGAATTCAGACTCTGGTACTCCTATCATAAAAGACTAATCCCTTTTAGTTTTAGGAATGATTTTTTCCACTTTCACATCATCCGATGTACAAATAGATTTAACGTGCTCCGTTATCGTCTCCACTGAGGTATCAGGATGCAGAGACCAAATATGCAGAAACTTTTTTTGTATTGCTTGGCACGAAGAAATCTGTGAGTTCCCTCCTTTCAAAATAGTCTTGGCAGCCAAGGTAGTCTTCTTCCGACTAATATCTTTCCAATCATCATTAGACTTACATGGTTTCTCCACTATCTGCTGCCTTCACTAAACGGAGGATGATTGATAAAAAAACTATGCACCTATACGCAAAGTTGATGACTGCGGCAGACTTCAGCATGATTTAAATGCACTTCAAGAATATTATACACGTAACGGAATCTCTATTAGTATCAGTAAATGTCACATTATCAGTTTGACTCGTAAAAAGCAATCCATTAATTTTGCGTACGATTATCTGTAAACAATATGTATTTTCCTGAAAAATAAATAAAACATTGTAATAAAGAGGATCAATCTAGTGCCCGATCTTGGGGTATTCTTCGATTCCCAGATGCTTTTATCTAACCATGTTGAAAAGGTAGTACAAAGAGTACGTAGCATACTAGAATAACCGTGTCCCATATGGAATCCTTGTTAAAATAAATACATTAATCGTATAGAATCAATACAAAAAAAATACACTATGCATTTTAATTTTAAAACTCAACAAAGCCCCTCCTCTTACCGGGACAGTAGTCGTGAACATAAGCTCCTGACAGTAGAAGAGCGCCGGCGAATGCTAGATGTATGGTTTCTGTACGATATTGTACGAAATCGACTTGATTGTCCTGAATTACTTAAAAATATCTACTTCAATGTACCTCGAAGACGAACAAGACCTACTAAGCTCTTAGTTAAGCCCTTACATTCTACAAATTATGCCAAGAACTCTGTTCTCTCCAAAACAATATCAACCTATAATTTAAATTAATTTAAAGATTTATTCTCGACTAGTAAAATTAGGTTAAAAAGACACATATAACGAATACTCTAGTGTGCACTCAAGCTAAAGTGTGATTAGGTTAAACTTAATCAACTAAATTTTTTAAACTTAAACAGATGGCGAAGAGTGCGTGTACCGTGTACCCACACACACACACACACACAAACACAAAAACAGACACACACACTTGTTCTTTTGAGTTGTAATTTATTGTTTTTTTATATTTCATACTTTTGCTGCAACTTATTTTTTTTTCACATTTCTGCTGTAACAAAATCTGGATTTGTTTATAATAATATCTAAATTGTATTTACGTGGTTAACATTAATTGGTTTCTCCTAATAAGGAGAAACCAATTAATGTTAACCTTCCAAGAAAGATGATTATCAATCCTATTGATAATCATCTTTCTTGGAAAGAAACATATTAGGGTTACGTCTGCAAGAATTCGTAAACTTATTTACGTATTCAGAAATCTTAGATCGGTTTTGGACCTTGACACACTGAAAGCATTTTTCTTTGCCCTGGTCCAATCCATAGCCGGGTATTGTATATTAGCTTGGGGTTGTGCTGGCAAAACCAAATTTCTGACCCTCGAAAGAGCGTTCTAAAGGTTATGTATTTTAAGCCGATTTGGTTCCCTACCTCTCAGTTATATGAGGAGCCGGAAATACTTACAGTAAGAAAATTATATTTATTAACTGTGATCGTACGTAAGCACATGGAGCTCCCTTATCAACTCAATACTAATAGAAGAAGAAACGATAAAGTTTGTACAGTCGAATTGTGTAAGTCTGAGCTGGTAAAACGACATTTTCACTACTTTGCTCCCTGATTTTACAATAAAGTAAATAAAATTTTAAATATCTATCCCGATCTATTGTGCAAATGCAAATTACGTGTTACTAAATGGTTACATTGTCTTACGTACAGTGAAACCGAGAATTATCTCACTTCGACCTGGTAAGAACAAATGTTATTTGCACACACACACACAAACACACACACACACACACACACACACCCACACACACACACCCACACACTCACACACAAGCACACACCCACACACTCACACACACACACACACGCACACATATATATATACACACACAAACACAAACACTCGCAAGCTTACTCAAGCACTTTTTCTTTGGTTTAATTTATTGTTCACTAGCGACCCGCTCCGGCTTCGCACGGGTGCAGTGATGATACAAAATATACTACAGAATGTCTTTATATACAACGTTCACAGCTTTTTTGCCATTAGACAATACAAACATGTTTTCTTCAGAGGTTACTCTTGAAAGAGCGACATATAATTGGCCATCTGAAAAACACTTAACGCTCAAATCTAAGCCTGCAACATTGAAAGTTTGACCCTGCGATTTATTAATGGTCGCAACCGCTATGTCTTTGCATTTTAAATCTGTAATATCTTCGAAAATATTCATTGAAATTACATGCTGGAAAGGGCCATTTTGATCTATATTAAATGCACTGTGTATTTAAGGTACTTAATTGGATAAGGATTAATGCTGTATTGCTTAAAATCGCTTCGTAAATAACCCATTATTTCTCGTAAAAAGTAAAGGACAAAAAATGGTTATTGTGGGATATCCCTAAGAGATAGACATATACCATCGCGGACTTTTCTGTAGACCTTTTTAAGGTGTACAATACTTTGGTACATTATTTTAATCTATCTCGTAGGGTTCAGACAGCGTTTGCAATGTAAACGCAAAAAAATGTGTTTATTTACGACATCACATTAGAAACCTCTAAAGTTATCAGTGTTTCTCTACTATATTATGCATGTATTATACATATAAACCTTCCTCTTGAATCACTCTATCTATTCAAAAAAAACCGCATCAAATTCCGTTGCGTAGTTTTAAAAATCTAAGCATACATAGGGACAGACGGACAGCAAGAAGCGACTTTGTTTTCTACTATGTAGTGATAGTCATATTATTTAATAAAAAATTAGCATTAAACTAATGGAACATACACCCGATTGTCTCCTGGAGGGCGTTAATGACTGTGCCACAATTTTTAACTACTGCAGTCATTATCGAACCCATTTATTTGTAAACTTGTGTTACCTGTTCCGAAATAAAGATTTATTATTATTATTCTCTTTATTCACTTAAATATACATATAAATTACATTTTTAAATATGTTCAGATTATAAAAAAATATATTTTAAAATATAAAAAATAGTGTCCCACCGGTATCGGGTACAGGGACCAAGCTACCGGTGGTTAGGGTTCCAGAGATAGAAACCTCCTCACTATGCGTGCCGTATCGAGGAGGACTGCCTTCTGCATCAGGCTCTTATTCCAACTGCCTAACGTGAGCCTCTGAAGGTGTTGGTCGAGGCTCTTAGCAATTAACCCATGGACCGAAATGACTATCGGCACAACGATTACTGAATCCACATCCCACATGTCGACAATCTCGTGGGCTAAGTCCAAAATTTTATTTCTGTCTGTTTTTCAGCCTTCAAGAGATTATTATTTTATTACTATATATAATAACTTAATACTATATATAATAATATTTATTCTTAAGGACTGTTGTTAACAATAATAAATAAAAAAAAATAAAGAAACAATTTAAACATGACGTCTATCGGCAGTGTTAATTGATACACTGAAATATGTAGGATACACCAATATCCTGGGGTTCCTTAGTAATACGTAACGTTTAAAAACTTTGTTCTGTTTCACTTTTTTAGTTTTCTGGAATATCAACGAGGCAATGACAATACAAACTAGGATTTCTAGCTTAAAAGCACGGAAAAATCCTAAAAATGATTAATAAACACAGACATGTCTGTGGTGCGGTCTCTGTATGCTCGGAATTGCATACTTGCTCATGAGACGTGCACTTCTTTCGTCCACCACTTTGACTTGAAAATAATTATATTAAGGACGAAGTCTATGACAACAAAGTGCACTTTTAGTTTTGTAGGCACAGGAGAGGCATTTTTGTCCAATATCCACGTAGAATAGAATAGAATAAACTTTATTTTACACCAAAATATTTTTTTACATGGAATAGGTACATCTAGCGAATATGTACAAAGTACTAAAAGCAATCTCTTACAGGCAAACTTTGGATGAACAATACGACAGTAAATAGATGAAAGCATATGTAGTTTTGGTGTAAAAAGTGCTGATATAAGTTATAATTTGATTAGTTCAAAGAATCATAACATACTTCTAAAGCATACATCATATAATATGGTTTAAATTGTAATAATAGTAGTAATTGAAAATATAAATATATGCAGTCATTCCTAGCAATACCTACTATATTATTGTACACACTAGTACATAAACATACGTATATATAGTCTGTGTAAACATACACAGTTTATGTACAGAAATATATACAAATACATACACATACACACATCTACGTATATCTATATATTAATACGTGAAGCGAAAACTTTGGATCCCTTTTTACGAAAATTGGGCGGACGGAGGAGTATGAAATTTCGCACACTTATAGTTTATACAGAGAAGAAGTGACGAATGCTAAAATTTTTGAACAATATTTGCTACAAAGTTAAAAAAAATGCAAAAACGGGTACATACAGCTATAAGTGTCCAGTATATATTTTGACCTGTCATGGTACAAAAGTCTATACAATGACAGGTCAAGTAATATTGGCCAATGAAATAAACCATGGTCGAAATTCGACCACCACGCGATCTCTAGTAAATATAAAATAGTGATAATCTAGAGATACAGATACACAACATAATACAACAGGTATAATGTATTTTAAACAGAGACTAGATTAAAAAGTTAGATAATGTACTTTGACCATGTTTAAAGACAGGCAATGTTTGGGCACGTCTAATAGATATAGGCAGAGCATTCCGTAGTCGAACAGCCTGCACAGTAAACGATTTATCGTAGAACTAAGTCGAGTGAGTTGGCACTGCCAGTTTCAGAGATTTAGACGACCTTAAGAGTCTTGAATGTATGTCATTGAGGAACATAAAGCGTTCCTTTAAATAATTTGGAGTACAGGAATCAAATAAAATACTGTAAAGTATAGAAAGAATATGACCATTCCGTCGAAGGCGAATTGGGAGCCACTTGAGCATATCTCAGATTCATGATAATATTTGCGTAATCCAAACATAAATCTAATACAAAAGTTTTAAAGGCGCTCAAGTTTATCGAGTTGCTCCTCAGTAATATCGAGATAACTGACATCAGCATAGTCGAGTATAGATAGAACGAGGGATTGCGCTAATACAGATTTAGTGACCGTTGGCAAAAAATTGCGTAGACTTTGCAAGGAACCTGCCAATGCAAACTATTTGCGACCGACCTCTCGTAATTTAGGGGCCCCACGTACTCATTCGTAGTGCAATACCGTTAAATATGATGTCCGGTAGTTCAATCCAATCTATTCTAGTTATCATTCTGGGACTGCCCGCAACAATTAGTTGAGTTTTCGAAGGATTCACTGCCAGTCCAGAATTTATAAAAATAATAATAATAAAAATATTTGCATTTATTTACTTTTAATTTCGCTACTTGATTGCATGTAATAGATGTGTAAATTGAGATTTAATCACGGTATTGTTAATAAACCACACCGATACTGTTCACGGATGGACTGATGAAAGCTCAGTAACGCCTCCGTAAGTAGCGAGGTTCGGTAACGACTTGGACTTGGCATTCATTTTAGTTCCTCTGTCGGTACTTCGAGACACTCCACTTCGATGACGACGACGTCCATTGAGTGCTATTGCTTTCCACGAGAGCCAGTGAAATGAGTACATAGGGACACTATGTGAATGTGTATTCACATAGTATTATAGCTATTGTTTTGCTTACAAACATTGTGAAAGTATATATATTTTTGTAGTAAACCCATCAACCAAAGATCAGCAATGATATTTTCTGTAAAAAACTCGGATTATTTGCATAACCTGACATTAAATTTTGAACATGAGAAACAAAGAAATTCTGAACAGAATTATCACTGTAGTGTCCGCCTGTCAGTAACACAAACTACTCATGAAGTATTTGAGCGAGTATTGGGCGGCGCCCGCGCTCTTGCCCTTTGTAGTTTAGCAGGCCAGCGCCGCATTGCGCATCACTTGTCCACTTTATTGACAGACGATATTGGCGCAATGGATTAGCTTCCTAAAATTAAAAGTAGCATACCACTTAGCATACGCTTCCACCTTCATTTATCGACGGCTTCTGACAACGATAAATATTTTCTACAGTGGTGACAACACTTGAGCCTTAACAAACCTACAGTAAAGACGTGACAACCATAAAAAAATTGTCTTTTGTATAGTAACGGTATTCCAGCCTCGAAGTCAACAAAAAGCTGCTCTGGCTTACATACAATATCTGTTACTTACTAAAACTACAATGTGTAATAAAATGAACCATAACAATCGTTGTATGTATTTGCCTATTAATATTAGTATGAAATTGAGTATATTAATGTTCGCAAATCTTAAAAATACGTAAATAAAGTTTAGAATCTATTCACTCACGTCTGTCCAGCGCGCTTCCTGGGTTTCTACTGAGGCAATTTTGCGTCTAAGGCGTCCAATACATGGTACGTTTTCCTGTCAGTTTTACCACAATAGAGACTGTGACTGACGGATAACCGGAATCTAATAAGCGTCCATTACCCGCTTATGCAAGCGTCACTCAATTTCAAAAGTCATGACCGATGGTATATAAATTATCCACATTTTGGGCAATCAGACAGGCAGGGAGCAAAGCTTTCTGGTCTCTTGCCAAGTCGCTGACTACATTGTAATTATATTAATGTTTGTTACTGTAGACAAATAGATGTCGATAGGTAAATTCCGTTATTGGCCTAAGTAACATTGACAAATGTGATTATTTTTAAAAATGAAACTAACACAAATAATAAATAAATAAAATGAACTTTTTACGACATAAACGAAAAACTGTTTTTAATACTTTCTAAAAGTGCACATAGCCACAGAGAAGATAATAGTTACTTCGTAATACGCTTACAACGCTACAAAGCTACGCTTACAAAGTATGTGCGCTATATAGATGGCTTCGTGGCTTTTTAATCGCGATGTTAAGATTCTCTGCAAAATAATATTAATAATAACTTTTGTGCATTTATTTCCTTAAATTGACGTACCTATGTTTTCTCTATGCGATTTTAAAATTATTTGTATACGGTCACAAAATAATAAATTCGTTCCGTTATGGCAGATTTTCAATCGAAGAACACAGAGCGCGGCGGCTTTTATGTGGTGTTTGCAGCAGGAGTTTTTTTCGTTGTTTGGCGATCCCAGAGTAATTGGTAGCCAGTTTTTGACTATGCCAATGAGCTATTTTGGCCCCTCGCAGCCACCAAGCACCAGCAATAAATTCACAAAATAAACAAACGTACATTTATAAATATGGTTATAGAACAAGAAGATCCCACACACAAATTCTCCAACAAAATTATATCTAAGCTGAAATATTGACAGATATGGTAAAACCTTATGTTACACCGTGCTAAGCTCAGAACCAAACATTTCTTTGTTGCGGAGGTGGACCTTAATATTGGCTGGGAGTAATCTGTTAGGCATACCGAGGGGGCCCATAGTTTCTAGGAAGTGGCACTGACTGACTACAGCGAGAGTCTACCAATTGGTAGGACGAATCGAGGCGTTAGTTCGTCACAGTTGTTCTGCGATGAGAACACCTCGCGCAAGGAGGTTATGGAGTGTATCCTGTAGGACAACTTCCAGGCAGACCCGTTTCACTCGCGCTCACGTGCGGACCCTAAGAATGGCCGCAGGTGAATGAGACGTGTTGTATGCTCTTTATCCACAGTAGAGTCTCCCGAGAAGAGTGTGTCTGGACTTCGCCCAGTTATTAGACGGAGCTCGCTTGTCAGCCGGGGACTGGCGCTGGGTGGATCATTGGAGGCAATTCGTCGCAGTACCGACGATCCGCTTATTTCAGGCGCTGTAAGGCATACCGTTTGGATTCCAAAACTATCTTTATTTTTACGGTCCAGGTTGTTTCACCGCCAACACAGTATAAAAATTCTGCGTGGAGGATTCCCCCCTTTTAGAAAGAGGTGTATTCGCCTGTTATAAACGACATATTGCTGTTTTCCGACATAAAAGATAACGAAGTCGCGGCCACAGCTAGTCCATAAAATGTCTAAGTCCGGTGATACTTCAAATCTGAACAGCTACTGCCCAAGTTTGATCTTGCACAGAGTACTGCAGTCACCTTTGTTCCACCTAATTACCAGATGTGAAATCTGTTGACCGAAGAGCCCGTAAATTTATAAACGACGAAGAGCTCGTTAGGAAATTACACTGAATAGGTGAGCATCGTAGAGCTGCCTACTTATCGGTTTTTTATAGGATTGATTAGTTGAGTATGCGGAACCTCTCTTCGATTTAATTCAACCCTTACCATTCCTTCATCGGATAACTAGAAGCAGGCAGAAGTTTCATCCTTTCATTGTCGGCACACCAAAAAGTCGAACGAAACGCTTTGACAGCTCCTTTTTGTTTCGAGTCGCCAAGGTCTTGAATAAAATGATTTCAAAACAATTATAATAGTGGAACGTTTAAAAGTACAGTGAATAGGTTTATATAGGCGTGCATCACCTTCGTCTTTATCGTCACTTTCCATCAGGTGAGTTAGAAGACAAACGCCTATTCCATTTATCAATTTAGCCACGAGCGCTCTGAGTTAGCACTACAAACTCTTACCGAGTTTTACTTGCTAATGAATTTAATAACTGCGGGACCATAACAATTATTATAGGTAGGGTCGAAAATATGAGTAATAAAACGAAACGTACACCTCCATCCTCAAACAAAAACACCCTCACACAAAATAAAACAACCTCAAACCCTAACATATCGACTTTACAAGGAAAAAATGAATCAAGTATTAATATAACACTACGGAGTAAATACTTGCGAGTCGAAGATTCACCGCCAGGCAGTCAAAATAATACATCAGTCGATATTGACAGCTTCAAAACTGACCTCATGCAAATGCTTACATCGTGGAAAATTGAGCAGGATATACGTTTTACTCAATGGAAAACTGAGCAAGATGCTACCCTTTCTTTGCTTACGAGGGAAATAGGAAAATATCGGATCTTAAACAGTAATTCCAACAAATAAGAAAATCTAATGAGGAAATTGAGCAAGGGATGGAGTTTATAAATGGGAACTATGAAGAAATGAAAACCAGAATATGTGTTTTAGAGACAGAGAGAAACTAGAATATAGAAAAAATTTATAGCCTTGAAAAACAAATCCAAGACATGCGACAAATGACCCGATACGCCTCGCTAGAACTTCGCAATGTACCACTAAAAGAACAAGAAAAACCTTGTGATCTTTTGGGCCGTTGTGACGAGCATTGGACAATCTATAAATTTAAATATAAAACCCTCAGATCTCCCTGATATTTATCGCCTCCCGGGCAGACCGGGTTCTTTAAGACCGATCGTGGCGGAGTTTACATCAGTCCCTACAAGAAATAATTATCTATCAGCGGTCCGCACGTTCAATAAAGAGCGAACAATTAGCGATAAATTAAGCACAAAAACAATTGGCATGCCGGGAGACGTAATAGCGATTTTTGTAGATGAACATCTTACACCTACCCTTAAGAAGATACTATATGAGGCTCGCATTGTGTCTAAACTTAACAATTACTCCTGTTGGCACTCAAATGGCAAAATACTAATGCGCACTGAAAAAGATTCCAAGCCTATACATATAAAGACTGAAAAATGCTTAACTTTTTTATCCCAGAAATGATGTTAGATATAAATAGAACGTTTGTATGCTATGTACATCACCGTAAATTGTTAAATGGTTTATATCTTAAATGTTGCCTTCTTACTAACACTATACATAATTTAAGTTCTACTTTATTAATTATTAAAAATTATGGAATAATAGTTGCAAGCTTGTTATTGTTGTATGAACATGTTGGAATTTTATATTGTTTTAAACTTAAACTTAATATAACCTGCACTAAAATAGTAATAATAAATAGATTACTTCCTGTATTATATGTGACAAATGTATGTAATTTTGTAAATAATTCTGTTAAACTATTTTTGAAAATTATTGTTATTTCTTTCTACTTGTTTGAAATTTATTATAGTGTTTTTCTAGGAAAATATTATCAAAAATATTTCTGTAAACAAAGTTTTATAAAGCCGATTGCCTTTTCAACAACCACGTTAAATATATATGTTTCAAAACCACACCATACACTTTTACACAAAACACTAAAACTATTGCTGCTTGATATCTCGTCTTATATATTTTTTTATTTAAATTCAATGTTTTTAAACAAATACAAACTGATATAGACAGCTATGAAATAGCTGAAACATCTATTTGTGAGGTTGAGAATGGCAAGCTATTTTTACCTGCCTCTAATTCCATTCTTAAAATATTCCTTCAAAACATAAGAAGTATAAACTGTAATATTACCGGTTTGCTGTCAGTGATAGTAAACACCAAACTGACTTGGGATTGTTTTGTCTTAACGGAATGCTGGCTCCCATTGACACCTAATATTCCTATTGTGGACGAGTATAATTCTTATGCTACTGTCAAAAACTATTCTCAAAATGAAGGAGTAATAGTGTATTTCAAGAGTGACCTAATTATTTCGGTTGAGAAAAAAGAACTAACAGAAGCAAACTGTTTGATCATACAGTGTAACAAAAATACTATTATAATAGCGATCTACCGACCTCCAGGCTACAAAACCGTAAATAATTTCATTCAATCACTAAGTGAGTTACTACAATATTATTCTGCAATACAAAATGCCGTTATTCTGGGTGATGTTAACATTCACATTGCACCTACCAGTACAGATGTTAATAGGGCGTCTTATCTGGACATGTTAGCATATAATGAATATCTACCTGCTTATACCATTCCAACCCATGGTAAAGCCTGCCTAGATCATGTGCTACTTAAGACTAAACTATCTGCAAAATGCCTAGTACTTCCAACATCACTGACCGATCACGAAAGTATAGTACTTTATATGTCTTCAACACAAATAGTTAAACCAGCCAAATGTATAGACCTTCTAGATGCACTAAAA
This sequence comes from Euplagia quadripunctaria, assembly GCA_963859945.1. Lineage (NCBI taxonomy): Eukaryota > Metazoa > Arthropoda > Insecta > Lepidoptera > Erebidae > Euplagia > Euplagia quadripunctaria. The sequence goes on along the minus strand of OY982570.1, from coordinate 24,475,821 downwards.
TTCGACAAAGCGATCAAACTTGTTGACTTTAGCCAGATTTACAATTATGACGATGTAAACTCAGCGACCAATTTTTCGTGGAGACTCTTCGTGAACTTATAATGAACAACATTAAATCTCTTAAAATTACCTGCCGCAAAAGGTTACTAAAACCGTGGATGACACCAGGGATGTTAAAATGTCTTAGAAATAGAGACAATCTATATAAAAAAACTAAAAATCAACCTAACAATGAAATATTAAGTATTACGTATAAAAGATATCGAAATTATTGCACTTCTATCTTAAAATAAACTATGATAAGCAGCAAATTCAAAATTCTAAAACTGATAATAAAAAATTATGGAAAACTATTACAGAAATTACAAACACAAATAAATTAAAAGATTCGCCGCATGAACTAATAAGTTCAGGTTGCGCTGTTAGAGACGTAAATTATGTTAATAAGTATTTCGCTGATGTTGGGAGAGTTTTAGCTGAAAAAATAACAACTGGCTCGTTTCACACTAGCTTGATAAATCCTGAATCGTGTCTTCACTCTTTTGTTCTGTTGCCAACAGACTACTCTGAAATTGAAACTGAAATACAAAACCTGAAAAGTGATTGTGCAGTGGGATTAGATATGATCTCAGCAGACATTCTGAAGTCATACAAAGACATGTTGATATTACCTATTACACATATCTGTAATCTATCTTTTTCAACTGGAGTCCTCCCAACAGCATTAAAAAAAGCCCGCATTCATCCGGTATACAAGGGTAATGGGACCTATTTCTGTTCTACCGACATTGTCTAAAATTCTGGAGCGGTTGTTAAATAAAAGGCTGGTGCAGTTTTTGGAAGAAAACAGTTTGCTATCAGATGCACAATATGGTTTTCGTGCTAAAAGATCGACAGCCGACGCTGTTCACGAGCTAACAAATTTTGTATTCACGAAATTAGACCAAAAACAGAAGATTGTGGCAATATTTCTGGACTTAGCAAAAGCGTTTGACACAGTCTCTGTCCCACTACTGTTGGGAAAACTGGAAAATTTAGGAATCAGAGGTACACAGCTAAAATTACTTAAGAGCTACCTAAGCAATCGTACCCAATTAGTAAAGATTGATAATGTCAAGAGTGATGAATTATCTGTTTGTTTTGGCGTGCCACAGGGTAGTATATTGGGTCCAACTCTTGTTCTTGCTTATATCAACGACCTGTGTAAGCTGGATCTTCCTCACTCAAAAATTTGTACATTTGCAGATGACACTGCCTTACTTTTTTGTGATGATACGTGGAGAGAAGCCTTTTCATATGCTCAAAGGGGATTTGACATAGTTAACAGATGGTTACAAGCTAACATCTTAACCCTGAATGTGGAGAAAACGAAAGGATAGAAAAGGAAATATATTTATATTTCCTTTTCTATCACAAGTTCTGGCGCTGAAGCAAAACACTACAGTATTCTCTGTCACACATGTCCAAGCTCCAATGTCTCAGGCTGTTCCTGTCTTAGTCTACAGGCTACAGATAGTGTGAAATATCTAGGTGTGGTGATTGACAGAAACTTAAATTTTAGGGAGCATATTGAACAGCTGTCAAACAGAGTACGTAAGCTCATATACATTTTTAAAACCTTACGACATATGGCTGATAGGGAATTAATCAAGTCTGTCTACCTATCGCTTTGCCAGTCGCTCATAATTTCGTCCGATATTGTGATAAAGAGTGGACGTGTGTTAAATTTTTGCAATTAAATATTCAAAGCTCACAAGTAACTCCCGTAAGAATATAACCCCTATAGTCGCAGTGAAAGTGCTCAGTGTCGCATTAATAACGTAGCATATAGCAAAGTCGCAGGGTGCACCGCCCGCGCGCCGGCCTCCACCTCCGCGTGAACAGTACCGTGGACATAATTGCTCGCTCGCTCTAACACACCGCGCATCAAAGCAAGTCGGGGTTGTGAAGTGCGGCGTATGCGCTGACAATCGAGTGTAGCAGCTATATACAAGCTACAATTTATATATAAAACGAGTGCTTAGATTTATAACATAAAAGCCGGTTGAATAATGTCTCGCGTACAACGGACACCTCCAGCAGGGGGAACTTCAAGCAACACCTTAACGCAGGTCATGTCTGACCCAGACATTCCGCTAACAATCTGCAGAGAAAGCGAAAACGTAAACACCACCATACGTTATAAACGCCCCTGTCCCGATTTCTCACCAAATAACGAACTTACCGACTTTAAACAGGATATAAAACAAATGTTAGTATCGTGGAAATCAGAACAAGATGAATATATGAGCAAATTAAGTAACCAGCAATCCATAACCTTGAATAAAGTAATTTCTGAGATGGCTGAGTTGAAATTGCAATACATTTCATTTCAAAAATCTAATATGGAGCTTGAAAAATCCATGTCCTTCATAAGCAACCAGTTTGAAGACATGAGACTTCAAATCGAGTCTTTGAAGAAAGAAAAGGATATGTATAAAAAATGTGTGAGTGAGCTAGAAAACAAGGTATTAGATCTTCAGTTAAGTTCTCGCTCCTCCTGTGTTGAATTGAGAAATATTCCGGTGAAGGATAACGAAACCACGGAGGACTTGGTCAGTATAACGAAAATCGTTACTGCTGCCGTTAACATGCCCCTGTCTGACTGGCAAATCCGTGACGTATACCGCCTCCCAGGCAAACCAGGCTCAACCAGACCCATTGTCACGGAATTTAACAGCGTCAACATTAAGAACCAACTAATTACTTCTGTTCGAAACTTTAATAAAAATCGCCCAAAAGAACAAACGCTCAATACGCGGTCCATTGGTTTACCTGGAGACTCTCGGCCTATATTCGTAGCTGAACATCTTTCGGCGAGTTCAAGAAAGCTGTTTTTTAAGGCAAGAGAATTTGCAAAAATGAAAAATTATAAATTTTGCTGGTTAAAAAACGGTAACATATTTATTCGAAAGGAAGAAGGAGTCCGTCATATCCTTATAAAGTCAGAACAGGCAATTCTAGACTTAGAGAAGAATGAATGACTATATACCATTGTTGTGAGCTTATTCTTATTTTTATTTTTATTGTTTCTACTTATTTTTTCATGTATTAAGTTATATGTTTCGCATACATATATTAGAGTTCACATGCATTCCATGTTTTCTTCAAAATTATTAATTTACTCCACACTTAGTACACAATACACTTTTTACATTATTAATCAACTTCACACATTTGCTAGAATAATACATATCACATATAACAACAACCATACAATCATAACACTCATAAAATATAGTGGTAAAACTAAAATAAAAAATTGTAATCGTCCAGCAACTCGTTCCGCTAAATTTACCTATAATGTCACCAAAAATAGCAAGAAATACCTTTATTCTGGCCCCGATGTTAATTTGACATTGTTATATACATTTTATTACACAGTTATCTATGTAACTCACAGATCCATACACCCGCCTTGCTACACAATAATAATAACCAATTCTAAGTTTTTCCATTCATACAATAGGACTAAATTTGTTTTACTCATAAATTACGTCACTGGTGATTATTCATATATGGTTTGTTATCTATTTACTACAGCGATCACCTCCTTCTTCTGGGTATTTTTACAACACAAAATTCGATAACCTTCAGGAAATCCACACAGATCTAGACAAAATTTCAGTCTCTTGCTCATCGGTTTGTATGATAGAGGAATGCCATCGAATATCTAGATCGCATGGGAGATCGTTAAAGCTCTTATCTCAAAACATTAGGAGCATCAACAAAAATTTTGATGGTCTTTTGACTCTTTTGGATAGAAGTGATGTAGTATGGGATCTCATAATTCTTACTGAATGTTGGTTACGAAACTCACCACATATTCCAACAATACATGGCTACAGCTCTGTTAGGACTGACAAACTTTACACACAAAATGAAGGCATAGTAGTATACTTCATCAATCATCTTCAAATTTCTTCCTCAGAACCATCTCTTAAAGATGCTAACTGCTTAAGTATTAAAATTAATAAGGACACTGTGGTAATAGCGATTTACCGCCCCCCTGCAAATCAAAATGTGAGCGATTTTCTGAACTCCTTAAATGAACTTTTAAACTCCTACTCCTCCTACAAAAATATTATAATAACTGGAGATATTAATATTGACATTTCCAATTCTAACAACGACCCCCGCTCCTTTGAATATCTCAATATGGTCGCATATCATGGAATGCTTCCGGCTCACACACTGTTTACACGACAGAATCAATCCTGTCTAGATCACCTACTATTAAAAACTAAATTACCGGCTTTCTGTTACGTAGCAAACACTTCCATCACTGATCATGATACAATTTTATTTTTCCTTCGTTCTAAACATTATTCTAATTACACTACATTTAAAACTACCAAAGTTATTAACTTTGAAAATATCGAATCAGATATTATCAAAACTGACTTCACCCCTGTATATACTTGTTCTGATGCAAACGACGCGACTAATTATTTTATTAATACTATAAACTCGTTAATTGCTGCACACTCAATGTTGAAAACTGTACCAAACCGTAAAAGGCTTAAAAAACAGTGGATGACCCCAGGTTTACTTAAATGCTTGCGAAATAGGGATAGCTTACAATTAAAACTTAAAAATAATCCAAATAATGAAATTTTAAAACTGACGTTTAAACGATATAGGAACTACTGCTCTAACTTACTTAAAAACATGAAATTAAAATATAATAAAAACCAAATAGATAATGCACAAGGTAATACAAAAAAAGTCTGGAAAGCTATTAAAACTATCACGCACACATTAAAAGATACTTCCCAACCGCTCGAACTTCTCTCCGCATCGGACCCAAGACGATCGGTAAGTGAGGTTAATGCGTACTTTGCTGATATTGGACGATCTCAAGGCGAACAAATTACTACTGTCAATCATCAGCCACTCCCAGTAGATATCCTCCCTTACCACCAACACACATTCGCCCTATTAGCGGCAGATGAGTCGGAAGTTGAGACTCTCATAATGAATCTAAAAAGTGACTGCGCGGTAGGTAGCGATAATATTTCCGGTAAGTTCCTGAAAAAATTCAAAGATTTCTTGATTCCACCTATTACATATTTATGTAATCTTGCTTTTAATACAGGAATATTTCCAGAAGCATTTAAACTCGCTGTAGTTCACCCGATACACAAGGGAGGTGACAGGGATCGACCGAATAACTATAGACCTATCTCTATTTTACCAACCCTCTCTAAAATATTAGAGAGGTTAATGAACAACAGGCTTGTAAACTTCCTAGAGGAAACCCATTTGTTATCTCCACGCCAATACGGTTTTCGTTCTGGTCTATCCACGAGTAAAGCAGTCTTAGACTTATCTAATGAAGTCATAGCTAAGCTTGATGAAAAACAAAAGGTTGTGGGTGTTTTTCTAGATATATCAAAAGCGTTCAATATGATCTCTATCCCTATCCTAATTACTAAATTGGAAAAAATCGGAATCAGAGGTAATCAACTGTCTCTCTTCAAAAGTTATCTCACAAATAGAAGACAGTATGTTAAGATTGGCGATATCTGTAGCGACGTACTTCCTGTAATAAATGGAGTCCCACAGGGCAGTATTCTCGGCCCTACCTTATTCTTATTGTATATCAATGATCTTTGCCAAATACAGCTGAACAACACCACCATTTTTACTTACGCTGATGATACTGCACTTATATCTTACGGAAACACTTGGGAATCTGTATTTGACTGTGCTCAGTCCAGTCTCAACGCTGTTACTAACTGGCTGGCTAAAAATCAACTCGCACTTAATATTGATAAAACGAATTATCTTACTTTCTCACTAACATCATCTGGTAAGCCATCTTCACTATCCTATACCCTCACCGCTCACTCCTGTATACCACTCTCACAGCCTTTCTGTACCTGCCCTATCTTGTGCCGAACTAACAGTGTTAAGTATCTAGGGGTACTGATTGACGATACTTTCTCCTTTCATTCACACATAGACGCACTTTCCTCCAGATTGCGGAAGCTTATATTTGTGTTTAAAACCCTCGGTCAGGTAGCTGATACACAAACCCTTAGGACCACCTATCTTGCTCTTTGCCAATCCCTGACGCAATACTGCATCGTCGGCTGGGGAGGTGCAAACAAAACTTACCTCCTAAAATTAGAGCGTGCCCAAAGAGCGGTGCTAAAGGTTGGTTGGAGGCTACCATACCGTTTCCCTACTACTGTTCTTTATAGAACCTGTAATGTCCTCTCTGTACGTAAATTATTCATCCTCAATGTTATTCTTACGACTCACTCACAAACCCTATATGATCCTTCGAAAATAGATTCCGTACGTCGAAAACACACTGTATGTCCATCGATCCCGGTCAGATCAAGTCTAGCCAAGCGATGTTTTTACTTCCTTGGTAACTATTTGTATAATAAAGTAAATAAAATCTTAAATGTGTATCCTATGACGAAACTGGAATGTAAAAAAGCAGTTACCAACTGGTTAAATAGTTTAGATTACGACGAAACCGAGAAGCTGATTTGCACTTTAAAATAAGTAAGTACACACACGTACGCTCACAAATACACGCGCGCACACACACACACACACACACACACTCTCTCTCTCACACACACAGTCACAGACACACACACACACACACACACACACACACACACACACACACACACGCACACACACGCACACACACGCACGCACTAAAAATATCTTCTTTTTACATTAACTTATATTATCCTAAATACATATTGTTGTGACACGTCCCTCAAACCCTAGCTGTATACTCTGTAACACTAAGGAGAGAGCCTGGAGATTTGTCACACAGGTTTCGAACCTACTACAAACTCCAGCTCTCACTAAGGTGTAAATGATGTTGTACCATTTAGTCATGAACCAATGTACCTAACCTTATTGAGAGAAATAAACAATATTATTATTATTATTCTCTTTATTAACATCTATAAAACATATAAATTACATTTTTAAATACATTATTTAAAAAAAAATATATATATATTTAAAAATATAAAAAATAGTGTCCCACCGGTATCGAGTACAGGGACCAAGCTACCGGTGGTTAGGGTTCCAGAGATAGAAACCTCCTCACAATACGTGCCGTGTCAAGAATGACTGCCTTCTGCATTAGGCCCTTAATCCAGCTGCCTAACGTGAGCCTCTGAAGGTGTTGATCGAGGCTCTTTGCAATCAACCCATGGGCTGATATGACTATCGGCACAATGATTGCCGAATCCACATCCCACATGTCGACCACCTCATGGGCCAAATCCAAATACTTCATTTGTTTTTCTTTTTCAGCCCTTAAGAGATTGTCGTCATGGGGAATGGTGATATCTACAATCATTGCTCGGCGCTCTAATCGGTCTATTACCACTATATCAGGTTTATTGGCAACAATAGTCCTGTCAGTGATAATAGACCGATCCCAGTACAATGTTACACGACCATTTTCAAGAACTGGGTCGGGCACATATCTGTAGTACGGTAATTCCATAGTCACAAGGTTATACTTAAGAGCAAGTTGCTGATGGACTATCCTGGCCACTTGGTTATGTCTGTGCAAGTACTCGCCGTTGGCAAGACGAGAACAACCGGAAATTATATGCCTGAGGCTTTCTCCGGGACGATGACATGCCCGACAAATGTCAATCGTGCCATCCTTCAGGATATGTTTCCGATAGTTGTTCGTCATAACAACTTCATCAGTAATTGCACAGATAAAACCTTCAGTTTCTCCAAAGAGGTCACCGAAACGTAGCCAGGACACAGATGATAATAGATCTACTTCGGGCCCATTTAAGGCCCGATAAAAACGTCCATGCAGCTCTTTGCTCTTCCATACTTCCTTGCGATCTGTAATATTGAGTACTGCAGGTTTGCGCCAGTTCTCTCTACCTAAAGCAAGCGGGGTGAGTCCGTTGTCAACTGCCACAACATCCCGATGCACCTCCACGTTAACAGAGAGGAAATAATCTCTGAGATTGCATACCTCGCGGTTATGTAGTGTCTTGGCATTTAAAAAACCACGACCCCCACATTTCCGCGGGATATACAATCTCATTACCGATGAACGTGGATGGTGCATTCGGTACGCGGTTAGCAATGTACGGACTCTTCTATCCAGGGCATCAAGTTCCGTCTGAGTCCATCTAAGTATGCCAAAGGAGTAGGTTAGGACTGGTATGACCCAATCATTATAGGCCCGCACCTTATTACCGCCTGACAAAAGACTTTTTAATACTTTTTTCAGGCGGCCAAAGAAGCGTTCCTGTAACGATTGCTTCATAGTCAATTCCTTTAAACCTAACGCCTGTGACATTCCTAGATACTTGTAAGTTTCGTTCGCGGAAAGACGTCTAAGGTGTGTAGAATCTGAGAGTTCCATGCCTTCAGATTCCACAATCTTGCCTCTTTTTACATGCATGACTGCACATTTATCCACACCAAATTCCATCCTGATACATTTACTAAAGTTTTCAGTTACCTCTAGTAATTTTATCAGTTGGAAATTGCTGCAGGCAAAGAGTTTCAAATCATCCATGAAAAGGAGGTGGGATATAACCTGACCTCCTCTCCGCAAACGATAGCCTAGTCCTGAGCCCTCCAACATAGTGCTGAGAGGATTCAAAGCCAGGCAGAACCACAAGGGACTCAAACTGTCACCCTGAAATATACCCCGCTTGATCTTTATATACTCGCCGTCACCCTGAGATTGTCGACATCCTGGATAGCAAAGAACTGTTCTCCATTGCTGCATACATGCCTCCAAGAAAGTGCATAGAGTTGTATCAATCTTATACAACTCCATCACCTTCAGGAGCCACGTATGCGGCACAGAGTCATAGGCTTTCTTATAGTCTATCCAACATGTCGCCAGATCTTTTCGGTTACGGCGAACTTGTTGGTTAATGGTCGTGTCAATAATAAGGAGCTCTTTAGTGCCACGTGCCCCACTTCTACATCCATTCTGAGAGTAAGACATAACAGAGTTGTTGGTAACATGAGATGCTATCTTCACTCTCAGAATGGACGTCAGTAATTTATATACTGTTGGTAGACAGGTGATGGGTCTGTAGTTTTTGGGATCCGTGGCACAACCAGATTTATAGAGCAGGTGAGTCACGCCTGTGGTCATAAAAGTTGGAAGCGAACCCGATTCCAAGCATGATTGAAATTGAGATGCCAAACAAACATGTGAGCTACGGAGCCACTTTAACCAAAAGTTATGCAGTCCGTCCGGTCCCGCTGATTTCCAATTCGGCAAACGAACGAACTGCATAAGCTATATCGATGTTTGAAATCAATACTGGCTCCATTCTATTAATTGACTCACATGATCGTTCGACATCTCGCATCCATTCACCCTCAGTGTGAGCGACAGGCATCGACCAGATGTTACGCCAAAATGAATTCGTGATTTCAGCATCTGGTAAATGAATGTCACTCACTAAATCAGGCTGCTCCCACCTTCTATAAACCCACCTCTCATCCCTTTGGAATGTGCGATTCTGAGTATATCGGTCCACCCTTTTTTTGTACCTTCGTATGCGATTTGCCCATGCATAAACCTTCTGTTTCAGAAAGTCAATGCGCTCTGTGACTCGCGCTGTATAATCACAGGAACTGATACCAGTTCCCGAAAAAGCCCGATCCACAAAACGCATTACTCTCGGGCGTGTGTTACCCGATCTGAAACAGATAAGCTTGCCAATGAGTACCCTCGACTCAGCGATACGACGCTCAATCCTGCATTGCCACGCCGGAACAACAAGTTTGGACCGAGTAGCGGTGTCATTTCCTGGGAATTTAACACCAGCTACTCGGCATGCTGCAACAGCCGCACAATACAAAATTGAGTGTGTATCGCTGATATCTATGCTTTTTTCAAAATAAACAGGTAACATCGAATCAAGGGTACATACTAGCGCTTTGTTTCGTTTATGCATTGGCAAACGCGGTAAACGTGGTCTACTTTCAAAACTCATGGACTGATATTCCAGAATAGCGCCTTCCAAAGTATTCCTTATTATATCAGAGTACTGAGTACTTACAGATGAAGCATCATTTTCCTCCCCTCCTTCAGCAGGATTAGGTTGCAACAACAAAGAGCCTGCATTTGTCACAATCTGTGAAGGAGGAGAAGTAGTAAGGCTAACCTGCAAGTCCGAGCGTAGCCTTTCAAGTACGGAGTTATCCAGCAAATTACATCGCTGAATGGCCCGCACTTGATCCGATAGTCTTTGCACCGAAACGTTAACAGCTGGCTCAAGTTCCTGAAACAGAGGCATCATACGATCACGATACGCAGTGAGGTTAGTTCCTCCCTCTGTAGCCACAAAATATGCTCGCATGACGTTCTCATTCATTGAACTCGTCCATTTCATGCGACGCACATTACCACCGGTAGCGGGGTCCCTACTCGAAGCCGATGGGCCTCGGGGTCCCAAGCAGGACGGTGGCCGGCCTCCCCCCGGTCGACGTACAGGTGTTGGCGACGTCGGCGGGGAGAAAAACTCGTCGCTCGAAGTCCCTGAGCTCGACGCCTCTGCAATGGCCGGACCTCTTACTGTGGATTCCGGGGGCTGCGAGGCGGAGCTGAGCGATGAGTCCGGGGATGGTAAGAGTGCTTTACTTCTGGCCCTTGTTAGCATTGTCTTTGTCCTCGGTTATTTTATTAATTTGTAAATTATTTTGACATGACATGACATTAAATGTCATGTCTTAGTACATATACCTTTTTATGGTCAATTATATGATTTCTGCCGTGTTTATTATTATTATTATTATTATAATGTACTGCAAAACAACTTGGGGCGGAGTTGCCCAAAGGGATCTTCTAAAGATTGAAAGAGCACAAAGAGCCATTCTTAAAGTCAGTTCCTTTTTACCCTTCTTTCATCCTACCACTGATGTCTATCTACGTAGTGACGTCCTAACAGTTCGGCAGCTCTTTGTCCTACATACCGTGATCAAGCAACATTCAATGGTGACATTTGATCCAGGAATCCAATGCCAAAGGCGTAGAAAGGATAGAGTCTGTAACATAGACAAATTTAATACCAGCTTCTCACATCACTTCTTTTGTTATCTGGGCGCCTCCCTCTACAACAAAGTTAATCGCATTCTCTCAATATACGATCATACTAGTGCTGCAAGCAAACCTTTACTAATAAAATGGTTAAAAGAACTGGACTATCGCAGTACGGAGACTTTACGACATAGCTAATATTATTATTTGTTTAATTTCATTATATCAAGTACTTGATATAATAAATCAAACAAATTCGCTAAAACACTAAATTACACATTTTCATAATCTTACACAATTGCCCAAAATAGTGATTGTGAGAAGAAAATAAAAAATAAAAATAAAAAGAAATAAAAACTTGTTGAATTAGATATGTTTTGAAGAAAGCTCTGTAGTTGTGTGCGGTTCAGCCGCACTTTACTTCTCTTATTGTCGCGCTCTGTGTATCTAACCGAATCTAACGGCGTGTTTCTAATTGCATTTTTCTTGCATAAATCTCAAGATAATACAATATTATTATTATCATCGAGGCCCCTGGTGGCGGGTGCTATATCTCTCTTCGACAACTGCTTAACAAGTAGATAGTAAATATAAATTATTGGCACATTCAGAGTATCCCCGTCCTATTGCCATTCGGACATTAAGCAATTTACAAACAAACTCATGCGAAAGTCTCTTAAAGTTGTTTCCTTCCGTGCGCGTTGAATATTTGAACATTTTACAGAACACTACCATCATCACTGACTTAATCAGATAGATAAAAGTTGAAAAGTTAAATGGTTTTTCCTGTCCTTCTGCCTTGTATATTACAAAGCTTACGAAAATTTTTCAAGAAAAATCACCTTTTTCTTCACTAACTGTATGTGCGAAAGAGACAGAAAACATTCTAAGGACACTGTGAAGTGCCCTGTGGAGCGAACTTGTCGCCTGTATGTATAACTAAACGGAATTTAAATTAGAAAGTAGAACGTGACCTTCTGGCACTTTGAAAGCTTGGTAACTGTTGTCCATTAGGGTTCAGGGGTGATGTAACTACGATGAGCTAATATGTTGGTACTCTACGACTATTTAGATCTGTAAACACAAATAAATACCGAAAATCAGAACGCTAAGTGCGTTGCACTTATGTTTGTAAAAATTGATATATTTCGTTACTTTTACTTTTTGAGCCATGACAAAAGCCATAGATATCCGAGCTATAAAGTATAAAATAAATAAATAATCCTTACACCTATTATGTATTTAGTTGACTACTTTTTCGTCGATTTCATTGCAATAAGTTACAATAAAAACTTTCGTGTGTGGAATTCATGTTTATTAAAGACTATACGGTTTTACTCACGTTTGTATTTCGGGGATGTCCGTCTAGTTTCGGATCCGACGGGGGCCCTTTTTCAAAGAGTGAAGCATCCTACGGTGTCAGGCGTCACTCGTCTGCAATAAGGTGCAAAAAAACTAAGATTTCTTCGGCACTCATAAATTCTGTATGCCGGGTATTAATGTTTACAATTTACTTGTTATTTAATAGTTTAGTTCATAAGTCTTTCAAAATTTTAAAGACACGAATTTCATCACACTGGCGTGAAATATTCCCATCACTTCAGTCTGGATAATCAATATCTGTTTTGTTAAACTTTCTAAATAATTGTTTTAGTTAATAATAATAACTTGACAGATCCCACACACGGCCATCTGATCCCAAACTAGGCAGAGCTTGTGCTATGGTAACCAAACTGCTGATAAACATAATTAAGAGAAGTACATATAAACAAGAGCTGGCACTTCGCCAACTATTCATCCATTTGTACTCATCAAGCAACATGTGATTATAGTAATATCCTATCTTTATTACCCGCTGATAGGTTTATGACGCACGGCACGTTTTCAAACAATTTGTTTTTAGGCTTAGCATGAGAATGCTTAACCGAATAATTTATTAAGAGAATTCAAAAAGGATTGAGAGGTTGACAATTTCATTACAATATTTTGCGTGTGTTTATATCAACTAATTATGTATTTTTTAATTATAAGTAGGCTTGTTGACACTCATCAAATATTACTGACCTTATTTTCTTTTATAAAACTAAATTAAAGAAACTAGTACATACACAGTAAGCCTGAACCCGCGAGTTGTCGGTCCTTTTGCATTCAGATATTCTCAAAATTTCATGTGAGTTAATTAAGTTATGTATATTATCAAACAAACATTTACAAATAACACAAACATACTATTCACCTAATTTCATTAGTCTACTTAAATACATATACACTGCGACATACAAACACTGTCAATATTATTTTACTCTTACAAAGTTCACATCATCCTCCATCTGTATACAATTAAAAACACATACACGTCACAACACAATATATTGCACACATCTCATATAAAAGATTTAACACATCCTAAAACTTACATAACACAAGTCCTTTCTAATCATTCATATACAATACAAATGTACACGCATAACGTTCAACATACACTAACTGTTCATATACTTGTGTACCTACAATATAAATACCAATGGCTAACTTAACTGATATAAGTAACGATATAGACAACGTATCAGTCTCACTTTCATATGCATGTTCTCCAGACCAGTGTCGGAAATATATTAACTTGGTACATTCACTTAATATTCTACACTTGAACATAAGAAGTATAAATAAAAATTTTAACGAACTTAGATGCCTTCTAGTAACTATGAAACTAGAATGTGATGTTATAATCTTATCAGAATGCTGGCTTAAAACTTGCAACTCAGTACCAATTCTATCTGGCTTCACATCATACCAAACACTATGGATTTAATAAACCAAAATGATGGTATAGTAATGTATATCAAGGAACATTTGCAGGTTAATATCACAGAGCCACCTTTTTCAGACTCAAGTTGTCTTATTAGTACTGTTAACAATTATGTGGCTATAATTTCATTGTACAGACCACCTTCAAACAAAAATATTGAATATTTCTTAGATGGTCTTAACAACATACTTGCAAAACTCTCACATTACCAAAGTATTATAATTGTCGGAGATACTAATATAAACATTGATTCCTCTGGTAATGACACTCGCTCAACTCAGTACTTAAATTTGGCAGCTTGTCACGGACTTCTTCCAGCACACCAAATTCCAACGCGCCAGAATAACTGCTTGGATCATGTCTTACTCAAAATAACTAATAAAGCAGTAAATTTAGTACTACACACTACAATTACCGATCATTATCCCGTTTTATTAAATGTAAAAATTGATCACCCTAAAAATAGACCATATAGGACCGTAGCTTCTTACACCAATTTTCTAAAAGCCGCCAGAGAAATTGAAGAATGTAACTTTTCAAAAATGTTTTTGATAAATGATCCCAATCATGCAACAGATGAATTAACTAACATATTATCTTCAATTAAAAAAAATACCATTACTAAAACTATTTCGTGTAAGCAAAAGATCATTAAGCCCTGGATAACAAGTGGCCTGCTCAGGTGTATTCGGAACAGAGACAAGATGCATAAGAAACTAAATAACGAACCATATAACTCGATTCTCAAACTTACCGTCAGTCTTAATTTTTTTAGCAGATTATTGCAAAAATTTCTATAACGTAGATAACGTTATCGAAATTTACATACATTTTTTTATTATGTAATATTATTTCAATGTGTCATGATAAGCGAGTCTAATTATGTGTAGTCTAATTTTCGAGTACACTCGTACAGACCTTGCCCATGTCAAGATAAAATGACACGAACTTCCACAATATCAAGACATTGCAACACTAAACAATCAAACATTTTTAACAACTCCGCTTCGTATTTATGTTGAATATGTAAATGATTTTATCATTTCTTCGAATTTTAACCGACTTCAAAAAGAAGATTCTGTTTTCACTTTGGATGTACGTTTATAATATGTCCGCGATGTTCTCAAAAAGTAGTGGACCAATTTTCATGATTGTTTTCTGTAATGTATTCTACACATTTTCAGAAAGGTTTTAGTATACAATACATTAGATATTTATGAGTTAATTTCTTTTCACAATCAATATCAATAAAGTGGGTCTATTGTTTGTTAAAATAAACCGACTTGTGATTAAACATATCCAAAATCCAGTCAAAGCGCCGAACCCCACCTACTAGTACATAAATATGTGATCATCCGAACTCCATGACCTTACTGACTGTATAACCATGTACTTTTATGGTATTCGATCACAACTTATGTATGGTGTTAATTATTTACCAAAGTTATTACATTTGCATTGCGATAAGCACCTGCTACAGACTCATAATGTACAAACATTGTTTTGGGAAACTACTTGCTTAGACTGCTATGTGCAGTAAGATATATGTCTGTCGGTTTTATTTAAAGAATAAAAAATGTTAAAAGCTCAAATTGCTGACGTACTCGTGGTTATACAAAATTGATCGTATGCCAAAGCTCCAAACATGTATGTACAATTTAGGTACATTTACTCATCCCAAAACTCGTTCCAAACTTGTCGCTAGCAAGGGCAGATGGCAGTGTGCAAGTGTCCGCAAGGTTCGGTCGGAGGCGCATTACGGAGCTTCTTAAAACTATACAATTTTGTGACAGACGCTTAATAAAGTTTTTGAGCGTGGTCAAAGGGCCGAGTTGGAAAACTGTTCGTCGGGCTATTTTTCCTATGATCTGTTGGATTGTCATCGCTCCGAGGCCCGACTCTGTTCGCGGGTTCCAAGAGCAAACTTAACAGAAGTTTACTGTGGAGGGAGGTGTAAACTTTGTTAGAGAGATGTCGGTGAGGACGGCGCTCGCGTATCGGAGCGCGTCTACGCGGCCGACATCGCCGCGAGAACTCTCCCCACATTTGCAACGCAAAATTGATGTTGCCTTTTAATGTGAACTTTCGAGCGCTGGCCGTTGTTACGCCGAGGATAAGCCTTTGATGAAACGCCCCCCCCCCACTCGTCTACCCCGGCTTGAGCTGCTTCGAGCTTAAATATTGATAGAGTATTCAGTATTAAATGAACACTTTAAAGTAGCGTAGTTCACATATTACGCTGCACATTTGGTCTTTTTTGTATAGTTCAGTTGGGCTCTTTTTTGTTAAAAAAAATTCGTAAATTCACTTAAATATGTTTATCTATACTACTTATAATAAAACTGTAACGGGATGAACTCTGTACATTGAATATATTTGAAAAAAATCGACTGAGGGGTATTAAGATATCGGTACTGATGTCAATTATGCGATTTAAAAAAAATCTGTCTGTCTGTCTCTCTGTCTTTCTGTCTGTTCACGATAAACTCAAAAGTTACTGAAGGGATATGCTTGAAAATTAGTATGATAATAGTTTGAATGTCTGCGCAGGTTATAGGGTACTTTTTATCTCGGGTTAAATTTTAGTTCCCACAGGGTAGTCGATGATAGCTGTAATAACATTCTGACGTAAGTATAATATATATGCATATTTTGAACGACACCACAACGAGCGTTATTATAACTGGTACAGTGTATGCTCTCTATTCGGCTGCATGCCGGATCGAACCCCACATTAACACTCTTTTCTTTTTTAGCACTTTGTTTTAATAATTACTTTAACTTTTTTAATTATTTTTTTTTTAATTAGGTATTGTTTTCGCAACAGTAGCCATCTGCCTAACTTACATCTAATAAACTTACTACAATAAAGGTTTTATTAAAATAAATTTTGTTATGATTGCCATCATAACAAAATTTATTTTGACAGTACAGTGTATTTTCCGTACACAGAAATACTGATATTTCTGTGTACGGAATGCTTCGCAGAGGTCTTAGATTTAATATCAGAGAGTCTCAGATATTGGGTTTTTATTCTGAGAAATACAAGCCTACAGTATAAAACCACTCAATTTAATTAACTAATAAACATTAAGAGCCCAAACTATCGATTTTAACCTGTGATTTAAAGAAATATTATTAGTTACATTAGATTTTACCTGCAGATAGTCAAGTCTGTTTAAACGATTTCGAGTGAATGTATATTTTCAATAGGTTTATATACGTTATAAACGTTTTGCCTCCCATGGTAGGTCAATGTACAAACGGTCAACTCATAACTGGCGCTGTAAGGCCCCGTTTACGCACACGCGGGGCGTTGCGCGGCTCGTCGTGCGGGGCGTCGCGCGGTGCGTTGCGCGGCTTTCTCCGTTTACGGAAAGGCGTCACGCTGGGCGTCGCGCGGGGCGTTGCGCGGTGCGTCGTGCGTTGCGTGGAGATCAACGCTAGCTTTTGGCAGACTTCTTCGGACATTCTATCGCCCTGTCGTGTTTTGCAATGGAGTACGATTGTATTGATATGTTATTAGAAGATAATTGATGCACAAAAAGGCTCTTTTTAGTTCTAGAAAAAAACCTATACTTACAGCAGCTGAACGCCAACACTTTGGTGAATATGCAACTCTTTACCCATCGATAAAAACAAAAGGTTATGAAGTATTCCATATAATACATACCCGAATGTCAATAAAAGCCTTTGATTATGAATAAAATACCACATCTCTCTCATACCTTCCAAATATACAAAAAAAATCATTAAAATCGGTCGAGCCGTTTCGGGGGAGTACGACCACAAACACAGTGACACGAGATATTTATATGTATCTGTAGGTACTAATATTATAAAATTGAAGAGTTCATTTGTTTGTTTGGTCGAACGCGCTTATCCCAGGAACTACTGGTTCAAATTGAAAAAATCTTTGTGTTTTGTGTGATTGTGATGGATGGCCCATTTATCGAGGAATGGTATAAACATGATATTGATCCTTATTCAAATAAATAAGTTATTCATCACAAGTATTTTATTTTAAACGAAATTACCCTTGACATTATTTGACAGCTTATAAGGTCAATTAAATAATTTCTTAGTTGTATTCATCTTTTAAAAATTATTTCACAATTCACTCAAACTAAAACCTACATTTTAAACCAAAAATAACGTATTAAATAAAAAGTATTTCTGTGAATTTGCGAAATAATATGATACATTAGTACATTACTAATTAAATCATTTGCAACTTTGATTTCAAGGACGTTATTTTAACAAAACGTGCGCGAGCTTCGACGGCATTGTTCAAAGCGATCAATCGTAGAATAATGTATTTCCACTAACATAAGATAAGATAAGATAAGAAAACTTTATTTGCCTAAACATGTGTACAGATGGTGTTACAGTAGGTATAAGATTTGTTTCAACATGCTTGGTCCATTAATTTTAGACATACAAATATAATTGTTTTACATCGATATCAGTAAAATTACAGTAAATTACAATAAAATATTGATAATTGCAACAACAAAATTACAATTAACCACGCTAAACATATATTAGTAAAAAAAATGTAAATTGGAATTAGATCATATTAAATTTTATTTCAGGACATCTATTTATCAAATTTAATGAATTCATTTAATGATCATAATAATAGTAATGTAATCATAATAGTAGTAAAAATGATAATAAAGTTAACAAATGAAAGTTATATACATAGAAATATCATTCTTATCTAACCATAAATAACCGTGAATTTGCGAAATTAGTTTAAACATTACTAATTAAATTATCGGGTAATTTTATTTTAAAGGGCTTCTTTTGAGAAAAAGCCGCCTGAAATTCACTAGCCAGAAATATCAATCTTATTTTTGCATAAAATAAAGGTGATTTCTATGGATTTGCAGGATTAGACAAAAAGTAATAAACTACATTTTCGGCGCCTTTGACTACTAGGCGGCTTTCTTTGAAGTACCTATGCGGTATTTCTTATAGGTATCAATAATACAATGAACGGACTTGCACCTTTTTATGAATTAGTATTTTACATATCGCACCCCTAGATCTAAAGGGAACTAACTCAAAAAATTCAATTTTTGAGTTATGCACACCATCGAATTCCTTATCTCAGTACCTACCGACCAATAAACCAAATTTAAAAATACTACCACTACTCGACGCTAGTCGCTAAAATTACCAACACGGGCTCAACTCAAAAACTAAATAAGTATACAATACATTGTTAAGTAATAGGGAAATAACTACAAAAATTAAATTTTCAGCCCCAAATCATGATAAAAACACAAAATTCCTACAATTTCTTTCTTCTAGATGCATAGAAAACTCCAAAATTCCCGCAGTGCACAGTTAGTTTTTCGCCTTTTCTGAAAAATGTGCTCTTTTGAGTTAGCTCCCATTAGATTCAGATGTCCGATATCAGCGATATGTTTTAATGAAGTTTATTTACCCTCCAGGTGCAGCTTTAAAGGGAATTACAAGTGAAGAGTTTTGACCCGTATCTTTGTAATTATTGCATTAAAGTTCTAATATTAAACATAACCAAGATGCATAGCTAGTATTAGATAACTAGCTGACCCGCGCAACTTCGTCTGCATTTGTAAATGTTCCCCGTTCCTGTAACATTTTCATTGATCCTCCGCTCCTATTGATCGTAGCGTGATGTTATATAGCCATCTATGGCCATCCTCGATAAATGGACTATCCAACACTAAAGTATTTTTTTCAATTTGAACCATTACTTCCTGAGATTAGCGCGTTTAACCAAACAAACAAACAAGCTCTTCAGCGTAATAGTATTCAGCTAGTAGGTATATATATATATATATACTAGCGAACCCAACAGACGTCCTGCTGCCGGAACGTAAAAATATTAAAATATTTCATCAAAATCGGTCCAGCCGTTTAGGAGGAGTTCAGTCACATACATACACACGCACAGAAGAAATATTTGTATGTATATATTAAGATCCGACAGACAGTGTCCTGCCGTAACGTAAAAATATTAGGTATTCCTGGAACCCTATCGCAGCGCCATCTACCGGGTCCAATTGTAAATCTAAACCGTTCTCAAATCGGTCCAGTCGTGTAGGAGGAGTTCAGTGACATATACACGCACAGAAGAAATATATATATAAAGGTTTTTTTTAAAAGGCAACTGCCGCATTAGGGATATTCCGGTGTCACGGGGGGGCTTCACAAACATTCAAACAACGGACACAAAGAACACCCAGACTCGGGACAAATATTTGTGGATCATCTGTTCAGCCGTTCGAAGACCATCAGCTCTTTTCTAATCGTTGAAGGGATTTTCGAGTCGGGGGTATTTTAAATTGTAAATTTATAGTTATTATATAGTGGATAGGACATCTTCCATAACTCAGGTCGGTCTTGAATTGTGGTAATCAAAAACTCGGTTTGTTCGTCGTCCATTTTGAAACATACTATACATTCACACACCTCCAATGGCCAAACGGGGGATGTTGCGCGAGACGAGGCGGGGACCGAGGCGGCCACCGCGCCGTGCGCCGCCGCGTTCGCCGTCGCGTGCAGTGGTACATATCAAACAAAACGCGCAAGAAAACGCTTCTCCGTAAACGCTCTCATATAATAAGCAGTGTTTGATTTGTTCGCGCGAGTCGCCGCACGACGCGCTGCGCAACGCCCCGCGTCTGCGTAAACGGGGCCTAAGGCACACCGTGTGGTTTTTATACGGCCTCACCAATAGCCCGGTGAGGTGAGCTTCCACACGAAAAACAAATATGGTAATGTTACCACGGCCAAATTATGTCGTTATTTCACGTGTAAGTAACCAAAACAACCTTTTTTGTACGCTCCAGGTTTTGTTTCATGGATTAACTATGTTTACCCAACTAAATAGAAATACGGTACTTATTAATTAATTATTAAATCTAACATCTAAAGATTTCAACGATTATAAAGATTTTAATAATTTTTTACATAATTGGAACACCTTTGGCACATAAATCAATAGGTATTTATTTTCAAACTAATTTTGAATTTATAAGAGGAACATAGAAAATAGTGAATGTGAGTCTCGTACGGTACAACACGCAGTGGGTGCAGGTGATCCATCAGGCATGTCCAATATGGACGGTGTATTGTCCGACTAACGACCAAACACACCATTAAATTGCAGTTAATAGTTGTGCGGCACGCGCGCCCGCGCTCTTTATTGGCTACTTATCTTGTCGGGATAACTCGTCGGGTCGATGCAAACTGGCCATTACGTGTCAATCCACATGTTTGGCGCGATGCCCTCAACCATTACTACATTACTATTTGTACTGGACGGCAAATGCTCAAACAGAACATCGACTAAGCTATTATTAATCCATGTCATTGAGGTAAACTTGACGTTTTATTGTGATTAAGACAAATATGACACACGTCAGCGTAACATTAAAAAAGTTTGTTCGAAAAGACACACAACATAGTTAAATCTGAGCTAATGGGTCAGCTGTACTCTTATTTCTTATAGGTTTTCATAAAATATTGTCAGTTGTCAAGGTGACATAAGTGGGCATTTAATGATTTATCTGTAGTTCTAAACTTCATACGTTATACTTTGTAGGCCAGCTGTTTATTTCTTTGTTCATTATATTATTACCTTATTGAAATCGATGTAATTTCTCCAACTATTATGTGGATCAAATCTAGTTGCAAAGCACGGACTGTGTGAAGCCAACGAATTCTGACTTGATCTTTCTATCTTACCAACTTCATCCTCCTAAACCTAAACCCAAAATTCTTCTGCAACACAATTTTCGTGATATTTTTTTTTTTTTATGTTATAGGGGGCAAACAGACGGGTCACCGGATGGTAAATGACTACCGCCGCCCATGGGCACCTACAACTCGAAAATCACAAGTGCGTTGCCGCCCTTTAAGGTGGGAGTAGGAGAAGAGGTGGAGGGGGGGAAGAGTGGGAAGAGGGGGGAGAGGGGAAAGACGGGAATAAGGGAGAGGGAAGGGTTAGGGCCTCCGGTAACCTCACTCACACGGCGAAATGCAATGCAAGCATTGCTTCCCGGCCGGTTTTCTGTGAGGCCATGGTAACGAGCGGAGTCGAGCTGGCCCATACGTGCCGAAGCATGGCTCTCCCACATAAATGATATGAATATCTATCAACTTCGCGGGGATTCGTGTAACATGTATTGGAGTTCAGTTATCGCAGCGGAATCCGTAGATGATAAAGTCAGCATCCTAAATAATAAACTCACTGACCTATACAATATACATGCTCCGATCCGAGCAGTAAAGATCAGGCACTTGCCTGCACCCTGGCTTACAGCCGATATTAGAGCCCTAATATCAAAAAAAGGCTCTGCTAAGGGTAAGTTCAAATCTAGACCCACGCCTGGTAATCGGAATAAATAAATTGCCGTTAGAAATCTCTGCATTAAGGTGTGTAGAAAAGCACAACACCAATATATTCATAGCTCGGTCGAGAACGGAGACCCTGGAAAAATCTGAAAATTTCTCAAAACACTGGGGGTTGGCAAGACACATTTACATACTATCCCAAAAAAAGTTGACACCGATCTGCTAAATCATCATTCCTCTTCTTCGTCTAAATATGATCAGATCAGTAAAGCTAGTACTCTATAATATCTTTTATCACTTCCAACACCCGGTTACCAACCGTTCTTTTTTAATCTATTATCTGTTTGTGATGTTAAAGAGTGCATAACGTCGATAAATTCAAACGCTGTTGGCAACGACTGCATCTGTCGTAATGTGATTCAACCAATTCTAGACGATATTCTACCAATTTTATGCCATATATTAAATTATTCTCTCTCTTGCAGCACATTCCCAGAGTCTTGGAAAGAGGCTCAGATTATCCCTCTACCTAAAAAAACCAATCATAAATCCTTTTCCGAGTATCGTCCTATTTCCATACTGCCTTTTTAATCGAAAGTTCTGGAACAGCTCGTACATAAACAATTAAATACACTTCTTACCAAAAACTCCCTTCTAAGTCCTCTGCAGTCAGGCTTCCGCCCAGGTCACAGCACGGTTAGTGCCCTGATTAACGTTACAGATAACATCAGGTTAGCTGTGGATAATGGAAATCTTACAGTACTCTTCTTACTAGATTTCAGCAATGCCTTTAATACTGTAGATTTCCATATTTTGTTAGGTATCTTGCGCTCTGGTTTTCTTCCAAGTATAATACATCTGTAGGTATGCTGCAGGGTGGCGTTCTATCTCCTTTACTTTTCACAATTTTCATAAATTCCATCTCTAAGTCATTACTTTCATCTTACCACCTTTATGGAGATGATATTCAAGTCTATACGCAAGCACCATTGCATAATCTGTTGGAAGCTTTTACCACAATTAACACTGATTTGGCGCAAGTGTGCGAATGGAGCAGGCAATATGGACTAGAAGTAAATCCCTCTAAGACGCAGGTTATAGTTGTAGGAAGCCCCAGGACGATATCTCGAATCGATTGGTCACAATTACCGAACATTGTGTTTAATGGTACGTACTGTGTTGCCAATGAGCACTACTGTTAAGGATCAAGGCATTTTAATTGATAATACTTTATCCTGGGGTCCCAATTGCCGCATACTATTTGCATTGGCGGGGTCTTTGCGAAGACTACGCAATTTCCTGCCGACAGTCACTAAAATTGCGATTACACAATCCTTTATTCTTCCTATACTCGACTGTGGCGATGACAGCTATTTCAATATGACTGAGGAGCAACTTGATAAACTTGAACGCCTTCAAAATTTTTGTATCACTACATGGTATAAAACAAAGTCGCTTCCCGCTGTCCGTCTGTCCCTATGTATGCTTAGATTTTCAAAACTACGCAACGGATTTTGATGCGGTTTTTTTAATAGATAGAGTGATTCAAGGGGAAGGTTTATATGTATAATACATGCATAATACTATATTATTACATTATACTACATGCTATACTATACATTAATTTGATCTATCTCGTAAGGTTTAGCCAGCGTTTGTAATGTAAGCGCACAAAAATATGTTTGTTACGTCATGACATTACAAATCTTTAAATTTATCGACTTTCCTCTACAATAATATGCATGTATACTACATATAAACCTTCCTCTTGAATCACTTTATCCATTGGTGAAAACCGCATGAAAATCCTTTCAGTAGTTTTTCCGTTTATCGCGAACAGACAGACAGACGCGGCGGGGGACTTTGTTTTATAATATGTAGTGATAATTGTTATTTTCCTCGCTAGATTAAATCTGTAATATCTTCGAAAATATTCATTTAAATTGCATGCTGGAAAGGGCCATATTGATCTATATTAAATGTACAGTGTATTTAAGGTACTTAATTGGATAAGAATTAATGCAGTATTGCTTAAAATCGCTTCGTGAATAAGCTATTATTTCTCGTAGAAAGTAAAGGATATAAAATGGTTATTGTGGGTTATCCCTAAGAGATAGACATATACTATCGCGGACTTTTTTGTAGACCTTTTTAAGTTGTACAATACTGTGGTACATTATTTTGATCTATCTCGTAGGGTTCAGACAGCGTTTGCAATGTAAGCGCAAAAAAATGTGTTTATTTACGACATCACATAAGAAACCTCTAAAATTATCAGTGTTTCTCTACTATATTATGCATGTATTATACATATAAACCTTCCCCTTGAATCACTATCTATTAAAAAAACCGAATCAAAATACGTTGCGTAGTTTTAAAAATCTAAGCATACATAGGGACAGACGGACAGCGGGAAGCGACTTTGTTTTATACTACGAGTATGTAGTGATGTTTAATCCTTGTACTCCAACTTATCTAAAGGAACGTTTTACGTTCAAGTGGCCACGTTCAAGAAAATGGTCAATGAATATTACTTGGCTTCTTAATTTCTCCTTTTTTGTCCTTTGCTGCGTTTATCGGATATAATCATATTAATCTAGAAATATATATATGTATTATATACGTTTTATTTATTATGTATGTTTATGTATATAGTGTATGTGAATATATTCAATGTTACTGAGTCATTACAGTTGTTTCCCTGTATTACCTATCTAATTATATTGTATATGTTTATAGGTATCATTTACTAGTTTTAAGCCTAACATGTTTTGATTTCCACACCTAAACTACAAATTAGATTTTTATATATCTGGTCATTATTTTTGCATCCCAAAGTTGCCTGGAAGAAATTGCTTTTAGCGATAAGGTCGCTCTTTGTACATATCAATTTTTGTAAACTTACTGTAAGCAATATTTACTGGTGTACAATAAAGTTTATTCTATTCTATCGTCGTATTCGTCGTAAAGTATATAAATAATGTTGACAATATGGTTATGCGCGTACGTACATCATTAAATGGCGGCGCCTGCGTAGACCACACGCTGCGATTTAGTTAGTTTAGTTTAATAGAACAGTTTTCTATTTTCTTTCGGTACATGGTAGAACACGAAGCTTTGTTGGATGGTTACTGAAATCAACTAAAGGTGTTTTTGTTGTGTTGTTACAGGAAGAAAAATTAAGCGCGGCTGTTCAAGTTATCGAGGGGACCAACTAGCTGCTTGTGGAGTGACCCTTTACGACCTGACTCAAACAGAATACCGCGTCGCTGCACCAGCACCGACTCACTGGTATACTACTCACTCTTGCATACACTTCTACATAAAGTCTTGTAGGTTCATTCGTACATCAGAACTACTGAGGAGAGTATAGTAAAAATTTACATTATGTAAATAGAAAAATTCATATATTAGAATATCCTTGCAAACGTAGCGTAAGGTATGTCTCCACTAGATGAGCCGACGATTTCGGATTACTTTTGGATGCACTGAAAGCTTGTCATGAAAATATCGTTGCACCAATCCAAGTCA
Source organism: Euplagia quadripunctaria (assembly GCA_963859945.1). Classification (NCBI taxonomy): domain Eukaryota; kingdom Metazoa; phylum Arthropoda; class Insecta; order Lepidoptera; family Erebidae; genus Euplagia; species Euplagia quadripunctaria. The sequence goes on along the minus strand of OY982570.1, from coordinate 24,450,061 downwards.
TGCCAGACTTCAGAAAACGCTATGATCCTTTCTTATAATCTTTATAAAAGACAATTCCCGCTCTAGGAATAATTTCTGTGGCGCGGGGGACTTTACAAACATTCAAACAACAGACACAAAGAACACCTGGACTCGGGACAACTATTTGTATCGTGTGGGAATTGAACCCCTAAGAATAGCCACGGCGTAGTAGCCAGACGACCACTTTAACCATTGGCATCTGTGCTTTCATCCCGATTGATTATCATTTAAACGAATACAACATTTTATGCCTGCGCTGTTGCCTGCTGAGGAGTTCCCTCGCCTGGAGCTAATCCTCAGCGTAACATCCAGATCATAGTGAACATAACAGACTATTATAATTAATACATTTTCGTGTCTGTACTGGGTGCAGAACCTGGTTGGCACAAGAGGTGCAGGAACATTTTGCCAAACCCTAGATGATCTATCAGTCGGTCAGTCAGTCAGTCACCAAAAAATTTATGATTTTCAGACGTTCATCTTTCGTAAACTATTAAAGTTCGAGTTCTTAAATTTCGTATATGGTGCAATGAAAGGCCTTTTACGACATTTACAAATTTTCATTTCAATAGGTTTATCTGATTCTGAATTATAGGTTGTCTGAAAATGGCTCGAAATGGTTTGTGTAAATATAGCACTGTAGTGCTTGGTCCAGAACTTGAACCTAGAATTAATGACATCGGTTCACTAATAGCGTCACAAAAACGTGGGAGAGCCATACTTCGGCACGTATGGGCCGGCTCGACTCCGTTCGATACCACGGCTTCACAGAAAACCAGCAGTGAAGCAATGCTTGCATTGCATTTCGCCGCGTGAGTGAGGTTACCGGAGGCCCTAACCCTTCCCTCTCCCTTATTTCCGTCCTTCCCCTCTTCCCACTCTTCCTCCTCGTCCCACTCTTCCCCCCCTCCACCTCTTCCCACTCTTCCCCTTCTTCCCACTCTTCCCTCTTCCCCCTCCCCCTTTTGCCATTCTTCCCCCCACTCTTCCCCCTCCCCTTTTCCCACTCTTCCCCCTCCCCCTCTTCCCACTCTCCCCCCTCCCCTTTTCCCACTCTTCCCCCTCCCCCTCTTCCCACTCTCCCCCCTCCCCTTCTTCTACTCTACTCCAACCTTAAAGGGAGGCAACGCACTTGTGACTCTCGAGTTACAGGTGCCCATGGGCGGCGGTAGTCATTTACCATCAGGTGATCCGTCTGCTCGTTTGCCTCCTATACCATAAACAAACAAAAAAAAGATATCGCAGAACATACACAAAAAAAAATCTTTTGAATTGAGAACCTCCTATTTTTTTTTTGAAGTCGGTTAATAATAATAGCGCTAGTCGGACATAGCCATTACCAATTGTGAAATGAATTCCTCAACAAAAAGCAATTAACACTAACTATATGTTCTCCGTCTAATGTCCGTTAAGAGTTAGAATGCGAACCCCACTACAAGTACATCTCATTCATATATTTCGGTATGTTAACTTATTTTGCAATCGTCTTTTATATATATAAATAAGAAGTCCTTTACTTGAAAGAGTTATGTTTGTGTTGAGGCGAAGCTGGACAAGACTCTTTTGGTTTGCAATGAGGTACTTTACGTGGTAGCTGTTTCAAATCCTACATAAAAATAAACTTAAATCCATCCATACTAATATTAAGTTAGTAATCTTTTGATACTACATCAAAATCTATGCTAATATTATAAAGCTGAAGACTTTGTTTGTTTGGTTGAACGCGTTAATCTCAGGAACTATTGTTTCGCACAGAAAATTTAATTTAGTGTTGGGTAGCCCATTTATCGAGGAAGGCTATAGTATAGCCTATATAGCCTTCATAACATCACGCTACGTCCAATAGGAGCGGAACAGTGACCATAAACGCAGATGAAACTGCGGTTACTGGTAGTGTAAAATAAAAACTAACAGTAAAACAGTATCACTGTGTTACTTATAAGGAAAATATCAAAACGTTGACAATGTTACAGTTATGTTGGTCAACACTAGTTATTCATCTTTGCTCCAAGGTTCGGCTGCAATAGTAAAAAAATTAAGTAACAAAGCTAATAGTGTCGGTGTACAATATGGCCCATGATGCCGTGTCGTAGGCGACAGTCTACCTGTGCATAGTAACAGGAATCGTTAGTGCAGCGTTAATGAGTGGAATCACGCCAACACGTTGCTCCGCTGTGAAACAAAACGACTGGGAAACCTTTTATCTGCGGACCAATAGGAAAGTTAGGGCTCAATGTCAGGTCACATTTAAAACTACAAGATAAGACGTTTTAGTTGTAACTTAGTTAACATAATAGTAAGTGAGACACAAGTATACCGGTCCGACAAGGATCGTAGTTACAATAGTTTCGTCAGCTTATTTGTGCGCTGTGCTCAAGCACACAAATAATACAAAAGTGAGTATGCAAATAAAAGGAATTCAGATGCTCATTTCTGTATTCTGCTGCTGTTAGGTACTTGAGAGCAGGTATTCACCAATTAGCATGCGCCTCTACTGTTCCTAACATTGTTCTATTAACGATCCGAATAAACTTTGCAGTAAGTATTTCCATTAAAAATTTTCAAAGTAAACTACTAAGAAAACGTTCACTAAGCTAACAAGTTTAGTGCTCCCTGAACCTATATATATAGATATATTTTTTTGATATATATTTTTGTATTTTGTTAAGGACTACTCACAGTGGAGAACCATGTGTACTTTGGAAACATAATAAGTGGTACTAAACGAGGAAGCCCGGCACTAAACCCCGGTGTCAATATTCGTCGGACGAAGATACATCCAAGTAATAATTTGATTGCATGGATGCTGAGTGTTGCATGTTCGATTTCCACATTCAAATTTATGTGAATTTGTGTGATCTACAAATAATTGATCCTAGTCTGGTTGAACTGAGTCTGGGGACCAAACGACATGCATTATCAGTAGATATTTAAAAAATACCTTCCTCTCCGGGTTATGGAAGGTGAGGGTTCTATAAATAAACATTCCTGAAACATCAATTGCATATAGGCAGCATAGTTGGTAAAGTCGAGTAAGCTCGCGGGCGGCGCAAGCTTGCCGTGCGCCAACAACGATTAATTACAGCGGAGGTAGAGTGTGTCGCCCTACAGCGAACACCTAGCAACAACACACTCCCCTCGGAGCTGTGGCTCTATTCCACACTTGGTCTTAGTGCTATAATCTATATTATATATAAAATCCTTTATCCTGACTGACGGATCAACGCACAGCCTAAACCGCTGGTCCTGGAGACGTGAAATTTGAAGAACGTATTCCTTATATGATGTAAGCATCCGATAAGAAAGGATTTTTAAAAACTCCACCGTCAAGGGGTTGATAAGGGGTGGTAAAGTTAGTATTTGAACACGTTTTTACTTGACCTTGGCAACTTCAAGTTGAAAATAAAAGTCAAGAAGTCAATCGTGCGACAAGTGAGGTCCATGGCGTTAAAATATAAGACTTTCAAAATAGATGGCGTTATAAGTTTAGTTATAGTTAGTTTAAACTATACTACTATGTACACATCTTTATATATATATATTTCTTCTGAGCGTGTGATGAAATTTTTCGTGTGTCTTCAGGTGGATTCGAGAATGGTTTAAATTTTCAATTGGACCCGGTAGATGGCGCTGCGATAGGGTTACAGGAAAAATATTTTTTACGTTCCGGTAATGCGCGCTGCAAATATCGTTTAAAACCATAAACTTAATATACTAACTTATGTTTAAAACAGATGCATCGGTCAGAACTATGTTTTTGGAATATTTTTTTATTTTTATTAATTATACCAATACGAATTCAATATTCATAGTTAAGACAAGACAACGTCTGTCTAGTCAGCTAGTATACATATAATTTCATGACTCTGTACACTTCAGACTTTTGTGAAAAAAAATTTGCAAGATAGTATAAAATAATTACTAAAACTATTGTTTTACAGCATAAAAAATAATGTAATATTTAAAATACAATAATGTGTAAATAAAGTTCTCGGGATCCGTAGAAAAAAACATCTTCATGGACATTAACCTCAACGTATTGCCATAAACAGGGAATCCAAACCCAGCACCTTCCACAGTGAGATATACTGACCAGGTGTTGCAAGTACTTCCAAGCCTTAAATTGCAATCTTCCGCTGGCATGTAATAATAGTTCGTCCAGTGTTTGGCATTCCGGTATGTCGGACGGAGCCTCTGGTGTACCCTAAAGGCTGATTCACACATATCAGTGAAGTCACAGTTCCGGCACAGTTCCGGCACAGTACCGGCACAGTACCGTCACAGGCCGATTCACACATATCATTGTAGTCACCGTTCCGGCACAGTACCCCTCAGGTCCGTATCATTTCTCTCCAAATCTTCAGGCAAAACGTGTCCGATGTGTTGAGGTAATTGTGATTGTTGCTTTGGCTTTGTTCAGTAATACGGAACTAGCAATGATAGCCGTTGCTTTAGACGAATAAGAAGAGCAGCATCAAGGAAAAAAAAATGGGTGCATGAAGCATGGCAATTAAAAGAAACAGAAGGAGAATTCATGACATTATATAAAGTAGGTAATACAATATCGTAATTCGTAAGGGACGAACTGACGAAGCGACGTAGCGCGTGAATGAGTATCGAAGTAACGTGCGACCTGGCCGGCGAACTGCCAGCCCACTGAATTTCGCACGACTCATCGGCTCTGCTAGGGTGCTAGGTAGTATGTGACGGTACACGGCAAAACAAAAATATCAAAAATATCGAAAATGTGCGGGTGGATGAAGAACCTTCTACCTCACGATCTCGACGACGGAGAGCGTGCACCACTGAGCCAGTCAGCCTGTGACCACGGCCAGTGCAACCTGGTCGAAACGTCAGGCAATTCAGATGTATGTAATGTGAGCATCATTTAAGTAAAAAAATATCTAGGTACTTACCGTCTAACTTCATTTGCGATCCTATTTTGTTCCACAAATTGTTTTTATATTTTGCATCCAGTATTTTCACGAACCAATTCTATCAATCGCTCATCCTCCATTTTGGTAGTACTTGTGATGCAGCGGCGTCCGTGATCCGTGATCCGACAAAAAATATCGTTGTTGACGATTACGTCCGTGATTGCCGGCGCCGGCACTGACACTGAGAGCACTGTGCCGTCACTGATACTGATATGTGTGAATGCGTTCATAGAGAATGTATGAAAGAATAATTATTACGGTGACGGTACTGTGCCGGTACTGTGACTTCACTGGAATGTGTGAATCGGCCATAAATTAGTTTATCTACACTCTACGATGTCTGCTGTCCGCCACCACGCGGACGAAGTCGCGGGAACAACTAGTCACATATATATCTGCTGCCAATAGGGATGTTCACAAATTTTCGGAACAACTTTTTTTTATAGCTAACCCTTATTTAACGCAAATATCATATTCTATTAAAAAAACTCAATTGATGAAAAAAAAATCGAAAATGTAAAGTTCTTTTAAATTTTCCCGCTAAAACACTCGCATTTGCCGAATGAGTGCTGATTACGTCACTAACCGGTAAACTAACAGTGCTCCATAGAGTAGTGTAAGTATATACGTAGGTAATATGGTACCAACCGATAGCTGTCAGCTTGTTCATAGACTAATGACGTAATGGATCTGATTGGTGTTGCACGTGACTAATATAGTAAAGTGACTATTTAAGCCTTTTTAGTCAATTTTATTAAATTTGTGATAGGTTTTTAAATAAAAAAGTGGTTTTAGGTTTTAAAAATCACAATTAATTATTCAGTTACAACGTAAAATAAATTCGTGATTAGTTTCAAGATCATTACGTAACTTTCAGGGATCTGATAGCCAAAAACGTCATTACTAAACGAGAACAGCGCATGTATGTATACTTAGATTGGTAGACCTGTTGGTCTAGTGGTTAGTGACTCTGACCGCTATGCTTATAAGTCGTGGGTTCGATTCCCATCTGAGTCTGGGTATTCTTTGTGTCCGTTGTTTCTATGTTTATAAAGTTCCCCGCGACACAGGAGTAATTCCTAATGCGGGAGTTGTCATTTTAAGAAAAAGAAAAAAACATAATATCGACGGCAGCAAAGAACAAAAAGACAACTGCATTTTTGCAAAATTCACTTTTTTGCATAATTGAACTCAGAATTCTTTATTTTACCTAGTGAAATTTTTTTTTTATAAAAAAACACATTTTTTAATTGTATTTTGTCGCGTATAAAAAGACAACTAACACCTATTTTTACAAAGTAACGAAGTACATACGAACAATTACAATTGTCTGTTTGTACGTCGTACAATTCGGCGCGTCGCGTGATATAAACAAAGATATTAGTTACATGACCGTTTCGTCACGGGCGGTCGACTTTTTTTAAACTTGCATAGTTAAATACTTCTACAACCTCAATTTTGTTAATCCACATTTCATAATAGTACATTGTATGAAACATGTATAATAGAAGAAATAAATTATTGTTAAGTTTGGCAAAAAAGCGAAAACAAAGTGATGTTTATAATAGTGAAGATCTTTCAAATCTGATAGATAATGCAAACATTGAAGAATTAAATGAAGGTAAGTTTGTTTACTTAATTGACTTCAACATAGCAGTATCCAGCTTAAAGTGTTTTCTCATTATTACAAATTATTTTCAAACTTTGTAAGTTGAGGTCAACAAATCAAAGTACAAAAAGATATCTGTCACTTGTTCGTTTCTACTTTGTTTGATTATCAATTATCTCAATGCACTCCGCGGGTTTATATTCTATTTGCACTTCTAAAGTACGTTTAAGGTAAATATTTACGCATTTGTTCTAGTTCAATATAACGTAAATAAATTGTGTCAATATTATTGACGAATTTGCAAGTAATTATTATTGCCGAATTTGCAGGGAACTATTATTGACGAATTATTATTCGTTTTTTAAATACCGCTTGTTTGTCTTATATTTTAGGGACCACTGATGAGTTCCTGCAGTCAAACAGTGCTGGCTGTGAGTTATTTGTAAATATGGCAGTCGCCGAAGATTCAGATAAGTTGGAACTATTCGGAGATGATACTTTCAAAGAGATCCTTGACGATGTGGATCATAATATTACAAGCAATATTTGGATGCCGAGTCTAAATATTGATGAAACAGTTTCTGAAGATAATAATTGTAACACACAAGATAACTTTGAACCTCAGATACAGAACAAACTGCTAGATACTTCTGGAGCTAAAGCATTGTTACAGGCACCGGTATCCAAATCAAGACCAGTAACTCCTCTTCCTTGCGATCATGTTTCCTATAGTTCCAATCCTATAAACATGTCTCCATGCAACAGTAGATATACAGATACACTAACATCACTTAATCAAATCGTTGATGGAATCCAAGAATTAAATACTGCTATCCCATTAAGATCACAGGTAACTAATACATCTCAACATGAAGCAGGTAGTTTAAGTCCAAGGCCACAGTCACCATTTCAACTGAGTACCAGTGGAACAACATCAACTGTTGAAGCATCTAGTGAATGTTCCACGCCATCATCAGCTACAGTAAGAAAGCGTCGTAAGTTTTTTATTGATGCCACTAAAAAAAAGCGAAAATGTAAGAAAGATAACTGGTTAGATACAAAAAGGAAATTGTTGGTCAATCAAGGTAAAACTCACATATCAAGAGGAGGTAAAAAGCAACAAGGCAAAGTATTAAAACCAGCTTGCCAAAACTGTAAATTCAAATGCCATTCAAAAATTACTGCAGAAAGTCGAAACCGAATCTTTCACTTATTTTGGGGCTTAGGCGAACACACAAAGCAATGGCAATTTATAGGAAAAAATACAAAACGTTTTACTAAAAGGCGAATCACAACTGATAATGATTCAAATCGAAATTATTCGGTCCACTACTTTTTACCCATTGATTCAAATCAAGGTACTGTTATAAAAGTGTGCAAGACCATGTTCAAAAATACTTTGAACGTGAGTAACCAATTCATTCAAAGTGGAATTGATAAATATAATACTGCTACAGGAGTATGCGAAAGTGATAAAAGGGGTGTACATTCCAACAAAAAGACAGTTTTAACAGATGCTGTTATTAAAGCTGTGTGTGATCATGTTAAATCGTTTCGCCCCGTTGAATCACATTATACTCGAAAAGATTCAAACAAGATGTACCTTGACAATGACTTAAACTTTGTTAAAATGTTTAAAATGTACCAGGAATGGACTGCTGAAAATCATATCCATGACATAGTAAGTACACTAAGACAATATCGGGACGTAGTCAACTCGCATTTAAATATAGGATTTTTTATTCCTAAAAAGGATGCATGCGATATCTGTACTGTTAATAAGAATAAGCCTAATACTCATGAATCCAATATCGATTTTTTAAATCATATAAAAAATAAAAATATCGCCAGATCACTAAAGTCTGAGGATAAGAAGCTCGCACAGTGTAAGGCCACAGAAATTTCAGTCGCTACTTTTGATTTTCAAAAAATTCTGTCAACTCCGCATGGTGAAACTAGTTCTTTTTACTATAAGCGTAAGTTATCAGTATTTAATTTCACAATATTTAACATGGGATACAAAAAAGGACTATGCTATATGTGGGATGAGACGATTGCAAAAAGAGGATCCAATGAAGTGGCCAGCTGTTTGTACAATTATATAACCCAAGTTGCAGAGAAGGGTATTAAAGATATACGTTTATGGTCTGATAATTGTGGCGGCCAGAATCGCAACCGCTCAGTTTTTTTGATGTACTTGTATGCTGCTAAAAAATTTAAGGTGCACATATGCCATAGATTCCTAGAAAAAGGGCACACTCAGCAGGAGGGTGACAGTGTGCATGCCCTTATCGAACGGTCTTCCAAAAGGAAAACGATATACACGCCTCAAGAATGGTATACTTGCATAAGGTGGTGCAAAGTAAATGGTGAGCCTTATGAAGTAATTGAAGTGTCTACAGAGGACATTTTAGACTTCAAATCTGACACGAATCAATATACATGGATCAAAAATTTTAATAATGAAAAGGTTAAATGGAATCAAGTTAGAGAGGTGAAAGTAGACCCAAAAGATCCGTCTGTCATTAGTTACAAATATGATTTAAGTGATACTCTGTCAATGAAAATAGATTGCTGTATACGAGCAAATACCAGAAACAGGCAAACTAATGCTGTAACACTAAAAAATGCTTACACTAATACCCTGCCTATAACATCAGCTAAATATAAAGATTTGATTTCCCTTTGCGAACAGAATTTAATTCCTTCAAGATACCACAATTTTTATAAAAAATTAAAGCATACAACAATAGATAATACAATATCCGATGAAGAAGACTGAAGAAGAAGACTGTTTTTACATATTTTTTAACCAAGTTGATAGTTTTTGATTACCTAGATTAGAACGTTGATTATTATTAAGATAGTGCCATTTAAGCAATCGTTTGTGATGTTATTAAAATAAGATTATTGAATAAGCACTGAAGTCAGTTTTATAATTATTTTAGTGGTAATAATGTGCTAGTTAGAAATTTTTTAGAAGTTTTTTTATTGTTTTAAAAATAAGTTTAGTTTAAATTGTTTAGAATTAGATTATTTCGTGAAGTAAAGATTAGAAGAAATTATTTTTTGTTCAGTAAATTTGATTATTGTGATAAAATAAGCTTTGCTTACGTGTGTTAACATGGGTTAATTACGGTCCCTTTGATACTTTGCTCTGCTTTAGTGTGATTATAGCTTGTATAAGATTTGATTATTTAATGTTTCAAAATAAAGTGACTCCTTAGAAATATTAATTTCTAAATACATTTTGAATTTTTGTTGCATTATAATATGATTACGATGATTAAAAAAGAATCGCATAGCTTAATTCTTTTCTTTAACTCCTCAAGCTTATCATATTAATTGTATATCTGCAATATCAATATCTGAATCTTTAGAATTACGAAGTGATTTGAGACAACTACAATATTTTGGTGTCAATCACAGTAACCCTTTATTTATGGACTTAGTTAGATACATATTACAAAAAAGAATAGTAATATCTGCTTTCAGAAGTAAAATTATTTGGGAATCAGTAATTAAAAAGTCCTACGTAGAAACGAACATATGGCAGTTGACTCAGTTAGTTATTTATTTTGTGCGAAGTAGATAAAGACATCTGCCGTATTTCGAAAAAAAAATTTATATCAGTTAATTGACCTTTACTGTTTTCTTTGAAATGCCGTATTAATTAACTATTGCAAATTTGAAGAAGCTAGCTTTGTTCTTGTAAAAGTTATATCATTTTTTCGTTAAAAACGCTCTCCTGGAAACTAGTGCTTTTGTAGATAGCCGTTTGTTCTTTGCTGCCGTCGATATTCTTGGAAGAAGTAATATAGCGTTGGCTGTTTATACGTTGTGACGTGAATATACATTGTTTTAATGTTTTTGAGTAGCTATCATACGTTTTTTATTATATTTTTTTGTTATCTCTCACTCTCTCTCTCTTTTTTTAGTACACCATCGTTTTAAACCCTTTGTCAACTTTGTTTGTTTATCTGTATATTTAATTTTTTTTTATTGGAAAGCATAAATTGTAAAAGAGTGTGACGATATCATGAAAACTATTGAAGGCATCATTAGTGTTTTTGTGTTTAAATACTTTACTAAATGACAAAGAGAATAAGTATTCCTTATATTTATTTATGTTTTCTTGACTCAGATCTCTTATACTTCTAAACCAAAATTTTGGCTTAAGCTGCTCTAATTTACTAAAGAATATAGAAGTGTTTGATGTGGGTGTTCTATAGATGCATGCAATAATAAGATTATATTTTGTTAGCTCAATAGCACAACATTCGAAGTGAAGTGGAATTGAGGAAACTCGAGTGTTAATTTCTTTATATTCTAAGTGTTTTTTGAGAAGAATACATGTACCACCTCTACGTTGATCCTTTCTAGAAAAAGATGTTACTAATCTGTAATTATCAATTTTTAAGTTGGCTTCGGTACCTTGTTTGAAAAATGTTTCACTCAGACATATAATATCAATATCCCCGATTTCTTTTATTAGGTCTCTCACGGCAATTTGTGGAAATTCCTGTTTGCTTAATAAATCTGCGATGTTTTGATGGATTCGGGTAACACTTTTATAACTGCTTTGTTCGACGAAAAAACGTTTCATTACTATTGTTATTAGTATTTCGTTGATGTGTTTAGTTAAAAAACGATGTAATTTTTGGAGTTTACTCCTTAAGAATCGATTTGCATATAAGGCACCCGGTATGAAAAAAATATAAAGAGTAAAATTTAGTGATCGGAGGGCAGCGTAACGCTTTATTGTGCTTTTTGTGCTTTATTGGAGTCTACTCCTTATGCTCGACGCATGTAAGCAGATATGTGTGTATATAGGTTTATGGTAGTAGAGGGCGGGAGGGAGAGGTGGAGGGAGAGGTAGAGGGAGGGGGAGGGGGAGAGGGGAAGGGGAGAGGAGAGGAGGAGGGGAGGGGGGGGAGGGGGAGGGAGAGTGAGCCTCCAGGAAATTGTAAACTCCAGTCGTGCGTCGGAGCTGACACACACCTTTTTTGTTTGTTCAATACTATTTTATTTGGTGTAATTTGTAAAACTTTCTTATTTACGTTGGTTGAGGATTGTTTTGACTTAAATATATTGGTTTTAAGTTGAGTCATTATTTCACTTTGGTAGCAGTGACGATCAATTTCTGTATTCGATATTTAGCACAGTTTTTTATATAGTAATTATGATAATTCACATTGCAGTTATAGTTGAACCCTTGCTGTGTTTTGTCACTTTGACGACACTTTGAGCTCATTCTGCGTAAATAGTAACACCAACAATCAACAAACTTCGGGTACTTTGAGATAACTTTGCATTTCGATACATGAGACGACCACCATCTTAGTCTACCCGTGACCATGGCTGCTGAAAAGCAACTGAAACGTCGGGATCAGTATAGATAGTAAAATAACACCAAATAAATCGCGATAGAATCCGTGAAAAACAGTTTTATTTCAATGTGTAACATTCGCGTAAACTTTCGACAATATTATATTGAAGTAATATTGTCGAAAGTTTACGCGAATGTTACACATTGAAATAAAACTGTTTTTCACGGATTCTATCGCGATTTATTTGGTGTTATTTTACTATCTATACTGATCTCGACGTTTCAGTTGCTTTTCAGCAGCCATGGTCACGGGTAGACTAAGATAAAGCAACAATTTTACTTTCGTGGAAACAAAACTGAGGGAAGGTGACATAAGAGGGGCAGCTAGGTTGCTTTTTAGCAGCGATGTGGTAGCACCTTACTCGCCCGATACAATCTCGGGTTTGAAGAGTAAACATCCCACGCCTCAGGATGACCTCTCTTTCCCTGACGCACCTACCACCGATACCGAATATCTAAATATTACTACCAAGGACGTGTTTACAGCTGTCTGTTCCTTTCAGAGTGGATCTGCCGGCGGCCTCGACGGCTTGACACCGCAACATCTTAAAGATTTAGTGAGTTCAAGCGCCGGGGAGGCTGGTGATGCTCTCTTGAAGGAGCTGACGGCTTTAGTAAATCTTATGCTCTCCGGTAATGTGGATGATGGCATCATTGACGTCTTATATGGAGCCAACTTATGTGCTCTACGTAAGAACGATGGTGGCATTCGTCCGATTGCTGTAGGGTGTACCTGGCGGCGTATGGTGGCCAAAATTTGCTGCAAATATTACAGCGCTGAACTTGCAGCAAAATTCCAGCCAGTGCAACTTGGCTTTGGTTCAAAAGGTGGTTGTGAGGCTGCCATACACGCCCTTTCCACGTACCTTGGCAGTAACGAAGGGGAGGTAATCTTGAAGGTTGACCTGAGAAATGCCTTCAATTCTGTTAATAGGGACACTCTGTTGACCCAAGCAAAATTGGAAACTCCTAAAATTTATAAATTTCTTTGGCAATGTTATAGATATCCTACAAAATTAGTGTACAAGGACAATCTTTTGGAATCGGCCGTTGGATGCCAGCAGGGTGACCCTCTGGGACCAGTTATCTTCAGTTTAGCGATACACCCCATTATTAAGGAGATAAAATCAAAATTCAACATTTGGTACCTTGATGACGGAACCCTAGGAGGGGAAGTAGAGACAGTTTTACAAGATTTAACTTTCATAAAAAATAAATTTAAATCCATAGGCTTAGAACTAAATTCTGACAAATGCGAAATTTTTATTTGTGACAAAACAGACAGACACTCCAATGTACAGAAATTCAATTCATTGGCACCTAACATTAAAGTTTTAGAAAAAACGTCTCTCCGCCTTCTTGGGTCACCGGTCTTGGAAGATGGTTTTCAATCTTTCATAGAAGACAAAACTAAAAATTTTGGTGATTTTTCGGATCGTTTACTTAAAATTAATGTCCATTCGGCTTTTACTATACTCCGTTTTTGTCTTTTCGTACCAAAATTTACTCATGCCCTTCGATCATCGCAACTTTGGAAACATTTAACACTTTTAGAAAAAATTGACAAAATTATTCAAAACACCCTTAGCAAAATTTTAAATGTGGCTTTGAACGACCGAGGCTGGCTCCAAGCATCCTTACCAGTTCGTTTGGGTGGTCTTGGCGTTCGCAAAATTTCAGATGTCAGCCTTCCAGCATTTTTGTCTTCGGTCCATGGCACAGAAGAGTTAACCAGGAGAATTCTAACAAACACACTGGTTAATTCTGAAGTGTCCTGCAAGACCGATGCCATAAATGCTTGGCAGATAGCTTGTCCCAATACTCTTTTACCTGTTAATCCATTCTCTCAGAGGCAATGGGACACGCCGTTATGCACCTTAAGAAGGAATTATTTAATTGATACCGCATCCAATGTTGCAGAGCGCGCTCGTTTGTTGGCTGTGGGAGAATGGGAATCAGGCCTATGGATTCAGGCACTTCCATCGCCCAACATAGGCACCTTGTTGGACGATAACACATTCCGCCTTGCCACTTGCCTTCGTTTAGGAGCTCCTTGTGTATATCTCGACATGCCAATCTTAATGACATAATCCGTCGTGCTCTTGTCACCGCCGGCGTGCCAGCCGTACGTGAACCTAGTGGTCTGGTACGAGACGATGGGAAGAGACCAGATGGTATGTCGTTACTGCCATGGAAGATGGGTAGGCCTTTGGTGTGGGACGCAACCTGCGTTGACACCCTCGCGCCATCACATCTTCCAAGTACAGCTGGTTGTGCTGGCGCTGCTGCTGCATCAGCAGAAAGCCTCAAACGGCGTAAATACAATAATTTAGTTGGTAACTATGTTTTTGAGCCGTTTGGGGTCGAAACGCTTGGCTCATGGGGTCCGAGTGCTCGTTCCGTTTATAAGGAATTGGCTAAGCGACTGATCGACACTTCTCGTGACCAGAAGGCGGGCCTTTTTCTTGCACAGAGAATTAGCATTGCCATTCAACGTGGCAATGCTGCCAGCCTTCTGGGAACACTGCCAGTAGGCGACGATGTGGAGGAATTTTATGACGCATGCATGTGAATAGCCCATATATAGTTCTTTTTCTTTTTTTTTTATTAGTTTTAATGTGTAAGTTGTATATAATTAAAATTTATAATATATTTAGAATACAATATTGTAGTTTTATATATTTGCAGTTTCTATAGTTTTTTAATAATAGTTCTCTGTTATTATTTATCATATTTTCATTTAAATAGGGATTAGATTGAATATTAGTTATATAAACAGAATGGTGGCGTAATTTATGTAAAATGTTGCATATTTCGGACATTGGTATATAAGGATATTTATCATTCGAGCCTATTACAAGTACAATTATATCGCTGGATGACAGGTTATTTATAAATGTATCGCTGCAGCTGGTTAAGATCTGTGAGCTGGTTGCATTCGGTTTAATAGTTGAGGTAATATCATATTGTCACTCCATTTATTTGTTCTTGTTTTTAACATATTTCCCGCCAGACTTTTTGCATTTTGGTCCCCAAATATATATATTCTGTGCCGGTTAATTTCACTTAATGTGTCAGTTTTATTCATTGGTTTAGGTTGTAACTATTCGTTGTTTATTTTTTCTCTAGAGACATGCCCTGTGCCGCCATCTATTGGTTGCACGCACTCATATGAATTCTTCTGAATTGAATTTAGTTCCTTAGCGCTTTCCGTCTCCTTTTTCTGTTCTGGATTTATTCTTGTTGAAATAGGGGGTTCTGTTAGGGTAGTGTCCTGAAAGCTGTCAGTTAAGCGACGTCTATTTCTAGTTTTGCGTTTAGAAAGTGTTGTTGTTACTGGACTAGTACAAAGTTGCTTTAGTATATTGACATCTTGTGTTAACTGATTTATCTGTTTCTTTAGATCGCTATTCTCCAGTATCATGTTATCAAGCTCATTTTGAGTACTATCCAAGTTTATTTTCAGGCCATCAATATTCATTTTTAACTCTGATATCTCGCTTGTACTATTTTTCTGAGTAAATAGTTCTAGGCTTCTTCTTAGTGATTGTTCAGGTGCAGTGGCTTCAGATGAGTTATTCGTATAAAGAGTTATATTATTTATTTCGTCCATTATATTGACTAGTTTAAATGTAGTACTTAGAAACTGGTTGATTTGGTCGATCGATAGAAGTAAAGTAGTTTCTGTAGGTTTTTATAGATGCCACTGTTGTAGTAATTCGTTACTTCCTTATGTTATAGTACAACAACAACTTGTTGATAGACGTCGCCTTATTGTTTTATGTTTAGTACTGTAAGTGATATATTAGTACAACAATTAGTTAATGGATGGTATACCTGTTCAGTAATTGTTTTTTAGTTGATACATGGCATATGTATCAATCACTCATGTTGTCAATGAATGTGCAAAATTTGAACATTTTAACGTGTTTTATTTTTTATAATAACACTTTTTCTTTAATATTAGCACTGAACACTTGGTGATATGACTGCGGATCGTTAATTTATAGTCGTACACACGTTTGTTTATCACAATTGTATCACTTAACTGAGTTTATCTACTTTTTGTGTAAAAGTCAATGTCTTTGAGGCACTTTACTATTAATGTTCTTTATCACTTTAGATTTTAGTTATATTGATAGATAACACTTCAAGTTGGTCCGTGTATCTTGCTTTAACTTATTATACTAAGAAAAATATAAATAAACAACTTAAACTATTTATTCTTAATAAAATTTACGGAGAGTTATTACAGAGATGTTTACTTTGCGAGCGCCATCTAGCGAATCAAAAAAATAATATATGTTTATTAGATCGCCTCGAAATAATAATCGTAACATCCATTTAACATTTAGTAGATGGTACACAACAAACTTCTCTGCTCAATTCGAAATATTTAGTGCTATTCTACAATGTGTAGTTATAGACGGTAAACTCAAAAATATATCATCGTGGACCCTCAATGACTAATCCATTTAGAATAAATATTTTAAATTACTTTGGTGGCGGCGCCATTATTTAACCTCACCGTATAGGGACACTGAAACATATCCATTAAAAAAATAATGAGTGCCTCACATGAAGTACATCCCGGAACAGACAGGATATAAGATACACATAAGGACAGGATATGACCTGTGACCACGGCCAGTGCAACCTGGTCCAAACGTCGTCAATCAATTCAAAGGCTTGTTATAAGTCCAAAAATTTTACTTGGTTTGATGTGAACTTGAGTTTTTGTTATCTATACATATAATAAAATTGTCGTACATTATAGATATTGAAGAAAAAATAATGAAGGGTTACTTTATTAAAGACCTTATTAAAGTTACAGAAGTCAAAACAACAGTTCTTAGATTTTTTGTCTATTTGTCTGTTTATCTGTTCGTTTGTGCGCGCTAATCTCAGAAAAGGTTTAACTGATTTGAATGCGGTTCTCACAAATGTATTGTGGTAAACTTCACTTAAAATTTAGTGTTTGTTTAAAAAAAGATACCTATATCAATTTAAAGAATCATGTCAAAAAAGTGACTGTCGTTTATGTCTTGCCTTTTTGGTTATATCAAGTTACCTCCTCATATTTTTTTATTAAGTAAGTTTATAAAGTTGTTCATTTTTGAATTGAATTAGACGTTATTACGTCATTATTATTTGTTTTCATTTGGATTGTTAGATTAGGTTAAGTTATTTACGTCATTATGTTTGTCTGACTACAAATATGCGGGTACAACTACACAATGATTCTCAAGCAGGGCAATATACGGCTGCTATTCTAAAAAAAAACGGCCAAGTGCGAGTCGGACTCGCGCACCGAAGGATTCCGTAAAATATTTTTATTATATGATGTAACTGAAAATATACGGTTTTCGCAACTTTTCCTTTATCTGTGCTATAAGACGTTGCTTCGTACCAAATTTCAAGATTCTGAGTTCACGGGAAGTACCCTGTAGGTTTTGATTCCCTTGCGAGTGTCGAAAATTTGCAGAAATTTGCGGCATAAACGGCTGTATCTTTTGAGTGCATTGGCTTAGAAGTTTGACTTTTTCACAGCTCTAAGGGATAGTAGACTTAAGTATTTGATATAAATTCCAGCTTGATACCTCCACGCGTTCCTGAGAAAAAGGGTCTTGACAGACAGGCAGACCCACGGACGGACGGACAACAAAGTGATCCTATAAGGGTTCAGTTTTTTCCTTTCGAGGTACGGAACTCTAATAGAGAAGTTTGTATGCCAAGAAACAGTAATGACATGATTACACTGAGACGTGAATTCTATCAAATTGTCGATATCATAGATTATTTAAAAAATAATGTCTATCCTGATCTACAAATAAATATGGGCAATTGAGAATGGTTGTGTGAAAAAAAGAAAAAAAATAGGCCCCGACAAATGAGACAGAAGGCCAGATAAACGAACAAATTTTGTCAGACGTGGAGGGGGATGTTGTAGAGTGCAGTCAGTAGACAATGTTATGAACACTGAACAAGTAACATCGTACCCTATAGAGTTTCAGTGTTGGTGTTGGTGTTTCAGCCCTGTGAATGAGAAATCTCGACGCACCAAGGCTATGTAATGGTCCACGTGCACAAATTACTCATCTGCGACCCAACATTATAAAAGCTTTACTCATGACTGGAATGGCAATACGAGAAAATGTTTTTATTCCCCGTATTTCGATGGTTCCCTGATACCCTGATTAATTTCCGCTGAAAGCAGCATTTGCAATAACAATAAACAAAGCTCAAGGACAGACGCTTACAGTTGCAGGTGTACATTTAGAAAAAAAAACAGTTTTTCCCATGGGCAACTCTATGTGGCGTAGTATCAAATCCGGAGAATCTTAGTTTTAGCAAAGGATGGAAAAACAAAAAAACGTAATTTATAGAAATGTTTTAAAATAAGCTATTTACAGTAAACCACAGCAGTTTGTATGTGTATTATTTGCAAAATTTTCTTAAAAAAATAAAAGTAAGTCCCCCGCGACACAGGAGTAATTCCCTAATGCGGAACTCCCGCATTAGGAATTACTCCTGTGTCGCGCGTCTTTAAAAAAAAAAAGAAGTCGCTGGTAAAAGACTAGTATTAGAATAAAGACATGACATGACATTATATAATAAACATGAGTTTTTTGTTGCATAATTGTTTACATATCTACTTATACAAAACACTAGTCAAATGCGAATTTGTCACTTTCTGCGTAAGTATATTGTAAACGCTGTTTTGCGAACGATAAAAGAATTGATATTATGTAAGTACAATAAAAAGAAAGACACTAATCAAGTGCCCGCAATTTAGTCAAATCTTACACGGTCATTACTACCGTGGTTTGCCGAAAATAACTACTTTAGAATGATACGTGACCGGGGCGGCCGTAAAGTCGTTGTTGTTTGAAAGTGGCAGTTTATTTAAGCGCCACATTGTTTCATGTAAAACATTCCCGTCATATATTACTTTGAGCTCGTAAATTACATAACAGAGATTACGCTAACGACTGCGCTCTCGGCGTGCTCCCAACTCGCGACTCCTTGACGAGCGCATAACACACGTCCGTTATATCCCGCTCACACAATATTGTACTCCGCAGGCGTCGTACACAGGTGAAATTTACGTAATTTGTGGCCAAAATTGATCAAAATTAAGTTACTCTGATTAAAATTAGTAACCCACATTAATAACAGGACAAATTGAGGCACCTAATTTTGATAATAACAACGTTCTACAGTTTTTATTTCATTACCCATGCGTTTGATAAAGATAGTGATTGTATATTAGAGTAATTATTGCATTTTTTAATAATTCTTTCAATCACGTTTGATTTTTTATTTAATGAATATTAGGATAAAAACATTATTTATTCCATACATTCAGGTAAATTACGATTGTGAAGCCACATAGTTTTAAACACAAGGTTAGAATTTATCAGTTTATTTTTATTCTCATAGTAATAAAGTTTGTACTCAACCACACTCAACCCGTTTATTATGCATATCTGGAAAGTCCAGTTCAGTAGCTTTCATATGATACTAAATTTGGTTACGTCCACTTTCGTCACCTGAACAAAATGGAACAAAATTCAACAATGTATATAAATTTAAATAATATTCATGACCACTTTTCAGGCAGTTCCAAGCATAGTATACCAATTAACCGGCAAGAACTTGTGAGATTTTACTTAATGGGTGACTATAATAAGCACTTCACCACAGATTACTAAGTATTTACTACGTAACAGATAAATCACTCCCTACAAAAACTCCATACCTACCGTTTTAATTACCTACTCTTTCCGAGTGCCGATCGCTGCATGAGAAAATGATCTTAAATGTTCTTAAAACACGATTATTATTGCCTCGTAAGAGCACACGGTTGCGTTGCCGTAAGTGAGTTTAGGGTTACCTCTTTTTATGTAATATTCAATATCTATATTTTTATAAAAAACACCTATGTTCATTAAGTGAAGTTTTATTACACAAAAAATCGGGTGTGTTACGTGACTTAGAAAAATGTAACACTGAATACCACGTACCCGTAAGTATACTAATACGAAACACTTAACAACGAATGCACGCTACCACGAAAAACTTAACGCCGTAGCCATGCGATCTCGAGTAACCAAATCTCTAATTCATCAATTCGAATCACTTAACAACAAATGCGCGCTTCTACGAAAAAAATATCACCAAAGCCACGCGACCTCGCTTAACCAAACCTCTAACGAGAAACATCAATAAATTATTAGAACAGTTAAGCAAAGAAAATAGGCAAGAAAAAACTACATCATTATACTACTATATTATATCATCATACATTACTGGATCTACATCCATATACAGCACAAACTATCAGAAACCATGTCAATTTTCACCGTGAATTTGACTGTATTTAAAGTATATATAAGTATATCAATACGATTTCGAATTACGTTATTGTATGTTGTAAATTTAAAAATAAAAACGTGAGCGCTCGATGCAGCTGTCGGCAACCCACTACGCAAGACTGCTTATAAGGTCCGCCAGCGGTCGAGCGGCCGGGAGGTGTTTAGCGCACGTAAGTACATCGATTGGCATAGGCCTGACTTCACTGTGTTTCAATTCTTAATTATAAAATTTGACGAATAACCAAATTATTTCAAACAAGAGTTGGTTCACTTTGTCTATCAATTTAAAAAGATGTTTCCAGCAATAATAAACGGTGTTGTAACTAATTATAGAACCTGGCTAGATACATCTATCAATATCTCTTTGCAAGAAAGAACAAAAATCGCTTTTATTTCAGCAAACAGACTTCATGGAAAGGTAAAGACGACAGAAAACTGAAGAACAAAGAAGTAGTACAGAAAAATTGGAGTTGAGTTTGCGGCTAAAGGGATTAGACTTTAGGCTAAAATTTATAAATTTCTTTCCTTTTTTTTTTTAAGGGGGCAAACGAACAGACGGGTCACCTGATGCTAAATGACTACCGCCGCCCATAGGCACCTGTAACTCAAGAGTCACAAGTGCGTTGCCACCCTTTAAGGTGGGAATAGGGGAAGAGCAAGAAGACGGGAGAGGGGGATTAGAGAGGAGGTCACGGTCGGTTTTCTGTGAGGCCGTGGTATCGAGCGGAGTCGAGCCGGCCCATACGTGCCGAAGCATGGCTCTCCCACGTAATCATTTCTTTGGCAATGTTATAGATATCCTACAAAATTTGTATTCAAGGACAATCTTTTTAAATCGGCCGTTGGATGTCAGCAGGCCCTCTGGGACCAGTTATCTTCAGTTTAGTACTACACTCCATTATTAAGGAGCTAAAGTCAAAATTCAACATTTGGTACCTTGGAGGGAACCTAACCCTGGGAGGGAAAGTGGAGAGAGTTTTACAAGATTTAACTTTCATAAAAAATAAATTTAAATCCATATGCTTAGAACTCAACTCTGACATATGCGAAATTTTTATTTGTGACAAAACAGACAGACACTCGACTGTACAGAAATTCAATTCGTTAGCACCTAACATTAAAGTTTTAGAAAAAACGTTTCTCCACCTTCTTGGATCCCCGGTCTTGGAAGATGGTTTTCAATATTTCATAGAAGACAAAATTAAAAATTTTGGTGATTTTTCGGATCGTTTACTTAAAATTAATGTACCCAAATTTACTCATGCCCTTCGATCATCGCAACTTTGGAAACATTTAACACTTTTAGAAAAAATTGTCAAAATTATTCAAAACACCTTTAGCAAAATTTTAAATGTGGCTTTGAACGACCGAGGCTGGCTCCAAGCATCCTTACCGGTTCGTTTAGGTGGTCTTGGCGTTCGCAAAATTTCAGATGTCAGCCTCCCAGCATTTTTGTCTTCGGTCCACGACACAGAGGAGTTAACCAGGAAAATTCTAACAAGCACACTGATTAATTCTGAAGTGTCCTGCAAGACCGATGCCATAAATACTTGGCAAATTGTCGCAATAATCTTTTACCTGTTAATCCATTCTCTCAGAGGCAATGGGACGTGCCGTTATGCACTTTAAGAAGGAATTTTTTAATTGACACCACATCCAATGTTGCAGAACGCGCTCGTTTGTTGGCTGTGGGAGAATGGGAATCAGGCCTATGGATTCAGGCACTTCCATCGCCCAACATAGGCACCTTGTTGGACGATAACACATTCCGCCTTGCCACTTTCCTTCGTTTAGGAGCTCTTTGTGTTTCTCCGCATCTCTGTCACTGTGGAAAAGCTGTCAATAGTCTCAGACATCATGGTCTTTCTTGTAGCAGAAGCGCAGGCCGTATATCTCGACATGCCAATCTTAACGACATAATCTGTCGTGCTCTTGTTACCGCCGGCGTGCCAGCCGTATGTGAACCCAATGGTCTGGTACGAGACGATGGGAAGAGACCAGATGGTATGTCATTACTGCCATGGAAGAGGCCTTTGGTGTGGGACGTAACCTGCGTTGATACCCTCGCGCTACCACATCTTCCAAGTACAGCTGGTTGTGCTGGCGCTGCTGCTGCATCAGTAGAAAGCCTCAAACACAACAATTTAATCATTTAATTGGTAACTATGTTTTTGAGCCGTTTGGGGTCGAAACGCTAGGGTCATGGGGTCCGAGTGCTCGTTCAGTTTATAAGGAATTAGTTAAGCGGCTGATCGACACTTCTCGTGACCAGAAGGCGGGCCTTTTTCTTGCACAGAGAATTAGCATTGCCATTTAACGTGGCAATGCTGCCAGCCTTTTGGGAACACTGCCAGTAGGTGACGATGCGGAGGAATTTTATGATGCATGCATGTATATAGCCCGTATATATATTATTATTTTTTTTATTTTTATTAGTTTTAATGTGTAAGTTGTATATTGAATTAAAAATTGATAAAAGTAAATGAGATTTTGATAGAAAGTTATATAAACTATAACGTCGTTTTCGTGTTAAAGTATGGGCAATACCGGTTGCTAGGGTTATTTTTGGATGTAAATAAAGTCGTTAGGTATCAAAGGTACTATGTTTATAAAGTGTGATATCCACTTTGGGAAATATGATGAAACAGTTTCCTGGAATAAACATAAGTAAAGTTCGCACTGAATAGTAACTTGAAAGTATAAAACAAAATTATTTCAACTCTTTCGGTTGGGGGGACGGAATTTTAATATTATGGATTCATTGAAACAATTTTGGAACAAATAATTGTAAGTGATAGTCCATAATTTTAATAACTTTTTTGACTTACGAGTTTGGGATGTGATGTTTAGACGGCCGTGTGTGAGATGTGTCCAGTTGTTATTATTATTATTATATGTAGAATAAATGTTAATCTGTGTAAATGTTTCCATTTCATGTGAGCACGTATATAAGAAAAACGAAGAAATGTAATAGATTAGGAATCGTGAAGTAGAATTTAAACACGCGGGTGTCAAGTGAAAACTTGACACCCGCGTGTTAAAGAACCCATAGTTTTATAATTGTTGTTTAAGGACAGTGAGTTGGTTTTTGTGTTTGGGTTTTTGCTAACTTAAAAAGAGAAGCTGTTATACCCAATAACCAAAAAAGTCAAAGGAACTATTTCGCATTTTAATTATGGTCATGGGAAATATATTCAATAAGTGACCATGAATATTAAATATATTTTTAAATTTAAAAGTTTCTAATATTTGTTTGAAAGGTTAAATATGAACTATGTATAGTGTGTGTTATGTGTGTATGGCAGTTTGTATAAGACTTCCGCAAATGTTGATGCTAGAGGTCTGTAAATTGATGATATAGGGACTCCTTGTTATAAATAAGAAAATACATATTTCAGGATTTTTAGTAAATCACCCTTTAAATTAGAGGACGTAAAATTAAAAATTCAATTAAATTTTAAATTTAAGCGCGCGCAAAACGCCTAATGTGTACTCGCTGTGATTGATGATGATACAATAGAGCGTGGCGCGAGCTTGCCGTCCGAACAGAAACGATTAATGCCGATTACGGCTGAAGTCAACATCAGAGAGCGTTCAACCCAAACGGGCACACATGTGAGGGTACACGTCGATGCGAGTGGACGTTTCGATAATATTTATTTATTTATTTATTTAGATACATTTACAATATTATTACAGGAAACCTCCCAAGGCAATATTGCAAGCTTACAATTAATTATAATAACTGATTATAAACAATTAATATTCATAAAAAAAAAAATATTATAAATCCATTATATATCAGAAATAATGCAATTTTGTGCTACTTCTGTGAATTTCGGCAGGCTACAATTATAAATGTCTATATATGTAGCCACTACGTTAATAATCCGTATGGCGCGCGACAAGGGAGCAAATTGAAGTAAGTTGGTCCTCGCCACCGGCACGCTGAGCGTGGCGGGCGGCGCCCACGTAGTTGGTGGGGGCACACAGCTGCAGGCGCACCAGCACGGTCGGGTGGTGCAGCTGACCGCGCAGCACGCGCCACGCACGCTAGCGCGACGGCGTTTGTTTTGAATTTTTTATTGACTTCAGTAGTATTAAAGCACAACAGTCAGCTATAGTCGCATATAATCGCCCAAGAGCCAAGTATCGCCCTGATCTATCGCTTATTATTAACAGTAAACCAACAAAGAAAAAAGGTACCACTGATGCGCAACAAAAACACCGCAAAAAAAGAAAGAAAAAAATTAACAAAATAAAAAATGATGTCAAGCAACTTCCAAAATGAAGTGAAATCCCACCAAAAACAGAAGATAAAATCCTCTTTCACAACTGGTTGCGAAACTTAGTTGCCATAGCGGCCGAAAGGCATTTTAATGTAAAATGTTGCCAAGACGAGACCAATAACTCGCACTGTCAAAAGTTATGAGATCTCATGTAGAGCCAAGCTTCTAACTCAACAAGCCCTAACTTCACAAACTCTACACCTTAGTAAAAATAAGTGATCTTATTGGTTGTATAGCTTTTAATTCTACTCGTAAAGTAAGTAGAAAACAACTGCACTCCGTAGCAGCGCGGGTTTGCATCATAATGTTTCTGACATCATAATGACCATATGATCTTGGTCTTAACGCACTGCTGAATGTACCTTAATTGGCTTAATTATTATCTTGCCCAACAGTTACAAGCAATATTCATAATGGTTAGACAATGTAATAAATAATTAATTTTGTGTAAGTATTCATTATACAGCCCGATTTGACATCTCATTATTCATATTGCCCGGGCATTATAAATATTGCAATGTTTAATCACTTGGTCCTTAACATATACCTACATATAAGAGAAGAAGCGCACACTGAAGTGACTGTGCACTATCTTAATCCAAAGCTAATGAACTCTAAGCTGATATGTAATGGATCATCTCTGTGCCGCTTGTATTTTACACTCGTTGAAAGGTTTCTTAAGACGTGGCCCTTTCACGTAGCGCCAAGTGTTTCAATTATCTTTAGTAGATATAATTTAGTATGAAAATATTAATGTTTCTAAATGGAGAGCGGAGATACATGGCGGCGCTTTGTGTTATCGTAATAACTCCTTCAGTTCCCTCCTGTGGGGAGTCGCGCCGACACGGTGAGACCGTTGTTATAAGCCACGGAGGTGACAAAGTGAAAGATTAATAGTCGACACGAGGGACGACGACGCTGAAGGGGTGAACTACTCTTAAGTTATGTTCAAGAGTAAGGTGTTCCAATAACTTATTATATTAGTAGTTAAGCGAGGATTACATTTGTTAAGTTTATTCTTCTACACTTTTTTGTAATCTATAAAACATAAATACAACATTACTTTATTTAGTACGTAACTATGTTTTTTATTAGGACTTTAAATAGCCATCTGGTAACTTGCATTAAATTGTCACTTTTCATTTGGAAATGATAGAGTACCTACAACATGAAGAAGGGCACGACTAAGTCGTTACTTTGCTACTGTTCAATCGTAGTAAAAGAAAGGTTATCAAGTGGCGAGGCGATCACAGATCTCAGTCACCAGCAAAGCGTCGTCACCGACGTGGCCGTCGTAAGCAAAGCGTCGCTCTCATTGTACTGTTCTAATTATTTTCAAGCGAGATGTTTGGATACTTTTTTGTTTCTATTGGTGATAATACAGATATTCTCTGAGTGCACGTTTTTCCTACTTCCTCTCTTCAACTCGAAAACGTCCCGTTTTCACTCGAGGGTTACAAAAGCTTGTCTATTTCTGTGTATCCCTGCGATTTATGATGAATCCCGTGCTCTAGCAAGGCTCTTCACATCTCATTATACATAATTGTATCAAGCGCTCTAAGGTATTCTACTCGTACAGAAGCTACATGTAGCGATTTTTTCATGAAGTTTTTTCTTTTCGTGCATTTGAACGTCTCTTGTCGTATACATAGAATATATTATGGTTTAATGTACTTTGTATTCTTTATTACAGAACTAGCAGCGCCCCGCGGTTTCACCCGCGTAAGTCCCGATCCCGTGGGAATATCAGGATAAAAAGTAGCATATATGTTAATCCAGGTCTCTAGCTATCTACATACCAAGTTTCATTGCAATCAGTTCAGTAGTTTTGGCGTGAAAGAGTAACAAACATCCATCCATCCAAACTTTCACATTTATAATATTATAGTGGGATTGCGCATCTTTTTGTTGAAATTCTATTTCTTTCTTTATTATATTTGAGATGACATGAGTAGTTATTGCGTAGATTTACGGTTTAGTATCACTTT
Organism: Euplagia quadripunctaria; assembly: GCA_963859945.1. Taxonomy (NCBI): domain Eukaryota; kingdom Metazoa; phylum Arthropoda; class Insecta; order Lepidoptera; family Erebidae; genus Euplagia; species Euplagia quadripunctaria. The sequence continues at coordinate 24,423,450 of OY982570.1, read as the reverse complement.
ATTTCTGAAGATTACATTAGTCACTAACAAGGAGAAATCTATCCACATAAAATGCTTTGTCCTGAATGACTGACTAACCGATCAACGCACAGCCTAAACCGCTGATCGTAGAGACCTGAAACTTGCAGGGTGTGTTCTTTGTATGACGTAGGCATCCGATCATAAAGGATTTTCCGAAATTCTACCCCTAAGGGGGTGAAAAAGGGGGGCAAAGTTTGTATGGGAACACGTGTTTATCAACACACGTGATCAACTTCAAGTTGACAAAAGTCAAGACGTCATGCAACAAGTGAGGTACATGGCGTTATAATCCCACTAATATTACAAATGTGAAAGTTTGGATGGAGAGATGGATGGATGGATGGATTTCACGCAAAAACCACTGAACCGATTGCGATGAAACTTTGTATGTAGATAGCTGGAGACCTGGATTAACGTATAGGCTTCTTTTTATCCCGATATTCCCACGGGATCGGGACTTACGCGAGTGAAACGCGAGGTGCTGCTAGTATTATAATACTTTCATAATAGATGATGTTATAAGAAACTATACTACTATATACACATGTATAATTTTATGACTCTACATTTCAGAATTTTGTGAAAAAAATATTTGAAGACTATACATACTCATTGTTTTACAGCACAAAAAAATATTTTAATATTTAAAACACAATAAAGGAAATAAAAAAATGTTTTTACTCAAAACTGCAAAGGTTATAAATTGTAAATACAATGCCATAATAGATGGCGTTATAATATTTTTTTTTTTTTGAGAATTTTGTATTATCTTATTATTTTCAGTTTTCCGTAAAAATATATATTTTTTTTTTTGTGTGTATGTTACCTCAGGTCTCCGTCAAATATGAACCGATTTTGTTACCATGCGAATTTGGTGAAGATATGATGAAGATCTCGGAGTCCGGAAAAAGAAACACTTTTACGGAGATTAGCTGCAACGAATTGCCATAGAATAAAAATAAATAGGTAATCCAAGTCGAACTCCCTTCACAGTGAGATATATTTACCAACCTCAGTTGCAAGTATCTCCAAAGCCTTAAATTGCAATCTTCCGCTGGCATATAATAATAGTTCGACCAGTGTTTCGCCTCTAAGCGGGGCATTTTTGGAAATATTCGGCAGCAATGTAAAATATGTATATGGCAATTCGTTGAGATTTATCCTCAGGTGTGGTCATCGTTTTGGTCTACAAACTGAAGGTGACTGGTAGGTTTTCCCTCCTCAATTACTATCTAACGAATACTATCTAATCCCCATGGGTCATCACCTCACCGGATGTTAACAACAAGGTGGTATGTCCGCCTAAAACCACTCAGTGTACCGTCACCGTGTCTTATGGCCGGGGCCTGAGGTGTACCCTAAATTAGATTACCTACACTTTACGATGTCTGATGTCCGCCATCACGCGGACGAAGTCGCGGGTAAAAGCTAGTAAAATATAAATCACCAAAAATATTAAAATGACATTTACATTACCATTATCTTAAATTTATTTTTTTGCAATGTAGGCACTAGGACATAATGGACGGTTTGTGTTATGTCATGCAGTAATTTACTTTATAAAACAAACACTTTTTTTTTAATTAATGAAACTCGCAAGGAAAGGTATCACTGGCTCTGCTATGCTATTCATCTAAGCCTAAGGGATCGTTCTTTAATGTTTTTAACCGACTTTAAAAAAAGGAGGAGGTTCTATGTTCGGCTGTATATATATATTTTTTTTTATCTATGTTCACCGATATTTCCGTCACCTAGGGACCGATTTCAAAAAATTTTGAAGCGAAAACTTCTTTAGCGGCGCTGGACACTTTTTAAGATGGGTAAAAAATGTTAAACTCGCGTCAGATTTCAGGGTCACGTGGAGAGTGGGCAGAGTGTGGCGAGTGTGGCGAGTGGGGGCGAGTGGGGGCGAGTGGGGGCGAGTGGGGGCGTGTGGGGGCGAGTGGGGGCGAATGGGGCGAGTGGGAGTAGAGAATCAAGGGAGGGAGAGTATAAGAGTGGGGAGAGTGGGGAGAGTGGGGCGAGTGGGGCGAGTGGGAGAAGGAATCTAGGGAGGGAGAGTGGGCAATGTGGGGGCGAGTGGGGAGAGTGGGGCGAGTGGGGCGTGTGGGGCGAATGGGAGTAGGGAATCTAGGGACTGAGAGTGGGAGAGTGGGGAATGTGGGAAGAGTGGGGCGAGTGGGGCGAATGGGGCGAGTGGGAGTAGGGAATCATGGGAGGGAGAGTGGAAGAGTGGGGAGAGTGGGGAGAGTGGGGAGATTGGGTGAGTGGGACAGTGGGAGAGTGGGGAGTGGGGAGAGTGGGGCGAGTGGGGCGAGTGGGAGTAGAGAATCAAAGGAGGGAGAGTGGAAGAGTGGGGAGAGTAGGGCGAGTGGGGCGAGTGGGGAGAGTGGGGCGAGTGGGGAGAGTGGAGCGAATGGGGTGTGTGGGGCGAGTGGAAGTAGGGAATCTAGAGACCGAGAGTGGGGAGTGTTGGGGCGAGTGGGGAGAGTGGGGCGAATGGGGCGAGTGGGGAGTGGGGGGAGTGGGGAGAGTGGGGTGAGTAAGTGAGTGAGTTAAGAGTTCACTCAGTCAGTCAGTCAGTCAGTCAGAGAGAGATAGAGAAAGACGCTAATAATACATATTTAGATCCACTAGAGGGCGCTAATCTAAACATTGAGTTGTGTCTCTTTATTAATTTATGTCACCAACCTGTTAATGTGACGTTTTAAGTTCGTCGTATCGTTTAAGTTTACACTTCTGTCGGCAGTCCCATGACTGCCTCTTTTTTTTTGTTGGAAGGTTATGCTCTCACGGTGGTCCCGTTGTCCGGATCTGATGATGGTGTCTAAGGGAAAACGAGGGAAACCCGTATAAATTAAGGACAGATGTAGCGTGTTAGTTGATTTTTCTTGAAATTTAGCAACAATGACGTTTAAAATTATGAATAATATTCACCTAGATATTCCTATTACTACGTTTGCTAACAAATGACTTTTCAATTAAGCCTAGGCTAGGTACCTACTTAGTAGTTAGTACGTGTGTAGATCAAACATAAAGAAAACTATTTTGTTTCACAATGTCTGCATAGGTACTTTAACCTAAGAAAATATCTCTCTCTCGTAATTCATAATCTAATCACACCACATAAATTAGGATAACAAAAGTCAACATTTGGTAGATAGCTACTATAGTATTCCAACTTCTTTGGAATAAATAACAGACTGCCAATGTCGCCGATTCCAAGTTCATTTTTGATTTACATAAAAATCTGTAGGAATTTAAAAAGAAATAAGAAAACACTTGAAGATGAAGAACTGACGTCGTTGGACGAAGGTCAGAAAGCTCTTCGGAAGATTAAAGTGCTGTATAAATGTGTATTTGTGTATACAAGCTCTGCTTATAAAGATCATCCAGCATTTATCTCGTCTTATCATACAACACCTATCTTCTTAGAAGAAACGTCACAGTATCTACCTCCCTAATTACCTATAATTAGACGTGCATTTCTGTGCCCTTCGATGTCCTTTATCTGCTATGCATTATGAGTTTGCTTTCATTTTAGTTAATTAATATTTACGATTATGTATTGTATGCGTGTAAGCGACGAACGGACGACGCGTGTTACAAGTAGAAGGGCGCGTGAGTCAGTATCAAAACCACTGAATAATTATATCTATTACAAATTAGCGTTGGCAGCAACTCAGTGATTAGCTCGTGTGGCGCACAAAATGGAAGAAAGTTAGACAGTCAATTGTCTCCGTCCGTCCGCGACTTCCCAAGAGACAATTAGGCGGTTAGAGGTGCCGCGTCGCTTGCTCCTCACAACGAAATAAACAATATCAATTTAAGTTCTCAAAGTGCCGTTTGTATGGGCTCGTCTTTCGTCTCATTTGAATCTGTATTTAATTAGTTAAGACCCCGCGGTCCGCCTGCCTAGCTCGCTAGGGCTACCGGTAAATACAACTAAGGCAAAGCTAAAGTTTTATAACCACTTGTTGTGGTTTCTCAAATAAAATTTTAATCTTATGAGAGTACCTAGAAGTTTGTTTAGAAGTCTTTTAAATATTGTCAGTTAAAACTAGTTTAGTGGCATTATATAAATACATCATATATTTTTAAACATTACTGAAAACACGACCACTCTAAAAGTTTTTAATGTCTGTTAACTCCTCAGGACAGTAATAAAGCGACATCAGTGATTCCTAAGATGGCATCGATTATTTTATTTTAGATAGCTGGTAATAATAAGGGTATTGAGTTGTCTTACGAAGAAATAAATCATGTTGAGACGTCTTCTGGAAATAAAGGTTAATTTTTAATAATCTCACACGATGTTTTTCTTTTTAACCGACGAAAAAACAGAGGATGTTCTCAAGTCAACCCTTATAAAACATACCTTTTTATAGGGTAGTCCGATTTCGATAATCATTTTTGATTGGATAGGTTTATATATCTGGTCATTATTTTTCCATCCCAAGGTTGCCTGGAAGAAATTGCTTTTAGCGATAAGGCCGCCCTTTGTACATATCAATTTTGTAAACTTACTTTAAGCAATATTTACTGGTGTACAATAAAGTTTATTCTATTCTATTCTATTCTAGGGTATACAGTATACTTCAGTTGGTTTCAGTTTAATAATATTTTTAACCCTGTGGGTAGAAAAATAGGGGAGGAATAATTGTTCACATATTGATTTTACACCTGTGAACCGATTTTATTGAAACTAAGCACACATATTATGTAGTTCTAATGATACTACATACAACATGATGGAGACCTATAGTTTGTTTTGATGATGGATGCGTAATCCAGCCGAGGGAACTCTTTAACGGTTTACAGCATCTATTTCGGGTTTGTTCTTATTAATTTATCTTAATGAGGACTTTAAACCTAATAAAGGATTGTTAAATATCTGTTACTTAAATATTTCCTTAATTATTTCCTGAGATTAGCGCGTTTAACCAAACAAACAAACAAACTCTTCAGCTTTATAATATTCAGCTAGTAGGTATATATACTAGCGGACCCGACAGACGTCTTGCCGGAACGTAAAAAATATTTAAAAAATTCATTAAAATCGGTCCAGCCGTTCTCGCCTCCTTCAGGAGGAGTTCAGTGACATACACGCACAGAAGAAATATATATGTAAAGAGATTTAAATAGGCAATCAACTTACCTCCTATACATATAAACAATTGAAAAGCAAAATTCCCTCTATTACCATTGTTCCACAATCTACTCTTACGGATCATAAATCAATAATTTTCTGTATGAAAAAAGAAGTAAAACGAAACTGTTCCGTCATGCCACATACTAAAATTGACCAAGAGGGGTTAAGTAATGACATAAATTAAGAAGAATTAATTTCGACTATATTTATTTTAATGATTATGCTAACCATGCAACTAGTTATTTTATCAATAAGTTAAAAACAGCACTGTGCAACAACTCAAAATCAGTTGTTGTATCACGCCGTAAAAGGATAATAAAACCATGGGTTACCCCAGATCTATTACGCTTGAGTGGGCAGGGCGGCAGCACGGGACCCTTTCCTTCCGACTGACGCAGGTCCTTTCCGGACACGGCTGCTTCGGGAAGTACCTGCGCTCGGTCGCTAGGAGGGAACTGAGTCCCGCCTGTCACCACTGCGACTGCAGTGAGGACTCGGCTCAGCACACGCTGGCGGTTTGCTCCGCCTGGGCGACGCAGCGCGGGCCCTCACTGCAGTCATTGGAGGGGATCTCTCGCTTCCGGCCGTCATACGCTCCATAGCCGGTAGCGACAGGAATTTTACCGCGGTCGCGACCTTCTGTGAGTCCGGATGTCTTAATAAAGCTGTTCCCGGATCCCTCTTATTTAAGGCGCAGTACGGCACACCGTGTGGTTTTAGTCGGTTCGATTCCAACACACCGCCCCACCGAAAACCCCGGTGGGGTGACAGCCCGGTGGGGTTTCCACACGCACAAAAAAAAAAGGTCTATTACGCTGTATGCGTAATAGAGATAAATTACACAATAAATGTAACGCTCATCCAGATAATGTTACACTTAGAACAACCTACACACGGTACAGAAATTTCTGCACTGCAATCTTGAAAAAACTCAAACGTTCCTATGAAATAAATCTTGTTGAGAAAGCTGGAACCGATAATAAAAAATTGTAGAATACGATTAAAACTATTACACATACTACCAAAAACCTCACTTATAATAAAGAACTTCTTACACTAAGAGATAGCCCACAGGATTCTGTTAATGCTATTAATAAGTACTACGCAAATGTGGGTAAAACACTCGCAGAAGAAATAAATAAAGTACAATCAAATTCCTCTAAAGAGACACTTCCCAGTGATAAACAGAAATACTCATTTGTACTCCTTAATACGGATGAAGAAGAAGTTGCACGGCTGATATCAGCACTCAAAAATGATAGTTCTATGGGTTGGGATAATATTTCCAATAAACTTCTAAAAGAACATAGATTCATCCTAGTGCCTCATTTGACTTATACTTTCTATTTGTGTCTATCAAGTGGAGTATTTCCAAATGATCTAAAAAAATCACAAATTCATCCAATTCATAAGGGTGGTAACAGAGATTGCGTTGGTACCTATAGACCCATATCAATTATATATTGCCCTCCTTATCTAAACTTCTAGAAAAGATTATTAGTAACAGACTTGTCGATTTTTTGGAGTCCAAGAATATATTGTCAGAACATCAGTTTGGTTTTCGTAGGGGTAATCTTATAAATTTCGTAACTACTAATCTAGATAAAGGTTACAAGTGCCTATCTATATTTCTAGATTTATCGAAAGCTTTTTACAGTCTCTGTTCCCATCCTGGTGAAAAAGATGGAGAAAATAGGTATCAGGGGGTCACAGTTAAGACTTATGACTTCATATCTAACAGATAGACTACAAAGTGTTAAGGTGGGACAACATACGAGCATAAGGTCTATACCTTCCCGTGTGCTATGGTGTTCCACAAGGAAGTATCCTTGGGCCAACACTCTTTCTAATTTAAATGAATGATTTGCTAAGCATTCACTCATTTCCAGGGAAACTAATCTCGTATGCTGACGATACTGGACTCGTCTTCACAAGAAAAACTTGGGCTGAAACCTATGACTCCGCTTAAAAAGGATTTGACCCTTAAGAGTTAAGTGGCTACATGATAATGTACTCACCTAAATGCAGAAAAAACAAAATATATGGCATTCTCTATTCGTGACTCCTCATCACATGGCTATAAAATTATGTCATACAGTTGTCTTGTCCCCTGTCATTGCAAACCCCTTCACCGCATCAAGAGCATCAAATACCTAGGAGTTGTGGAGGTGACTTACCCTTCGCTGAAAGGGGGGGAAGAATCAGGCCGGAATGTCGAGCTGACACACGTGGCTTGAATATCTTCTCAAATCCCCTTTTTCGCTGGTTCTTGAGTTTTATCACCACCAAGACGTTTTTCTTGATGACAGGGAACAAGGGAAGGGGGGAGGGCGTATTGTGCGTTCGGAAATGTGTTATGAATGTTTAATACTTATGTAGTATAACTTTATCCTATAAATGTGAGAATTAAAAGTATGATATAATTATAGGGTAAACGGCGTTTACAAGTTGTTTTAGATGAAAACTATATCTTTAAATCACATATCCAACTTCTTACTAAGAGAGTACGTAAACTTATATATACTTTTAAAACCATAAGGCAACTTGTTTCGGCTTTAACATTAAAAAGAATTTACTTAGCTCTTTGTCAGTACTTAATTACGTACTGTATATCCTCATGGGGAGGTGCGCCTAAGACGACTCTTTTACAACTAGAGGTTGCACAAAGAAGCATCTTAAAATTATCCGCTTTCAAGCCTTTTCTCTATCCAACGAAGCTTCTGTACGAATTTTGTGAGGTTCCAACGGTGCGTCAACTTTTCCTAACGAGTATCATGTTCAGACAACACTCTGTATTGGAATACAACCAAACTTTGCTAGGAAAACAAAGAATGTACGAAGTTTGTGATCGCACGCTTAAACCCAGAACCTCGTTTATTCGCAGATTCTTCCCATTTTTGGGTCCATATATATTTACAATAAAATAAATAAAATAATTCAAATTTATCCTATGAGTAAAACAGCATTAAAAAAATCTTTATCTGATTGGCTTACTAAAATGTCTTATAATGAAGTTGAAAATCTCCTGATAATCCCTCAATAGCATTGTAAATTTTCTAATTAGCTGATCTATGACAAATAAATATTCCGTCATAAACTAAAATCGTCGTTATACGTACACCGTCTCAATCAAGCACACATGCCCGCAAACACACAAGACACACATATACACACAAAAACAAGCACACACACTTTTGCATGCGCCCATTTTTCAATTTGCTTTACACTATAAAAAATAAAAAGTTAAAAATATTAAAATGTTAATTGAACACACTCAGACACACATGCTCAGAAATATTGTAAATTTATTTACTATGTATTCAGGATAGGGAGCCGCTGTGTACTGAAATACAGGCAATCAGCCTAGCTCAGTACCAGAAGCTACAACTACTTTGCAACAAATACAAACTACTAGTGCATAAGAAAATTTGTGTAAATTTTAAAAACGTTTTGAGACAATAAAAGTTATTTTCTATATATTAATACGTGAAGCGAAAACTTTGGATCCCTTTTTACGAAAATTGGGCGGACGGAGGAGTATGAAATTTCGCACACATAGTTTATACAGAGAAGAAGTGACGAATGTTAAAATTTTTGAACAATATTTGCTACAAAGTTTAAAAAATGCAAAAACGGGTACATACAGCTACGAGTGTCCAGTATATATTTTGACCTGTCATGTTACAAAAGTCTATACAATGACAGGTCAAGTAATATTGGCCAATGAAATAAACCATGGTCGAAATTCGACCACCACGGGATCTCTAGTTATTATTATTCTCTTTATTCACTTAAATATACATATAAATTACATTTTTAAATACATTCAGATTATAAAAAAATATATTTAAAAATACAAAAAATAGTGTCCCACCGGTATCGGGTACAGGGACCAAGCTACCGGTGGTTAGGGTTCCAGAGACAGAAACCTCCTCACTATGCGTGCCGTACCAAGGAGGACTGCCTTCTGCATCAGGCTCTTAATCCAACTGCCTAACGTGAGCCTCTGAAGGTGTTGGTCGAGGCTCTTAGCAATTAATCCATGGGCCGAAATGACTATCGGCACAACGATTGCTGAATCCACATCTCACATGTTGACAATCTCGTGGGCTAAGTTTAAATATTTTATTTCTTTCTTTATTTATTATTATTATTATTAATTCCAGACACTTCTGCCCACTTCTTTCTTATTATAACCCTACTAGCAGCGCCCCGCGGTTTTACCCGCGTAAGTCCCGATCCCGTGGGAATATCGGGATAAAAAGGAGTCTATGCGTTAATCCAGGTCTCCAGCTATCCACATACCAAGGTTCATCGCAATCGGTTCAGTGGTTTTTGCGTGAACATCCATCCATCCATCCATCCATCCATCCATCCAAACTTTCACATTTATAATATTAGTGGGATTTCTAACCCCCGACGTAAAAAAGACGGGGTGTTATAAGTTTGACTCTCTGTGTGTGTGTATGTGTGTCTGTCTGTGGCATCGTAGCTCCCGAACGGATGAACCGATTGTGTTTTTTTTTGTTTAAAAGGTGAATTAGTCGGGAGTGTTCTTAGATATAATTCAAGAAAATCTGTTCAGCCGTTCGAAGACCATCAGCTCTTTTCTAATCGTTGAAGGGATTTTCGATTTGGTCGGGGATATTTTAAATTGTAAATTTATAGTTATTATATAGATCCTCTATATTCTGTCTTCCATAACTCAGGTCGGTCTTGAAACGTGGTAAGCAAAAACTCGGTTTGTTCGTCGTCCATTTTGAAACATACAATACATTCACACACCTCCACTCACGGGGGGCTTCACAAACGTTTTAACAACAGACACAAAGAACACCCAGACTCGGAACAGTTATTTGTGGATAACACTGAGAATAATGTGAGAATTGTTGTAATTATGGATGAGAATTGTTGTAATTATGGATGAAAATTGATGAAACTAATGTTTTAAATTAAATTGAATAACTTACATAAAATTGATGTGTATTTATTTTGTGTGTATTATTTAGATAATAATTTTCTTTTTTTTCGAGTGAAACAGAGCAGTATATGAAAATTTGATTACTTAATTAATTCTAATAAAAATACTTCCTAAAAATATTTCTTATCAACCCAAAAGTAATGTTACTTTATCAAATCGGACTTGAAGTTGATACTTAATTTTTGAAGTGAAAACTTCTTTAGCCGCGTTGAGCGATTTTTGGTAGGGGCAAAAGTTATTCTCCTAGCCGGGACGCCGCCATGGGACCTGGAGGCAAAAATCCTTGCGTCTCTGTATCAGTGGCGCAGGGAGGCCCTAGAGCCGGAGCTGAGACCTGTCAATTGTGACATCGGGGCACGACGGGCCCAGCTTCGCCAGGTGCTCATGGCTGAGTGGAAAGAACGACTTGAGCGACCGAGCGCAGGGCACGCCACGATCGTGGCGGTAAGACCCGTCATGGAGGATTGGCTAGAGAGGCGGCATGGCAGCCTCTCCTACCGGATGACGCAGGTACTTACTGGACATGGCTGTTTTGGGAAGTATCTGTGTCGGATAGGCCGGGAGCCAACGCCTGTGTGCCACCACTGCGGGGGCTGCCGCGAGGATACCGCACTCCACACTCTAGTGGAGTGCCCTGCATGGACGCAGCAGCGTGCTGACCTCGCGACGGCCATAGGTATGGGTAGCCTCTCGCTGGAGACCATGATTATGTCCATGGTCCAGAGCGAGAGAGCGTGGGATTCCGCCGCCTCGTTTTGCGAGGAGGTAATGTATGCCAAGGAGGCGGCGGAAAGGGAACGGGAGAGAACTAGTACTCTCCCATCCCGTAGAAGACGCACCAGGCGCCGGAGAGAACAAGTGGATCTCCGGCCTCCATGAGCGCTTGCCTGGGGGCGACGGACAGGGTTATCCGACGCCCTAGCAGAAGCAGGCCCGAGACGGTGGCGCCGTGTTCCGCGCGTGCCTCTCTTAATGATAGGGGACAAAATCCCCCACAACACAGTGGGGTCGCCTGTTGTTTAACAGGCGGCCAAGTCTGCCAGGGTACACAGGGATTTCCTTCTAAGGGTACACCTGAGGCCCTGGTAGTATGGACTGTGATGGAACACCGTGTGGTTTTAGTCGGTTCGAGTCCGACATACCACCCTACCGCTTAGCCCAGGTGGGGTGACGACCCGTGGGGGTTTCCACACGTAAAAAAAAAAAAAAAAAAAAAAAAAAGGGGCAAAAGTTATAAGTTCGCGTCACCGACAGGCTAAAGTGACACGTCGTTTTAAGTTTTTACTTCTGTCGGCACCCCATGTTTTTTTAACAACTAAATGATTCAAGATTCTTGACAACAGATTGTGGTAAAATCTAAAACTAAAACAGTTTAACATCTATACTTATAATAAATCTGTAGCGGGATGAATTCTGTACATTGAATATATTTAAAAAAAAATCGACTGAGGGGTATTAAGATATCGATACTGATGGCGAATATGCGATTCAAACAATTTTTATCTGTCTGTCTGTCTTTCTGTCTGTCTGTCTGTCTGCCTGTCTGTTTGTATGTTCACGATAAACTCAGAAGTTACTGAAGGGATATGCTTGAAACTTAGTATGATAATTGTTTGAGTGCCTGCGCAGGTTATAGGGTACTTTTTATCCCGGGTTAAACTTTGGTGCCCACAGAAAAATCATTAACAACAAATAACATTTTAATGTAAGTAGAATGTATATCCCTATTTCAAACGACATTACAGCGAGCGTTTAGCTTATCTGGTATAGTGTACGCTTTCTACTCGGTGCGTTCGGGGCATCGGATCCCTCTTTGACACTCTTTTCTTAGCTTATCTGGTATAGTGTACGCTTTCTACTCGGTGCGTTCGGGGCATCGGATCCCTCTTTGACACTCTTTTCTTAGCTTATCTGGTATAGTGTACGCTTTCTACTCGGTGCGTTCGGGGTATCGGATCCCTCTTTGACACTCTTTTCTATTTTTGCACTTTTTTATATTTAAAATAATTTACTTTTTTAAATTAGGTATCATTTTTAACCGACGAAGAAAAAGGAGGTTCTCAATTCGACCGTATATATACATATTTCTTTTTTTTTTATATTGAGCTTATTTACATAAACTATCAAATTTTATATAAACTTATTTTGAGTCAGCACCAAATAATAAAAGGATTAATTACCTACGTATGTCCTACGTAGATACATATAAAATTTAGATAATTTATAATTAATCAGTTTGTTGTTTGGCGTCGACTGAAAATTAGATTATATAACATTTGATAGTTTATATAAATAAGCTCAATACTTAAGACTTAAAAGGTTTATTTATTTTATGCGTTTTAGTTCTTTTCGTCAGTTTATTTTTTTGTTAATTGTTGTTATTTTTTATAAAACCACTCAATTTAATTAACTAATAAATATTAAGAGTCCAAAGTATCGATTTTTACCTGTGTCAAAGAAATATTATTAGTTAAATTAGATTTTACCTGCAGATAGTAAAGTCTGTTTGAAGGATTTCGAGTGAATGTATTTTTTCAATCGTAGGATATCATAAGGGAATGTGCTTTTCTGTGGTGATTGTTGAAACAGCAGGAGTTTTTTTTCGTTGTTTAGTGATCCTAGAGTAATCTGTAGCTGGTTCTTGACTATGCCAACGAGCTATTTTGCCTCTCGCAGCCATTAAATTCATAAATATGTTTCAGGGCATTAATAATAATAATAATAACTTCACACACCTCACACACGGCCGCCTGATCCTAAACTAGGCAAAGCCTGTACTATGGGAACCAGACTGCTGATAAACATACTTATATATTTCTAAATACGTACATATTATACATAAATTACAACCAAACAAAGAATTATTTGTCCTGGGTGGAAATCGAACCCACGACCTCTGGCTCAGCAGTCAGGGTCACTAACCACTAGACCATCAGGCCAGTCCAGTAAATATACATTTACATAAAGTTATAGAAACAGAAGATCCAACCTTGTAAACCACCACTTGTGACCACGGCCAGTGCAACCTGGTGGAAACGTTAGCAAAACCAAGGTATGTGTATTACACTACTTTTAAATACGTGATCGCGTTGATTCCCGTCAACATAATTATATTAGAACAGAATTTTTATTTAAAGCATCTATGACTTAGTTGTTAGTTTAACTTAACACTTTTTAGTATTACAGTATTTTACTATATTAAATGCATGGAAGAAACTATCGCCAAATAAATTACATCTAAGCTGAAATATTGACAGGTAACCGGTGAAGTTTTTTTTACATTTTCAGACCATTTATTTCCCGTTCGGTTACAGTAGTGTGAAATCTTATGTTACACCGTGACTAAACAAAGCTCAGGAGCAAACATTTATTTGTTGCGGGGGTGGACCTTAGTATTGACTGGGAGGAATCTGTTAGGTATACCGCGGGGGCCATAGTTTCTAGGAAGCGGCACTGACTGACTGACTACACTAAGAGTCTCCCAATTGGTAGGACGAATCGAGAAGTTTGGTCGTCACAGCTGTTTTATGTCGATTTTCTGCGAGGAGAACATCTCGCGCAAGGAGGAGATGACGGTGTGGATTCGGTAGAAAAACTTCCAAACGGAACCTTTTCACTCGCGCTCTCATGCGTACGCTAAGAGTAGCCGTGAGTGTATGAGACGAGTTTTATGTTCTTCACCCGAATCTCTCTGGGGACTCACTTCACTTCACGTGTAAACAACCAAAACAACCTTTTTTGTACGCTCCAGGTTGTTTCACCGCCAATACAGTATAACAGATCCTGCCTGGAGAAAGAGGTGCAATACCTATTATAAGCGACAAATTGCTGTTTTCCGAAAAAAACGCGAACGAAGTCGCGGGCACAGCTAGTTAGTAATAAGTAGGTTTGTACAAATTTATTGTATGTGTGTCTCTAATGAAGGTATAGAGTTGTGTGAGTGGCGATCCGCGCACTTACATGTTTGTGTAATTAAACTCGCCGAAGCAATCTCATCTGCAACATTTACAATTACAAGTTCAGTAATTGTTGTAGATACATCGTTGTGGAGCATCTCTTGAGTTCACAACAACTCGACCTCTGGTTACAATACTTTATTTTTCTTTTCTACTGCCAATATTTACATACATACACACACGCCTGTATCCTCATAGAGGTAGGCAGAGTTGTATTGAACGTGAGTGTTCAATACGACTCCGCCTACCTTTTTGCCAGCTATAATTTGGTCACTTTCAAGTAATAGGGGACAGGGCTATTGCCCTCAACCGGGCACGTTGGTAATTAAAGATGGGAAATTTGGGAATATACTGAAAGGTAAAGGTTGGTAAGACGGAAAGACGAAGGAATAGAAGGGGTGTTGTTTAAACGGATGGATCGGGTAGTATAAGCGTGTCAGGTTGTTGCCGGGTATTCCGAGCCCTCTGTGAGAGATCGATATGTCTCTCTCTCTTTCTCTTGTCCGCCGGCCATGGCGAGTATGCAGTTTTTTAATTAATAAAATAGTTACAATTTACAATTACAGTGTTTTTCCTGTTCCACATGAACCACGAACCCAAGGTACAACAATCTCTTACATCGTACAACAAACCCTCTTACATAATATTTCTACATTTTTATAAAAACAATATTAAGACAATATTTTTTCATACTAGTTCCACGCAAATCGAGGACGAGCGTACGTTACGGAGGAATTGTTCCACGAAAGGTCATACATACTTTGAAAGTTAAATCAGCGATTGTCCCTTGGCAAAATTATTGCGATGGATTTGTACAAGTTTCCGTGGGACTCGTGTCGTGACACGTACGCGTTCACGTGACTGTTAGGAATGGACGGAACAGGACGTTCCATACTGTTAGGAAGAATTGCTATTCTGTATTACTTGCAAGGGAGGCCCTTGCAGGTAAAGTGTTACTATCATGGGCTAAACGGTAGGACCAGGCTTAAACCATCTCAGAACAATGAGATATGATGATATAAATCTGTAATAGTTATAGTTCGTTTAATAGTCTTTAGTATGGTGGTTTGAATTTTATAATTTGAGATAGAAAATTGTTCTACCGATATGATTTCTCTTAGTGTATATAAACGCAGAAGCACTAGTTGTTCTGTAAACTTAAAGTTGATTAATATTATAATTAGAGAACGCTGAGTGTTTGGTTTAATATCCGCTACAATATCGGAGGCTTTAATTGCGTCACCGTCGGCGTTAGCGGTGTTATGGCCGCGGTAGGTATTTTCCGCGGTTGCTTGCTAATTTACATTTGATTCGCCTCCATTTCATCTCTGCTATTGGACTTCACGTTATTATAATTTTAATTACGGACTGCTATTGGGATGTTGGGTAACATATAATCATTACATTGACATAACGGTGATCATTTGGCTACTGCATGTGTGTACATGTCAATAAGGTACCTCCCGCTCGTGTACGTTACCCCAGCTGGAAAGTGGCTCCTAGAGTGATATGAGTGGAACGTATAATTAGTGCGTAATCTGCTGTAAATGTGCGCCGCATAAAAATTTGTGCCTGTTGTCATTTTAGAAAAAAACGGAAAAAACGATTCTTGCTGGGGTAACGTTCTTCCAGCAGGAAAATTCCAAACTAATTATCGCAGAGAGAAATTTTGTGGATGGGCAGAGAGCTTATATTTGTGCTAAAATGTGGGCCGAAAATATAATTTGTGCGTCTTCAGGTTTTCGAGATATTGGTTTTCCTGTTGGGGTAACGTTTTGCAGAATCGTGAATCTCGAAAACCATTGTTTGTGCGCCTGTAGAATAAACATACACGACTAGCTCTTAATTTGTGCTAATTTGTGACAGAATAATATTTAAGAAAATATTTATAATTTTCAAGTAATCGCGCTTTTTTGAAAACCCAAAAAATATCACAGCGCCTAAATAAGAAAACGTAGAAGCTCGCTGAAAACTGTATTCAGTCCTTCTTGACGCCTCTAATCACCATAATAAGTGCAGATAGTTTAAGATGCACAAATTATATTTTCGGCCCATATTTTAGCACAAATATCAGCTCTTTGCCCATCCACAAAATTTCTCTCTGCGATAATTAGTTTAAAATTTTCCTGCTGGAAGAACGTTACCCCAGCAGGAATCGTTTTTTCCGTTTTTTTCTAAAACGACAACAGGTACAAATTTTTTATGCGGCGCACATTTACAGCAGATTACGCGATAATTATACGTTCCACTCATATCACTCTAGGGGCCACTTTCCAGCTGAGGTAACGTACACTCCTGCTCCTGTAGTAGTAGCGACCCTATTAATAATAATAACTTCACACTAATCCCAAACTAGGCAGAACCAGTATTATGGTAGCCAGACTGCTGTTAAAAATACTAATATGCTAAATAATATTATAGATAAATTACACCCAGACACATAACAAATGGTCGTGCTCATCACACAGTGATTTGGCCTGGGTGGGAATCGAACCCACAACCTCTGGCTCAGCAATCAGGATCACTGACCACTAGACCAACAAGCCAGTCTAGTCTAGTATTATTTTTATAGAGTTTATAATATAGCTAAGTATATGTATAATAATAAACTAAATGTAATAGCAGTATTTATTATGAACGTACGGACTTACTCACGTGTGTACTTCTGGGATGGCCGACTAGTTTCGGACCCGACGGCGGCCCTTTGTCAAGGGGTGAAGCGACCTGACGCGTCGGTGTCAGGCGCGAGTAAAACCGTATATCCTTAATAAGTATGAATAGCACAACCACAAGTAACGAGTAAGTCTGGGTCACACCACTCACTGCTTCATGGTATTATACGGGTAATATATATACATATGTAGGACCTTCACGAAGCAGACAATTGAATTATTGGTGCTATCAATCCGGCGGGTGACACGCGACGTACGCCGTTCGCTCGTCTCTCCGCACTGATTCGTGCTCAAGGATGCTGGAGGTGAATGTGATCATCTTCTAATATACATGCATATAAAAGTATCTGTCTATTCTAAGTACCTTGGAATTTTATTTATACATAAACTGTGAAATGACTTCTCTGTATTGAAGTTCATTGAAAACAACATTAGAACGTCACATTAAAAGTTGTTTAAAAATATTTTTACCGGAACGTTGGGCTGTCAAGCGACTATCAATACATTCAAATAGTCCTTATGTTATTGTCCATAAAAATATTCAATAAATTAGCAGAAAACATTAGGACGGAAACCAAGCTCAATAATTACATTAATAAAATAAAAACGCTTCTACTACAAAAATGCTATTACTCCGTAAATGATTATATAAACGATAAACAACTACCTACATAAATTTAGCTTAATTCTACCATAAAATATTAACAATAAAGATGTAAACATCCTCCTCTCTTCTAATTCTGATTCTAATTTTAATGCAATTGCTAATCCATTTTTATTCAAATTGTTGACATATTTTAATTGTTTGTTGCTGTGCCCGACAGGGTCCATGATGAACTAATTACACATTAATGTTAAACCTACCACCTAAGTACACATTGTGGAATGCAAATAAATGATTGAGTATTGAGTATCAACCTGGGAATTGCAAGTGGGCGTAGACCGGTAGACTACGGGGACCGCTAGGCATAAGATGATTTTTATGGTTTATTACCCGTGGTCTACCTACGTGGTTCACCTGGGTGAACCACGGTTAACATCTTGTACCCATGGTTTACCCAATAGATAACCACGAGTAAATGTATTTATGCGTATTCTTTACCTTAGTTGTATAAAAAAACTAAAAAGTAATTACACTTATTACTAAAACAAGTAGTGGATGGAAAAGTGAACTAAATGAAAAAAACGAGAGTCTAGTACAAGCAACCCATATCTAAGAATTTTCAATAATATTGGAAGGTAAGATTGACTACGATCCGAGTCCGATTCACCAAATCCCTACGTCAGCTTTTAAGACACAATGACCGCAACGGTCATATAATATTCCACACCATCTTCACTACATAGTGTAAAACAAAGTCGCTTCGCGCTGTTCGTCTGTCCCTATGTATGCTTAGATTTTTAAAACTACGCAACGGATTTTGATGCGGTTTTTTTTAATAGATAGAGTGATTCAAAGGAAAGGTTTATATGTATAATACATGCATAATATAGTAGAGAAATACTGTTATTTCAGAGGTTTCTAATGTGATATCGTAAATAAACACATTTTTTTGCGCTTACATTGCAAACGCTGGCTGAACCCTACGAGATAGATCAAAATAATGTACTACAGTATTGTACACCTTAAAAAGGTCTACATAAAAGTCCGTGGTGGTATATGTCTATCTCTTAGGGATAACCCACAATAACCATTTTATATCCTTTACTTTTTACGAGAAATAATGGCTTATTTACGAAGCGATTTTAAGCAATACTGCATTAATCCTTATCCAATTAAGTACCTTAAATACATTGTACATTTAATATAGATCAATATGGCCCTTTACAGCATGCAATTTAAATGAATATTTTCGAAGATATTACAGATTTAATCTAGCGAGGAAAATAACAATTATTACTTAATAAAAACGTACACACACATCACGACAACGTAATCCGTATTTATAAGTACGTTACGATAAATTAAAAAAATATATATTTAAAATTGTATGATAGTATTTAAACAGTAACGTGAATTCTTTGTTACGTTCGTACTTTAGTAGGTATTAAGGTTCATTTTTAAACCGCACTTATAGTAAGTACACTAGGTTAGATAGGATTAGATTAAAACCATAATAGTTGTTCAATTGTATTTCTTCTATTAAGGTCTTGGTTTGAATTTAGAGTTAAGGCAATTTAGTATAATGCAAGTATTTTTAATTATCGAAAATCGTAGTTTAAGGTTGGGTATTTAAGTTTAAAAAAGAAATGAATAGAATAAGTATCTTTTGTTGTTGATAATTGTTGATTATCTTTAGTTTTTATTCGATTGAATAGTAAGTAAAATATTTTTTACTGCAGCACATACTAATAGTATGGCAATTTGTTCATAATCATACGTATAGTTTTAAGGTGTGAGTTCAAACAAGAACTGAGTAAATTTTGTACAGAAATTATAATGTCATGTCTGGAAGACGTCGTCGTTTGAACATAGGTCGTAGTACAGTGAATGCCAGAAGAACACGTTCAGCAAGAGATGAAGAATCACGAAACAGAACGTGAGGCTCGCCTCAGCCAGCTTCGGGATAGATATAGAGCTGAGAAAACTTTCATAATAGAGTGCACAATACTCACCGGACGTGGTACCGGAGAAGATGTATTGATTCCCCGAATTCCTCTGATACCATCGGATTTACCGTTCCAATTTAAACGCCTACAATTTCCGTTAAAGATATCTTTTGCAATGACTATTAATAAATCGCAGGGTCAAACTTTCAACGTTGCAGGCTTAGATTTGAGCGTTGAGTGTTTTTCAGATGGCCAATTGTATGTCGCTCTTTCAAGAGTAACCTCTGAAGTAAACATGTTTGTATTGTCTAATGAACTCTAATGACAAAAAAGCTGTAAACGTTGTATATAAAGAGTAGTATATTTAGTATCAGCATTGCACCCGTGCGAAGCCGGGGCGGGTCGCTAGTTACAGATATTTTGTAAAAAAAACTTTTTAACAAAAAATTAAACCGACGAAAAGAGAAAGGAGCTGCAAAGTGAAAAATAAACTTGTTCGCCTAACTAAACTCCTACACTAATCTAAATACTTAAATAATTTTGACCTACATATGTGTGCTAAGTTTCAACAAAATCGGTTCATAGATGAAAAGGTCAATGGGTGAACATCATTCATCCCCTATTTTTCATACATAAAAAAAATATATACGGGTCGACTTGAGAACCCCCTATGTCTTTTCGTCGGTTAAAAATAGAGCTGATAACGCTCACTGGCTTACAAATTCATAGCTCTACTTTTATATCTCATAAATCAGACAAAATTGGATTGATCCAATTCCTTTCTTCTAATACCGTGTTACGTACCGAAAAAATATAGATCTATATAATATTTCTGTTGGTAATTTTAGTCCTTTATACGAAGCATTACTCAGTTTAATAATAAATCAACAACATAGCCTATTCTGGATTATTGGATGTGTAAATCGATACATACTGGCGAGAATATTATCTCGATTAAGTCTCAATTTACACACATATTTATGTATAAAAGTCGCGAAAATTTAAAAACAAATAATATTGTCGATTCATGCGTAAAATATCGTTTATTTAAGTAAAAAATTCTTTAGTTTAATACTTAATATACCTATCAAAAGTGTCATCAAAAGTGAATACTTCCAACTTAATGACAGCGAACACTTCATGAAAATCGACACATTTTTACAAATTTTGTTATTAAATATTCAGTATATTAACTGAGTTAATGTGTCCCGATTTTGATTAATGTCGCATTTGGCTATTCGAAATGGACCAATGCATTTACATCACAAGACACCACAACGTCAGTACACATCATATCAGTGTTACAGTTTAACACATTAACAACGCAAGCTAAAATATGTTTCACTGACAGTGCCCATTGCCATGAAGGTCAAGTCATATACAGATTGTAGCTCCACTACCCAGGCGATATTTTACAACAATAGGGCCAATTGACAAGTTACAATCAAAATGTGGTTTCTGCCGGTATTGGCAAGCCGTCTTAGTTCTCCCTGTATTTAATGGAGAAACGCAATTTAACATTCAACAAACTCGACACTAGGACTTCAAACGTACGTAAGGATAAATTAACACTGCTTATATTTCTTACAAAGTACTCTTTGTAGTTTAAGTAAAGTTTTTGCTCTACAAAGTGCCTTAAAATTTTTCTATATGACCTTAGAAGTTACGTGTAAGTGGCAGTACAATTTACGGTAATTGAAACATGCTACTACAATTACCAATAACAAGATAGAAAGTGCTGAAAGACTAAGTTGACGTAGTTCATTAGTGTCGGTCAGGTACACCACAAATACAATAACATACAAGTTTTTTTTTTTGTTAAAGTGATATGCTTCTCAAGAAACGCCAAAGAGCTCGTTTTGTTAGTAGACTGTTGTGTCTGTAGATAAAACAAGCTTACAAACAGGCCTGTTTCACAATACCAGTGATGACCCAATGAACAGTTACTTTGTTCTTAGTCTGTAAAAATGTTTGACTGTAAACATCAGACGCATCTGTTTTATAGTTTCAATTAGCTTGCGGGATCATACAATCTTTTATTCTAGGGCGCGCTTCACTTCATGACAAACAAACAACTTCAGATAAACAAAACCGCATATGAAACCGAATTTAATTGCATTGAGAGCATCCCAATACAATAATAATTAATTTTATTAATTCGTGTTCATTGGAAAATAGAGGCCTGTTCACACAATTTTAGGACGACATTTTTTACATTATGTTAGAAACAGTCTCATAACCACTGATATAAAATATGAAAATCACTAACCAACAGTAACTGCCAAGTTGTTCGTACTACTGTTCGCACTCAAGACAATGTTCTGAAGTTATTCCTAAACTTTTTATAACCCCACTATTCATTAATATTTATCAATTGACCATTGCCCATTGCGTTACCGGGATAACCAGTCAAAATAATGTCTATTAACTTATTCTTATTTAATAGTGAACCGTGTTATCATCTATTATAGTTTGTCCCTAATTTTAATAAAATAAATAAGAGTTTTTGATGTGGCGACGACAATTATACATTTACATTATACAAAGCACCCTAGAGAAAAAATATTTTAGTCATAAAGGGTATGTTTTTAATCAATGTAATTCAACTGTCTTTCTAAGTTTTCTTCGTTCGTTCGTGGTTTTATGGTTTGTTTACAACTAAGTAGGTACTTGTTAACAAACTCGATCAAGCAGCGGTCACCACACCGCTGCGTGTAACCCTCACAGTACTAGTGCAGTCGTATCACTAATGCATTACCAATTCTAATCCCCTTGTCCTGTAGTTTAGCTATTTATTAACATAGCGGGAGTTGTCCTTAAAAAGAAAAAGAAGTATGATAGGACAGGATTTTGTAAATATTGAGCAACTTCAAAAAAAATGTTTTGTAATGTTTACGAACAAATTAAATTTGATCAAAAGAATGACAATGACAATAATTATTTTCTTATAAGTTTATTTAATAAAATAATTAAAGCTCTTATATGTTGTGGTAATTGCAGGCGAAAGTAAAAGATTGTTCTCGGCGTTGTTATCACCAGAGCAACTTTCAGAACTCTTTATTTGTATCATGTTTGAAACCAAACAACCTGTTACCAAGCAATTTTGTACCAATAACAGACATTTACATAATATATTACTTAAACCTCATTTATATCGAGGGTCAATGCGTGTAAGGGACGTATTTCTCCGTTATCTTTAGGTTTTAAATCAACATTTTAAGTAGTGAATATCACTTACAAGTAATTGATAAAAGTCATCTGGTTGAACAAAAATAGGCCTTAATTTTGTATCACCACCTTAAAATTTGACGGACGTCACAGGGGCTATGTACTTTCGGATGATCGCTAGACAATGTATCATTCGAATCACACACAGAACCAGAAAATATCGTTCTCATGTTCGATTAGTAAATATATATAAGCTTGCATTGGGGCCTCGCTCGTCTACGTAAGCACTAGTTTACGATATCAACTATCTCCACGCACAAATCGGAAATAAAGCCGCCCTTTTCGAACATGTGTGGAGAGTACACGGAAACGAGAAACGAGGCCTGACGTTGCGCTTAGTTAGTTTATCCGTATAAATAAGAACAAAATCGGAAAAAATGCGTGAGGTGTCGTTGCGACATCCGGTTGAAACGAAGTTCCAACCAACCAACGAAGTAGTCAATATTCTAAATATCTGTGAAAGTTGCCCGAATGAATATATGGATAATGAGCATACAACCAACATCAAATTACAGTAGGTAGTATCGAGCAGAATCCACAGAAGGCGTAAATAAAATAAATCAAATCGCGGGACGGTCAGCATTTTTCTTTGCGCTAACACTTATTTTCGTCTAGCCGTCTGAAGTGTTGCGTGCCATAAGGAACTTCGTTCCAACAAAATAAAATCATTTCATGAAAAAAGTATCGAACTAGATATTGTTACGCAGCTCAGTAATTACAGCATTAATATGGACTATTTAATAATAATTGAGTTGTAAACTATATCAAATGTATGACATTTAACTAGGAAGGCACAAATACACGTACGCATTACCACTGCTCCGATATTATCTGTTCAATGTCGAGTGAAACATAAAGCGCGTGTCGGGTACAGCGAGCAGCTGCGTCGCGTCCGCGCCGAGCGGTCGAGGTCGGGCGCCGAACACAGATTAACTCCAATATTGACTACTGAACTCAGAACTTTACATTGCGTATGCAATACCAATGCGGTCTATACAACCATCTATGTGTTGATTCTGATCATGATATTTACGTTTTCAAAGTGAAATGATATCGTGTACCTATTGTAAAGAAATAAATGGGTGACATTAAATATTGTATTTTGTGAGCATTGTATAGCTAAATTGTGAAACCATTTTGATGAGCCAGTCATCGGACTGTAACATTTCGATATTTCACGCTCACGCACGCTCACTTTATTTTCTTGTTTTATAAAGACACGTATCTTACTAAGTTACTACAATTGTCCGGTGGGCCGGGGCCTGTTCGGTACGTAGCCGAGGTCATCAATAACCACAGATTGACACGTCGGTCCGTCGGTCGGCCCGCTGTCGCCAGCACTCGCAGTCACTTTTCCATTAATCTTATAGGGGCAACACCCATTTTTAATGATCTACACTACGAAGGAAATAACTGCCTCTATAATAAAAAAAAAAGGACAAGTGCGAGTCTGGCTCGCGCACCGAGGGTTCCGTAAGCAAACAAACTTGTATAATAATAAATTATTTAATTCATTCAACACTACAGTAGATCCTCCGTGAAGTCAACACTACAGTAGAAGTCCCTGACTCCTGCGCTAGTATAAACTATGTTGCAAGAGCCAGTATCTCCTCCATCATTCGTGGTAACAACTATCGAAATCGGTCCATCCGTTTGAGAGCTACGATGTCACAGACAGACACACACATACACACATAGACATCGACTTCAAACTTATAACAACCCTCTTTTTGCGTCGGGGGTTAAAAAATAGGAGCATAAGCTTACAATACAGTCCTATTAGTGTGTGTGTGTGCGCGTGCGTGCGTGCGTGTGTATATGTGTGCGCGTGCGTGTGCGCGCGCGCGCGAGTCTGTCTGTGTGTGTGTGTGTATGTTCAATAGTAGTTGTGGTCCACTCACTATTTAAGAACCGTTAGAAGGTTTTCCACTTCAGTATACTACAATGTTTTCAGCCAGGGAATTATATATATTTTTTTAATTTGTAATTAGACAGTTTATTTATATTCAATTGTTTATTACACTTGTTATACACATGCGGTGCTACAAAATTAAAATGTCGCTGCCCAAGGAAACTTTCAATTCTTCTTTCTGTTGTGGAAAGTTTCGGTACAATCTTACTATGATCCCTTTTCAATATTTCGCATATGTGTGTTTTTCTAACTGTTAATACATCAGTAATTTCATAAACTGCCTGTGTAGGGTGCCTAAATGGAAGTGACATAAGTACCTTTAATACTGCTCGCTGGCTCTTTTCAGCACATATAAGCACGGTCTTGGCCGCACCACTCCAGACGCATATGCAGTACCTTATGATAGTTTAGGGTCAGCTATTGAGCGTAGTTTTTTTAAGACAAAGATATTTTTTCTTATCCTGTTAGCTATTGCTACTATGTGCGACCGCCATGTTAGTTTGTCATTTACTGCTACCCCTAAATACTTGAAAGAAAATACAGTCGCAGTTTGACCGATACTCCCTTCTGTTGCATGGAAATGTATGTATTCTTAGGGTTTGGCTTGCAGTAGGTGCCCCCAATAATGATTTACTAAAGCACATACTTTGTTTTATTTGCATTTAGCGACAAAAGATTATTTTCGAGCGTTGTACTTTTCTTGACTAAACCATCTTCTGTCAAATAGAAAACATTTGACCAAGTATTTCCGTGGAAGACCAGTACTGTATCATCA
The DNA here is from genome assembly GCA_963859945.1 of Euplagia quadripunctaria. Lineage (NCBI taxonomy): Eukaryota > Metazoa > Arthropoda > Insecta > Lepidoptera > Erebidae > Euplagia > Euplagia quadripunctaria. Next base: position 24,398,203 of record OY982570.1, on the reverse strand, counting down.
GCAAAAATATGTAGATCCATGGCGGGGATGCCTGCAACACTGCACTGGTCATTTATAGAAAGTAAAAACAGTGTGGGACTAAGAGTGCTTCCCTGAGTGACGCCGTAATTGCATTAGATGTCATTACTTTCATAGCCAGAAAAACTTACTTAAACCAGTTCTCTGATGTCAACGTTCTCTAGCCGCGTCAATAATATTGGAATCGATACCTTGTCGAAAGCCTTTTTGAGGTCCAAAAGACTCCTAAGCACTTTTTTCCTCTACCTAGATAAGTAACTATACTCGACGTAAGTGACAAAACTGCGTCTTCTGTTGATTTATGAGCCCTAAAACCAAATTGGTGTTTGCTAACTTTATAGTTGGTTGTTTGTTTTCGAGGTATTTCATTACCCTTCAATGAACAATTTTTTCAATAAATAATTATTAGCAAGCCTATCTCCAACAGAAGTAAAGCAGTTATATACATATATTAAGAGATTCTACTGGTGAAACATTTATGTTAAGAAGTTCATTTAAAGGTTCATTGTTTTTATTTATTTTACAAACTTCCTTAACCACTTTCCATGTCTCCCTAATATCGCCACTACTATTGTGAAGTTTAATTTTATAATATTAAATTTTTACATTTTTGATAATAAAATTACATAGGTTTCTATATTTCAAGTATTTTAGTTTTAATTCAAGATAATTTATAGATATGAGGATTTTCTTACGTAAATAGTCTCTCTTTCTTATACATTTTACTACTCCCTTAGTTATCCATGGTTTAACTGGTCTATATTTTTGCTGGGAATACTTATAACCGTGATGTTGTCTAAATAACAGTAATTAAGTTATTCGTAAACATTTCTGCTACAGTATTCATATCAGTGTGGTTATACAGAGTTGCTCAGGACATTTCGTTTGATGTTTCTTTTATCTTTACATAATTTACTGTTATTCTACTTTCTACCACTGTTTTTTTATGATTATGGTGAGTGGTCAGTGAGCTGTTGTTCAAATACTACAGTTTGCTAAGAGGAACTACACTTAACCATAGAATGATCTATACTTACATTTATTAATTCGAGTAGGCTTAGTGATACCTTGTTTGAGACCAAACGTGGCCACCAAATTCAGATAATCCTGTGTTGATCCGGGCAAATTATCGGGCTTGTTATCGATATTAATGTCACCAGTAAAGATAAAGATGTATGTAGATAGTACGTTCATCTCGGGAATCAATTCTTGAAGATTGTTGCCCGTATTTTCCAAAAGACAAACTTAACTTTGCAGTATGTACGCCTACGTCTAAGCCAATGGGAAGTACCCTATTGATTTTGATTTTATTGTGAAATGTTAAAATTTGGTCAAATCTAAGGTTTAAATGGCCGTATCTTTTAATTGCGTTGACTTAGAAGCTTGATTTTTTTACAGCTTCAAGAGACGGGTTATGAGAGTATTGATAGACAGACAGACGGACAACAATGTGATCCTATAAGGGTTCCTTTTTTTCCTTGTGAAGAACGGAAACCTAAAAATAATGATTAAGCTACTACATGAAAGATACTAGATACTTCTGTTGTCCAAGACATATAACTAAACTACAACAATATACGACCCATCGTGTAGACATATATGTATGTGTATCTGTATATCTAAACAGTATCTGTGACTGACAGTTGCACATCCAAACAAGTGTTCAAACAAGAACAGAAGGGAAATAAATCCGAACCGAAGAATCCGAAGATTTAAAGTATTAGTTTAATAGTAGCAATATAAGTGTCCCAAAGTCAAATGTATATACATGTGTGACTTAGGGTTAGACTTAGTCTAAGTACAATAAAATATCAGTATCATGGAATCTGTTGTCGTATGTTCTGTGGACGTGATGTGGCACGCGTGTATGTTCTAACACGATTATTGTCCCCGAGATCACGCGCGCATGCTGATAAAATTAACTAAATACGCAAATTAATTATAGCTCATATATCTCACACACTTCCGGCGCACAGTAATCAGTCTGGTATTTTTGACCACATCTGGTGATATGAGTAGGTGCCGTATTGACAGTGTTAGCGACAACAAACAAATACAATAACCTTGTGTAAGAGCTGAACCTCTGACCTCTACGGTGACACACGCGCCACATCACAATACTATACAAGCAACGTGTAATGAATACCTAGCGTAATAGCTGTTTATGCACTTATAACAATTGGCGTTGAACTAGCTCTCTAGAAATTATTTTATCTACCAGTTTATTCTTTTGTACCAGTTTGTCAGAGATAAAACTTCTACTAGTTTATTAGAGACATAAGGAGATGTTCGAATTTGTATAGTTTGTGAGAATGTATACACCGCCAATGCCTCGAATACGATAACATGACATGGCAACGCGCGACGTCTGGCTTCTAATTTGGCGCGAAACATTTAATTAAATGCGCACTACATGAAGCGCGGTTCTATATCATGAATAAAACAACCTGCGCCTTACGAACAGGGAACAATATCCGCAGGTGTGTCCACGACGCCGAGGTTATTAAAATCTGTGTACTCACGACTACACACTGTAGTAACTGAAACATACGGCCGGCGTGAGCCGCGGGTTAATTACGTCCCATTTAAATCATATCCTGACTACGACTGCCTATTGTACATTTTATTTTACTACTTTAGCTCCGTTTCGCAAACTATTATGACTCGTACTGTACGTCTGTGGCTATAGTAGCATCGTTAGTCTTTTCACTTTGAAGAATTTGTGGAAAAAACAATACAAGATTACATTTATATCAACAAATTTATTCAGCGAAAATATAGTAACAGTCAAGACAGTACATTATGATTACTTAAACAAGGCAGAAGGTCCTTGGCAGTGCTAACTGATATAATTTCTTTAGTACCTAGGTACTAAATTAAATTGTTTAGTTTAAATAGCTTAAACACAATGCGAAATTTCCATGCGCCTTGTTTAAATGATCGATAGTGTGAAATCTTAATGCCGTGTATCGTGAAGTCACGAATGATTTGTAAATTCTGTAAATTGATATAGCCAGTACCTCACACGGTATTATCATTTGTTTATTAGAACGAATTCAGAAGCTCGGTGGATGGGGGCTAGCCGGAAAAAGTATTAGCGCAACGATAAATGTTGACCTGTAGATTCTGCGCGCGCGATACTACTGTTATTTGATGTTGGTTGTGCAATTTCAATTTCAAGTTTTTACAATATTTCCTATATTTTGATACAATTTATTCAATTTATTAATTAAATAAACACATACCTATATAGCGAAGGTTTTGTTTCGACCGGTTCGACCGGTGTTGTGGTTCCACTTTATTTCATGCCATATCGAAGACAAATATTAAGATAGAGGTACTAATAGGAAGGGACCAATATTAAGGTGAGGTTTAATTACATTTACGTCTTGTTCATTACATGTCGATTATGAGATTTGATGGCATCTAACACATTTTAAATGATAGGCTTAGTCTGTATTATTAAGTACGAACAAAAAGAGTTGAAGAATAAACATTGTGAATCACTACATAGCATAAAACAAAGTCGCTTCCTGCTGTCCGTCTGTCCCTATGTATGCTTAGATTTCTAAAACTACGCAACAGAATTTGATGCGGTTTTTTTAGTAGATAGAGTGATTCAAGAGGAAGGTTTATATGTATAATACATGCATAATATAGTAGAGAAACACTGATAACTTAAGAGGTTTCCAATGTGATGTCGTAAATAAACACATTTTTTTTTCGTTTACATTGCAAACGCTGGCTGAACCCTACGAGATAGATCAAAATAATGTACCACAGTATGGTACACCTTAAAAAGGTCAACAAAAAAGTCCACGATGGTTTATGTCTATCTCTTAGGACACCCACAATAACCATTTTTTATCCTTTACTTTTTACGAGAAATAATGGCTTATTTACGAAGCGATTTTAAGCAATACAGCATTGATCCTTATCCAATTAAGGACCTTAAATACATTATGCATATAATATAGATCAAAATGGCCCTTTACAGCATGTTATTTCAATGCATATTTTCGAAGATATTACAGATTTTAAATGCAGGGACATAGCGGTTGCGGCTGTACCGCCCAGACGGCCGGACAATTTCCGGTAAAGATTTCTTTTGCAATGACCATTAATAAATCGCAGGGTCAAACTTTCAATGTTGCAGGCTTAGATTTGAGCGTTGAGTGTTTTTCATATGGCCAATTATATGTCGCTCTTTCAAGAGTAACCTCTGAAGAAAACATGTTTGTATTGTCTAATGACGAACGATATATATAAAGACATTCTGTAGTATATTTACTATCATCATTGCACCCGTGCGAAGCCGGGGCGGGTCGCTAGTGTATAATATTTTCAGAAAGAAGTTGCGGCTTTCTCATAAGTTCTTTACAATTTGCTCACTCGGACAAATTCTTCTCTCCGTCAACTCCCGCGGGGGCTTTCAAAGTTCAACAGAGAAAACTGTAAACATACTGTGGTATATTTCTATGTAAAGACCAAACGAAGCAGTTTGTTCAGACGGATATGTATTAACAAAATAATAGCACTTGTGTCTAGTGGGAAAACAATGACATATACAGGTTTAGTTTCATTTTAGATTTAACTGATGAGGAGCTTATTACAAATCAGAAGCGACTTTAAAACCAATCATTATTTCTTCAACCGCTAGTAATTTTTCCAACTACAATGTTTTATAGTTAGTCCTGATGGTGTAAAATAATTGTGCAAAATCTAGTCTATTTCGCAAAAGACCGATACAGAGTAGAGATTTAGTCATCAACGAGTTTATGTCTGTCGCGATACCTTTACAGAACCTATAAAAAGAGTCAAAATAAAGATTGTGATAAAATAAAACCATAAATATTTTCGTTCTTAAATATAAGATAGTGATCGCATCTCCAGCGTACTCCGATCCTTGCGATTATATGGGAGACCAGCCACTTCCTTCGATCGCTCTCTATGACACCCATGGAAAGTAAATATATTGCTTTGTTTGTGCATAGCACAAGTTAAATCAGCTACCTAACTGGGCCAATGTTTACCTACGAGATGTGACATGAGAAGTATAATGATGTATTGACTGTTATTTTATGGATATTTGTCTAGATATGCTTACATGATTAACAGACGTGACTATTATAATTATGTATATGTACGAGAACTGACGTGATCACGTAATAGGTATTATACACCTTTGAATTGCCTGACGTTTCGACCAGGATGCACGGCCCGTGGTCGCAAAGGTAAAGGTACGTAATGTCAATTACGTGATCGCTTTAAATAATTCCCGTAAATATACATAATTAGGTATATCGTGAAACGAAAGTTTAAAAGTTAGTATAGACGTGGCAACGTCTCGCCTGTAACTGTGTTTGTTTACTTTTACGCATTTGTATGCGCATTTGCCTTAAGTGATTAAAGTTTGGCCAATAAGTAGCTTACACATATATAAATATAATTTATAGTTATGGTAACAAGGATCCCAAAGCAACATCTTTCATTACAAAGTAAAGAAAAGTTTACACAACAATATGGGCGCGGGTGCGGTACCCCTGTACCCACGCACCCCTGGCATACATACATACAAACCCAACGGAACAGCAGTAGGTATAGGTACCTATATATACTAGGGTATTGTCGACAAGATTAATTTTTTCATCGGGGTTTGCTTCCGGCTCACCCAGTGGAACTTGAGCTCGACTCGTGGAGAGGCTCGGTTTAACTAGCTGATAATGTGTCTACCATTAGTAGTGATTTACAGACATCTTGCACCACGCTCGAACCCAATTATAGTGAATTAATTGGAAACAAAAGGATAAAGTTTGTTTTGTAATACATTATAATTAAAGATTCGGATTTTTATTCAGATGTAGTACATCATAGTTGCGCCTCCTAAAAGCACATGGTGTTTCCGATATCAGACCCCTTTTTTGGGAAGAAGCAGTACAGACGCAACACGTCAAATAAGTCACTGAATTCTGGCAGACACTGGCCATTATTTCTGGTGAGCCAGAATAATCCACTTAGCCGGGCAGTGGTCTGTCTCAGACCACGGCCTGCCACCGATACATTCTAAAACTTGGTCGCTAACAATAGCTGAGTTATCTCTCGCGTGTTGCCGACCGTAAAGGGAACATTTTTATTTCCTTTCCGCAGAACCCCGTACTGTAGTCTCTTGAGAGAGTACTCTTCATGTTGCGACTGCAGTTTACGGCTCTCTAACTTCGAATCAAGTTAAAATTGAATGAAGCACCACCAACTATTCCACTGAAACTCGAAGCATTTATTTTGCATTTTACTTGAAAGATATATTGCCGCCCTCCACGCCCTGAATACAAATTGTTCCAGCACTAAATTACCTCCAGGGTAATTAAGCCACAATTCCTTTTTGCTAATGCCACGATCCCCGGATTAACAATGTAAAATTACATACCGACTAATATTGCCTCTTTTCTACAACGGCTGTCACGAGACTCAGTCACTAAATACTTTCATGCACATAATACCTACATTTATTTCAGTTTAATAGGGTGAAATGAGACCGAAAGCACAGGGTATCGCTCTGAAAATCATAATGTTCTTATTGTGAAGCCCTGATACCAAGTGGCTTCGACTGAAGTGCGCCAGAGAGACAGACACATTGTTGCATACTTTGTTTTACATTGCTTAATTATAAAGCAAGTAAGGGCGATGGTAAATAGTACCATTATTTGTTATTTTTATAATTACCTATTACAATTATAACCAGTAAAGTACATTACAGTAGTACAGTACTTTAGTTTTGTTTTTTGGTAGTACTAATCATTATAAGTTACTTGGCCTCATTTCTAAAACGACTAAAATATCAAGGGGTAGATTGTTGAAAGTTTGAAGAGAAAATAGACGACGTGAACTAGTATTCTACGCAGACGAAGTCGCGCTAGTAATATTATAAATGCGAAAGTGAGTTTGTTTGTTTATTACCCTTTCACGCCTTAACTTCTGAACCGATCATCATGAAATACCGTACCTTTCATCCAGAAAAAAGTACTATATCCGAGATATGCCCGACTTGATTGCACAATCGAAATTCGCGCGAGCGAAGCCGTGGGCAAAAGATAGTTAATCTGGTAAAGCTGGTGTCGTATCGTGGGCTAAGTAAGTTGAAGTTGAATCAAGATATACTTAATCATCGGCACTATATTCCACTGAGATGAGCACTGATTTATATTTTGAAAATCATTTCTTGACATCAACTGGATGCAAATGCAATCCACACGAATATAATTGTCCCTGTTATTTTCAATCTATTGGTATGATATAAATATATATACAAAGATCACTTTAAAGTAAAATTGAAACAAATAATATTTATGTTATCAACATGCGGGGCTGTGACAACCCTACGGAAAGAAGCTGTGTCTGGTGTTGCAATAAACCATCTGTAACATCCAGCACACTAGCGACGAAAATTGTTCATCCGTTGGTCGGTAGTCACAGTAGTATTGACAATTTAAGTCTGTTTGTTTAAACGCACTAATCACTGGAACTTTTTAATTATTTATTTTTGTATTGGATAGATTCTATGAGGAAGGTTATAGGCTATGTAACATCACGCTACGACCCTTAGGAGCGGAGCAGTGACCATTAACGTGTGTGAAACTGCGGAGAACGGCTAGTTATAGATGTAGGTGAGGACAGACAAAGATGTTGATATCGAGATAGACACAAATTTTATATGATTTATGATGATGATTGATGATTATTTTAATAATACTTTCGAATGTAACTTACCTACACTACCTACTTTTTCTCGAAGCGATTTGTCCTTTTTGAACCCCCACAACTTGGGTTTGGATTATACCAGATACACAAATTTTGATGCTAGAGGTCTGAAAATTTCGGATATAGGGACTCCTTGTTATATAAAATACATATTTCAGGATTTTTAGTAAATCACCCCCCCCACCTTTTAAATTAGGGGATGGAATTAAGCGCACGCTAAACGCATAATGTGTAACCGCTGTGACTGATTATAAGCAGTAAACCAATAAAGAAAAAGGCAAAGATAGAGAGCAAGTATATAAAAGGCAACTCTGATGTGCAAGAAATATATGCAACTTACAAAAAGAAGTGAAATCCGACCAAAAACATTTTCATGTAAAATGTTGCCAAGACGATACCATATGGCTCGCACTGCAAAAAAGTTATCAGATCTCAAGTAGAGCCAAGCTTCTAACTCTGCAAGCCCTAACTCTACAAGCCCTAACTTTACAAGCCCTAACTTCACAAACTCTACACATTAGTCAAAATATGTGGTCTGGCCGTTTCGTTACTACAAGAACTATTTTATAACAGAAAAGTAATGAACAGTGAATACATTGTTCACCTTACGCCCATGTGACGGTAGATGCAGATGGCAGATGACTAACCCAGTTAAATCAGTATCTTTGTACTAATTGTCAGAACGGAAGGTTCTGTCCGTTTTTATATGAAACAACTAGACATGACTACATGTTCAGTATTGTTCAGCGTTGTTAAATTGTTTACTTTGAAAATGGATTTGGTGATTATAAAATAATTTAAAACCTTTTAAACTTTCGCGTTCCATGATATAATTATGTACTTATACGGGAATTAACGCGATCACGAAATCGTGATATTTCAGGTAACTGCAACTGACTGCAAATTTGATGGCTGCCATTAATTAATTGATCTGGAGTGGACAACTGCTGCTGATAAGTGTTTCTGTAAAATAAATAATAAATGTGCTTGCTCTAAACAAAACATTATTACTTTTTAAATTTTGTATTGTTTTTTTTCTAATCTGCTGTCGTGAGGTTTGCATCAGAACCTAATCTATCGGTCGGGAGGTAAACCAGGTAGCAGGTATAGATGGTTTGGGCCTGAAGGTCTTAGTGGCCCCTCGCAACCAATTTGCATTCTCTCTTACTATTGGTATATTAATAAAACACCTTTATTATAAAAAGTTGTTTGGGTTCTACCAATTCCAACCTAAACACTAAATGTCCACCTAAGAAGGAAAGAATTTAACATGATATTGAAGTCTTCCACAGAGCAAAAAGGGTGACTCTAACCATTTATTATATTCGTTATCAATTTCGTAGAATAAATTTGCAGTTGTTTTTAAGCTAAAATACAGGGTAAGATTTTATCTTTATTTTTCTTTAATTATTTATTTCTTTAAAATAAGTGACATTATTATAACTTTCATTTAATTTAAATCAAATGTAGTGTTTATTAACCACACGGTAAGCATTTTCTTATGTCTGTTGGTTCTTAGACCAATAATGTATGGCAGCTGAACATTGTCCTTAAAGCTCTGTTTTGCAAAACTCGAAACCAATATCTTATACATATTTTCTGAAAATATAATTTCATTGAACTCTTCTTCGAATCTGTTTAGGGTTTTCTTTCCTTCACACAGCTCTGACGTAAGCCCGTTTATAATGTTGTCATGATAACAGAATCCATTGATGCCGCGTTCCAATAAACAAGAAACGATTCGTTTTGCTTACGGATGGTAACATTTTCATTGAAAATTCAACGAAATTTTACCGTCCGTAAGCAAAACGAATCGTTTCTTGTTTATTGGAACGCGGCTTGAATGAGGTCAAAAGGCTGAAAGTCTTAAGATAAGAATTTTAAATGAAAGCTCACAATTAAAGGTTCGCGAGCGCCCTCTATCTCCGGCGAGACACAATCAACAGCAAATGTCGTCGTTAGTATTCTTAATCCATTTGAAGTAGTCCAAGTTATAGTGTACAGTGTGTAGCCGAGTCCCAGTCGTTATCAGATTTAATTTGCAAGTTCCGCAGTTAAACAGAGAAATGGGTTATTGTTACTTCGAATGAAGGCAAGTGGCGCTGATATAACGACGTACTGCTATAGCTATAACTATATTATTAGCAAGGAAGGTATAATTTGATTTTCTGTTCAAAGGAGAAAAATCAATTAACTGTGGGAGTTGTTACTGAGTCTAACTAAATTTATTTTGGTAAATAAGAAAGTTATTCTGAATATGTAAAAAAAAACATTTGTATTATTTTGTCTAAATTTTATCTATTTTGAGGTTATAGGATATTGTTTGGATACGTTACAAGAGGAACCGCTCTTCTTTGACATTGCGACACCAAAACCACCCACGTATAACTTAAAACTCCTGTCCATCCAAAGGTTGCCTGGAAGATATTGCTTCTAGCGATAAGGCCGCCCATTGTGCATTTTGTGTATAAATTGTTTGTGCTTTGTCCTTTTTTTTTGGTGTACAATAAAGAGTATTTATTATTATTTTCTTTATTAACATTTAAATACATATAAATTACATTTTTAAATACATTATTATATAAAAAAATATATTTAAAAATATAAAAAATAGTGTCCCACCGGTATCGGGTACAGGGACCAAGCTACCGGTGGTTAGGGTTCCAGAGACAGAAACCTCCTCACTATGCGTGCCATGTCGAGAAGGACTGCCTTCTGCATTAGGCTCTTGATCCAGCTGCCTAACGTGAGCCTCTGAAGGTGTTGGTCGAGGCTCTTAGCAATTAACCCATGGGCCGAAATGACTATCGGCACAATGATTGCTGAATCCACATCCCACATGTCGACAATCTCGTGAGATAAGTCCAAATATTTTATTTCTTTCTGTTTTTCAGCCTTCAAGAGATTGTCGTCATGGGGAATGGTGATGTCAACAATCATTGCTCGGCGCTCTAATCGGTCTATCACCACTATATCAGGCTTATTGGCAACAATAGTCCTGTCAGTGATGATAGATCGATCCCAGTACAATGTTGCACGACCATTTTCAAGAACTGGGTCGGGCACATACGTGTAGTACGGTAACTCGACAGTCACAAGGCTATATTTCAGAGCAAGTTGCTGATGGACTATCCTGGCCACTTGGTTATGTCTATGCAAGTACTCACCGTTGGCAAGACGAGAACAACCGGAAATTATATGCCTGAGGGTTTCTCCGGGACGATGACATGCCCGACAAATGTCAATCGTGCCATCCTTCAGGATATATTTTCGATAGTTATTCGTCATAACAACTTCATCTGTAATTGCACAGATAAACCCTTCAGTTTCTCCGAAGAGATCACCAAACCGTAGCCAGGACACAGATGCTAATAAATCGACATCGGGCCCATTTAAGGCCCGATAAAAACGTCCATGCAGCTCTTTGCCCTTCCATATCTCCTTACGATCAGTAATATTAAGTACTGCAGGTTTGCGCCAGTTCTCTTTTCCTAGAGCAAGTGGGGTGAGTCCGTTGTCAACTGCCACCACATCCCGATGCACATCCACGTTAACGGAGAGGAAGTAATCTCTAAAATTGCATACCTGGCGATTATGGAGGGTCTTGGCATTTAAAAAACCACGACCCCCACATTTCCGCGGAATATACAATCTCATTACCGACGATCGTGGATGGTGCATTCGGTACGCGGTAAGCAATGTACGAACTCTTCTATCCAGGGCATCTAGTTCAGTCTGAGTCCATCTAAGTATTCCAAAGGAGTAGATTAGGACTGGCATGACCCAATCATTATAGGCCCGCACCTTATTACCGCCTGACAAAAGACTTTTTAATACTTTTTTCAGGCGGCTAAAGAAGCGTTCCTGTAACGATTGCTTCATAATCAATTCATTTACACCTAACGCCTGTGACATACCTAGATACTTATAAGTTTCGTTGGCGGAAAGACATCTAAGGTGTGTGGAATCTGTGAGTTCCATCCCATCAGATTCCACAGTCCTGCCTCTTTTAACATGCATGACTGCACATTTATCCACACCAAATTCCATCCTGATACCTTTACTAAAGGTTTCATTTACCTCTAGTAATCTTATCAATTGGAAATTGCTGCAGGCAAACAGTTTCAAATCATCCATGAAAAGGAGGTGGGATATAACCTGACCTCCTCTCCGTAAACTATAGCCTAGCCCTGAACTCTCCAGCAAAGTACTGAGAGGATTCAAAGCTAAACAGAACCACGAGGGGCTCAAACTGTCACCCTGAAATATACCCCGCCTGATCTTTATATGCTCGCCGTCACCGACAGGCCGCCGACATCCTGGATAGCAGAGGACCGTTCTCCATTGCCGCATACATGCCTTCAAGAAAGTGCATAGAGTCGTATCAATCTTGTACAACTCCATCACTCTCAAGAGCCACGTATGCGGCACAGAGTCATAGGCTTTCTTATAATCTATCCAACATGTCGCCAAATCCTTTCGGTTACGGCGAACTTGTTGGTTAATGATCGCGTCAAGTATAAGGAGCTCTTTAGTGTCACGGGCCCCACTTCTACATCCATTCTGAGAGTAAGCCATAATAGTATTGTTAGTTATATGAGATGTTATCTTCACTCTCAGAATAGATGTTAGTAATTTATAAAGTGTTGGGAGACACGTTATAGGTCTGTAGTTTTTGGGATCCGTGGCACTACCAGACTTATAGAGGAGGTGAGTTACTCCTGTGGTCATAAAAGTTGGAAGCGAGCCTGATTCTAAGCATGAATGGAATTGAGATGCCAAATATACATGTGAGCTACGGAGCCACTTAAACCAAAAGTTATGCAGTCCGTCCGGTCCCGCTGATTTCCAATTCGGCAGCGAACGAACTGCACAAGCTATATCAGTGCTGGAGATGGATATTGGCTCCATGGTATCAATCGACTCACATGATCGTTCAACATCTCGCATCCAATCACCCTCTGTGTGAGTGACAGGCATTGCCCAGATGTTACGCCAAAATGTATTTGTAATTTCAGCATCTGGGAAATGTGTGTCACTCACTACATCAGGCTGCTCCCACCTTCTATAAACCCACCTCTCATCCTTTTGGAATGAACGATTCTGAGTATATCGGTCCACTCTTTTTTTGTATCTTCGTATACGGTTTGCCCATGCATAAACCTTCTGTTTCAGAAAGTCAATGCGTTCTGTGACTCGTGCTGCATAATGACAGGAACTGATACCAGTTCCCGAAAAAGCCCGATTCACAAAACGCATTACTCTCGGACGTGTGTTACCCGATCTGAAACAGATAAGCTTGCCAATGAGTGCCCTCGCCTCAGTGATGCGACGCTCAATCCTGCACTGCCACGCCGGAACAGCAAGCTTTAGCCGAGTAGCGGTATTATTTTCTGCGAATTTAACACCAGCTACTCGACATGCTGCAACAGCTGCACAATACAGAATTGAGTGTATATCACTGAGATCTTTGCTTTCTTCTAAATAAATATTTAACATAGAATCAAGGGCACACACCAGCGCTTTATTTCGTTTATGCATTGGCAAACGCGGCAAACGAGGTCTGTTTTTATAACTCATGGACCGATATTCTCGAATAGCACCTTCCAAAGTATTCCTTATTTGATCATTATACTGATTACTTACAGATGAAGCAGTGCTGTCCTCTCCGCCCTCATCAGGGTAAGGTCATAATAAGCCAGATGGTAATTGTGTAACTATTTGTGAAGGAGGAGAAGCCATAGTGCTAGTCTGCAAGTCCAAGCGCAGCCTCTCAAGCACAGAGTTATCCAACAAATGACATCGTTGGATGGCCCGTACTTGGTCCGATAGTCGTTGCGCCGAAACGTTAACAGTTGGTTCAAGTTCCTGAAACAGAGACAGCATACGATCACGGTACGCAGTGAGGTTAGTTCCTCCCTCTGTAGCCACAAAATATGCTCGCATGACGTTCTCATTTATTAAAGTCGTCCATCTCATGCGACGCACATTACCACCGGTAGCGGGGGCCCTATTCGAAGCCGGTGGGCCTCGGGATCCCAAGCCATTCGGTGGCCGGCCTCTCCCCTGCCGACGTACAGGTGTTGGCGACGTCGGCGGAGAGAAAAACTCGTCACTCGATGTCGAGTTCGACGCCTCAACAGCGGTCGGTACACTTGATGTAGTTTCCGGGGGCCGCGAGGCGGAGCTGAGCGACGAGTCCGGGGATAGTATTTGCGCTTTTGCCCTGGATCTTATAAGCATCTTTGGAATTTTTCAATAATTGTATTCGTTTCGGTTTAATAAATTTTTTCTTGTATGACATGACATATGTCATGTCTTAGTGCTCTATTTATAGCTTGATTTCGTCATTTTTTCCTTGTTTTTATTTTTATTTTATTTTGGATCTGCATTTTCGTTTATAGATTTCTATAATATATGGATTCAATAGAAAGTTATCTTGAAAAATATAAATATTGGAAATACGCTTATAAAAGAAGACTGCCTCTTAGTGTTGCCAGGTTATTATTATTCTCTTTATTAACATTAAATTCATATAAATTACATTTTTAAATACATTATTATAAAAAAAAATATATTTAAAAATATAAAAAATAGTGTCCCACCGGTATCGGGTACAGGGACCAAGCTACCGGTGGTTAGGGTTCCAGAGACAGAAACCTCCTCACTATGCATGCCGTGTCGAGAAGGACTGCCTTCTGCATTAGGCTCTTGATCCAGCTGCCTAACGTGAGCCTCTGAAGGTGTTGGTCGAGGCTCTTAGCAATTAACCCATGGGCCGAAATGACTATCGGCACAATGATTGCTGAATCCACATCCCACATGTCGACAATCTCGTGAGATAAGTCCAAATATTTTATTTCTTTCTGTTTTTCAGCCTTCAAGAGATTGTCGTCATGGGGAATGGTGATGTCAACAATCATTGCTCGGCGCTCTAATCGGTCTATCACCACTATATCAGGCTTATTGGCAACAATAGTCCTGTCAGTGATGATAGATCGATCCCAGTACAATGTTGCACGACCATTTTCAAGAACTGGGTCGGGCACATACGTGTAGTACGGTAACTCGACAGTCACAAGGTTATATTTAAGAGCAAGTTGCTGATGGACTATCCTGGCCACTTGGTTATGTCTATGCAAGTACTCACCGTTGGCAAGACGAGAACAACCGGAAATTATATGCCTGAGGGTTTCTCCGGGACGATGACATGCCCGACAAATGTCAATCGTGCCGTCCTTCAGTATATATTTTCGATAGTTATTCGTCATAACAACTTCATCTGTAATTGCACAGACAAACCCTTCAGTTTCTCCGAAGAGATCACCAAACCGTAGCCAGGACACAGATGCTAATAAATCGACATCGGGCCCATTTAAGGCCCGATAAAAACGTCCATGCAGCTCTTTGCCCTTCCATATCTCCTTACGATCAGTAATATTAAGTACTGCAGGTTTGCGCCAGTTCTCTTTTCCTAGAGCAAGTGGGGTGAGTCCGTTGTCAACTGCCACCACATCCCGATGCACATCCACGTTAACGGAGAGGAAGTAATCTCTAAGATTGCATACCTCGCGATTATGGAGGGTCTTGGCATTTAAAAAACCACGACCCCCACATTTCCGCGGGATATACAATCTCATTACCGATGATCGTGGATGGTGCATTCGGTACGCGGTAAGCAATGTACGAACTCTTCTATCCAGGGCATCTAGTTCAGTCTGAGTCCATCTAAGTATTCCAAAGGAGTAGATTAGGACTGGCATGACCCAATCATTATAGGCCCGCACCTTATTACCGCCTGATAAAAGACTTTTCAATACTTTTTTCAGGCGGCTAAAGAAGCGTTCCTGTAACGATTGCTTCATAATCAATTCATTTACACCTAACGCCTGTGACATACCTAGATACTTGTAAGTTTCGTTGGCGGAAAGACATCTAAGGTGTGTGGAATCTGTGAGTTCCATCCCATCAGATTCCACAATCCTGCCTCTTTTTACATGCATGACTGCACATTTATCCACACCAAATTCCATCCTGATACCTTTACTAAAGGTTTCAGTTACCTCTAGTAATCTTATCAATTGGAAATTGCTGCAGGCAAACAGTTTCAAATCATCCATGAAAAGGAGGTGGGATATAACCTGACCTCCTCTCCGCAAACGATAGCCTAGCCCTGAACTCTCCAGCAAAGTACTGAGAGGATTCAAAGCTAAACAGAACCACAAGGGGCTCAAACTGTCACCCTGAAATATACCCCGCTTGATCTTTATATGCTCGCCGTCACCGACAGGCCGCCGACATCCTGGATAGCAGAGGACCGTTCTCCATTGCCGCATACATGCCTTCAAGAAAGTGCATAGAGTCGTATCAATCTTGTACAACTCCATCACTCTCAAGAGCCACGTATGCGGCACAGAGTCATAGGCTTTCTTGTAATCTATCCAACATGTCGCCAAATCCTTTCGGTTACGGCGAACTTGTTGATTAATGATCGTGTCAAGTATAAGGAGCTCTTTAGTGCCACGGGCCCCACTTCTACATCCATTCTGAGAGTAAGCCATAATAGTATTGTTAGTTATATGAGATGTTATCTTCACTCTCAGAATAGATGTTAGTAATTTATAATTATTATTATTATTATTATCTTCATTTATTTCATAAACATATAAATTACATTTTTAAATATACTTACAATAAAAAAAAAACATAATATATTTAAAAATATAAAAAATAGTGTCCCACCAGGTATCGGTACAGGGACCAAGTTACCGGTGGTTAGGGTTCCAGAGACAGAAACCCCCTCACTATGCGTGCCGTATCGAGAAGGACTGCCTTCTGCATTAGGCTCTTGATCCAGCTGCCTAACGTGAGCCTTTGAAGGTGTTGGTCGAGGCTCTTAGCAATTAACCCATGGGCCGAAATGACTATCGGCACAATTATTGCTGAATCCACATCCCACATGTCGACAATCTCGTGGGATAAGTCCAAATATTTTATTTGTTTATCTAATTATTATTATTATTAACCGCCAAGAAAAGTTGGTTTACTCTTTCGGTGTTACGAATATGACTCAGAAATATCCAGGAAGTAGTGTAAGTATCCCTATTATCATTTTCAAACGACGGGTAATAAACAATAGATTTTGCGTAATTTGACCCGTTGCTACCCTAACTTTGACCAACAACCACTAGAGCAAAAAGTATTCCTAGTCTCGTTACAATGTTGCGCCTATCCTGTCTTAGGTGATAACTGTTCATATTATTGCAACCATTCAGCAGCAGTTCGACCCTTGTATTATTTCATAAATTGAGTTGTGGTACTGTTACGTACTGTATTTCTAGTTGTTATGTTAGGTCTTTACATATAAAATTGGCGTTTAGTGGAACTGGCTACTTCGATCTCAAATATCTGGTGTTGGATTACGGATTCCAAATTCGAACCAATATCAAATTTGGGCTTGTGTATTTATGTTTCGAATTTATTGATTCGTTTGTGATGTCAATGTAAAACGGCGTGAAACCGTTTTATTTTACTTTAACATCGTTTTATTCACAATATGGAAAACTTAAAATATCACCATATTTACGAATAATAGAAATACTAATAAGTAGAGGTTAACTGTGAAAACAAATGTTATTCAAATTATATTGGATTTCTGATTTAAGATCTCTGTTTGTGAGACAAGACGATTTTTGCCGAATATTTTATAGTTGGTGGTACACGCCCGCACCTCGAGCCACACGCCACCTTCGCTTTTACGCCTTTGTGTAAAAATAACATTCATGTGAGCAATAAAACGTTGATTGTCGAGATTTATTGTGTTTTCCTTGACTTTCCTACAAACTTCCCTCTTTGTTAACTTTTATTCGGTGTTTTTCGTACCTAATAAAAAAGGATACAAAATATGATGACGTACAAGTTAACACGACATAATTGAGGAGCCATTTCGTGTGGTTGTGGATTTTGTGTAGTTAGATTGTTGTCGGAGATAGCTAATGTTTAGGTATTTGTAAGTTGTCGGTTTCGTGGTTACATTGCGTTTGGATAAGTTACGCATCGGCAGTAAGTATACTATCGATTTCTGGTAATTCTAATTTAACATTCTTGTATAAATAGTCGTTCAAACAATATCGTTTTAACTAGTAAAAGCTTTAGCCCTAAAAAGGTAAATCATCGTACTTCTCTTGCACACTAATAATTCTACTCTTAAGGCTATCAATTTTGCTTTTTCTTTTCACCTTTATCAAAATTAAAGATATCGTTATTTTCTTAGGCACAGCATGGCTGCAATACTTCGTATATACGCTCCATGCATATTGTATAGCAGAATATGTCGTCGCTGACGTCGTTCGCACGGGAGCAATCAGTTGTTCACTCATCGCCGTCTCCGCGTGTCTAATGTGATTTGTTGCGGCCCGTACATTCCGTACCAACCGTGCCGAGTGCCGGCGTCACGAGGACTACCTACATACAACACTCGGCGCCGCTAAGTGCCGTGGAAATTGTACTGATGCGTTCAGACGCTAGCGTCCAAACCGATATTCAACGAGCACAAACACATAGGCTGTTTGAAACCGAAAGAAGAGTTCGGAAAGGTGTTTCTGAAGTCTTCTTAAAAGAACACTTTTAGAAAAAATATAAATTATAGTTATTAGTAATTCAAAAAAATAATTGAAAATTTCACTTACGTTGGGCACGTGTCACGATAGTATATAATAAAAACTTCTTTATTTATTTGGGTATCACTATCAACTTTACCAATAAGCGGCAGGATGAACTAGTTTCTAGTGACAGATCACAAGATACCTCAGAGGAAATTGTTATGGAGAATCGTTGTGGTAATACAAACTGGTTTCTATTCAACACATGTAACTATTAATACACAAGTTCTATATTTTTACTGATATTATGTGAGCTTAAGTTTGTTTCGTTTAACAAAATGTTAATATTGGTAATCCAATCAGATATCAAATGGTTGGCATCACTTTCTCGTAAGAGCATGTGTGGGTTGCCGGTGCCAGTGAACTAATATCTCAACATGAGTATAATGTGTTGTGTGTTACATCCAAAAAAAAAAATTATAATAATAATTTGTTTATTTTTTATTTTCATTTAGTATTTTCTTATGTGCTATATTGTTGTGTATTTGTATTTGTTTTAGGTTAACTGCTTCATTTTTATTTTTCACTTCACCTTGTTTTCGAGGCCCATCTGTAAACCTCTCTGTTTTAATTTAGTACGTAATTATTATCAACTTTAGTAATAGTTTTTCCTTTATTTTTATATCTGTGCGTGTTCTAAATAAATGTTTTTTCTTTATTCTTTTAGTAAAAATCAATATTGTTTACCAAGGCCAGGAAGTTATGAAACAAAATATTGTCAAATTCTTAGGATTACAGTTAAATAGTAACTGTAACTGGGAATCGATCAATACGATATGCAGTAGGTGAATTAAACAGATTTGTGTATGCTTTAAAACAGTTAAGAAACACAGCTAATGAAGAATCGGCCCTCAATGCTGATGACGGTTATGTAGGTTCGGTTTTGAGGTATGGCATACTGTTGAGTTACCCCCATGTAACAAAATCTTTTATTCTACAAAAAAATGTTTGTGAGCAATAATTGTTGTAGACCTATATTAAAAAATAAAGGATGTTGACATCGGTGTCTCTGTATTATTATGGAAATTGGTATGTTTGTTACAAATAATGAAAAATTATGTTCAAAAGTTAGTCAGGATAGTAAATTCATTAAAAGAGATCCCACTAAACTAAGAAACGAATCATGTAAAAGTACTCTTCGATGGAAAAATAGTTATAAAATGTCCATTAAAAACAAATCAAAATTAAAGTTTTGGCAACGTGAATAGTGCCTTTATATGGCACATAAATAATAATAATTTTATTCTTCAAAAGAAATTAATCCGAATCCTAACAAACATAGAACAAACCGAAAGTTGCCAACCCTATTTCAAAAAATATAAAATACTTACCTTACCATGCATCTATATTCTGGAAATATGTAAATTTGTAAGAAACAACATTACCTTCTTTACAAAACGTGGAGACAAACATGCAAATAGATCGCTTAGACATAATAATAGATTATTGTTGCCTACTTCTAATATGACCCTACATTCAAATAGTCCATATGATGGTAATGTAATGTGTATAAAAATTTATAATGTACTACCTGAATGTATAAAGACAGAAAATAGTGATAAAACATTTTTAAATAAATTAAAACAAATGCTAATTAATAAAGCTTATTACAATATCAAAGAATACATGAACGATAAAGAACTTAAATAATATAATATAATCAAATAATATATATATGTATGTATGTGTGTATGTATGTATATGTGTGTGTGTATGCATATATATATATATATATATATATATATATATATATATATATATATGTGTGTATGTATGTGTATATATATATATATATATATATAATAAAATAAAATAATAATAATATAAAATGATACTTGGACATAAAATAAGTATATAATAATAATAATAATAACTTCACATCACATCTCACACACGGCCGTCTGATCCCAAACTGGGCGGAGTCTGTGCTACGGTGACCAGACAGCTGATGGACATGCTTATGTGTTTCTAAATACATACATTAATTAAATATTTATTACACGCAGACACAGAACAAATGATCGTGCTCATCACACAGTTGTTTGTCCTGGGTGGGAGTCGAACCCGCGACCTCTGGCTTAGCGGTCGGGGTCACTAACCACTAGACCAACAGGTCAATAGTCTATATAGACCCAACATTTAATATAGATTTGATTAGATTTGATTTGAATAATACAAATACATAATCGTTTATTTAAAAATAATTGTTGAAGTGAACTTTCATGTTGATCTGTCGAATGGTGACGGCGTTTATCAACGTAAGTGCTATACATGGTTGCACTATTACATGAAAAATGTTTTATTTATTATTCAAGAGATCCGGCAATAAGCTACTGAGTGATGGGCTCAGTAATATTAAATTATTTTTTTTTAATGCAAAAACCTAATAGTTTAAAGTTTCAATAAAAAAAATTCACATGCCTAATATAGGCGAAAATGTCGAGCTGCTTTTTGATGTAATCACCTATTCTTGGCGAATAAATATCTTATCTCCTTTTGATTTCGGTTCGTCGTCAATCATTTTGGTTTTTTTTTCAATAAAAATAGATCAAACCCAAAGCAGTAGCCCCTACTAGATCTACGCCTGCGTCGTCTTCCATGTTTGCGCTGACTAGCACGCCCGCGAGAATGCGAATAGTTGCTTGGCATGCGTAAGTGCGTGGTCGTTGCTTGCCAGGCTACGTAGGGCTGCTATCCGTCCGGGTTTCCCCGGATTTGTCCTAGTTTAGAGGGCGTCCGGGGAGCGTCCGGGCGGGGTTTCCAAAAAGTGTCCGGGTGAAACCCGGACACTTTGCCAAGGGACAATTACAATTGTTAGATGAATCTTTAACAAGATAAAAATTTAAATGGAATCGGCGGTTTTTTTAAGGTGTCCGGGAAAGAATCTCGATTTCACAAATGTGTCCGGATTTTTTTAGGCTTTTGTCCGGCGTCGGCAATTTAAGTAATGGCAGGCCTAAGGCTACGTGACGTGCGTCTGAACGCACCATACAAAATGTGACAGTCAATTACTTTGTTACTACCTTAAGTTTTTTCTTTATAGAAATGCAATCAAGCAAATGATTTATAATGGAAATTCATTAGGCGTCAAAGGTCGTATAAGGATACAACAAGGAATAACGTCATTTAGATCAACATTATGACAGCAGCAACACGAGTTTACCTACAAGCTAATCGACTTCTCCTATACATAATCGTTTATTTAAAAATAATTATTGAGGTGCCAAGTTTCATGTTGATCTGTCGAATGATGACGGAGTTTATCAACGTAAGTGCTATACGTAAAGACATAGCTATACATGGCTGCACGATTACATGAAAAATGTATTATTATTCAAGAGATCCGGCAATAAGCTACTGAGTGACGGGGCTCAGTCCAATTTTATACTTAAATGTTTTTTTCAGTGGGTAAAATATGGATATTTTATGTAGACTGGAGACTGACCTCGACCACAGTACAGTGCTACAGAACAGTAGGCCAAGTCCCGATAAAAGGAATTATTATTGCGTCTATCTGTCAGTCTGGCCATTCTCATCATATGTATTATTTTAGCATCCGTTTCATAGATAGTCAAAAGTCACAAAATTACATAGATGGTGACACTGTGGCTTCGATAATGTTTTTTGAAACGTATCAGGAAACGGCAAACGAAATTGTTTGATTCCAAGACATATGGACTATTGCACTTAGAACTGCGAGTAGTAGTCAAAATGCATGAATGTGCAATGTGCCTAAGTACACGAAATTGTGTTGAACGTGTGCCAGGTACTTAAGGAAGTTAAATTATCCTAATAGCCGATGGCATAAACAATTAACATACATGAACAGAGAGTGATTGCGAGCGCGTGCCACTTTGGTGTAGCACTACGGCTATTACATTGTTTAGGTCATTTATTATGTTAAAACAATGTGCATAATATGGTGGCACTCTGGTGAACTTATTGTTTGTCATGTCTTTGATATCGCTTAGCACTAAATTGTAAACAGATCTTGTTATTTAAATATCCTACGAACCTCCACTTTGGCCTAAACTATAGTCGTTGTCTGTGAAGTGCTGAGAGACATGATTACGACCACAAGCGCTGTACAATGCCCAAATAATTTCTAAGTGTGCAAATTTAGACTTGATAATATTAAGTATAGCTAGTAAGCTATTAATCAAGACTAATTCGCATTTTAGATCAGGATCTTCGTTAGCACGACTCGCTCTAAATCTACATAAGTAGTGTGCGACTATAACGCGTACGTCAGATTCACCTCCAAACAAGTATTTTAGACTAAATCTAAAGTAGTATTGTCCTGCGGCTTATCTACACACTGTGCGATGCCGCTTATTCTGTGATCTCCGTGTCGCATGAATGGCCACCTGTTGCTTTTCCTTACGCCTCCCTCCTCTTTCACCCTCATGAATGAGATAGGGAGGGTGCTCATTACAGAGGGTTTACGTGACCCGCGACGATGGATGTCACCAGTCCCATTGGTAAGTCATTCAGGAGCCGTGGCTCCCCTGACACATGTGGAAGAAATTTGCAGATTTATATGCAGTGTAATTACTAGGACTGAGATTGAAGTTTCGTTATTGTGTTTATTTTATGCTAGCTGTTTAAATGCAGCTAATGCCGATATTTGGAAAACTTTGAAACACTAATTGTTCTGAAACACAGTAAGCAACAGAAAAACAAGAGGAGGAGGAATATACTCATATTAATACGGTTATAGGCTCCCTTAATTAATAGGCTCCCTTCAATACGTTTGATCTGTACGATGGCTGGCGTATGCGTCATGCTCGGGGCTGGTCATCTCTGGATAGCTTTTACTTAAATATGTATAGTAGTAATTAGCACGTCTATTGATATTTTAGAATAATATTTTACATTGTCCTCACATTTCATTTACGCTTATAAGCAATGTAACCAAAAATTTGTAAAAAATATTTTGAAAAGGAGTGTCTTTGAAGTTTCTTGCCTGTTCTTCTCCATAGGATCTACGTATTGGAATAGACAACTAGCTGACTTAGTCTGACTGACTCCTACTCCTGACAATTCAAAAATACCTAGTATTGGTTTAATTTAAATAAACGGTTTTGATTTTGATTGAATACCAGGAAGTCAGGAACATAACTAAGGGTTCTGTAGATTATCTTAGGACCGAAGATGACATCAAGGAAATAATATATAACACAAGTTTATTACCTTGCAGAAGCCGATTACTGATGGCCTTAAAAAGGGTAATTAGTGTTACAAAAAAAAATAGTTTGGTTGTTTAAATCTTATTATTCATTACTTTTGTGTTGTACTATTATTTGCAGATAAATTTTGAAAAGAAAACAAAAACGTTGCGTAAGCAATTCCTGTGTGCAATGTTTTCTTTTTAACCGACTAAAAAGCGGAGAAGGTTTCCAAGTCAACCCATATTTTTTAAGTGAAAACTTCTTTAGGCACGTTGTGCTCTTTTACTATGGGAAAAATGACCTCGTGACCGTCACGCTAATAATTCATATTTATAATATTCGCTAATCTAAACATTAAGTTCTGTCAGTTCCTTATTAATTAATCTTTTAAAATATTATTAGTTCAATAAAGTACTTATTGTGTGCGCAATTCATGTGGTAAAATAAACAAAAACATAATTGTAAT
This sequence comes from Euplagia quadripunctaria, assembly GCA_963859945.1. NCBI lineage: Eukaryota > Metazoa > Arthropoda > Insecta > Lepidoptera > Erebidae > Euplagia > Euplagia quadripunctaria. The sequence goes on along the minus strand of OY982570.1, from coordinate 24,374,132 downwards.
TCAGGTGAAAACCGCCTATGGTGCTCAATAGCGAAAACCTTTATTCAAAATTTCGTTGACGCGGCACATCGTTTTAAGTTTTCACTTCTGTCGGCAGTCCCATGACTGCCTTCTTTTTTATGTATGACCATAACTTTTTACAGTGTAGTCTGATTTCCATAATTCTTTTTTTATTGGATAGGCTATGGTTCGAATTTAGTCCTGTTTAAATTTCAAATAAAAATTCCAACTATAAGGGTAGAAAAATAGGATACGAATGATTGTTCACCCTTTGACTTTACATCTATGAACCGATTTTGTTGAAACTTAGCAGACATATGTATTTCTAGTGACACTACAACATGACGGAGACTTGTAGTTGATTATTTTAGCTACAAAAAACTAAAAAGTTTTAATAAAAAATTAAACCAACTAACTAATCTCCTACACTAATGTATAAATAGTTTTGAGTCGGCGCCAAATATACAAACAAAAAATTAAATTCGACAAATAAACGCGTCGCCGCTACCATCATTTTACGTACATACTAATTAATTCGGTTGTTTGTATGTTTGGCGCCGACCTGAAAATTATTTATACATTAGTGTAGGAGTTTAGATAGACTAACAAGTTTTTTGTTCACTTTTCAGTTCCTTTCTTCTGTCATCGGTTTAATTTTTTGTTAAAAAGTTTTTTGTATGAAACATCTTCAAGCAGCTACTATTGCAGTATCTATGCAGTCGAACGAATATTTAAATATGTATTACTTTTAAAGCGGAAATAATGTTCTCATTGTCAAGAATCGTGGTTTTTAATTATGTAAGAAAATGCTTTTAATATATTATCAGAGCAAGGCTCGCATGTTTTCATGTCAGTTCAATTTCATGAATAATATATTGAGTCCGGAACACATCCGCCTAGACCTTATTTAAGTAGTCTTGAAGAAGTCAGGTGGGCCTCCGTAAATAATGTCTGGTACATACTATGGGGAGCCAATGACTGCCGATACTGATTGTGATGTGTGTTGGGAGAGTAACTAAAAGTATAATCTCCATGGCTGCGCTACAGTTTTAGAATAACTGACTTTTTAAAGAACTTACCTAAAAGTTGACTTTATATTCAAGCTGGTATACCTGTAAAAATAATAATATCGTTTTATTTACAAATGATAATTTAAATGCCATGAAAAATCAGTAAGTAGTGCAGACAGAGCTCTGACGAAAGTTATTTTAACATAAAAACTTTTTAACAAAAAATTAAACCGACGAAAGAAGAAAGGAACTGAAAAGTGAAAAATAAACTTGTTACCCTAACTAAACTCCTACATTAATGTAAATACCTATGAGTAAACGCCAAACGTAGAAACAAGCTAATTAATTAATACGTAAAATAAAGTGATGTCAGCGACGACCTGACGCGTCTCTTTGTCTAAGTGTTTTCGAATTTAATTTTATGTTTATATGCTGTGCACCGACTTAAAATTGTTTAGGTATTTATTTAGTGTAGGAGTTTAGTTAGGCTAACAAGTTTATCTTTCACTTTTCAGTTCCTTTCTTCTTTCGTCGGTTTAATTTTTTGTTAAAAAGTTTTTATTTTTTAGTTTGTTGTGGCTAAAATATAATAATAATTATTATCATATTCAACAATCTTTTATAAGGTTAAAAGTTCTCATTAAGATTAATTAAAAAGAACAAACACGAAATACATGCTGTAAACCGTTGAGGAGTTCCCTCGACTGGATTTCGGTATCCATTATTAAATCAACTACAGGTTTCTGTTATGTTTTAGTGTCATTAAAACTACACATGTGTGCTATGTTACAACAAAATCGGTTCACAGGTGTAAAGTCAATGGGTGAACAATCATTCGTCTCCTATTTTCCTACCCTTAGGGTTGAAATTTAAATGGGTATTAATTGAATAGGGTAACTTTGAAGTATACCCTATTCAATTAAAAAGAATGATCAAAATCGGACTGCCCTGTTAAAAGTTATGGTCATACATAAAAAATAAAAAAACATACATACGGGTTGACTTGAGAACCTGTTCCGTTTTTTCATCGGTTAATAAATAAAACTGGAAAGATAACTTTTCTGGTATTTTGATCTCACGTTCGTAAATCGTACGTTTAGAGTTATATTTGGGAATTCATTGTACGTAGTAAAATTCTAATATGAAATGTATTTTTAATCGTTTCTTATCTTGTCTATACAACTATTGATCTGTCTGAATTCTAAAACGGTACGTATTATTATGTTGATATTTTTGTTTTAGAGGGCCAGGTATGATGCCTGTGAGCGCACAGGTGAAGTGCACGGTGACGGTGCGGGTAGTGTGGTGATGTCATCATACGTGGATAGTGGATATCCTCTTGGGAATGAAGTGTATTGTGGCGCCTCCGTGTCGATTCGGTGAGCGGCCTAAGACGTCAATATGGCTCGACACATAAAAGAAACATCATAGACAATCATGTCATAATTAGTCTCAGCCGAAAAGGAATGTATTTATTTCAATGAATTATGTTTAGTCAGCAGGTATTTTGTACGCGCGTAGACATTACTTACTTACATTTCATTTCCGTAGTGAAATTCTAAAATGAATATGACTCAAGTGTTATGATTACAGATGAAAATTGTTTTACACCTACAAAAATATAATTGATATATTAGAGTTAAATATTGATTAAACTCGTTAGGAACATAATATACAGATATGCCTTGATATCGAATCTGAAGTAAAATTATTTGTATTTCAAACTTAACATGAAATCAACTTGCAGTTCATCCCCTCCATCAGATTACCCACTTCCGCCTACATTGAGCGGCAAAATGCTCGAGACAAAATATTCATTAAAATAAAGCTGAAAGTCGTATGCAAGTAGTATATCTTGTCCAGCGGACAGCGGCGTACGACCCCAAGACAGCAAGCTACGGTAGGTAACTCCGCATAGTAATTAAAAGATAAGGATGACCTAAATATTTTCTGTTTCTGTTCAGTTAGAGTGTCCGAGTATGTCTCACTTTGAGGATATGAAACCAGTTGTAATGGGTTATTAAATTGTATCCTTCGAAAGTCCCCCAACACTGCGATATCTCAATAAAGTTATTTAATTTGGAAAAGCATCGGCTTTCTACGAGTATTTTCATCCAACTTTGGTCTTCGGGAAAGTTAACGTTTACATTTTAATTATTCTCAAACTCTGTCTTATCTCACTGGATGGCGTAAAACTGCAAAGGGAGGGACACCCCCCCTTTCGGATACAACTAAGGATTGATTTCGTGTTAAGTTTGAACATCCTTGACATAATCTGACTTCTTGATATAGGAAGGGGTATTAAAGCCTTGCCACTCTCACAGTCACACTGGCCCACCGCAAGAAAACAATGTTCCACCTCTACGACAAACTAGTTATGACGTATTCGTACTTCGTTAACGCTACCCACATCACCTCAACGAATAGTGCCTCAAACTCTCAGGCAGGGGCTTGCGGCTCAACGTGACGAACAAAATACACTTTGTAACAAAAATATCTTTATACAATCGGGGCTTGTAATGGCTGATCGTAAAAGAACCTTTAGACATTATCACAAAAATTGGTACTAAGACGCAATGTCAGTGTATTTACTCGGGGGAAATAGCGGGCAAGTTCAACAGCGCTATAAAAATAATGTGACGTCGCCGATATATCGCCACTAAAGTTTTTAAGATTATAAAAATACATATCAATACAAATGAAACAATGTTTAACTGGTACCAAACAAATGCGTGACCAATTATTGCGTGCTCCATAAGTAACAGATTTGTCGTATTTATTTGTGCGTGACACACACACACACAGGCCTTCGAGAAATTAACAAAGTGAGTCCTTGAATTAAAATAACAATTATATTTGTGTATTTTTCAAATTTATTACAATTATATTATATACGGAAGTGCAATAGGATAGAGTGTCATGCGACGGGCTTAGGGCTGGACCTTAGGGCTGTCTGACCGGCGCGGCGGCGGCGTAAGCTGATCAGTGCTGGTACACAAAGTATTTTTTTTACTTTTCATATTTATTCCATCAAAAACACTTTGCTTTTAGCGATAATATAAGGCCGCCCATTGTACATTTTGTGTCTATCATTTCCGTGTAATTTAGTAGTAATTGGTGTACAATAAAGTTTATGTCTATTATATTCTATTCTACGCTAGCCGTCGTAAAACAATTTAAAGAGACATCTATATCATACAGTTAAACGTACAAACACAAAAAGCAAAGTGTAGAAAACCAACTTTTCATATTAAATAACCGGACAAGTGCGAATCTGACTTGCGTACTAGTCCGTACATTGATACGTCACAACTCAGATTAAAAGACAAACTTGACGTAGCATTTAAAAAAGTACTCCCCATACATATCCCATACGTCACAGTAAATTTTCCAAGGGCAAAATTTAAGTATATATTTTTTTATGTGATATAACAACAAAGTAACGACTTCCGCATTTTTTCCTTTACTGATGCTGTGAGACCCTGCTTCTCACCAAATTTTTTATGCTTCTAGGCCAATTAGGAAGTACCTACCCTATAGGTTTTGATTTACCTAAGGTTAAGGGTACCCTATAATTTATCGAAATGGGTTAAAATATAAGGCTTAAATGGCCGTATCGTTTGATTTCGTTGGCTTAGAACGTGTTTTTTTTTTCAGCTTCAAGGGGTCATAGTTAAATTCAATTCGATACCTTTACGCGTTCCTGAGAAAAAACGTCTTGGCAGGTAGACAGACAGACGGACATGGATGGGTAAGGATTGCTATTTACTTTTGAGATACGGAACCCTAAAAATATATTATGATAAATTCAGTTTATTTACATTACCTGAGCGATAGCACTAATGGAACGTTCGGTCGCAAGCCTCGCTCTCGCCCAAAGTGCCTTCCACTGTGCAAAAGCAAAAGAAATATGACCCGAATGCCAATACTGCAAACACATTTATACCTCGGAACCAACCCCCACTAAGAGATCTCACTATGTTTAGGAACCCAACGCACAATTTCCGTTTGAAGAATACATCGAAAAGATTTATGATGGGGTTCGACATTTCAGCGAAATGAGAAAATTTGATTGTTTCCTTCGAAAGCGGTGTTTTATTGTTTACATCAATCAACTTAATTTTATTGCAATAAACTAGGTAATCAAATTAAACTTATAGAGTACCTATGTCACGACTATTTAATCTATACTTATAATAAAACTGTAACAGGTCCAATTCTGTATATTGAAGATATTTTGAATTATTTTTTTGGGGGCACTCTATGATCGATACTGAAGCCATAACTATATTTTTTTTATTTTTGTCTGTCTATCTGTATCATGGCTGCGCATCACGCTGTAACTACTGAACGGCTTCAAATGAAACTTGGCATGATTTGAGTTCATACTACGAGGTAGGATATAGGATACTTTTTATCCCAAAATTCAGGACGGTTTCCTTGAGAGAGGGGATGAAATTCAAAATGTGTACTTCGTTGTAATTCATTGACGCGTAGTCTGATTGCAATCATTCTTTTTTGTTGAAAAGGAGGCATTTTGAAGATTGTGACGTAAGCTTTTTTAATCTAAATTTATATGTATAATAAATCTATAGACGTGGAGTTTGTGTTTGGTGGCTTTACGTAAAAAGTACAAAATAATCGCGGAAAAGTATTATGCGCAAGTATTATGTGTAATTCGGTGTAACATTTATATTTGATTGATCACAATTGGTTCTATGTATCCATAGAAAAAAGAGTTCAATGTTTTCAAGAAAAATATAAACACCGTGCAGCGACATCTATTAGTCCCAATCCCAAGTAATACTAACTATACAATACTTATAACATTAAAATAAATGGTCATTAATTTTTTTAGATATTTATTATTAGCATAGAACACACGCATATCTATACTCATGATAAAACTGTTACAGGTCCAATTCAGAACATTGAAGATATTTTGATGAAGAGATGTTGTGGCGAGGCGACCACTTAAACCATTGCGCCATGTGTGTATAATTTAAACATATACAGTATACCTTTAAGTAAATATTTGTAGTGCAATATCTACACTAATATTATCAAGATTTCATTTTCAATTTGTTTGTTTGCAATGGATAGCCTCCGAAACTATTGGACCAATTTGAAAATTTCTTTCACCTATAGAAAGCTATATTATAAGCGAGTATCATATGCGATATTTTCCACATAAATAAACATCAATTTCATAAAATTTGATGTAAATGACTAGGTACTTAAAGTGGGAAATTTATAACAGCGCTACAAGCGCAATGGCTACTCAGCAAGTAATTTTCTTGAGTATCTTAATATATTCAACCAAAAAATATTTAAAATTAGTTAAAATAAGATTAACTTTTTTTCCTAATTAACATCTAACATAGATGCAAAAGATATACTATTTTTAAAACAAAAATATTTATTGTATACCAAAAATACTAACTTGCACACTAAATTATCAAAAGTTACAATGGAATTTCTAAAATTGATTTCTAACTTGCTTTACAATAATATAATTATGTATGCACGACCAAGTTTTATTACACAGAGCGTACATATAGCCTAGCTTTAGGTTAAAAATATTTATTGTAAAACAAAAATACTAACTTGCACACTAAATTATCAAAAGTTACAATGGAATTTCTAAAATTGATTTCTAACTTGCTTTACAATAATATAATTATGTATGCACGACCAAGTTTTATTACACAGAGCGTACATATAGCCTAGCTTTAGGTTAAAAATATTTATTGTAAAACAAAAATACTAACTTACACACTAAATTATCAAAAGTTACAATGGAATTTCTAAAATTGATTTCTAACTTGCTTTCTTGCGTATTTAGTCATCCTTTCATTTATTTCCTCCTTGACTGTTTTAATGTTAAGGTCGTGGTGTAGTCTATCATTTGTTATGTACCAAAGTGCGTTTGCTATCATACGTAGCATTTTAGATTGAAATCTTTGCAGGATTTCTATGTTCGAGTTTGCCGGTGTACACCATAGTTGCAAACCGTAGCACCATATGGGTTTAATTATGGCTTTTTAGATGAGTAACTTGTTTGTCATTGGCAACTGAGACATTTTGTGCAACATCCAGTACATTTTTCTGACCTGTTGTCCCATTGCTAGTCTTTTGATAAAGATGTGTTTTCTCCATGTGAGTCTCTTGTCTAGGTACATTCCCAAATACTTTGCCTCATCGTGTTGGGGGACTTGAACTCCATTTAATGTGACTGGAGGGCAAATGTCACGTCGAGTGGTGAATGTAACTTGGATCGATTTGGATTCATTCGTCTTGATACGCCAATCTTTAAGCCATTTCGTGATATTTTGGAGTTTTCGGGTAGCTTTTTCTGGGAGTTCGTCAGATGCCAGAACTGCTGTGTCGTCAGTAAAAGTGCCTGTTACAGTGGCTTCGGAAGTCGGCAGATCTGCAGTATACAGAAGATACAAGGTAGGACCCATTACACTGCCCTGCGGTACGCCTGCATGGATTGGACATAGTGTTGTTACTTCTTCGCCATGTTTTACAAAGAAATGTCTGTTTTCTAAATAGATCTAATAAAGTTGTAGTATTCGATTGGCACCGATTTTTCTATCTTAAACAGTAGCCCATCATGCCATACGCGATCAAAGGCCTGTGAGATGTCCAAGAATGCAGCTGTGCAGTATTGTTTCCGTTCAAAAGCATTGTTAATGTTGTTCACAAACCTATGTACTTTTCAATAGTACCATGTTGTTGCCTGAAGCCGAACTGGTGGTCTGGGATTAAGCTTCTTTCTTTTATGATTGGCGATAATCTGCTCAAGAATAGGATCTCCATTACTTTTGATGGTATTGGCAATAAGCTGATAGGCCTGTAAGATTTCACGTCTTCAGGGCTTTTGCCCGGCTTAGAGATCAAAATGATTTGAGCCACTTTCCATTGTCTGGGGACCGTTGAAGTTCTCAATATGGCATTATAGATGTATGTTAAGAAGCGCACACCCTCATCTGGCAATTCTCTTATTATTGTAGCGGTAATCAAATATCCTGTCGTATCCTGGCGCTTTGTTTTGATCGAGTTTCCTAATTGCTTGGTTAACTTCAGATATAGAGAAGCTATTTATTGGCAGGTCTAATTGATGTGTTTCATTAAGTGTTCTCGACACTAATTCAGTCTGAGTAGATCCCTGGTCAGGGTTTGGTACAAACACATTTTTCAGATGGTCAGCAAATGCCAGTGCCTTATCTGAATCTTTTATAGCCCAGCTGCTGTCTGCTTTGCGTATAGGAGGCCGTGTTAGCATGGGGCGCTTGAGTTTGCTTGTCGCTTTCCATAGTGAGTAGTCGGTTGCAGCGCTGGCATCTAACTCTTTAAGGTATGCTTGCACATTTTGGTTTCGATTTTCACTCAGTAATTGGCGCAGTTGGGATGTCAGTGAATTTAGGGCAGTTTTATTCGTTGAGTGCCGAGTTTTCTGCCATAATTTTCGTGCCTTTCGTTTTTTTTGCAACCAATTCTCTAATTTTAGTCGGATGGCTTTGTGATTTGGGGATGGTTTTGGAAGTTTCAGGTGTAGCATGCCAAGCTGATTTTTGTATGCAATTATTTAAATGCTCAACAGCTTCTTCTATGTCCTCGTTTGTTTTGAGTGGTAAGTGTAGGTTTATTGAAGCGGAGATTGACTCTCTGAAATTATCCCAGTCTGTTTTTCTGCTATGTAGTCGACATACGTCGGCAGTTAGGGTTATTGTTCTCTTCAACAGTATTTCGACTGGAGAGTGATCCGACGAAAGTTCAGGCATTGATTTGCATTCGAAGTATGTGCGAGCGATGCCCCTCACTATTGGGAAATCAATTAGGTCTGGTGTCTTTCTTACATCGGTGGGCCAATAAGTAGGTTCACCAGATGAAATACAGCTAAGTTTCTACTGATCTAACGCTCTCAGCAGCTGTCGGCCTTTCGGTGTAACTGTTCGCGAGCCCCAAGATGTTGAAGAATTTCTCGTAGTCGTCTTGTTTTGAATTATGTTTAGGAGGGCTATACACGGCTGGGATTGTGAGGGGTCCAGCCCAGTCCTCAATTACTATGTTTGTTGCTTGTATTTCATTTGTACAATAATTTGCAGTTTCATGGTGTCTGATATTGTTTTTTATTAGTATGGCGCTACCTCCGTTGGCAGTACCATCAGGGTGCGTCGTATGGTATAATTTATAGGAATCAATTTTAAAATGACTCTTCTTGGTGAAGTGAGTTTCTGATATCAGGAGTACGTCAATCTTGTATAGTTCAAGAAAAGTTTTCATCTCGAGGGTGTGTTGTGAGAGGCCATTGGCGTTGCAAATAACCATTTTTATGGAGTCGAATTTGTCAGTTTAGTCGTGAGTGTTATAAGTAGGTTTGTCATATTTGTAAGTTGTTGTATCATTTGCTTTGACATTATTATTAAGTCCCCATTACTGTTATTATCGCTATTATCGGCCTGTGTATTTTAGTTTTGTTTGTCTGTTTTGTTTGCTTCCTTAGTTAGTGCGTCTCTATATGTCTTTTGGCTTTGGTTATTCGGGGGTCCATTTGTATTTTCAGTTTGTTGTGTCGGATTTGGTCTGGTATACTTGCGTTGATTCTTATTTATTTCTGGTTTTCCTGGTAGTTTGACTTTTTGTAGTTCTCTATATACTTGGCATCCCTTGTAGTTTGCAGGATGATTTCCTGCACATAGAACGCATTTTACTTCGCTAGATCTTGTTCACAAAACTTTCAATCGGGAAGATGGTTTCAAATTATCAACAGCGTGGAATCCAGTGATAAAAAACATGCCACCTCGCTTTTATGCGCAGTCAGGTGAACACCAGAATAGGGGTACATCGGTTTGCTTAGAGAATAGGGACACTGTTAGTATAGTATGTGACGTTACATGGCGAAATCAAAATATTAAACATATCGAAAATGTGCGGGTGGATGAAGAACCTTCTACCTCACGATCTCGACGACAGAGGGCGTGCACCGCTGAGCCAGTCAGCCTGTGACCACGGCCAGTGCAAACGTCAGGCAATTCAGAGGTTTGTAATACCTTTTCGTGATCGCGTTAATTCCCGTATAAATACATAATTTTACCTAGAAGAAGGTTACAACTTTCTAAACAGAGCTCCCAGTGTAGGGCAGGGCATTTTTTTTTTAAAAGTGCAGTAGTCTCTTTTATATAACTTCGTTTACCGCCTCATAGGCAGCCTTTTCCCGCAATCAAACTTATAGTCACTAACTGATTTCCACGCGGGCGAAGCCGCGGACACAGCTAGTTACCTACAAAAGCAGCATTATTTTATACTTTTTGAAACAGTCGAATACGTTCGTTTCCCGATACTTTTGCCTCAATAAAACATTAATCGAAAACAGCAACGTCTACCCCAAGATAGGAAAGCAAGGGTAAAGTGTGTCACTGACACACTGTAAAACGAGAACGTTTCATTAAAACACGGAGTAATCAGGAATGTGGTGAATATGTAAAATCGTGGGAATATCAAGACTATTAGAACACGTAGCATTCGCTGTGGGAATTGTAATTAAAAGCTCGCCCTGTGAACAATGCTCATGCCTCTCACACAGTTTAAATCTAGATATTGGCAGAGATTCATAGTACAGTGCTTGCGTTAAGGGCTTTCTGCGTTTCAATTGCTAGATGTTGTACCTATATGGGTTGTTGTTAATAATAAAAATTGATGATAGTTTTGGCCTGAATATAGGTGAATTTATATTTCCTTTTAATACTTTAATACTGGCCGAGACGAGCCGGCTTTTAAACCATGTAGGAATTTATAAGACAGATACAGGAAGTAGGGTGCAAAAGATTTTTGATTGAGTCGTTGACGTGCATCAACAAGTACCCGCAAGCTGTTAAAGTCGCCGGTTGCCGTACATTCGTTCACATGAGCGTGCGAATTTAACAAAAGGATTAGGCCATTTTAATATCATTTTTCACATAGAATGAGATTCAGTAACACTTAATTTTATACAGCAGTTTATTTTTGTATTTTGTATAAGAAAAATATATAAAAAGCGGGAAATAAAAAAAACTGTTTTAACGCCCAGTTTCAACGAATAGAGAACTTGAATTGAACTATGACAGCTTGCGTTCCACGCCCAAGAAACGCTCGTCATGTGAACATTATACAAAAACCCAACGCGCGGCTAACGCCTATCATCTGAAATCTTAACCAAAATTGTAACAGCGATTCTAGTATAGGTACGAGATAAATTGTTAGATGGGCAGGTTGCATCAATTAATGGCTTTGCTTCGCTAAAAGTTCCCACTTTTATTATATTACAACTTTGTCACTGCACAAATAGTTGTCGTCAAAAATCCATCGCTTTACTTCGGTGCACATTTGATGTGAGTGTTGTGACGGTGGCGACTGTGCTATTTATAATGGACGTTACAAATAAAGCGTTCCTTGCCACAACTGCCTCTGCCACCTGCGACGCCGGGAGCAGGGGTAAGGTAGAAGTGAGGGACGGGGGTTGGTCTTATAAATAAACACTGGAACGTCTGATGTTTTTCAATATTTTATTATCAACACTGGCAGGCGCATGTTTCCGTTAAATTAAAATCGTTCGGCGGCACCAGCTGAACTCGTCTATACGATTAGCGGGCGGCGAAGAATACTCAGTCAGCTGTGATCATTACATAAACGTAATTCAAAACTACACAGGTGTTACTGTACTATAAAATAGTTAAATATAACATGTGAAGTAAGATTGACGGAACAGATGGCTCGAAGTAGTTAGTTAGTTAGTGTTCCTTGATTTAAATGAAAATTGTTGGTGTAAGCGGGGCCGGTGATATTAACACAGACGAACATTACCTTTACTGAGACTTATATTACAGTAGCAAATGTTTGTCACAGCTCCAAGTAAATATTGAATGAAATATAACACTTTTAACTCTAAACAAGGCATAAGAGAATAGAGAATCGAGAACGCATGGAAACTCGGTCGGGACGGGATTGATTAGGTCACATACTGAGTTGTATATTTGCTGGCAAATGAAATGGACATCTTGTGTAGATAAGTAATGTATCATAACCAATACTAAACTTAAAATAGGGAAACTTAGGACTAAAGCAGAAAGCTGCGTATTAGGTCACAAGTACGCTAGATTCCAAAACGATTTTTTTAAAGAATGTTAACGAAATCGTGGTGGATCAAAAACATAAATTTTCTGCAAATGCAGTTTTAGTAATTACAGCTGAAATTTCGATTGGCTGCACAAAAAATGATGATTTTTATTTTACCTGTATGAGACGACTCTGGTCCATATCTGGCTGGACATCGAGCTCGCGCCTCGTCGGATAACGTTTAGACATTTACATTTTTATTCAACCGTCGTAATTAATTAATAATACGAAGTGCGAGGCTTTTTGCGGTTACGGTTTACAGTTTTCCTTAAAGAAATAAATAAGTCAGAGCGAGGGCAAGGAGTGCGTACAATATCTGTGTCTAAGTGAGGCAACCTTTGCTTGTATTATTATACGCACCTATCCAATAAAAATAATATCTGTAAAATATTAAAAGTCTTGAGTGCTTAATATTAAAATGTTAGCTCTCCTATTTGAATTTATACCTAAAAATAAGCACAGTTCGTCTTAAATCACTTAAAATATTGACGTAGTTAATCTATTTTATTTGTGTTTGTTGAGAAATAAAGTTATAAATACATACAGTCACTCAAATGTGTTTATAATGGACGGTGTTGGTTTAGTTTTTTTATTTAGGTGTAACTGTGTTCAGGTACAAAAGTGTCACTTGGTCTTGGCAGTAGGTACCTACCCCACTCAGCCGTATAAATTTCAACTTACGACTAAACAATAACATTTCAAGTGACAATACAAATGTATGTCTCACGACCCTTGGCTGAAGTCATAAAGATATACATCGTTTGAAGAGTCATAATAACTATAAGCTTTTTCTTAAATTATTATTACGCCTAGTTATATTAGTAGAACAGTTGGAAAAAACAATTGCAGTCATTTACACGTTCGCTGTCAATTGTGTCAATTCTGTTCTATTTCTCTCTTAACTATAATTGGCTAAATTTTCTTCATACAAGATGTAAACCTTGTACTCTTCGAAACAAGGTCTTATTTCAAATATAAACAAGTAGGTAACATACGTCGCTATCGAAATAAGCAATTTATATGTCGACTAAAGTCTGACACGCTTAAATAAACTTTAATACCACGTAGTGAGAGCTTCTATCCGTTGAATGCCATCTTTTTTGCTCTGTGTTTTTAGAAAGCGTCTTCGTAGGTGTCGATTAAAATAACGTCATCTTAGTTCGTTTTGAACAAGTTTTTATACGGCAATTATACGGCATTTGAATAAATGGGGACTCTTGCTGCGTGGAAATAAAGTTGAGTATACGTTGACAGGTTTTAGTGAAATTTAGTGGCGCTGAGAAATAGATGCCAGTAACAAATAGACATTGTTGCAAAGAAGACAAGGTTGATTTCTTATGAAGAAATTAAGTTAGGTTTTAGTTTAGTGAGTCTGACAATAGAATCGGCACCAATAGCAACTTTAATGGTATTTTAAATTTGAGTTTAATCTATATGTATAAAAATGAATCCCTATTTCCGTCGGTCACGGCATCACGCGTGAACGGCTGGACCGATTTTGCTAATTCTGAAAAAATTAAGAAAGTTTCGCAGAAAATTAGAAAATTTAAGAAAACTTAACTAGGGACTTACGCGGGTGAAATCGCGAGGCGCGGCTGGTATAATATATACATCAACAGGTAATAGAAATATCGTTTGTTAGAGGCGTCAGTAGTTAGGTTAAGAAAGAATTAAAGGCGACATTGTTTTATTTTAGCTAATTCATATTCAGCTAATTTTAGCTATTGCAGGAATAGCCGTAATCTCTGTTACTTCAAAATAAATATTTTGAATTGTATTTTTTCAGATCCAGGATACTGGTAACCTATTTGTCAGGTCAGAGCTTTATTTGAAGTGGAGGTCGTATAACTAACAGACAGGAACGTTCATACGGTTCGGTTAAAATTAACATCTCAAACTCGTTGACACCAGTAGGTAAAGTAGTTACGTCACTTCGTTAGGAAACTAAAGTACTTATATTGAAAACAAAAAACAATTAATGCCATTGACTAAAATGTGTGAAGTTCAATGTGCGGTGAATGACCGATGTTGGGTGTATTGTGTTATGTGCTGGCCCTCACTTCGTCAAATGTTTTTACTCGACTTTAAGTCATTTAACGGAAAAGGAACAATTAAATGAAGCTGAACTACTGAGGCGAGCAAGCTATTACGATAAATGGTAAATAACGAGAACTGTTTTGTTTGTGAGCGAAAATAACGCGGCACTCCGAGCCCTCGCAGCCCTCACTTACTTCGCACTGAATTATCGTAATTCTCGCGCCCTTTTGTGTTGCAAAAGAGCTCAACGCTTAAGGAAACGAAAGTGAATAAACACTTCATTAAATAAATACGTGTTGTTTAAGTAATCATTATAACTAAGTAGACACTACGGCAATGTATCACAACATTGTAAAACTAAGATATTAGTCGTAGGCTTTCCTACAAAATTAACGTACAATATTCTTTGATAATACCGACTTGTAAAGTACAAAGAAAGTGTAATAGTAGCATAACATTATCCTTTATAAGGCTTAGGTTTACGTTATCTACCTTCGGAATCGTCTAATTGAACGGCTGCTCTACGACACTAATGGATTTATTAGTAAGGTTAGACCGATACCGGGGAAAACGAGAACGGGGGGCCGTTCTCGTTTTCCCCCGAAAGTTGTCATGAAAATATAATTTCCACTAGATTTTTAGGTTTCCGTTCCTCAAAAGGAAAAAGAAACCTTATAAGATCACTTTATTGTCTGTCTCTCTATCTGTCTGTCTGTCAAGACCATTTTTCTCAGGAACCCGTTGACGCTTCAAGTTGAAATTCATACCAAATGCGGTATGTCTGCGGTCCCTTGAAGCTGTAAAAAAAATCAAGCTTCTAAGTCAACAAAATAAAAAGATACGGCCATCTAAGCCTTAGATTTGACCAAATTTCAATTCGCAGGTACATCAAAACCTATAAGGTACGTCCCATTGGCCTAGAATCATGAACTTTGGTAAGAAGCAAGGTCTTAAAATCCGAAAGTCGTTAATTTATTGTTATATCTGTCTGTGTGTCTGTCAAGACTCAAGACCCTTTCCTCAGGAACTCGTGGAGGCATCAAGTTGAAATTAACATCCAATAATTATGTTAGCGGGCCCTTGGAGCTGTAATAAAATCAAGCTTTTAAGTCAACGCAATCAAAAGATATGGCTATTAAGCCTTAGGTTTTAACAAATTTGAACATTTCGCTGGTAAATCAAAACCTATAGGCTATTTCCCATTGACCTAGAATCATAAAATTTGGCAAGAAGCAAGCTCTGACAGCACAAGTAAAGGAAAAATTTCGAAAGTTGTTAATTTGGTTTTATCTCACATAAAATAAGTAGTTTTTGTAATTACAAACTTATATTTTGCGGTCAGAAAGTTGAGTTAGTCATAAATCGATCGCAAAGTTAAAAATCTTCGAGACTTGATTCCCGAGATGGACTTACATACAAATTTGTTTTATTACGGAAGTCTCGGTGCGCGAGTCAGTCTCGCACTTGTCCGGTTTTTTAAAATAAAGTACAGTTGTGTGAATAAGTGTCAACAACACAATATTATTTTTAGCATCAGAATCTGATCTTCTATTGTCCTGTTTATTGAAGAGAATTAAACTTTAATACAATATATATCTATGAGTACGGGAGTGCGCAGGCAAGTTCTCGAGCCCAAAGTACTCCAGTGCTATATTTACACGAACAATTTTGAGACATTTTGAGACCCTTTCTAACTTAGAACTGGATAAACCTATTGAAATGAAGTTTTGTATACATCGTAATGACCCTCACACTACTCTATATGCCAAATTTAAACACTCTAACTTAAATAGTCTACGAAAGATTTACGCCTGAAAATCATACATTTTAGTGGTGACTAACTGACTGACAGATCATCTAAAATCGATCCCACCAAAACATTTTCATGTTAAATGTTGCCAAGACGAGACCATATGGCTCGCACTGCAAAAAAGTTATCAGATCTCATGCAGAGCCAAACTTCTAAATACACACGACCTAACTCTACAAGCCCTCGCTTCACCAACTCTACACATTAATCAAAATATGTGGTCTGGCCGTTTTGTTACTACAAGAACTATTGTATAACTTGCAGTACGAGCCATGGCACCAGCCCGGTTAGTCATACCACTGAGCTGTAGTACTGATAGGTACTAGGTACATTAGTTAATGAGAGTGACATTTTAAGGTACAGAAGTGACGGGTTCTTCATTCAAGTTGTGAGAGTTCTTATGTGGGAGAGCCATGCTTCGGCACGTATGGGCCGGCTCGACTCCGCTCGATACCACGGCCTCACAGAAGACCGGCAGTGAAGTAATGCTTGCATTGCTTTTCTTCGAGTGAGTGAGGTCACCGGAGGCCCAAACCCCAACCCCCCCTCCCCCAATGATGGCGCTGTTAAAAAGAACATTACCCCAGGGGGGTACCAGCTGCGCTAGAGTTGGAGAATCCCCCTCTGGGCGTCCACGCTCAGAACACAGTGCACCTGGGCGTGGACGCCCAGGCTGCCCCTCGTACTCTGGGGAGGGCACAACCGCGCTTAAAAGATCTGCTAGGGGCAAGAGCAGGCATAACAAGGCACCCCTTGCCACGCTCACCGTAGACTTCTGCAACATCAGGGGCATACATTGCAACCTCAACGCTGTTCACCACCACCTCGAAACAGCAAAGCCGGCCTTGCTCTTTCTAACCGGGACGCAGATATCGTCTCCAGCGGACACATCCTATCTCTCCTACCCTGGGTACGGTCTGGAGCACTCTTTTGTTCCTAGGGCTGGTGTGTGCGTGTACGTTAGAGACGATATCAGTTCTCGCCGTCTCGGCAATCTTGAAGGGACCTTTCCATCTTGTGGCTCCGTATAGACAGCGACGACCATCCCCGCGTCTATGCATGCCTCTATAGGTCCCATAGCGGTGATGCCGAAACTGACCGACTCTTCGACCACGTCCAAATGGCTACAGACTCTGTGCTGCAGCAGATCCCATCCGCAGAGATCGTGATACTTGGCGACTTTAACGCCCACCACGCTGAATGGCTTGGCTCGCGCAAAACCGATCATACGGGGAGATCTGTTCACGACTTCGCCCTGACATATGGCTTGACACAACTGGTAGCAACGCCTACGCGAATCCCAGATGTAGAAAGCCACGAGCCTTCACTGTTGGACCTTCTGCTGACCTCTCATCCGGACGGCTACCAAGTCTCCGTTGAGGCCCCAATTGGCTCCTCGGACCATTGCCTGATCCGGAGTACGGCGGCACTCACGTGCTCGCCGCGGCCGCGAGTTGCAGGCTGCCGCCGTGTATGGCACTATAGGTCAGCAGACTGGGATGGGATGCGAACCTTTTTTGCGTCCTACCCTTGGAGGCAGGTCTGCTTCAAGCCGGATGATCCCAACGTCGTTGCCGATTCTGTCGCTGATGTGGTGCTTCAGGGAGTGGAGCTTTTCGTTCCATCCTCTCTGATTCCCATTGGTGGCAAATCCCAGCCTTGGTTCGGTCGATCCTGTAAAACGGCGTCCCGCCGAAAGCAGGAATGTTACCAAGCTTGGGCAAATGCAGCGGCAGTACGGGATGTAAAGACCAGCGCATTAAAAAAGCAACTCAACTTTGCCTCCAGGTTCTTCAAAAGAGACATTGTCAGGGCGAAGTCGGAGCACATCAGCAGAATTGGTGAGAGACTGGTGGGTCTCCCTTCTGGAACTCGAGCAATTTGGTCTCTTGCCAAAGCTGTCCAGGGGAATTTCTGTAGACCATCCCTTCCACCCCTGCTAATGGGAGATAATTCGTTGGCTCACGACGCTAAGGAGAAAGCCGACCTTTTGGGCAAACTCTTTGCGTCCAACTCAACTTTGGATGACGGGGGAAACGTATCGCCGACCATTCCGCGGTGCGACAGCTTTATGCCGGAAGTCCACTTCTTCCAAAGCTCAGTGCGTAAAGCACTTCTTTCCCTCGATATTCATAAGTCGAGTGGGCCCGACGGAATCTCTCCCATCGTGCTGAAAACGTGTGCTCCAGAGTTGGCACCGGTTTTAACGCGCCTTTATCGGCTCTCCTATTCCCTCGGCGTCGTCCCGAACTCATGGAAGACACTTTAGTGCACCCGATCCCTAAAAAAGGTGACCGCTCGGATCCGTCCAACTATAGACCCACCTTGTTCTCCAAGATAATGGAATCCATTGTCAACCGCCAGCTCCTTCGGCACTTAGAAGACCACCAGCTACTCAATGATCGACCATACGGTTTCCGTCAGGGTCGTTCAGCTGGTGATCTTCTCGTATATCTAACTCACCGGTGGGCACAGGCGATCGAGACCAAGGGGGAGGCGTTGTCAGTAAGTTTGGACGTAGCGAAGGCCTTCGATCGGGTCTGGCACAAAGCGCTT
Organism: Euplagia quadripunctaria; assembly: GCA_963859945.1. Lineage (NCBI taxonomy): Eukaryota > Metazoa > Arthropoda > Insecta > Lepidoptera > Erebidae > Euplagia > Euplagia quadripunctaria. The sequence continues at coordinate 24,355,559 of OY982570.1, read as the reverse complement.
CTCTCAAAGTTTCCTTCCTATGGGCTTCCCGAGAAATTATGCAACTGGATCACCAGTTTTCTCGCAGACAGAAGCATCAAGGTCGTTGTCGACAGTGCATGCTCCGACTTCAAGTCTGTGAATGCTGGTGTCCCACAAGGCTGTGTGCTATCACCCACGCTGTTTCTTCTGCATATCAATGATATGCTGCAAATCAGCAGCATTCATTGCTATGCCGATGATAGCACGAGTGATGCCCTATATACCGGCCACGCTCGGGAAACGTTTCTCGGGAAACGTCACTGAGAGTCGATCCAAACTTGTGTCTGAAATCGAAGCCTCCTTAGAAGGAGTTTCTGATTGGGGTCGACTTAATCTAATCCAATTTAACCCGACGAAGACACAGGTTTGCGCGTTTACCGCCAAAAAGATACCATTTATCGTGTCACCTCGCTTTGAAAGCACTTCCCTGACTGCCACAGCCAGCATCGGAATCCTTGGTGTCGATATATCGAGCGAAGTCCAGTTCCGCGGTCACTTGGAGGGTAAGGCCAAATATTTCAGGCCCAGTATTTCACCCCGGCCCACCGCCTACAACTTTATAAGGCGCAGGTTCGGCCGTATATGGAATACTGTTCTCATATATATGCAGGAGCGCCCCAATACCAGCTTCTCCCTCTTGACCGCATTCAACGGAGAGCGACTCGAATCATCGATTGCCAGGGTATTTCAGATCGGCTTGACCCTTTGGCGTTGCGTAGAGATATAGCTTCACTCTGCATTCTCTATCGCATGTATCATGGGGAGTGCTCCGAGGAATTGTTCGGACTTATACCGGCTGCAACGTTTCGCCATCGTTCAACGCGACAAAACTTTCATCCCCATCACCTGGATAATTGGCAGTCCACCACTGTGCGGTTCTCCAGAAATTTTTTGCCTCGCACAACCAATATCTGGAACAAATTGTCGCCTGCGGTATTTCCGGACCGATACGACCTTCAAACCTTCAAGAAAAGAGCGTACTCCTATCTCAAAGGCCGGCAACGCACTTGTGACTCTTGAGTTGCAGGTGTCCATGGGCGACGGTAGTCACTTACTATCAGGTGACCCGTCTGCTCGTTTGCCCCCTATAATATAAAAAAAAAATAGAGAAGTGTGCATTTGTGCATCTATATTTCAAATATATGTTTTTAAAATAATATAAAATATTTTCTATAATAATATAATATTACAATAAATATCGTGAGGCACTTACAGAACTATAAGCAATAATATACTACGATTTAGGCATATATAATATATTGAACTCACATAACTTATTGTTTAGTTGCAGACCAAAGCTGTGGATATATTTCTGTACGTTCAGTGAAAAGTGAAAAAACTATTTTTTAATCCAATTCTCGTGTTTCTACGCTCTAAAATGAGAGAGTTAATTTTCGTGTATAATAATGCAAGTCAGCATTTTTTACGGCAATCATTGTGTAAAAAGATACATTTTTAGTCATAACAAAGTGAACTGAACTAATATTTTTCATTTCTTCAATGTGTATTACTGCAACACAATTAATCACTTCTTACACCATCAAAGTGTATTATTTGAAATAAGTGCATATTGGTATAATTTAATTTGTATCAATAAACACATAATACCAAAATAAAATAATCTCGTGAAAAAGCGGTACAATTGCATCTAAAAAGCGTGACACAGAAACAGCCAATACGCATCTTAAATCAGTCGACACCAAACCAATAAACAATGTGTAAAATGGTAAAAATCACTCTACATTGCTTTACACTAAAAACTAAGTAAATAATTGAATAGGATTTTTTTTTTCTAAAAAGCTGTACACAATAACGTCATAATATTTCATGTAGTGAAATATTTTGTGGGTTATTTTCTAACAATGACAGTAATCAGTGTTTTCTTAAGTGTAGTAGAAAAAGAGGGGGACTTTTTTTTAATTTCAAACTCGATTTTCTCAAAACTATGATTTTAGAGAAGACTTTTCACTGAATGTACAGATTTGTGAGTAAGTGACCCTGGTCATACTTGTCGAACAATATTGAATTAGCACTAGTATCAATCACTAATTAATATCGGACAGTACTGCCGGCAGGTGATCGACCTTGGACTTTATGCCGTAATAATCGCCTTAACCACTTAATGAGCGTCATAATAATGTAGCAAACCTGGTTCCTAAAATGATTAACAGCATTCGAATCACACATGTATCCGCGATGGGGTAGGCAGAGGCGTGTTGAAAACCCACTTCTACAAGTTGGTCCCCCTCTCGTAACAGTCCGCCAGCATTGCCACCAACCGCTTTGGCGCTTTGGGAATTAGAGATAGGCAAAGGGGCAGCGACTTCAAACAGACCAGTAGGTACCTAGTGTCTTTATAATGTTACCTATTATATTAAGTGTCACATGTATTGTAGTCTTTTCAATTAAGTTTGTAATCAATTATTTTTCACTTTCCAGTGCCCTTTATTAATAGTCTTTGAAGTCGGTTTAACTTTTTTTTTGTTTTTGGTGCGCAGCTGTCTACAAATATTTAAATTTTTAACATTTAAGTTTACTCACATTTGGGAAACTTCTTAAAACAGAAAACGAACAGTTAACACTTCTATCAATTTGTGAAAATATTGAAACATAAACATAACTTCTAAAACACTAAGACAGAATAAAGTTTACGGATATTATACATTAAAGAAAAGCAGTCAGGGAAGTCTATTTGTCGTGCTAATAAATCGATCTCAACGTACTTACAATGTAGGTACGTACTTCATATTTACTTTATAAATCATAACATAGGACTATATAGAGGACCGGTCGCAACGTGCAATCTGTGACAATACAAATGCAATATTTTCTATTGGGTTTCAGAGAGCAAACTTTCAGTCGAAGTCACAACGGAAATGAAACCAGCTGTCGCCGAAACGAACGCGAATCACAAGCCGAGTGCCGAACTGTGGCCGCGTCGCTCCTCGTTACGTACGAGTCGCTTTGTGGGCTATTTCCCACGAGGTTCCTGTCACAACGGCTTTGCGCTTCGGGGACACCAGGAAATGTAAAACTTCACATTCACAACTTTCACAGCGTCGAACTACTAACGCGAGGAAAAGCAAGTCGAGAATAAAACTCTTACATTTCCAAGAACAATACGAGGGACGTTTACATTATAACAACCTACTTACGTCTCCTTTGCTTTTCGTATGCATAGTGCGTATTTAGGGGTGGCGCTGTGAAACAATAACCACATTATTGACCATTTGTACTTTAAATAAGAGAGTACTTATACATTTTTGAAGTTTAAATTTAAATAATACCGGGACTTAAAAGAACCGGACCAGTGCGAGTCTGACTCGCGCAGTAAAGGTTCCGTAAACAAACAAACTTGTATGTACTCGTAGATAGCACATCCATATCGGGAATCATCATGTGCCTATCCTTGTCTCAATTTTATTTGTGCCTGTGCAACATGTTTTAATCTTCCATTCTACTCTATCGATCGTCATTCCACTGCTTACTCTCTTTCTAGCCATATCTTCTTTCACACAGTCCATCCATCTTTTCTTTGGTCGTCCTCTTCTTTTCATATCGGGAATCAATACTTGAAAATGTTTGCCCGTCTTTTCCGAAAGACAAACTTGATTTTGTGGTTCATAAATACTCTCCCATACATTGATGTACGACAAAGTCAACTTTCCAACCGCAAAATATAAGTTTGGAATCACTAAAACTATTTTTTTATATGATATAACAACAAATTAACGAGTTTAGCATTTTTTCCTTTATTTGTACTGTCACCTTACTTTACTTCCTTACTTCTTACTAAGTTTCATGATTCTAGGTCAATGGGAAGTACCGTATAGGTTTTGATTTACCTGCGAAATGTTAAAATCTAAGGCTTAATGGCCGTATCTTTTGATTGCATTGACTTAGACTTGATTTTTACAGCTTCAAGGAACCGCAGACGTAAGTAAGTATTTGGTATTTATTTCAACTTGATGCGTCTACGGCTTCCTGAGAAAAAGGGTCTTGATAGACTGACAGACAGACGGTCAACAAAGTGATCCTATAAGGATTCCTTTTTATGCTTTTGAGGAACCCTAAAAACAAAAATACAAAAACTTTTATACATTACGTATATATATAAATAAAATGTATGCAAACAGTAAACGTTCTAATTACAAATCTGACCTCACGACATCAAACTAAACAAACAGAAGCATAAAACTTCTATTTCAACCTCGACCAAAGCCCTCACTCACCGCCGCCCGCGCCGCCGCCCTCACAACTTGCTCATAATTTTGCGTGTGTTTAGGTAATTTAACAAATTCTCACTAACAAGTTGCGGGGTGAGCTTAAACTGACAATTAGTTGTGTAAACATAATTAGGTTGTTCAAATGTTCACATGTTCACTACTTTGATAAAAACAATGTATTCATACAAATTACTGTTTTGTTGAAAATATTTATTTAACAACAGTTATTTACTCAACTATAACCTTTCTATCCCACGTATATTTTATATAAGTATTTGGTATGACGAAGCTGCAATACTGCATATACAATGTAATATGCTCAAAGCTCCAAACAGCCACTACCAAAACCGATATTGTTCAAGCAAAATTGTGATCAGTTTCCCCTGAAAATCATTGAACTCGACGAGTGTCAAATGGTTTTGTCAATATTGCCCAGTTGCAGAGGCAGGAATGCGCTTATTTTGTAGGAAACTATGACGTTCAGTACGGCATAACATCCGTGCGGCGTGTGTGCGCAAACTGGCTGCCACATCCACACAGATGTATCTATCTGCGTGGATAACGAGTGTACCCGGGGCGAGGGCGTGCAGTACTCGTTTAGTTAACACTCTAATTGCACTCGGCTCAACTTCGCTACAGTTGATGTAGCGCAGATAGCTTTTGCTCATATCACGTTTGCGTCTTGTATAAGAAATGTAAAGAATACAGGTTAAGACCCAAGGGCTGCTAATCTTATGAAGGCACGTTGCTTACTTTTTGTATAGTGAAAAAGCACTGAACACGCGTAACCGTCAATATATATATGTCAGTTATGTTTTCAGTTCTGAAGTGCAGTCCTACTTACTTTAGTTTTTTACATATTTTTGACAATATGTGTACTTATTTCGTACTATATACCTAATGTGTACATTAGGTATAATATTAAGCGCAATGTTTAGCGGCCAGGTGTATCTATAAAATCTGTAATAATACCATATCTTGTAGTAGTGATTTATTAACCTCTGACACAGTAGTAAGCGGTTACCTGTACCGAAATGCAACAAGTTTCATCGTCACCCACTCAATGTCAACCGCTAATGACAAATGGTAAGTGATATGGCAACCCTCGCACATCGCACCTACGACACACTAAGTAATGAAGCGAGTCGTCACCGCAACAGCGTGTCGCCACGTGTTGCCGACGCGTCACCCTGTCGCCTGTCGCACGTCGCCGCGGGTGACACGTCGCCGTTCACGCGACAAACAGCGTTATGATAATTGCCTCACCTGCGCACTGACACCGACTACATCTCACTCATTCTACCTCCTGACTTAGTTTAAGCACGCTCCATTTAATTGCGACACCAGCTCCATTAAGTAATAAGTACAAAAAGGAAATTTTACATGAAAGCGTTTTAAAGATGTTTGTATTGGGTGGGATTATAGTTTTGAAATTTCGCATATACTTTAAAAGCGAGATAATATTTAGTAATGATAAATAAAAATAGGTTTTTAATGTTTTAGTTTTTGATTCATTGCCATTACACATGCTATGAATGCTATGATACCTACTCTTAGTTTGTTCTGATAGAACCTTTAATTTTATTAAATGGCAGATACATAATTATTCAATTCAATGAATGTAAAAACTACATACCTAACTGTAATTCTAAAAGTAGCTAGTTTTAAGCGGTAATCATATTACTTATTGTTATTTAACTGTTTCCCAACATATAAGTAACTAAGTATGTAAATGTACAGATATGACTAACGAATAAAACAAATCCCATTGAAAACATACACAACTGTGTATATAAGATACCTTTATAGTTGTGAATTGTGCATGAAGAAAATTGTTATAAATGCCATAACATTGTCGTGTAAAGTAATTTTATAAATTAATAAATTGAAACCTAATCCTACATAAGCAATTTTAAGTGATTAAAATAACAGTACTTACATATATACCACCACCACATACATATTACATATATACACATCTGTGATTTGATATTTGAACTTGCATACCTTGGTACTTTGTACGATGTTGACGACATAATAATATGTGTGTGTGTGTGACCAATGTAAAAATCCTTACTAATATCATAAATGTGAAAGTAGGTAACTTTGTTTGTTACCTTTTTACGTCTAAACGGCTGAACGGATCGCAATGAAATTTGGCAAGGAGATAGACATGCTGGGGAATGACATAAGCTACTTTTTATCCCGGAAAAAATGGGATGAATTTGAATTTCCACGCTAACGAAGTCACACATAATGCTTTCGTAGTATATTCTTTAAATAAACTGTATATGCAATGTACATATATACGATTTCAAAAAATGCGTCCTGAATTTTTTAAATTATATTTAGAAAGTAAATGATAGATTTGGGAACGTAGATCACGTAGATTGTAAAAATGCAATAGTAGAATAACCATACATACGTGGGTCACACTGAAAGCTTTTAGAATAGGCCAGTAAGAAAAGCAATCGATGGAAAATTATTTTAATTTTTGAATAATTAATTCTTGGGAAATCTGTAGATGTTTAATGATTTCATATATGTCTTTTTGTTTTTACAAATTGGTGGAAAAGTGTCTGTCGTGCATCGAAATGGATTTGACTTGAGAAAATTTTCGCTCAATGATTTATTACGACTTTCGTCCGGTCTTACTCAACAAAAACGATACGATAGGCTTCGATTAGCATTTCATTACGAAGCCCCATCTCGTGCAACTGTTTACAGCTAGTTTAATGAGTTTAAACGTGGTCGGAGCAAACTCACTGATGATTCTCCAAAAGGACGTCCTTCTACGGCGACTACTGATTTGAAGATAACGTGAGTGCTGTGCGGCTAATGATAGAAGCTGATAGAAGGGTGACATATCAACAGATTCGGGCAGCTTTAGGAATTGGTATGAGTCAAGTACAAAAAGTCTTACATGAACATTTAGGCGTCAGAAAGCTTTGTACTAGATGAATACCTCACAATTTGAAGGAAAATCAAAAACGCCGCGACGTTTGGATTAGTGCCGCTCAATGCTTCAAAAACATAACGGAGGTGACTCGAATCCTGTATATGACATCGTCACAGGTGATGAAAGGTGGATACATTGTTACGAACACGAATCCAAAAGACAATCTGCTGATGTTTCCATTCGAAGATTTGCCGACAAAAGTAAAGAAGGGCAGAAGTCAAGGAAAAAAGATGATAGAATAGAATAATCTTTATTGTACACCAACAACATATTGCCTAATGTAAAATGATGCCTAAACATGATTGCCTCATTCTTTGGATGGACGGGTCATTTCGCAACAATCATTCTGGAAGATAAAAATACTGTTACAGCAGATTGGTATTTAGTCATTGTCTACCAGCTGCGTGGCTGCGTTTGAAAAAGGCGTAGAAGAGATCCCTAAAGAAAAGTGGGCTCACTGCTTCAGTCAATGGTTCCATCGCACGCGACGGTGCTTAGAAAGGAACGGAGACTTCTTCGAAAAGCAATAAAAATATTGACAGGCTTATATATCTTTCCGTTTTTAGGGATCCGTTCCTCAAAAGAGAAAAAAGTAACCCTTATGGGATCACTTTGTTGTCCGTCTATCTGTCTGTCTGTCTGTCTGTCAATACTCTTTCCTCAGGAATCCGTGAATGCATTAAGTTGAAATTAATACCAAATACATAAGTCTGCGGTCCCTTGAAGCTGTAGCAAAATCAAACTTCTAAGTCAACGTAATCAAAAGATACGGCCATTGAAAATAAATTATTATTATTCTCTTTATTAACACCTATAAAACATATAAATTACATTTTTAAATACATTATTATAAAAAAAATATATTTAAAAATATAAAAAATAGTGTCCCACCGATATCGAGTACAGGGACCAAGCTACCAGTGGTTAGGGTTCCAGAAACAGAAACCTCCTCACAATACGTGCCGTGTCAAGAAGGACCGCCTTCTGCATCAGGCCCTTAATCCAGCTGCCTAACGTGAGCCTCTGAAGGTGTTGGTCGAGGCTCTTCGCTATCAACCAATGGGCTGATATGATTATCGGCACAATGATTGCCGAATCCACATCCCACATGTCGACCACCTCGTGGGCCAAATCCAAATACTTCATTTGTTTTTCTTTTTCAGCCCCAAAGAGATGGTATCTACAATCATTGCTCAGCGCTTTAATCGGTCTATTACCACTATATTAGGCTTATTGGCAACAAACAAAACAAACAAAGCAAGCGGAGTGAGTCCATTGTCAACTACCACAACATCCCGATGCACTTCCACGTTAACAGAGATAAAGTAATCTCTAAGATTGCGGTTATGTAGTGTCCTGGCATTTAAAAAACCACGACCCCCACATTTCCGCGGGATATACAATCTCATTACTGATGAACGTGGATGGTGCATTCGGTACGCGGTTAGTAATGTACGGACTCTTCTATCCAGGGTTTCAAGTTACGTCTGAATCCATCTAAGTATGCCAAAGGAGTAGGATAGGACTGGTATGACCCAATCATTATTGGCCCGCACCTTATTACTACCTGACAAAAGACTTTTTAATACTTTCTTCAGGCGGCCAAAGAAGCGTACCTGTAACGATTGCTTCATAGTCAATTCTTTTAAACCTAACGCCTGTGACATTCCTAGATACTTGTAAGTTTAGGTTGCGGAAAGACATCTAAGGTGTGTAGAATGTGAGAGTTCCATCCCTTCAGATTCCACAATCCTTCTTACATGCATGACTGCATATTTATCCACACCAAATTCCGTCCTGATACATTTACCAAAGTTTTCAGTTACCTCTAGTAATTTTATCAGTTGGAAATTGCTGCAGGCAAAAAGTTTCAAATCATCCATGAAAAGGAGGTGGGATATAACCTGACCTTCTCTCCGCAAACGATAGCCTAGCCCTGAACCCTCCAACATAGTGCTGAGAGGATTCAAAGCTAGGCAGAACCACAAGGGACTTAAACTGTCACCTTGAAATATACCCCGCCTGATCTTTATATACTCGCCGTCACCCTTAGATTGTCGACATCCAGGATAGCAAAGAACCGTTCTCCATTGCTGCATACATGCCTCCAAGAAAGTGCATAGAGTTGTATCTATCTTATACAACTCCATCACCCTCAGGAGCCACGTATGCGGCACAGAGTCATAGGTTTTCTTATAATCTATCCAACATGTCACCAGATCTTTTCGGTTACGGCGAACTTGTTGGTTAATGGTCGTGTCAATAATAAGGAGGTCTTTAGTGCCACATACACCACTTCCACATCCATTCTGAGAGTAAGACATAACAGAGTTGTTGGTAAGATGAGATGTTATCTTCACTCTCAGAATGGACGTCAGTAATTTATATACTGTTGGTAGACAGGTGATAGGTCTGTAGTTCTTGGGATCCGTGGCACAACCAGATTTATAGAGTAGGTGAGTCACGCCTGCGGTCATAAAAGTTGGAAGCGAACCCGATTCTAAGCATGATTGTAATTGAGATGCCAAACTTTCATGTGAGCTACGGAGCCACTTTAACCAAAAGTTATGCAGTCCGTCCGGTCCAGCTGATTTCCAATTCGGCAACGAACGAACTGCATAAGCTTTATCGATGTTTGAAATCAATACTGGCTCCATTCTATTAATTGACTCACATGATCGTTCGACATCTCGCATCCATTCACCCTCATTGTGAGTGACAGGCATCGACCAGATGCTACGCCAAAATAAATTCGTGATTTCAGCATCTGGTAAATGAATGTCACTCACTAAATCAGGCTGTTCCCACCTTCTATAAACCCACCTCTCATACCTTTGGAATGTGCGATTCTGAGTAAATCGGTCCACCCTTTTTTATACCTTCGTATGCGATTGGCCCATGCATAAACCTTCTGTTTCAGAAGGTCAATGCGCTCTGTGACTCGTGCTGTTAAATCACAGGAACTGATGCCAGTTCCCGAAAAAACCCGATTCACAAAACGCATTACTCTCGGGCGTGTGTTACCCGATCTGAAACAGATAAGCTTACCAATAAGTACCCTCGACTCAGCGATATGACGCTCAATCCTGTATTGCCAAGCCGGAACAACAAGCTTTGACCGAGTAGCGGTGTCTTTTCCTGGGAATTTAACACCAGCTACTCGACATGCTGCAACAGCCGCACAATACAAAATTGAGTGTGTATCACTGAGATCTACGCTTGTTTCTAAATAAATAGGTAACATCGAATCAAGAGTACACAGCGCTTTGTTTCGTTTATGCATTGGCAAACGCGGTAAACGTGGTCTACTTTCAAAACTCATAGACCGATATTCCAGAATAGCGCCTTCCAAAGTATTCCTTATTATATCTGAGTACTGAGTACTTACAGATGAAGCATCATTTTCTTCCCCTCCTTCAGCAGGATAAGATTGTAACAACAAAGAGTCTGCATATGTCACAATTTGTGAAGGAGCAGAAGTAGTAAGGCTAACCTGCAAGTCCGAGCGTAGCCTTTCAAGTACGGAGTTATCCAGCAAATTACATCTTTGAATAGCCCACACTTGATCCGATAATCTTTGAACCGAAACGTTAACAGCTGGCTCAAGTTCCTGAAACAGAGGCATCATACGATCACGATACGCAGTGAGGTTAGTTCCTCCCTCTGTAGCCACAAAATGTGCTCGCATAACATTCTCGTTCATTGAAGTGGTCCATCTCATGCGACGCACATTACCACCGGTAGCGGGGGCCCTATTCGAAGCCGATGGGCCTCGGGGTCCTAAGCAGGTTAGTGGCCGGCCTCGGGGTCCTAAGCAGGTTAGTGGCCGGCCTCTCCCCAGCCGACGACGGCGGGGACAAAAACTCGTCGCTCGAAGTCGAGCTCGACGCCTCTGCAATGGCCGGGCCTCTTGCTGTGGTTTCCGGGGGCTGCGAGGCGGAGCTGAGCGATGAGTCCGGGGATGGTAAAAGTGCTTTTTTGTCAAAAATGGAAAGCTTGAGTCACAGGAAAGAACTAACTTTATTTTTTAAATACATACAGTAGAACATACTTTAGAATAGGTGGCGCTACTAGTATGTAATGTGTGATATTCTCGATACAAAATAGACATAAAATAACACCCCCACTTATCGCAATATCCACAAAACACAACATAAATTTATAATGTTTAGCTGAACATAAACTTTTAGTTAAAATATCAGCAGGCATATCAGCTGTTGGCAAATACAGTGCTTTAACAATTTTGTCTTTTACATGACAAAAATTATATTTGACATCAATGTGCTTTGTACGTTTATGAAAGACTGGATTTGCACACGGCTTTTGTGCGCCCTGATTATCACTGAACAGGCTGATTGTGTACATCTTATTGGTTATTTCATATTGCAATCTCTTTAGGTATAATGCTTCTCTACATGCCTCAGATAGACCAATATACTCTGATTCAGTGCTAGAGAGGGCTACACATTTCTGTTTTCTACATTCCCACGATATTACACCATCAGATAACAAATAACACATTCCAGTATATGATCTCCTATCTACAGAATTAGAGGCCTAATCAGCATCTACATAGTTTAGTTCGTTTTAGATATTTTAATACTCTCTTTGCATATTCCCAATGCTCCATGGCGTTATTAAATTAACTTAAAAAACTTATAGAGTAACTAATATCTGGCCTAGTTAAAACTGAGAGGTACATCAAACTACCAATTAGTTGTTGATAGGGTACATGACTATTTACATCCACTTGACCTGTATTTATATTTAGTTTGACCTGCATTTGAGAACCACGCTCTGCTACCATTTTTTAAAACCTACTTGCACTGCACTATAGTACCATCTTTTGGTACACCTGCGAGTTTCCACGCACTATTTTTCTCAAACGACTGTAACTCATCCTGCACTGCCTAACCACTGTGCTTTCTCAGGACCTTCCAAGGCTTCTTGCAATGATATCCCATCCGTGAATATGTTTTCATCTTCTATACAAGCACTTGCAAATCCATATCTGTCTGGCTGCTGCCTACGCCGAGGACCTTGTCATGTTGACATTGTCGAGTATTATAGAGTCTTCACTTTCTGTGGTACCAGATTCAGAGCTATCTAAAGTCTCATTTTCACAAGGTAAATACAATTCATCGCTGTCATCTGTGTTCAAGCTTTCTGATTGTTCAAGTGAATCTTCCTGAAGTGTCAAATCTTCTTCCCCCACTGGAACCAAATTCACATTATCTGAACAATTTTCCTGTACCTCCACAACATTCTCTGCCTCTATCTTCTCCAATATTACAACATCTCGACTGGTAGTGATGCAATCAGACTTCGGGTTGTAAATCCTGTACCCTTCATTGGAATAGCCGACAAGGATACATTTTTCAGATTTTTTGTCCCACTTTAATCTCTTTTGTTTCGGCACATGTACCATGATTGTACTACTAAAAACGCGTAAATGACTTACATCAGGCTTTCTGCCTGTCCACATCTCGTAGGGAGTTTTATAATTTAATGATGTGGTCACAGTCCTGTTTTGTAAGTACACTGCAGTGTGTGTCGCTTCTGCCCAAAACCTTTTCTCGAGATCTGCATCAAACAATAGACACTTGGCTTTCTCAACAATAGTCCGGTTATATCGCTCTGAGAGACCATTCTGCTCAGGTGTGTATGGGTTTGTTTTGTGATGTACTATCCCATGTGACATCAAAAAATCATCAAACTTGCTGTTGCAGAATTCTGTCCCATTGTCACTTCTCAAGATCTTTATGCTGCAATTATGTTGATTCTCAACCTCTGCTTCATACTGCTGAAAGCATTTCAATGCCTCATCTTTCGTTTTCAAAAAATAAATATATGTCATACGACTAAAATCATCTATGAAAAGCATAAAGTATCTAGAGCCACCTATAGATCGGTTCTCTATTGGGCCACATACATCAGTATGCACAATTTGTAGCAACTCAGTACTCAGGCCAAAGAAGCGCTCCTGCAGCGTTTGTTTAATATTAGATTCAGGTATTCCCAATGAATGTGATATACCTAGATATTAATAGGTTTCGGTGGCAGATAGAGATCTGAGTTTTATTGAATCGGAAAGTTCGACTCCTTCAGATTCCACTATCATGCCTTTCTTTATATGCATGACTGCACACTTGTCCACACCAAATTCCATTCTGATAGAGTTGCTAAAGTTTTCAGTTACCTTCAGTAACGCTATCAATTGCAAATTAGTGGGGGCTAGTAGTTTCAAATCTCAATCTTTCTGCAACTTATAGCCTAGCCCTGAGCCCTCTAACAGAGTACTGAGAGGGTTCAAAGCCAGGCAAAACCACAAGGGACTCAGACTATCACCTTGAAATATGCCCCACTCAATCTTTATTGGTACATCGCTTGCCGCAATCTGCCGACATCCTGGATAGCGAAGTACCGTCCTCCATTGACTCATACATGACTTCAAGAAAGTGCACAGGGTTGTATCAATTTTATACAACTCTAGCACTCTCAAAAGCCACGTATGTGGAACCGAGTCATAGGCCTTCTTATAGTCTATCCAACATGTCGAACGATTCTTACGGTTACGACGTACCTGTTGGCTAATGGCCATATCCATGATAAGGAGCTCTTTAGTGCCACGAGTCCCGCTTCTACATCCATTCTGAGAAATAGAAATGATCAAATTTTTATTTAAATGTGTAGTAATTTTGAGTCTCAGAATGGAAGTTAGAAGCTTATATACGGTTGGTAGGCATGTAATAGGTCTATAGTTTTTGGGATCCATGGCACTACCGGATTTGTAGAGTAAGTGGGTTATGCCAGTGGTCATAAAATGAGGTAATAACCCTGAATCCAAAGCTGATTGGAATTGAGATGCCAAACGAGCATGTGAGCTACGGAACCACTTAAGCCAAAAGTTGTGCAGTCCGTCTGGTCCAGCTGATTTCCAATTTGGTAATGAACAGACTGCACTACTTACGTCCTCTGTGGCTATTGCAACAGGTTCCATTTTTTGTATACTCTCACATGATCGGTTAACATCTGGCATCCAATCACCTTCTGTATGAGTGACAGGCACCGACCAGATGTTACGCCAAAATGTATTTGTAACATCTTCATCCGGTAAGTGCCCATCACTCACACATGGATCCGCTTGTTCCCATGTTCGGTAAACCTCTCATTTATTATTATTATTATTTAAGCCTTAGATTTCACCAAATTTCAATTCGTAGGTAAATCAAAACCTACAGGGTACTTCCCGTTAACCTAGAAATATGAAATTTGGTAAGAGGCAAGGTCTCAGCACAAGTAAATCAAAAAATCCAATAGTTGTAATTTTTTTGTTTTATCACATAAAAAAATAGTTTTCGTGATTACAAACTTATATTTTGCGGTTGGATTGTTGACTTTGTTCTACATCGCAACCGCAAAGTTAAGTTTATCTTTCGAAAAAGACGGGCAGGTCTTTGAGAATTGGTTCACGAGACGGGCGTACTGAACATCTGTTATTAGGTACAGATTCACCGACGGTTACATGTCCTTTCATTCCATTTATTTATTTTTGTTCGACCATTGCAATGAAGAAAAAATGAACGGGGTACGTTCATTTCTTTTTTGTTTCTGGTTTATGGATAAGGTACATTTTATTTATAAAACATGCTCACAGAGGAAGGATAAATTACTTATAAAAATGCCTAGTGAAACTTAACCATTTATCAGTTTTTGTTCTTAAAAGTGTTATCAGTGTTTATAGCGGTCCTTGAAGTAATGTGCAGAGCATAATTAAATTTGTAACTAACTTGTATCTTTACAAACCTTTATCCTTTACGTAGCATCAGTAAATTATTAAGTTAAGGTTGATTTCGGGGTTTGAGGGTCACCGGCGTCGTGTAAAATGTAAAATGTGTTAAGTTACTGACACGTAACGTGTGTACGTACGTTTAATATATCTTCTTAGACTATGTTAGAATGACAAGAAAAGGCACGGTGAAAGTGTTAACTGTGCAATTTTTTTCCTTATAAATATTTAAAACATGCAGACAAACGACTAACATCTAAGAACGTAGACGTCGAAAGAATTCAGATGTCAAATACAACCTATTTTTTTGCTCAATTATCAAACTCACGTCAAATATTTTCCATATTGTAGTTTTGTCCTAATCTCGGGAATGTGTACCAACAAATGTATATTCCGCTTTCAGAGTCAGTTTTACTACGTCACACATAAAATAAAGACTATTAAGTAAAAAATCGTCAAAGGTGTAAAGAAGACATAACATGCTCAGAATAAAGGGCGCTAAGGAGTTTAGTGTACAATAAACCTGTGCGTTGTAAACGTTCACATATTATCCAGCCCGGATATCCTACACACATACATACATACACCCACTGCTATATATAGCCTCTAACAATGACTTAAACAACGTGACTTTTAGTACCGTCATTCTATGTTTCAATGAGATTAGGTGCTCCTAAAATAGACACATTAAAAGATAATATATTCGTACCAATGTCTGTAAAATGCCAAAAGTTATTTAAAGAAATGTTCGGTGGTTTAGTGCGATTCGTTATCTACTGTCGACATAATTTTAGAAATTCTATAGATATTATTTCAAGTTCCATTATTTTCAAATTGAGATTCAGTAAAGATGACTTTGTTTGAAAATGTAAAACCATATTTCCGCGCCTTAAAAATAGTAACGCGGCCCACGCGGCGCTCAAGTTAGGCCACGTTCGGCGCGGCGGCGGCGCTACCGCGCGTTGAAGTGCGTCAACAAGAACACGCATTTTGTTCAAGTAGTTCACATGCCGCCGCGCGTTTTGATCCGACGCGACGCTTGATTAACACCGCCCATGGCGGCGACGCTCACTTTGAGATCATTGGTTTTCTGTTATTTAAATAAAAGTCCGTATACCATTTTTCACAAAGCATGATTTCGGGGATACTTCATTTTAAACACTTTTTATAATTAAAAATATAACATACAAGAAATGCCAAAAGCACTACTACTTACTTTTATTTCACATCAAAATTTCAAATTGGTTTTAAATATTAATTCAAAACTTTTATAGATGAAAAAATCAATCTAAATGTACATATCAAAAGCTTTTATTTAGCTTCCGTATGTTTATGGTCGCAAATCTCGTCAAGTGCATGCGTAGTTAATGAATTGTCTTGAAATTTTCAATTCAATCTAAATGTATGTTATGTATATATAAAAATTCAGATTCCGTATGTTTCTTGCAGCAAATCTCTGAAAGTGAAATTGTCTTCCAATCTTTATTTTTTTATTCCGAAGTTTCAATAGAAACATACATTTTACATACATTTTCGACTTGACAAATGTATGCGTATTTTATCGACATTTCGATTGATAACGAAAAGTACTGCGTATTTTAGATTAACTTCTAATTTGTCATAGTTACATTTGTGAAATTTTACTAAGCCTAAACTGAGTTTAGTTTCATGATGCCTAAGTTAAGGATATTAAGTTATAAAGTGGCTTTCAGTAAGTCTGGATGTTAAAATGGATGAACCCAATATTGCCGTATCTTGTCGTGTTGCTGTTTCTGACTCAATTCAGAATATTTTATAAATAATCTGAAGCTTCAAGAAGTAAATTCTATTAACGATTTGGGAGTCCTTTTTGAAAATAAACTTATATTTATACCTCATATGGAATGGAACATATAGTTAAAAGAGCAAATATAATGTTGCGCTTCGTGATGCGAAACACCAAAGGCTTTAAAAGTAACACAAAAATTATGTTATACAATAGTCTCGTGCGGAGAATCTTAGAATACTGTAGTGTTCTATGGAGACCTTACTCTGCGGTACACATATTACATCTAGAACGCGTACAAAAACGGTTTTTGTGGCACCTGACGATATTTACAGTTAAAGATTAACTTTTAACTACGTATAGCAGTCGATTGCAATACTTTAGGATGCACACACTGTCGACACGCAGAGATGTAGCTGACGCATTGTTGTTATTTAAATTGGTTAGAAACAATATTGATGCCCCAGATTTGCTGAGTCTCAATAAAGTTCCGTGCTCCCTCTGGATATCCTCGGAATAGTGTGATACCATTATGCCCACCATTGAGAAGAACGGTCTCCGGTTCTAACTCGATCATACCTAGATCTTGCAAAATTCTGAACAGTTGTAGTGATTTGATCGGTTAACACCTTGACAGTATCGACAAACTTTACAAAACTGTTGTCAATCAACTTGCACATGTAAATTTCTAATAATACCTATCTCATTTCAATCCCTATTATGGATTATCAATTAATCTAATTTACGTATAAATGTTTAATGAGTTATTGTTGTTATTTATTGTTGTGTTATATTTTTTAACGTTTTGAGTAAATTAGGTGAAATATGATGATGATTGTTAAATATGTCTCTGCTACCCGTGCGAAGCCGGGCAGGGTTGGTAGTTTTTGATGTTATTAACTTGTTATATATTTATATATATATATATATATATATATATATATATATGTAAATGTTGTTAATATATGTAGGTAATGAATTTTGTGAACATATATTATATACCGTTTTATTTTTTTACAGTTTCAATGGATCGCTGATATAAGTATTTGGTATTAATTTTAAATTAATGCGTCCACGGGTTCCTGAGAAAAAAGGGCTTGACAGACAGACAGACAGACGGACAACAAAGTGATCCTATAAGGGTTCATTTTTTTCCTTTTGAGGAACGAAACCCTAAAAACTACCTCTTTAACTTCTTGAACTCTTCTCTTATTGGATCTTTATCTTTAACTTATTTTAAGTGAACATCCTAAATTAGGAATGCAGTGCAATCCAAAGAAGAACGGACTAAACGAAGAATGACTAATTAACCAATCCATATATGAACAGTATATAATAAGAACCGGTTATCAGGGGAGTGATATCACTTGCCATTTTACCGCAAGTACCTCTTGTAGATAGTAGGACGGAAGCATTAAGGAAGAGGAGTGGTAGGTTGCCACCACTACTACCACACCGGCCTCAGGGTGGTTTACCATACAGTATGAGAATAAAACAGCACTGGTATATAGCCGTCAAGGGCGCTTGTGTAGAGACACAAGCAGGCGAGGAATTTGACATTTTGTGTTCTGTGTATATTCACATGTCCGTGTGAAGGTTCCAATATATTTGAGAATATTGGTTACGTCATGTAATCATAAAACAGGTCTGGTGTGTTTACGCTCCAAAGAGTAACAAGGAAGTGGACAATTCTTAGTGCGAATCTGATGAGCAGTTTTATAACATGAATTAATATGGTACTACGTTCTTTTAATTAAAGTCTAATGAACAAAACTAAAAAGTACCTACGTAACATTGAATTACCACAAAACCTGCGTCTGCGAAAATAAGACGTATAAATGCGTTAAAATAAGAAGAAATGAACTGGAGTTCTAAGAATCGTTGAGTGTTCCTATATTTCGTCATTTATTTAACTTCTCAAAATTAATTTATAGAATTAGTTGAAAGCCAGTTCTAAGCTAAAACTCCTAATATGAGTATCGTGAACTCGCTTGTTTATGAAAGCTTAATAACTTTATTAGGAAGGGTGAAACCGCGGGGTGCAGCTAGTCGTAAATAATAGTAATAGGTTGAAATTTCAATGAGGAACAACCATGTGGAAATAGAAAATTCATAAGATAAAGATACCTTAAAGGAGTCTGTGTTTCTTAATAGGTACTTCAAGAAACCTACAAGATAGATTAAAAAAATAAATGGACGGTTTCACCTCGGCGTTTATGTCACACTAGCTAACCCGACAAACGTTGTCCTGACTAAATTTGTTTTAATTTTATGGGAAAAAGCACTTCCTGTTTCCCCAAGCTCTCCATTTTCCGGCAATTAACCTACTTTTCTTTTCCTAATAACAGCAATAATTTTTTTTTTCACATTTACAAAACATATCCTATAATTAATCAGTTAAACAGCATTTGCAAATTAGTTATTAAATTATAAACGCAGATTGATAAAAATGAAAATAAATTTATGGCAGATCGTAAATGGTTATAATACTCTACAATGATATTGAAATTTTTACTATAGCAAAAACCGCAGAGGTAATAAACAAGAAAAAATCCTGACGCAGATACAAATACGACAAATAAACACACATTTCTAATGTGTGTTTATTTGTCGATTGTGATGATGTATGTGTTCAACACGAGTCCAAGGCGGCTGAGAGAGGTGCAGTGAAACTATTGTTATTTTAGTTATATCTAATCTAGTCTAGACAATTTTTGTTAATGCTATTTCGTTTTAAGCAGATGTTACCATTTATTTGTTTTCCGAAAAATTTTGAACAGTGCTATTTATTTCAGTGATACGTATAAATTTTTAGTTCTATAAGTCGATTAAAAATAGTTCATGTAGAATGTATTAGAAGCTACGTCAACAGCTCGTCCAGAATAAATACTAAATAATAGAGTAATGGGTATCATAAAAGAGTCGTGGAGATAGTAGGAACCATAACGGACTCGTGAACATATTTTAATACAATCTGACGACGTTAACGGTACACTCGCGCGACACAACATCTACTTAACTTTATTGAAATAGATAAAATAAATCTATTCCATCAGGATCGTGTACGCCAAGTTTTCTTCTTGTGTTTGTTCTTTAAACTGAACACTAATGATGTACAAATATCTGTAAATATGATACAGCCACAATCAAAAATAATACGTAACATGCATCGGAGCGATGCGACGGAAGGAGACAACATATTGTTATTGTGACATAAGTTTTGAAAAGATAAAGGAGAACCTTCATCTTTTCAAAACTAATGAGAATGTCTCAAAAGCAACACAAATTAATGCAAATAAAAGACCCTAAAAATAATAAAGTACCTATTTTTAGAATATAATCTAGTTTCACCAAAGCTTAAGAACCAGGCTTTTGTTGGTTAGCAATTTACAATCCGCCTTTACTCCGGTCAAAATAGACATGTTTTTTGAGCTTACGTGACAGTTTGTCAAATATGCAAAAATCACTGGTTTAATCATTCAGCAGGACTCAAGATAACCTGCTGTTCAGGCTTCTGTCTTTGCACAACATTGTTAGTATATTACCACTGTATAATCATGAATACAAATATTTAAAATTAAGCTGTCTGTTTGTAATGTTAAAATAATAGTTTTTTAAGCTCATACAATTATTTGCACGATACCTATACCTAAAAATTAGTTTTTGAAATTTTCGTGTCTCTCTGTCTGTCTGTTTGTTCCGGCTAATCTCCGGAACGGGTGCACGGGACTGGCTCAGGCTTGACTGGCCGATTCAGATAGCTGGTGTTATAAGGAGTAACTTATGTTACTTTTATTTTGGAAAAAGAATTAGGGTTCCGCGCATAATATATAAATATGTCCCAACTAATATTGTAACTGTGAAAGTAAGTTTGTTTGTTTGTTACCCTTCCACGCCTTAACTACTCAACTGATCATCAAGACATTTTGAACACACGTTGTCAACGGTACTGAAAAGGGAATAGGATACCTTTCATACAGAAAACCTGTTCCTCGGGGACAAGTGAACTGGTAGACATCATTGATCAAGAGCTAGTATAATATTATTTGTGTGACGACTGTGCCTAGTGGGGGGTTTCAGTACGAAAAAGAAGTCACATTTACTTGTTATTTCATTCATTCTAGTTTGCAGAAACCAAATACACGACTCTTTCTACAAGCTTTTATTTTTTAATAGCTGTCCGCGACTTCGTCTGCGTAGAACTTCTACTATGCAAACTTTCATCTCTTATTTCATCCTCATCATGTTTAATTTTCGTGACAAAAAGTAGCCTATGTTCTTCTCCAAGGTCCTTCTTAATTGATTGATACTTTATACCAAAATGGGTTCAACGGTTTAAAAGTGAAAACGTAACCGAGAGACTGACAGACAGACAGTGTTGGTTGCGCATTTATAATATAGATTGTAATATTGTAGTAATGCCAATAGAAGTACGAAATATTCGTAGAGGCGAAAACATCTTCATATAATATGTATAATGAAACCAAAACTGCTTTTTATTACATAACTTTAAAGTATACTGCTAATGGTAAGTGATACCCCCTGTCCATTAGGACCGAGGCTCAGGTTACGCATAGACACAATACAAAAAGTAACTTTTAATGAGGCATTTGCCCTTGTGCTTTCTGGATTGAAGGCGACAATCAAAACCTTTCCTCGCCATTCGGTTGTCAGGTCAGTTCTCCGAACTACATACCTTGCTAATTTAGCTAAGTTTGGCTTCCTAAGTTTGGTCGTCATCTCGCTTCTCTCGTGGATCTCTTCGTACCGAATCATATCTCGTAGAGGAACATCCAGGATCATTTTTAGGGAGCGCAAGATCACTCTTTGTCGAGATTGATGAGATGACAACGATTACGATATTCACAACGAGTTACTGTAGTAAGCTGCTCATTTAATTATTGTTTCTTTTTACCCAACTGCCAAAGAAGAGTTATGTTCTTTCAGCGACTACTATGTCTGACTAATTTTTGGCACGCTCTACAGCCTAACCCGTTTGACGGATTTGAACTTTATGAACTGTGTTAGATTCGTCTCAGTTGTGGGAGTGACGTTTGGTATATTATTGAGCTTTTTACATAGCATTTTTAATGCAGCCGTTTTTTTTTTAAATTAATAAGTTCTTCTGTGTTGTTTCGAATATTTTGTTTAGAAATAAGTTATAGACTACAAGGTAAATGTTATAGAACAAAAGTGAAAGTTAGATAATTAACAGTAGACAGAGTGCGCTAACAATTGCTTGTCAGTTACAGAACTCTGTTAACAAATGTACAAGCCCTGCCTCTGAAACAGCTCATCTCTAAGCTAAGAGACAGCGTTCTGTTTAGATTCTCTAACTCAATATACGAAGTTACCTACTGTGATAGTCTCCCAATCAAAATAATGCACAAATAGATCTACAATTTATATGGTCTTCAGTGCTTGAGCTAACACCGTGATTAAAAGTTTTTCTTCTTAAAGTCTTTCAGCTTCAGCAACTCCATCATCATTAAAAAGGGAGGCTTACATATAACGGTGTACACGATTTCAACGTTTCAAGGCTAATAACAACATTGAAAGACTTCCTCGTAAGAGACTTTTTATTTATGTATGACGAATATGCGTGTTGTAGTACTATCACGTTTTTAAACTTCTAAATTGGTTGTATAAAAGTAATAGCTACCTAGTAGTGACGTGCGATGCACGGTACCATAATACTGTATAGTTTAAAGTAATCCTAATCATCCATCCCAAGGTATCAGGTAATCAATATGTACCTACTGTTTAAACAAAATAACTTGAGTTAAATAACACAAACAAATAAACTGTGTTGAAATAAATATTATTTCATATTATCTTTCAACAAGTTTTCAAGCAACGTTCATGACTTGTATCAAATTGCCGCGCCAGAACAAAGCGGGCTTCCGACAACTTCACTAGCGAATAGAAATTTTCAATTAAATTAATTTAAAAGAGCTAATTTGTTCAGAATATTGAAGGCATTCAATTTAGCTAAAGCTTCAGATCCAGTACAATGTTAAGACATTGTGTTGAACGATTGGTAAATGAAACTTTTACTGATCTTGGGCAAAGTTAAAACATTGAAAGCATCGTGTGCTCTTGGTCAATAATAAACTCAGTTCGTTATGTCCTACAAAGTTTCAAGGCCCGAACACAAGGAGTAAAGCGTCTTAAAACTCATTAATGAGCATACGAATTTATGTAATAATAAAGTTTACATTTACTACCAACTCGGGCTGCAATACGACGAACCTTTAATAACAAAACACCTAAGTCTCAATGTCAATATTAAACTTACAAATTGTGTCAAACGGTAGAGGCGTGCGACTTACGGTCCATATTCAATAGAAATAAACTTTCAGCATACTTCAGAGCACGGTAAGTGTTGTTCTATTGCTCAGTTTTGCACCTTCTGAAGAATCAGTTTCGTAAGGCGCAGACCAACCAGATTAAGACCCACCCATGTTAACTATAAACCACATAAATCTGTCCAAGTTGGAAATAAACAAATACTTATGAACTACCAGTTCCCAGATCCTCGGGAACATTACTTTTTTTGGATAAATGGTATCCGATGTCCTTTTCTGTATCCCTAACAACGTGTTTGCAATAAAACAAACAACTCACTTTCGAATTTTTTATATTATTTTAGTTAGGAAATGCTTTGTTTCAAAATACATATGTTGAGGCTTTTAAGTTTCCTTAATATATGCCTTTTTGTAACTATACGGATAATAAATAAGTCTTTACCATCCACGCTTTAAGTGAGTCTGATAAGTTGAGGGTTTCATGTAACATTTTGTAACAGTAATAATTAAATAATACTGTATTTTGTACAAAGTAGATAAAAAACAAGCGTGTCGGCACCTTCCGCCGGACCCTCGTGTCGGGGCCGCCCGTATTTAGCAATAGGCTGTAGGTACATAATTATGCTACCATCATAACGTACATCACATTGACACATTAGCGACGTCGCGTCATGATTTACGATCATATTTACAGTTTATTTGATTCAAATCATGTGCGAGTTCACACATGATACGACGCGATTTTATTGGAGCGTAGTCTTGTTTTGCCGTTGTTACTTATTTAGTCAGTCTCAGACTAAACATAGTTATTTTCTTAAATCTTTACCAGAATTTACAATTAAATCTGTCACACATCATCCGTCATTTATAGCAATACTTGGTTGTTGCGGGAAATCAAATCATGATATGTAGGTAATAATCGAACTACTGGGTCAGTAAGGCGCAAAATAAACCAGCTTACCAGGTATGAGTGTCAAGCTGCTATTGCATTTGATAATTAATAAATATTTAATGAATTTTGAAAGTAAACCATCCTACGAAGAAATATCCTCTCATTACCAATTATCTGTCGCCAGAACTCTTGATCAATGAAAATAATTAATGCCAGCTCTCAGATCTTAGATATCTGTCATCATTAATTTAATCACTACTGTTTCTTCCTAAGACTTTCATTAATTATCGGGTATCAATGATACTGATTTAATTAAGATGCCTGTGTCTTAGTAAAGGTTTGTTTTATAATTAACTCTTATTAGATGTATTCGTCTGTCAGCAATCACGCAAAACTTCAAGGACCCTCACAATTTTGTTTATAATACGATTAAAATGTTGAGCAAATAACTCCATTCTTTACATACTATTTCAGAACACATTGAATAAATTCAAAGAGTGTGGGGAGGAGCAGACTTTGGTCATTCGGTCATGTGAATGTGTCACTTTTTCAGTAAATTTTATGCATTTTAGCAAAAAATTGTACTTTAACATGTTAAAAAAACAAACATTCGTACCGAGTATTCCGTTCAAACTTGTATGTAGGCAGTTCGTCTATCTCGGGAAGATAAGTTTTGATTTACGTGTGAAATTTTAAAATATATGGTTTAAATAGCCGTATCTATTGATTTTGAAGCTTAATTAGAGGTCCTTGAAGCTCTAAAAACCGCAGACATAAATATTTGAGCTTAATTTCAACTTAATATGTCCACGCGTTTCTGAGAAAAAATGTCTTGAAAGACAGACAAAGCGACGGACAATTAAAAGGCAAGTTTACGAAATATGGTCACCACTCACTTGAATTGAAATTTTAAGGTCCTAACTTTTCTGTGGAGGTGGCGAAGAAGACTAAGCAAACGGTCTAGCAACGTACGTTACACTACAAGAAACCAACAATATTTCTAGTTTCATTGCCGTGCACTGTTCATATAATTGTATACTTTAGCAAGTTCAGGTTCAGGAAAGGCCGCAGTAAAGGTTTTTAACTTACTGTAAGTGGTCCTGAAAGCCTCTCTGTTTTACACGTTATTTTTAGGTTCACTCGTAACTAACAATGTAAGCAAATATTTTAAGTCAATTTGAACCTACTTCTAATTATAGTATCGTAATGAAACTTTGTATGTATACGTAGTTCGGATGACAATAATATAATTTGGTATCTTGGAGCTATTCTGTTGAAGGAGCCAGGAGGTGGATAGTGGAACTCTTTAGTGGCTAGTGAACGCCTCGAGTTTAGGCTCATATCATTTGTTTTCAATGAGTCCAACAGATTGGGCTTTTTCTAGCATTTGGCTTGGGCTAGTCTGAAGGTGGATAGTGGAGCTCTTTTTAACTTTTGAATTCAGTTCGCCATTAGAGTGTGTTTTTTAGTTTTACTAGACTATAATTATATTTTAATACACGATTTATCGCGATCTGTGAGCTGATCCGATACCATTTTTTTGTAAGTGAAAGCGATGAAATTTATTCTGAAACATTTCTAAAATAGTTGAAATTTATAAATTTTATCTTTTTAGTCCCGTTTGATAATTGTTGCAATCATAGTCAATTTTCGATAATTCCCTGTCATTTCATAGCGGTGAAACGTTGTGAGCGTGAGGAGGATTTTTAGTGATAAAATCAGTACTAATATAAACGTGACGGTTTCTCCGTTTCATACATTTTTCTCGTGGAAAACTCTAAATAAACAAACCTGGTATAACTGTTTAGCATACCCCAAAGACCTGCAGATTTAAATTTCAATTGGTATTAGACCTTGTAAAAAAAATGCGCTAAATAGTGGTTCCTGTTTAATAGTAATTTATGCAAATTTTTATTTCATGAGGGCCTAACAATTTGTTAAATAGAAAAGAGAGTAAGTTTAACATTAAGTTTAAAATTGTGACACGTGTATTTATAAAAAATAAAAACCGGAATTTTCTATTTAAGCTTAACACGATTCGTGAATGATAATATATATTATTATGTGCATTAGAGGTCGATCTTAGTCATACGGCCAAGAACTTGATGACGCGAACATGAGAACTGCCATTTTTAACTGGAAGTATTGAACCATTTTTTACACCTTCTTTGTTTCAGATATTGTAATGCCAAAGAATAGAAGACAGAAACATTAATGTTTCTTGTGTAACAACTATTAAGCAAAAAGAGTTTTGAACGGATTTTGACGGAATTAAGCGTACGTGACGTATCTTGAGTGTTATTCCAAGCTCCAATAGCTTGAGCTTGGAATAACACTCAAGATACGTTTAATGGATTCCCACGGGATAAATATTTAGCAAAATTATTAATTATGAAACATGTTAACATTATGGATGGCAACAGCGAATACATGTACTGACTGGCCTGTTGGTCTAGTGGTTAGTGACCCTGACTGCTAAGCCAGAGGTCGTGGGTTCGATTTCCACCCAGGACAAATAATTGTGTGATGAGCATGATCATTTGTTCTGTGTCTGGGTGTAATTTATCTATAATATGTATGTATTTAGAAATATATAAGTATGTTTAACAGCAGTCTGGTTACCATAGTACAGGCTCTGCCTAGTTTAGGATAAGACGGTCGTGTGTGAGATGTGTGAAGTTATTATTATATATTATTATGTAGCCCCATAACTAAATTTGGTTTGTGGATTTACTTTGAGTGAAAATTGCGTCATACATATAGTTTCAATGGAAATAAAAGTTAATCTATATTAGATTAACTTTTATACATAACACATAAACATCACATAAAAATTTCGTGTCACTGTGTTTGTGGTCGAACTCCTTCGAAACGGCTCGATCGATTTTAATGATTTTTTTTTGTACATTTGGTAGGTATGAGAATAAGTTGTAAAGTATTTTTCACCCTCCTGCCCCCATTCCCCATTTCTTATCGTTAAAAAAGAAAAAATGGCATTGCAACGCATGTCGGGTGCAGCTAGTAACATCTAATTACTTCCCAATTCCCGTGTTTGGTCGTAAATGTGTGTATATCTATACTACATATAAGGGAGTATTCATCAGAAGAGAGCACTGCATATCAAGATGAGTTTGTGAAAATTCTACAGTCGTTTTCAAACGATTTTAGAAAACCTTCCGGCGCCTCTCCTCCCTTATAAGTTCCAATTAAAAATATAATTACTTAACTAAATAGATGTCACAATGTTAGCAGAAATATACAAAATGTTAGAGGGGTAAAAAAACTGCGGATCTGTTATATTCAAAATTAAAGTCAAATATCTGTCTTATATAAAATTCCTTAAACACCACTTGAAAACGTGTTTTTCTTCTTAAATTAAAAATTATAGATCAACACAATATTGCCGCAGTAATAGGTTAGGTTGTTTTGTCGAAAGTAAAACAAATAAGTTATATAAATAAATAATTACGTGTTGCAAATAGGTAAGATCGTTACGTGGGGTACACTGAAAGTTTTTCGTAACTCATTAATAAAACAATTTACATGTAAAGTAATATATTTACTGCTATTCGAAGTATTCTCAATTACATTTTAAACACTTTTTCATTCGGTCAAACCATTTTTGAAAACGTGAGGACCATTGGTCCAAGGGCATGTTTTTCACGTGCTCGTTGAAAGCTATCACGGCTTCTTCCGGCCCCGTAAATGTCATAACTCTCGTTAAATCATATTTTTTTGGGAAAATAAAGAAATCGTATGGTGCCAGGTCTGTACTATGTGCGGGATGGGTCACTAGTTCTACCTTTTCAGAAGTCAAAAATGACTTTATCTTGTTCGTGTGCGCCGAAGCATTGTCATGGTGCAATAGGATGCGACTTCTTGGTCGTTTTTCCCTAACTTTTTCAAAGACACTGGGCAAACAAATGGTGTTGTACCACTCAGCATTAACTGTCTTTTGTTCTTCAAGTGGGACCGTGCAGTCAGGACCCGCCCGTGAGAAAAAAAAAACGCAATAATTTTTTTGCCTACGTTTCTCGCTGCCTCAATTTTGTTGGTTTGCTGTCGCCTTCGAACACCCATACAGAAGACTGTTGCTTTCTTTCCGACATGTAACAATATACTCATGTTTCATCTCCTGTCACAATACAAAAACAACAAATACACAGCATTTGGACGTCCGTGATCGTACTTTAACAGCATTTTTTTACACCAATGGTTAGGTTAGGTGTTCACGGGCAATTTTCCGCAACTCCACGACGAGGCGCATATTTTGCGTTAGTGGGAATAAAAGCTATTCGAGCCACCCTAACTCCCTTTTACACCAATCAACACGAGTCCGTTTTGTTCTGGGGTGAGTTCATGAGGAATCCAGCGGCAACAAAATTTTCTAACTCTTAAATGATGATGTAAGATTTTTTTAATTTTGCTTATACCAATCCCGGCCGGCCGCAGAAAAACACGGCCAATCAAATTCTGCGTACCAACGCCTTACGGTGCTCAAATGAGGTGCTTCCCTCCCAAAAACATTTTGAAGACGAGCACTGCAGTTAACTTTTAAAATCATAAGAAAATCATCGCCCTAAAATCTTTTCGCGTTAGTTCCATTTTTGCTACGGACGACGACTTCAACTTGTGATAAAAACAATTGACACGCGATTTCCTGCCAATTTTTTTCTAATCAATGATTGAGTTTCTTATGCTTAAAATAAAATATAATGTAACATTCGAAATTCATACATTTATGAACGGCCAGGAGCGCAGAATTTTCAGTGTGCCCTATGTATCTGCCAGTGTCGACCTATAACCGCCCGTTTCCAAATACATAATGTAGTTGAGGCTTGTGAGACGAAACCCGGCAAACTCACGGTCGCTCTTTTAGATCACCAGATAGTTTAAAAATATTTGGTGAAATGTGATAGAGAACGGTTGACTTTTTTCTTAATTTTTTGTTAGGTTATGTGATTAGCAATAAAGCTCAAAAGCAAATTACACGAGTATACTTAAGAAACATTGCATTCCCCATTTCCATAATGCTAAAAATTTGCATAGGGTGTGCGACGTGATTGAAACATGCTAAACACAATACTCTGATCTGTTCTCTAAATTTTTCATGATAAACAATACTTATCAAATAACTTAGTATGTTTATCAGTAGTCTGGATACCATAGTATAGGCTCTGCCTAGTTTGGTATCAGACGGCCGTGTGTGAGATGTGTCAAGTTATTAATATTATTAATAACTTTATGGTTTATGGTTTAATATCCATAATTAGATGATGTTATAGAGCTATCGCTTCGTCTTGGAAACGTTTTATGACTCTATGACTACCGTCATATTTACTACTGATTTTGTAGGGAACACTCGTTAGCGGGGAGGAAAAAACTAAAAATACTATTAACCAAAATGGTTCTACATTCTTGGGGATATGCTGTGTGTGCTTTATTTATCTGAAAATTATATATTAAACACATGTCATTGTGCATAGTTGTAACTTTAAAATATCACTATTAAAGTTATACACATATAACACATTCGATTGTGTACACATAATACGCTGTTATCTTGAGGATGTTGATTATTTAATGATTTGGAGTGTAGTCTTGCTTTCTATTGTATGTTAGGCAATGAACTTAACAAGCGAAGTATGTACATTATTGTCTTAGTCCTATATAGTAAGAGACAGCCAAATGTCGTGTTCCAAAGGACCTAACTTGACTCTTATGGAATTTCAAACTCGCATTTCCTTGCGAAGCGTAGAGGTAATTTTGAGTTGGAGTGGTATGTACATAATGTGGGTTGGGTTTGGCATGTTTTGATTTTTTTCTTTTATGAAAGGAAATAAAGAGAAACGCACTCCGGGCAATGAACGGAATATAGAAGACCAAAATGGCTGCTAACTTGAAGCTCCTTAGTTCAAGAGGAAAGTAATTGTATCGTCAAATGCGGTTCTGTTTTAATTCGTCGATTGATTCGCTTTTATTTAGCGGATTTATGTGTTATTTAGTGTCGATCGTTATGGTCTACCATAAATATCATAATAGCGGATGTTTATGAGCCCCATGGCCCCATGTCAAAGTTATACTTTGCTGTACCGTAAAACGTAATTAAAACGTACATGTATGTATATTGTACACCATCTGTTTCATCCAGGGTACGAACATTTTGAATGATTACATCTGATAATGTAATGTGAATAGAGTCTAGCGCGCAACTTTAATCTCTGAACTGTTCAGTCCTTTGTTGGTGGGGTTCAATTTTTAACTTATTATATAGTTAATAGGTAGATGGTGTCCAAATAGTATGTTAAGTTGTAAATAACCTGAACAACCCTAACGATGTTAACTAGTTTGATTACATAGGTCTTTTGGTATTTGGTGGTGGTATCAGAAAGAAAGAAAGAAAGAAAGAAAAATCAGGCAAGCAAATATTATTTCTCCACATTGATAAGCCGTACAATACACAAGAATAGTTACTACGCGATAGGTACATGTAAGCCGGCGCCGCCGCCGCTCGTCCGCGTGTGAATCACAACTTTTATTCCAGCCACAAGTCTACGAGATTTACGATTTTACCGCGAAACAGTTTTATTTATTTCATGCGAATTCATGTTCACCGGTACATATGTTGTTTAACTGTTATGTTTAAATATTACAGCAACAAACATTGTAGGAAAGTAATTTGGCAAAGTTTAAAATTCTTTATAATGACTCACCGTGGCGCTATGTAGAAAAAATATTGTGTGTGTCGAGCAGCTGGTAGAGATGAGTCGGTGTAATGGTCACACACGTGTTGCACTGGTCACTGAGGGGCACTGCGCGTGAGCGAAGCGGAGCTGAGCGGGCGTCGGCGCGGTCGGCACGCGTGCCCTCACACTAGCGACTGCCGCGCGCTCGGCGCTCGCCCGCGCCGCCTCCGAGTCGGGTGCCACACGCGCGCCGCTCTCGTTACCCAGCACGGGGACAGCTACGGGTACCCGGCAGCTACCGTTTCAGTTGATGATAAAATTTTCTCTACTACTTACTCTAAAAAACATAATATTCAATGTTAAAAAATATAGCAGTTATGCTTCACATTAATTTATATAAAAATTTTAATCCAAAAAATAATCAGCTTCTTTCTTTAAAAAGTCGTCAGTTTCAGAAATTTATGAGTAGCGAATAAACATATTGACGATGTAGTTTTAGATCAAGTAAATGATTTCCAAATATGATAAACATAAAAAAGTTTGTGAACTCGACACAAATACAGTTGTTTTGTGTCTGTATGTATTTCAGTCCATGAACTCAATATATGTAAACTCACTGTATATAAACACTAACAGTCGAGGAACGAGAGACTTCGTCCTGTACCATAATGTACCTTACATTACGGTACAGACGACGTTGAAAACGTGAACAATTATAATCTGTAGGTATGTGTACGTTTAATAGCTACGCAACACAAAATGGGCACAAACTCGATTGTGTACAGCAATGCGAAGTTTACGCGCTCTACGTTGTAACGCTTTAATGCGCCTTGAAAATATTTCAATCAAAAACAAAACTGTTTAGTCCTCGTCCGCTGCGACTTGTCGTAGCGCGACTTGAATGGCGCGCGCCGCTCTGCGATAACGCGTTACATGACCAATTGCTTTTGTGTCCCTACACTACAAGACTTGCTCTGAATATGATGTTCACAAAACGACCATCAAATAAGGTTTTCAGCTTATAAAGAATGTCCTCGAGTTTTAGCTGAATAAGAATATAATATATTTGTTATCTTACCATTACCAAAAGTGTTGTTGTATTCGTTTCGTCGCGCTTGTTAAGTCCCTCCTTTTACTTAATCTTCTCCACTTTGCCTAGTTTTAGATAAACTAGCGTCTAATTCGTATATTAATACCGTAATTGAGGGTTTTGTATCCTCTCTAAACTTCTAAACCAGATTCTTATGAACTCACCAGCCCGGACAGACTGACTACTCTGGAAATTTTGTCTACAAAAGGAGGGCTTATCCCTCGACCTTGTTAAACTGGCCACTATAAATAAAGTTATAGCTGATTTTTACTGATAGTTGTATAGATGTTATCAATAACAACAACATTCGGATATTTATGAGGTTATAAAGGACTCCGACTAAGTCCACAGCCTATGAAATGAAAACACTATCTTTATGGGTTCTTAAGTTCTTAAACTTCTTACAGTTTATAGTAACTTTAAAACTTTCAGATACCTACCAGATATATTTCAGATAGACTCAAAAACCCTTTCAGCGATTAGAAAAGAGCTGATGATCTGAAATGGCTGAACAGATTTTCTTGAATTATAGCTAAAGACACTCTTGATTAAGTCGAAAAAAAATTATTAAAAATCAGTCCATCCCTTTAAGAGGTATGACGACAGACAGACAGACACACAGATACACAAGTTAAACATATAACATATCGTCTTTTTTCGTCAAGTTTAAAAATAACTAGGATTAACGAGATCCTATGTTCGTTTCTCCCAGGTTACACTGGCTGTACTTATCCACACGCACATTCTAGAAGATTTCATTATGATATGTAACATAACACACATGTGATGGTACTTGTAATTACTCGCGGTGTCACTATTTTATAGCCAAACCCAAGGCCTTTACCTAACGGACTGGACGACAGAGGATGAACATCGCTGTGCCAGTCAGCCTGTGATAATGGTCACTGTAACCTGGAAGAAACGTTTATTAGTTTCAAGGAAGATATGCATATGGCATACCTAAACTGTTGTGTTAGTAATTCTGGCAAACATATGTAATTCCTTTAGTTTAATTTCAACTAATCAGTTGAGGCAGCAAGACCATTTCCCGAAGCAAATTGCCTAATTACTAATCTGAGAAACTTGCACGAAAATAAAGTTGTATTTACCATCAAAACAGCTATCCGACTCTTCCGTCGCATAGGCGATAGCAATTAGTAATTGACATCGTACACCTTAATTAGAATTCACGCATTATTTGTTTTCGTTGAAGAGCTCGCTACGTTATATGAAGAGGTTATATTTTATTTTCGTTAAAATATACATATGCTGCTATAATCTGCATGATCTTGATTAAAATTATATTTTGTTTTTCCTAGATTGTGAGTAAAGGGATAATCTAGTGTTTCTAGTAGAAAGTAGAGTAGTAGTTTCTCAAAGTGTTGCCGTGTCTATCTCTATCAAAAGGCAAAGGGACAAAAACCTCGACATGCTAGTTAAGGTATCATTGGCTACTAGTTATGTTGGCATTTAAGCCACGATCTATAACAGAGGAACACAAAGTAATTATCGATCTTCAGAAGACGACTGGCGGCGTGTTCCCTCGTTTACTAAATAATTTGCTGACCGCTTTTATTAATAGCCTGGCATTTATCCGGGTTCACTGAACAACTAATTCATTTATTTCTTTCAATGTCATTTACTAATTAATTCGTTCAAAACATCTATTACAATAGGTCCAACATTTTTGTGTGAGACTCGGTGTGCGCTGTTTTAATTAAACTCCCATAAATATGAATGAACTTGCCTCTAAATCAATTCAAGTTATTCTATAGAATCACCTTCAATTATACATAGAAATGGAACTAGTTGATTGCTTCTTACTCAAACAGTTGAAATATTTTTTGGTAAAGGCATACCTACTTATTGTTAGATTCGTAGGGTAATGCGGAGTTTGTTGTAACATCATCAAAAGTTATTAAATAAAAAAAATAAAAACATTTTAGAGAAAAATGTCTGTGAAAAGGCAATCACACAACAGTTTTTGATTGTAAAGACATCGACTTGCAAGATGAACTATCTAACTGGCTCTCTAGTCCAGTCGGGATAGACATTGAAATAGAAAAAAATAGAGGACGCGGTTTTTTTTTTAAACGTCGTGGGTGTGAAGTCTAGATTTCGATATTCGGGGCAAGCCCGCCATTGGATCGCCGCCATCTTGATTTGAAGTTAAATTTTTCCATTTCCAATCCCCCCCCCCCGACGTTTAAAAAAAAATCGCGTCCCCTAATTTTTTCTATTTAAGGCTATTTTTATGTCTATCCCGACTGGACTACTCATAAATTAATATTTTAAGATTCGTTAATATTATTCTGGAGGACATTTCTAACAAAAATGTCGCGTGTTACAACTTAACCCGTATTTGTGGCCAGTTGTAACTGCAGTGGGCAGAGAAAGAATAATTGCTTAAGATATTTATAATTAGATCAAAACCATGTTGCAAAACTATCTTCATACTTACTTATGAAAAAAACTCGTCAAGTTCTCATTTTTTATGGTATAGGGGGCAAACGAGCAGACGGGTCACCTGATGGTAAATGACTACAGCCACCCATGGGAACCTGCAACTCAAGAGTCACAAGTGAGTTGCCGGCCTTTAAGGTAGGAGAAGGTAAAAGGTGGAAGAGGGGGAGAGGGGGGGGGGGGAAATGAGTTTAGGGCCCCCGGTAACCTCACTCGCTCGGCGAAAAGCAATGCAAGGATTGCTTCACTGCCAGTTTTCTGTGAGGCCGTGGTATCACTTCGGTCGAGCCGGCCCATACATGCCGAGGCATGGCTCTTCCACGTAAAACTATTTACAAGAGTTACATTATAACATAGTTGAACTAGACGCAAAAAATCTAGTTTGTTTCCTTTTTTGTGAAGAAACACTTGCCCATACTTTCACATTTATATTTTTAAAATGATTTCAGATATTTTTGTTGGTCTATCTTATTAACCCCTACCAATATCTTTTAATTACGCATTGTCTTCTGTTTTTCTTCTGCATTATCCTTGCTTATAATCCAGACATCCTTATAAAACTTCCTTACTAGGAATAATTTTTGTGTCGCGATTAGACTCTGGACAATTATTTGTTGATCGCACATAAGTGTGTGTGTGTGTGTGTGGGAATCGAACATAATCGTGGAGCGAGATGATCACTGTAATCATTGCGCCATACGTGCATTTATCAAAATTCATTAGTAATTGAATGCGTCTACAAAAAAAAAATCGTGCCTGCGCTGTTGACTGCTGAGGAGTTCCCTCGTCTTGAGCCAATCTTGGGTGCAGCAGCCAGATCATGGTGGACTTTAGAACAAACTATCATAGATCAATGCATACATAAAGTTTCGTTTCTGTACTGTTGACCTTTGAGGAGTGCCCTCGTCTCGAGCTAATCTCAGGCACAGTAGCTAGGTCATGAGGAAATTTAGGACAGACTATCATAATTCAATGCGTATATAAAGTTTCGTATCTCTACTGTTGACTATTGATAAGTTCCCACGTCAGGAGCCAATCGTAGGTGCAGCAGTCAGGTCATGTTGAACTTAAGAACAGACTTTTATAGTTTATATAAAGTTTCGAGTTTGTGTTGTTGACTGTTAAGGAATTCCCTCGTTTGGATCCAGGTAGGAATAGAAGGTGCAGAAATGTTTTGCCAAATCGTAGCCCTGTATCAAATTTCTTGTTTTTAGGTGGCCTAGAAGCTGAGAAATCGATTTTTAATGGTCTGTCATTTTTCATCAACTAAAGTAAGTTCGAGCTAATTAAGCATATGGGATAGTGAGAAGGTCCTTACGGCGTGTACAAAATTTCATTTCGATAGGCTTTTTAGATTCCGCGTTAAAGGGGGTCTGAAAAAGGCTAGAAATAGTTCGTGTAAACATGGCACTGGAGTGCTTTGGGCTTGAGAACTTGTCCTCGAGTGTGACGAGGGTACCTCCAGCTGAGGTGATCGATTATATTTGGTTTTTGTTCACGATTCGCTTTTATTTTTTGGTTTATGCACTATAGTTACACCAGTTTCATCTGTTTAATAAATCCGTAATGGTGGAAATTGGTATTTTTGATGAAACTCTTAATATTTTCTAAAACTCTTTTCCTGGTAAATTACGTAGTGTTCCTTAGTAAATAATTTTTTTATTTTTCGAGTAGAGGTATGGAGGCTGTAAAAATTAAATTATTGTAATAATGTTTGGGTTAATTTTTACAGGACATTGATACGCCAACTTCTTGATTTCAGTTTGTTGCAACCGAAAGTAATTATTTAAACACTTCAAATAGTATAAATATATCTCTTCTTCTTCTGTTTCTGCGAGATACTTAAAATAGTCTACACTGCATTAAAACAATTGTAGGGACAAATTGTAACGTGTTACAACTTGCTTCACAGTATACTTTCTGATAGGGATTTACGTTTGTAAAAATTAACATAATTTTAGGGAAAATTAAATCTAATTATACAAAGTTTAATAAATTAGAAGTAATAAATATATTAGATAAGATTTTTTCCACGATGTGCCGTTCGGCGAGACATTTGCAGGCTTCGTGTAATACAACTAGTAATGAAGAATTAATTAGTTAAAAAAACCTTGAAAATAAAAGCTGGTATTGTAGGAAAAAATCTAGTGTTACTCTACTTACACCTGCTACAACAAGCCATCCCCCCTCTCCCCTACGTACTTTATCATCATTGTTGACACCCGTTACTGTATTTATTTTTTGTTGTGAGTCTCAAGGTTTCTTTCGCCATAACAAAGTTTTCGATGGCTATTCTATTAGGCAATATTCAGAATTGAACTGCGAAGTGTCCTCGGTCTCTTTACTTTTCTTAAACGTAATACTGTAACATTGCAGTTTGTGGCTAATGAATAAAGATAATTGACCCTGACTAATAATGAACATACAAATCTTTAATGAAAAATGACTGATGACCGCTGGGTCTGCTTTAATGACTCTGTGGCGATGATGATGATGTAGCTGAATTGCTCCTTGAAGGCTGCTTCCAATCACGTAAGGGTCACTACATTGAAAGAATGGGTGTGCAGCTTCTCCCTCTGGACCGTATTCAACGGAGAGCGACTCGAATCGCCGATTGCCAGGATATTTTAGATCGGCTTTAGTCCTTGGCAGTGCGTAGAGATGTAGCTACAGTCTGCATTCTCTATCACTTGTACTATTCTCACTCGCACTCCCCGTTGCTCCGAAGAATTGTTCAGACTTATACCGGTCGCAGCTTTCCGCCATCGTTAAACGCGACAAAACTTCCATCCCTTCACTTGGATAATTGGCACTTTATATCACTGTGCGGTTCTCAATAAACTTTTTGCATCACACAACAAATCTGTGAAACAAATTGTCGCCTGTGGTATTTCCGGACCGATACGACCATCAAACCTTCAAGAAAAGAACGTACTAAGGAGTACGTTCTTTTCTTGAAACTTACTTCTACTTACTTTCTAGTTCAACTATGTTATAATGTAACTCTTGTGAATGGTTTCACGTGGAAGAGCCATGCCTCGGCACGTATGGGCCGGCTCGACCGAAGTGATACCACGGCCTCACAGAAAACTGGCAGTGAAGCAATACTTGCATTGCTGTTCGCCGAGCAAGTGAGGTTACCGGAGGCCCTAAACCCTTTTACCTTCTCCTACCTTAAAGGTCGGCAACGCACTTGTGACCCTTGAGTTGCAGGTGTCCATGGGCAGCGGTAGTCACTTACCATCAGGTGACCCGTCTGCTAGTTTGTCCCAAAACAATAAAATATACACTTTATTTAAAATAAGCTATGCTTTTTGTGTTCTATAAACTTATTTACGGGTTTTTTTAATTCAAATCCTCAAATCAGCGAAATATGGACATACTTCGGTGCGTACTTATAAAGTTTAAGTCATAAAGTGCTCTAAATTGCTTGGTTTTTTTTTAAATTAAAAATTATAGAACAATACCATGTCTAAAATAAAATTATTATAACAATAAATAACAAATAATACTGAGTGACAAATAGTTAAGACCCAATCTGCCAGTGTCGATCTATGAGCGCCTGTATCCAAATAGTTGAGTTGATGTACTACTTCTAATGTAAGTTATGTACTTTTACTATATCACATAGCAATATTACGTTTGAGAACAAAGTTCTGTGCTAAAGTAGCACCTATAACTAGGTACTTTCTTAATTTAATTGATGGGAAACTTCCATCACTGAACATTCCAATTTAATCAAAACATTTGTGAAAATGGTATTTAGCTAGGTACTATAGTGTCGTATATTATTTCACGTTGTACATCATTCCGGCTACAAAAAACAAGAAGGAACTTTCTCTATAATGGATTGATCTTGGGATACAGAGTGAGCTATAATATACAGATTTATAGCAACGAATTTTGTACTAAATAGTAAGCTGTCTGATCCCCTGAAGGTGTAGATAATTCAGGCTCAAGGTAAAACAAACAAGTTAAGGCCATTTAAGTAACAACTATTAAATTAACGTAAACTTATCCAAATCTGTTAGAGTACTTTTTATTGATTAGATTATTCAATTTAACTAGATAAGGCAGTGCAGATTTCTGCTCGACTGAACACCGTTGATTGACGATGACTGTTGCACGGAACTATAATATCTATACTTCTAAAAAAACTGTAACAGGTCCAATTGTGTACATTGAAGATTTTTGAAAATGTTTCTATAATCGGTACTGAAGCCAAAACTATTTGTTCAATATTCAATAAAATAATATACAATAATATAAAAAAAGGCTTATGTTGTAAACTTAAATAGGACAACAATTCAATTAATGCCAAATAAGTTTTTAGTGTTAAGTAAAATAATTACCAGGGCCGGCCCTAGATGGCGTAAGCGTCAAAATAAATCGCACTATGGTTTGGTTCACAGTCATTGTATATAAGCATACACAGCTGTTCAATAAATGTCTCGCTCTGAGGTACTACCGTAGTTTTATTGGAGTATCCCTGGAATCTAGGCACTTTGTACCGATATTGTACATGGTCCTTACGAGTCGAAGGGCGTTTTTGGAAGAACACAAATTAAAGCCAGTGCAGTAGAAGTTTAACATTGTTTACGTTTATTGAATACGACGGCAACTTGGCGCTAGTGGTATGAACGATTTATGAAGACC
This sequence comes from Euplagia quadripunctaria, assembly GCA_963859945.1. Lineage (NCBI taxonomy): Eukaryota > Metazoa > Arthropoda > Insecta > Lepidoptera > Erebidae > Euplagia > Euplagia quadripunctaria. The sequence goes on along the minus strand of OY982570.1, from coordinate 24,316,704 downwards.
GAATAAAAATCTGGTGTTGCGGATTTATTGCTGCTGTTGGAGGTTCGAGTTTGAAGTGTAGCAGTGGAACATCAAACCGATTGCGTGAGTAACGAAGTGCAAAAGTGGACTTAATACTGTGAGTACAATTTAAGTGTTTATTAAAATCGTGCTAAGTGTTAAAGACTTTGAAAAATACAAGTTAATGCATGAACTTAGAAAAGTTAAGGCGGTTGTCTGGGACTTAGAATAGTTTCGATAAAAACGAAGAGACGGGGAACCTATGCTGGATTTTGGAGCGGTGTACAAGTTACAAAAAACACTTAGAAAAATTCACTCCAAAAAACACTTAGAAAAATATTACCGATTGCACTTGAACTTTCAAAGCTGTTGACACTTAGAATAATCACGCCAGTTCGGACTTAGAAAAGTTTACTCTCCACGGCACTTGTAAAAATTTGGCGAGTTGGTCTTTAGACATTTTAATTTTAGAATTTACACTTAGACTACAATTTGAACATATCATGGAAAAGGAACTAAGACAGTTAAAAGACATCAAAAGACAGATTGAGAAAGGGCTAATAAACTTCAAAAAGTCTCCAAAAGAACGCATAGTATACAATTATGTGGATACGCGCCTGGAGCTGTTGGAGACTCAATGGAAGAATTTTGTCACCAAACATGAAGCAATAGTCGGCGAATGTGAGGAAGATACAGAATTGGTCGACTATTTTCAAGAGGACGTTTACGAAAATGTTAATGAAACTTACTTAACGTACAAAGTAGAACTCAAGAATGCACTGTCGCAATTAAAAGCTCCTAGTTCCAAAAAGAAACTTGCGATGTTTCGCCTGATAATGTTGTAAGATTACCAAAAATAGTTTTACCAACTTTTAGCGGAAAATATACCGAGTGGTCGTCATTTCGGGATTTGTTTATTTCCTTAGTCCACAACAATAAAAAATTAGATGACGTACAACGCCTTCATTATTTAAAGACACAATTGTCAGGCGAAGCACAGCAGTTAATAAGACATGTTCCTATTACGGATATCAATTATAATAAGTGTTGGGAAATGTTAGAACACAGATTCAACAATAAAAAATTTATGTCCACTTGTATCTTAAAAAGATTGTTCAGCCAACGTAATATTGTTGTCGAATCTTCAAATGCACTAAAGGAACTTCTGGATGTAACTAGTGATTGTATGCATGAGCTTACCAATCTTGGGATTGATGTTAGTTCGTGGGATGTAATTGTTATATATGTGGTAAGTTTAAAGTTGGACCTAGAATCTAGGAAGCAGTGGGAACTGCATGTTAGTCAGTCATCCGATGATTTGCCCTCCTTTAAACAGTTTCGCCAGTTTATAGAGACGCGTTTTCGGGCGCTAGAATTTGTAGAGCCTAAAGCTAAACCGAAAAGCCTTCCTACATCTCACGCCAAAGTAATGCATGGCGTTACTAGTCTTACCTGTCCGCATTGTTCTGATAGTCACAAATTAGGCAACTGTAAGAAGTTTTGCAAAGAAGATAGTGACAAGCGCCGAGATATTGCCCAATCTTTGGGTGTGTGTTTCAATTGTTTGGGTAGTCACCACACGTCCAAAGCTTGCCGCGTTCTGTCCAAATGCCGTATATGCCAGCGAAAGCACCATACGTTGTTGCACCCTGCCAAGAACCACAATGTAACTAGTGCGGTTACCATGCCAATAGAGTCTACAACGTCACATGAAAGTACCTCAGAAGTCAGTGCGAATATAGCAACCCATCTAGTGAATGAACGAGCGCAGGGACAAGTCTTGTTGGCCACGGCCCTGATAAAGGCCGAATCACTAAATGGGTCCTCTCAGATATTGAGAGCATTATTGGATCAAGGATCACAAGCGTCCTTCATAACGGAGGCTGCAGCTCAATTACTTCGTCTAAAGAAAGTAGTGTCAAAAACCACTATTGCAGGTATAGGAAACGGTCATAGCAAGGTCGTTTCTAGACATGTCGTTAATATTAACATACAATCATTGCATGACTCATCCTTTACCTTGGAAGTAACTGCGCATGTGTTAAACACACTGACATCAGTTATGCCAGACACGTCTTTTAAAATTCAGGATTGGCCCGAAATTCAAAGTGTTAGTTTAGCCGATCCTCAGTTCAATGTACCTAACAAAATCGACATTTTGTTGGGGGCGGAAACCTACTGCCGTATTTTAAAGGTAGGACTAATCAAGAGTCCCAAGGGCTCTCCGGTCGCACAAGACACGCATTTAGGTTGGATTGTGTCGGGCCATGTCGGTAAAGCAGACAGTTCTCTCAATTCCTATAACACAATTATTGCGATGCATGCTCAAGTTGAAGAGAATGATATGTTAAAAAGGTTATGGGAACTGGATGCAGAGCCATCTTTAACAAAAAAGCCATTCACCCCTGAAGAACAGTGTTGTGAGGACTTTTATAAGGCCACGACCAAAAGAGATGAAGAGGGACGATATATCGTGCAATTACCGTTTCGTTCAAATGATCGGCCGCTTAGTTCGAAAAACATAGCTGTAAAAAGATTGCTAGGATTGGAAAGGAAGTTGGCTAGGGATCGTGAACTGAAACAACAATATTCTGATGTGATAAAGGAGTATATTTTGCTTGGTCATTTAAAGAAAATCACTGATGAACCAGACAAGAACAAAAGTGATGCGGTTTACTTGCCCCACCACGCAGTTGTAAGACAAGATAAACTGACCACTAAAGTCAGAGTGGTGTATGACGCATCATGCAAAGGGATCAACGGGATCTCTTTGAATGATACCTTGATGGTAGGACCCACTCTCCAAGCAGATTTGCGACATATTATAATGAGATGGCGACAGCATCCGATCTGCCTGGCAGCAGATATAATAAAAATGTGTCGCCAAATTAAAGTCGCAAGGCCAGATACCGATTTTCAAAGGATTGTCTGGAGAGAGGATCCTATCAAAGAGATTGAGGACTTCCGGCTTCAAACAGTTACGTTCGGGACTTCATGCGCCCCTTATTTAGCAGTTAAGTCATTGAATCAAGTTGCTAGTGATGAAGGCGAAAGGTATCCTTTGGCTGCTGACCGGGTAATAACTGACTTTTATATGGATGACCTTATGACTGGCTGCCAATCTGAAACAGAAGTAATTAAAATCTACAGGGAAATGAATGATCTATTAGAGAAAGGAGGGTTCCAGCTACAGAAATGGACAAGCAATAGAATGCACTTACTGGAGGTGTTAAAGGAAGATTCGGGTAAGGATTTAGAAATAAAAATGGATGAAGTAACAAAGGTTTTAGGACTTACCTGGAATAGGCATACCGATGAATTCGATTACTCCGTGAGAATGTCATCTCCTGCAGCACCTGAAACAAAAAGAACAGTGATTTCGGAAATATCACGGCTGTATGATCCACTAGGATGGATAGCGCCGTGTATTATAACCTCGAAGGTCTTTATTCAAAGGTTATGGATTGCTGGCATTGACTGGGATGATGAACTGCCACCGGGACTCCTACAAGAATGGATATATTACCGAACAGAACTGGAGCAATTGGTAGACTTTCACATCCCTAGGTGGATTGGCAAACAGGAAGAAAATGTTGTGATGGAGCTGCATGGATTTAGCGATGCATCCAGTATAGCTTATGCCGCTGTAGTATATAGTCGAATTATCGATCCATACTGGATCAGCCGGGTGAAAAATATGGTGCGAGCACATATACACGGTTGTGTTCCCTGCATACGCTATGCTGCTACTACAAAGCACCAGTTAATGGGAGAGCTCCCAGCTTGCAGGGTGACTCCGAGTAAGCCGTTTTTCAACACTGGCGTCGACTACGCGGGACCCATCAACATGAGGTTCTCTAAAGGACGAGGACAGCGAGCGTTTAAGGGGTACATCTGCTTGTTTGTGTGTATGGCCACGCGTGCTGTGCACATCGAAGCCGTTTCAGACCTGACCACGGAAGGATTTTTGGCGGCGTTTAGGCGCTTTGTTGCTAGACGTGGTCATTGTCGCCACATTTGGAGCGACAATGGTACTAATTTTGTCGGAGCTGCCAGAGAATTGCGAGTTCTGTTTTCTCAAGAAAGCTCACTGTTTCAAAACATAGCATCAGCTCTCGCAGATTCTCAAACGGAGTGGCATTTCATTCCCCCCCACGCTCCAAATCATGGTGGACTGTGGGAAGCAGGGATTAAAAGTGTAAAACACCATCTAAAACGTACAGTTGGTGACTCAACACTTACCTTTGAGGAAATGTCCACGGTTCTATCTCAAATTGAAGCATGTCTCAATTCTCGACCACTGTCCCAAGGCAGCAGTGATCTGGAGAACCCTACACCTTTAACCCCTGGACATTTCTTAGTGGGTCAACCATTGGTAGGGACACCAGATTATAATTACGAGGACGCCACGGTAAGTACTTTACGCAGATGGCAGTTGACGCAACGTATGGTACAAGGTTTCTGGCACAGATGGAAGAATGAATACCTTACACATTTCTTCCAGAGGTATAAATGGGCGGTACGATCTAAAAATTTTAAAATCGGTGACATAGTTCTAATAAAAGAAGATAACTTACCTCCTGCAAAATGGTTGTATGGAAGAGTTATTGAAGTCCATCCAGGAAAGGACAATATCACTCGCGTTGTCACTGTACGTTGCAAGGGCAATACCATAAAACGTCCAACTTCGAAGTTATGTTTACTTCCCGCGACACAGTAGTCACATACCAAAACCTTCAATAAAGTTTTGGAAATAGCCATTTGGTCTATAGAATAGTTTTAAATCTTGAATTGTTATGTTACTTGTGAATCTGTCAAATTTTAGTGCGTTATATGTGAATGAAATTTTATTGGATCAATTTATTAATTATACACGTTCTATGATACCGTCACCTGTACCTTAAGTTTATATACAGTCCATTATTTGTGTTCCCCTTGTTTATTCATGGTGGGCGGATTTAAAAGGAAATATTCCTTTTGGTGGGCGGAATGTTCAATATTCAATAAAATAATATACAATAATATAAAAAAAGGCTTATGTTGTAAACTTAAATAGGACAACAATTCAATTAATGCCAAATAAGTTTTTAGTGTTAAGTAAAATAATTACCAGGGCCGGCCCTAGATGGCGTAAGCGTCAAAATAAATCGCACTATGGTTTGGTTCACAGTCATTGTATATAAGCATACACAGCTGTTCAATAAATGTCTCGTTCTGAGGTACTACCGTAGTTTTATTGGAGTATCCCTGGAATCTAGGCACTTTGTACCGATATTGTACACTATTTTTTTTTTTCATTTTTGTCTGTCTGTCTGTATCATGGCCGCGCATCACGCTGAAACTACTGAACGGATTCAAATGATACTTGGTATGATTTGAGTTCATTCTACGAGGTAGGTTTTAGGATACTTTTCATCCCCAAATTCAGGACGGTTTCCTTGAGGGGCGGGATGAAAGTCAAAATGTTTACTTAGTTGTAATTCATTATCTAAGGAAATTAAAATGAATACACTGAAATATAGAATTAATTAACGAACGTATTTTGCCAAAAAGTACAAGGTGACGAAGCGAATAATAGTAGCGCCACTATCAGAGAAAAAGGCAACTAACTTTACTTTTTTAAATTTAGGCTTGGGTCGTGTTTACCATTATTCCAACATTAACACGTAGTCCGATTGCAATCATTCTTTTTTGTCTTCTTTTGGTCCCAAGTAATACTTACTAAATAGAAATGAGAATTGTAAGCATTGTTTCACTGCCGGTTTTCTGTGAGGCCGTGGTATCGAGCGGAGTCGAGCCGGCCCATACGTGCCGAAGCATGGCTCTCCCACGTAAGATAGCAGGTATTACTTTAGATTAGACTAATGGATGTCGACACATTCCATTATTGGCCTAAATGTTAATTCTTGAATTCCAGCATAAACATTTTTACAAAATAAATGAAAAAAGTGAAAGTAAGTAAGTAGTTTGTAACAGTGCATATAACTTACAAAGTGTTGTGTATATGAATTGCGGTGTGAAGATTCTCAAAATTTTGCGTATTTATTTCCTTAAGTTGACGTACCTGTGTTTTCCCTATGACATTCTGAAATTATTTGTAAATGGTTCCAAAATAATAAATTCGTTCCGTTATGGCAGATTTTAAATCTTAGAATAGCGTAAGGGACCGCAAAGCACGGTTATCTGCTGACTGTGAGCGTCATGTGTTGTCGGGTCAGTCCGAGACTTCGAAAAAGAAGTAACACCTAAGTATATACATGGAGTATTCGGATAGTGATTGCGCTCTGAAGAAAGTGTTGAGAAACGCGAAGCAAGGTTAAGACTGAGAGTACCACGCGCCATCACGCAAGTCTAAAACCCAGTGCTTGACGGCACACAAGACAATATGACCGACCGATGGGAGCCATTATGGTGCTTTCTGTGGTAATCGTGGAAACACAAAGGTTTTTTTTACTGTTTGGCGATCGCAGAGTAACCGGTAGCCGGTTCTTGGCTATCAATCAATCAGCCTATCATAGTCCACTGCTGGACATAGGCCTCTCCCAATGTGCGCCACAGCACCCGGTCCTCCGCCTTCCGCATACAGTCCATCTCTGCTACCTTATTTAGGTCGTCGGTCTATCTTCTTGGCCATGCCGATGAGATATTTTGCCCCCTCACCAAACGCCAGCAATAAATTTATAAATGTGTTTCAGGTTATTGTAAGGAATACACAAAATTTTAAATTAATACGGTTATAAAACAAGAAGATCTCACACGACACACTATCTCCAACAAAATTACATCTTAGCTGAAATATTGTTAGACAGAAGGTGAAGTTCTTTTACATTCATCTATTTATTGCCGGGTTGGACCTTAGTATTGGCTGGGAGTAATCTGTTAGGTACAACGATGATATGTTGGTGACTGCCCTCGGGACCCATCGTTTCTAGGAAGCGGCACTGACTTAGTAACTACAGCGTATCTTCCAACTAGTCGCACGGCCATAGCGTTAGGTAGCCACAGTTGTTTACTGCGAGGAGAACTTCTAGCGCAAGGATATGGTGAAATGGATTTGGTACGAAGCCCTCCAAGCTTAACGGTTTCACTCGCGCTCAAGTGCGCACGCATGGATGAGACGGGTTTTATTCCTTCACCCGCAGCAGAATCTCCCGTGAAGGGATCTCGCCCAGTAAGTAGACGGAGCCCGCTTACCACCCGCAGACTGGCGCTGATTAGACCATTGGAGGCATAACGTCGCAGTACCGACGGTCCACTCATTACAGGCGCTGTAAGGCATACCGTATGGTTTTTGTCGGTTTAAGTCGCTTCGGCTCAGCAGTAGCTCGGTGAGGTGAAATTTCACACGAAAAAAAAATGGGTGCTTTTTTCGTGTGAAATTTCCGCTTTCGTGTAAACAATTAAAACAATATTGTTTTGTACGCTCTGGGTTGTATATACAAAATCGTGCCTGGAGGATTTCACCCTTTTAGGAATAGCATAGCACCTCGCTACCCCTATCTTAAGTATTATGTATAAGAACATGTAGGTACAAATTTGTGATTTCCGACATAGACACGAACGAAGTCGCGGGCACAGCTAGTCTTAACTAATAATATAAATGCGTGTGTTTATTTGGGCTGGTCATCTCCGTACTGCTATTACTTAAATATGTATAGTAGTAATTAGGGGGTCTATTTATATTTTAGAATAATAGGTATGTTACATTGTCCTCACATTACATTAACGTTTAGGCTTAAAAAACTACTGTACCCGAGGGACAGAAAAATAACTTTTAAGCGAGCGAAGCCGCGGACAACAGCTAGTTGTCAATAATTACAAATGAAGTCGGAGAAACTGTCAGACAAACGAGCCAGATCGGTGAAGTACTCAGCATCGTTTCTCCTCCATCACAACTACAAGAGTATGTGGTTGGGCCACATACTCTTGTAGCTAAAGTTTCCTCATCCATCAAATCGTACAGACCTCAGCGCAACTTGTTTCGCCTTTTCCAAGTTTCGATAACTTTTTGATAAATGAAAAATTCTAGCTCAAAGAAGAGATAATGTCTTTAAAGAGTTCATCAATTCTCAGATAGGAGACTGTCGTAGCCAAGGCATCAACTATCCTTAAGACTTACTATATTTAAGAGAATATAGCGACAATAGCTTAGTTCTGAATGTTTAACGATCTTTTGTTATGAATCGGTATGTTAAAGAGTTCCCTCGTCTGGAGTCAACCCTGGGTGCAGAATCATGGTGAAACAGGAGGCTAAACCCTAGTGTGCCAATTTTATGTTTCTAGGCAGGCTAGAAACTAAAAAAAACTATTTTTGATGATCAGTTAGTTATTCAGTCGCCATTAAAATACCTAAATGTATTTCAGACGTTCAATTTTCGTGAACTGTTAAATTTGGCATGTGGTGTAGATAAAAGGGCCTTAAGGAGTAAAAAAAAAAACTGTCAGTCGTAGGACTGCACGTCAGAAGTGAAAACATAACTTATATAATGTATATGTATCTGAACGTGATGGTCACGCGAGTTCAGTGCTTTTTCCCCATACCAAAAGTGCCTAATGTGCCTAAGGAAGTTTTCTACATATATATACATATACACACACACTCACCCACACACATCAGAATCTGTATAGTATATGTAGCTGAGCGTGACGGACACGCGAGTTCAATGCTTTTCTCATATACCAAAACTGCCCAACGTGCCTAAAGAAGTTTTCACTTCAAAAATTCTCTTCAATAGGTTTATTCGATGAGCTAGAGGTCTGAAAATGGCTCGAAATCTCAGATCATAGAATCTCCAAATGCTTCGTGTAAATATAGCACTCTAGTGCTTTAGGCTCGTAAACTTTGCGCGCTCTCCCGTGCGCCTAGATACGAGTACGCTAGCCGACATTGAGATAAGTTTGTTACTACATTGCGTCTGTACGATATTACCAATTCAATCGGCTTATTCCTAATGTTACATTATAGAGCTGGTGTTACCGTTATACTAACATTGATACATAATAATACTATCAGAGTAAGCTAGTGAGGTACGTACTACGTACCTAATCTAACATTTCATTGTTCTGGTTATTGAAGAAGGCTATTTTGGAGAGGACTATTGTACTGTGAGCGATTGTATTCCCGGCACGTCGCCGTCGTCGCGATGTTCCCGAACCAAAAGGATAAGTCATTACTGGGCTATTATCGTTGATGTGTTGTGTGACCATCCGTCGGTTGGTGTCCGGAGGTAAGTGTCGGTTGCCCGGCAACGCGACAGACGATGGCGGCAACGCTCTTTCAATCACAATGAACAACAAATTATTTTCGCGTAATATATATATATATATATATATATATATTTTTTATAAGTAAATAAATATGTAGTTATTTCATGTTTTAAAATAAGTAAACGACCAGGCTTATTGAATGTTCTATATTCTAGTGCATTCAGTACCAAGTAATAGTTTGTAAAAAAAAAAATTAACTTCACGTTTGTAATTAATTTTTGAAGTCTTCTTTAGGCACGTTAGGCATTTTGGTATGGGGAAAAAGCACCGAACTCGCGAGACCGTCACGCTCAGATAAATATAAATATAGATATGTGTGTGTTTTGTTAAGACTAATTATTATATACCCAACACTGACACTAACTAATCATGCACACACACGACGACGGGAGATCTTAAATAGTTATCATTTTAAATCACCACGTGTTATTACTTTTAGACGCCACATCTGTTGGATTGGTTTTTTGTAAAAAATAAGTATAAAATAAATAAAGTCAAAGACGTGCGTACATTACTATTATTTTAAATAAGCATACTAGTAACGTTGGTCACACATTACTAGTATTCTTGTTAACCCTCCAGCTAAGTTAAATCCTTGTGTTACTGGGTGGGGTTATTCCGGCACCACTGATGGCAAGTCCGACGCCTTAGCCATTACGCCACCGCCGATATATCTACATTATACCGTTATAATTTTGCAATCGAAATTTAGGAGCACCACAGACATATTTCAAATGTGAGTGAACTGAAATTGAATGAGCCCGTCCGTACAATTTGCTCCATGTCTATAATCCACAAGCCAACTTTGTCTGAAACTTTATTCAGTTGCGAAGTTCTTATGACTTATTTTTACGTACGTTTAACTTCGAAATGATGTTTGTACATTAACAGTCTTTGGACCTTGCAAACTTTCAAACTTTATGATGTGTTATTTAAGAATTATGAATTATATCATGTTGAAGCTAGAGATGGGTAATCACCTGGGTTTTTACCTAGTCGTGGGTTTTAACCCGGGTGATTACCCATCTCTGGTTGAAGCTATGTCGGTCTAATTTATGTGTATAAATCTATCGATCGATCAGTTAAGTACCACAATGTTACTGTTTAAGTTGGTAGAAGACTGACTGAAGGCTGATCATATAATGTTTAACTGTATTGAGATTGTATAAAATGACTAGCTGTGCCCCGCGATTTCACCCGCGTATAATTTAACAGAAATCACTGATTGGTGATTTATAATGCTTTAGAATAGACAATATTTTAGTAACATTTTCTTGGCATGGAGGATTTCGCAGTTCGTCTCTTCTTGATAATGACACCTGCCCGTTACCCTAGCAGAAGCAGGTCTGAGACAGCGGTGTGACGTGTTCTGCGCGCGCCACTCTAAACCAGAAAGGAGGCAAAGCACGCAGCCGCACGCACTGGCGTGGCTGCCTACTGTTTAAGAGGCGGCTAAGGTCAGACGGGGTTTCCGTTGACTTCCTTGCCAGGGTAAACTCGAATCCTTTGCAAGACTCGCTTGTGACGTATTTTCTTAACAAAAAACAATATTTAGGGCTAGCGGAGAGGTGTACCTAATGCTAGATATCTGCTGCTGCTGGATATCATATACCAAATTTTTTTTTCGAATACGAATGGTATTTCTAGAGATTAACGCGTTTAAACAAACAAACAAAAACCTCTTCAGCTTTATTATTTAATATTAGTAGACATGCATTTCTTTGAATTTACTGGTTGTTTTGCTAGTGAAATATTCACCAACAAAACACTCAAAACAGTCACGAATTAAAAAAAAATTAAGCGGTTTTAACATTGAAGTCGATTAAACAGAAATATATAATTTGTTTTCAGTGGTAACGATATAGCCTCAATAGTAAAAAAATATAGTCTGAAGTTACAATGTCTAGCCACATCAAGGTAAAGCACACGAACACATGCACACTATATTACTATTATTATAGGTAATTTCACATGTACGTGACACGACAAAATCCATCTACGTTAATTAATATCACCAACACAAATTGTACCATCAGACTGTACAGTGTGGAACTAGTGAGGGAGGCATTCATACCGCTTAATGACTACAGTTTTTAAAAGCTCCGGTCAAACAAAAAGGCATTTGGTGTTAATGTTTGAAGAATGCTTTTGGTACGACGCAACTGACCTCTTTTTCTTTCACTTTTTTCTATTCCACACATTTGTAAGACGAACTTCCTAAACCAGTAATTGTTTTCAGTTCCTTGCAAATTCATACTTCTAGGTTCTTCTCTCTAAGTAAGTACTTATGTACTATAATAAAACAAATTTCTAATTAAAGATCATCATTCTTTAAAAAATGCAAAGCCCCCTAATACATTTTACCTCAAACTTCCATCTAACTACTGCTTGTCTACCACTGTAGGTACTACCTTGACTATGCAGACGCCATGTTACTAAACATATAAAATTGATTGGATCCGTCTCTGGTATCTGTAAAACATAGCAAAAACAACTCTCTGCGCGATGAAACAAAAACGATAAATTACCCGATTTTTTAATAAGTCTCGTACACTTACATTACTGTGAGTTTCCAATGTTAAATATTTGCATAAGATCAATAACGTTTACAATCTAACTAAAAAAGTACATAATACAGTATTAATAATATTATTAGGTCACATATTATAAGTAATTTATATCAACTATTATATTACTACACAAAAAAGGGAAGAAAGACGATATAGCAAACTACAGACCCATCAGCTTGATGTCCAATGTGTACAAAATATTTTCAAAAGTACTGCTAGATCGTTTAACAAAGACTTTGGATGAAAACCAACCCAAAGAACAAGCAGGTTTTCCCAGTGAGTTCTCTACAATCGATCACATCCACTCTATAAAACAAGTAATCCAGAAATGTAGCGAATACAACATTACCTTTTATCTTGGATTATAATAAAGCGTTCGATTCCTTAAGACATGCAAAAATTTGGGAAGCCTTAGACACACAAGGAGTGGAAAAAAAATACATTCGATTGATTACCAACATATATAAGAATATGAAAGCAAAAATAAGAACTGAAAGAGAGGGAGATTTTTTTCCGATAAAAAGAGGAGTTAGACAAGGTGATCCTTTGTCACCCAAACTTTTCTCAGCTGTTCTCGAACACGTGTTTAGACGCCTAGAATGGGATAACTACGGTTTAATTATCAACGGAGTACGACTTAACCACCTAAGGTTTGCAGACGATCTAATAATAATTTCCGAAGATCCAAAAAGCTTACAAAAGATGTTAGAGCAACTGGTGTATGAAAGTAGCAAAGTAGGACTGTCAATGAATACTACGAAAACCAAAATAATATCTAACTCGGAAAACATCCCTATAACTGTTAATGGCAAAACCATAGAATATGTGGCGGAATACACGTACCTCTGGCAGATCATATCTCCAATAGACCTAACAACGAAAGAAATTAATAACAAAGTCACTTTGGCATGGAAAAGATATTGGTCCCTCAAGAAGGTAATGAAAAACCCACTTGTACCACTGAAAGCGAATAGCAAAATATTTAATTCGTGTATTCTGCCTGTCATGACATATGGATGCCAAACCTGGAGCTTTACTAATCATATCATACATAAATTAGAAACTTGCCGACACAGCATCGAACGAAGCATACTTAACATCAAATTAAAAGATAAAACAAAACTAGATACTATAAGGAAAAAAACTAGAATCACGGATGTTACTTATTGTATTAAGAAACTAAAATGGAGGTGGGCAGGACACATGATTAGGAATAATAAGAATAAATGGTCTAGGGATGTTACAGAGTGGTGCCCCAGACAATATAAAAGAAGGAAAGGCAGACAGCGTCGTCGATGGGAAGACGATATTAAAAAAATAGCGGGACATACCTGGAAAAGACAAGCGCAGAATCGCATTCGTTGGCGAAATCTAGGGGAGGCCTATGCTGGACAGCAAGACAATCTTCACGGACCGGTGTCAGACAATTAAATAAGATTACTGTAACTAAATTTTAAAAAAGATTGTTAAATAAAGGCTATTATTGTTTTTATTGTTTTTATTAAAAGTAATTTTATCTACGCGAGAGAAGACGTGAAATAAAAACAGTCGTCTCAGGTCAGACAGGTCAATATGACTAATAGCCACAGTGTGGTTTAAGTGATAGGCTCTAATAGCGGTAACGAAACGAGTGCTAATGAATATGGCGAATAATTGTTGCAACTAGGGTCGTTTTAATAACAAACTCACATCACATTAAATTTCGAAGATCGCGTTGTTACTTTATTGTATTGTAGATTTCGTAGATCGTGCTTTGAATATGAATTATGTAGTAAAATGAAAACATTAAATAATTAAAACCTTTTCAATTGCGAATGGGTCTCTTGCGAAACGGTTCCGTATATTTTTGTGTGACTTTCATTAGTTTTGCATTGGTTCGTGATTTTTTTTCGATGATAATTTCTTTGATGTGTTTGTCATCATAACAGGTACAACGAAATTCTGCTCGAATTAATGTTGTCCGACTAGTTTAGTACTTAAACTAATCGGAAACTTTTTAAGTTAGTTTTTATGGATTTTCTCAATAACTGAGTGAATTGTTCCAAACTAAAAAAAAATGTACGATTTAAAATGTTTAACTTTACCTGCTTTTATTAAAAACGGAAGTAATAATACCCGGAAATTCAAACAGCCATAACTTGTGAACGGATAGTTTTTTTTTTTGTAACTCTGTGCTAGAGTCATGCCATTTCAGTGATTTAAGTAAGTAAGTATCCCATTGTTTTTTACACGCTGTATATCCTATATAAGTTGGGTAAGATAAGACAAGAGGTTAAGGTGCAATCGAAGTCACGAACATATTTATATTGCATACGAAAGGTTTTTCATGTCCATATAAATTATACCTTATTACATCCATGCGTTTCTATCATTATGTTTTAGAATAACGTACTTCATGCCATGGATAAGTAATGACATTAAATTTAATGCGACTTCATAGTGCACCATTATGTTCTGAGCGCGACCTTTACGTACCTAAATTTATTCTGTATGGCATGTTAAGCTAGTAATAATGAACTTTGTTTATTTAATGCGGGTGTTGAATACGGACGGTTGGACCACGCACAGTACCATGGTTCTAGCGTGAGTCTTCCCGCAACAATAGCCATCGCGAGCCTGTATTGCTGCTGCGTCCTCTCAAATATAATGGCTGGTTTCCAATACAAAAGGTAGAATCTATACATGAAGTAGAAAAAAGTCATCTTTGATTTTCATCATTATTTTCTAACAAAACAAACTATAAATTTAAATGAAAAGAAATATCTTTGTTTGAGAATTTTTATCATTTAATACCGACTTTCTTATGACTACCGATTTATTCCGAGCCCATTTTTTTATCACCAAATTTGATAACACATAATGTTTGAATCGTTGTGTATATGTAGAAATAGGACAATTTGGTCATCAACATGAATAGCACTATGTAAACAGTTTAGATCTAAGCGTGCGTATAACAGGTTGTGTTATTGAGCTGTGTTCTGAGAAATTGTTACCGTCGCCATCGGTAGGAAGTCTCTCTATAATCTTTAAAACTGAAACGGTCACATAAGCGGTTTAAAGGCAATTTCCTTCGGCAAAGAAAATCAAATTGGGAAAAACCGTTCTCTAAACGAGGTTATTTTAGTGGCAATGGTTTTTTCTATATAATACAATATTGGGTCCTTCCAAAAAGGGCATCAAAATGTTTTTACAAATTGTTTTCAAATAGGCCCTCACCTCATTTTCATTAAGAATTTCTCATAAGTGTATATTCAAGATCAGCTCACTTTTGAATAAACAGAATTGGGAATACTGAGTCATGGTTAACGGATTGTTATGATGGTGGATTAAAATGAGCATCTTCTTCGTTTCCGGAAAATGACCACTACTGATCATATTAATATTTACTAAAAATTAATCGATTTTATGTTTTAAGATTTGAAAAATATAAAATTCGGTTATGACTACTTGAAGGAGTTACATGTTTTTCGAGCGTATGTTTGTATTTGAATATGTATGTCTAATCAGATCAAAAACATAAATGTGCATGTGTAGGCTAGTTCTACATCACTAGAAAAGTAAATAAACTAGATTATTTAGCGCCAAATTCAGCAATGTTGCAATGTAAATCTTGTAAATGGCTTAATGTGAACTTGGCTGGTTTTTTGCTGCATAATTATCTTCTTACCTACTTTTGCATAACTATTTTCACATCTACCCTATTCAACAAACTCGTCAAGAGAAATCTTTGATGATCTGCCATTCAGTCAGTCACTGCCAAAATGTATAAGATTCAGTCGTTAATGTTTTGTAAACTATTTAAGTTAGAGTTTTCAAATTTGACATATAGAGTAGTGAAAGAGCCCTTACGGCGTATACAAAATTTCATTTCAATCGGTTTATTCGGTTCTGAGTTAGAAAGGGTCTGAAAATGACTTAAAATGGACCGTGTAAATATAGAATTGAAGTGCTTTGGGCTCGAGCTTGCCCACGCACTCCCGTGTTACCTAAGCCAAGCTGTTTGATGGATTACCACATATCGGGTATATTATTTCCTTTGTTAATTAGTATTTTTAACGCAGTCATGGTTTTGTTTCATTTTATGATTTCTTATTCAACAATATTTTTGCTTTCCACGAAAAAACCCGATAGCATAATTTTTCTAGGGTAAATATGAGCATTTTAATAATAAATGAGCCTCATTATACAAACCGCTAATGCTTTGAAAGGTCTCATTATGTCTAACACAGAGAGAAGTGTCATTAAAATTTGTTACCGAAAAAACTTCTGCCTGCCCTTTTGTGTAGGTGTTCAAAAAGTGGAGCACATTACAGTATTTCCTTAACGTATTACCATGGTATAATGTATATACAGTATGGTATCTTCATACAAACGGTTGGATCGCGAGACATACCTACACGCCTTGCGTTCGGTATACACTCGGTACACAAACAGTCGCGACTGCTCCGCAGTGACGAACGAACGTAGTGATCATTTTTAAGCAGTAAACGTGCGATTTGTACAGTTTTTGGTAGCTTGAATTCTTCAAAAACGCACCCAGAGATAACATTTTTTAAATTACTTGGAAACTCCGAAAGGTAAGACTGTAAAATAATTTTTATGTACCTACTAGTACGTAATTTGTTTCTTTTTTAATAGGTAGGTATTTTGCTTTTTCCACCGAGTAAAATACCTGGATTAATAAATAAATAAGTAGATAGGGTGACAAAAGTGACACACGAGTGACTTTACCACGCTCGCGTTAAAAAGAAACTAGTCTGTAGTTTCCTAGGCTAAGCTATCTATTTACTTATGGATTTAGCTACTTACATATATTATTGAATTAGACGAAATATCATTATGCAATGATTATGAAACTTAAAAATGGTAGATACCTACCATTTTTAACCTACTACTCATTTCATTCACAACGAATTTTCATATTTTTTAATAAAAAATTAATTATAATATTTACAATCACAAACTAGAAAGAAACTCAAGTAGGTAGATGAAATTATATTATGGGCAGCCTTATCGCGTGTTTACGTATCGTCCGGCTGTAGGTAATTATTTCAAGGAAAGGGCCGAGTCACAATACTGTATATACATATACTGCGGTATTACGTAGGTTTTGAGATCGTGTGATACTCCAAGTAAAACCAAACAATGTAGGTATGCGTTCTACGAAAATAGGCTTATGAGTAGGTATTGAAAATGAGATTAATTTAAAGATTTATACTAGTTAAGATGTGAGTGATAGACTCATGTACAATTGTACAGTTCACAGTAGATTGGACGTCTAAAAAAAAATAGATATCGGAAGTCGAGCGCACACGACTGAGCAGAAAATATACATTTTAGTCAAATGCCAACTTATTTTTTAATTAATCTTTACAAATAGTTTCAATGATTTATCATACATTGTCTCTAAATAGTGAATTTTATGTAGTTATCGTGCTGAGAATGACGAAGGGACAGCGTGTCAAGACCTTCGCAAGCGTTTTAATTAGAGAGTGAGTGTGTTATGTAGGTACACTGTATATAACCTGGTCGGATATAATACGAATATCACAACGGGGCAAAGCGATACATCGGATGTTTTTATTGTATAACGGATTAGGCGTTTGTTTTCCAACCCACCTGATGGAAAGTGATCTTGTAGACGAAAATGGTACAAGCTATCCAAGAGAAGCCTATTCACTCTACTCTTGGACGTTCAAAGATAATAATTGTCTGGAAAAATAGACGCAGGCAGTTCATTCCAGACTTTGGCCACTCGAACCAGAAAGGAGCTGTCAAAATGTTTCGTTTAACTTTTTGGTGTTTTGACAATGAAAGGGTGGAACCTCTGCGTCTAATCGTCCGATGAAAGGGGTCCAATTTGTTCGAAGAGAGCCTTCGCACACTCACCAGTTTTAACCGACTTAAAAAAATTCTCAATTCGTTGGTAATTATATTTCATTATGTTTGTTACCCCAAAACTCCGTCACTGATTAATAGATTCGGAAGATCTTTTTTTTATTTTGGAGAGTATACCTCTCGTTTGGTCCCTTTTAATATTCAAGACAAAATACCACCCAAAGGTTGAAAAAGAGGGGTGAAAAAATTTTTGCTTTTTTTCAGAATCAGTTTCTTTGAAGTCGTTTTTTTTTTGTTAAAATTAAATATGATTACTACAATAAGTTTCAGTGTAACCTAAGTAGCAGAAATCGATTACAAAACCAAATGTAAGTAATAAAGGGCCAGCAGAAGATAATTGAGATCTCTTATCTATACTTACTAATATATAAAGCTGAAGAGTTTGTTTGTTTGTTTGCGCGCGCTAATCTAAGGAACTACTGGTCCGATTTGAAAAATTCTTTCAGTGTTAGATAGTCCATTTATCGAGGAAGGCTATTGACGACCAATAGGAGCGGAGCAATGATCATAAACGCAGGTGAAACTGCGGGGACGGCTAGTATTGTAATAGGTAGTAGTAGTAGTCCCTCGCTTGATTTCACTGAATTCAATAAGAGTTATAAAATGCTATTTGTCTCCTCAAACTCTCAGACGGCGTAATAGACTTCATCCGCTTGAACGCTTCAAAATATTAAAACAGGAGTAGATAGGAGGAAAATGATTAAATTGTAGAAAATTGGTACAAAATGTAGTGCAGCAGGGACACGCAGTGTTTTTCTCGCAACACCGATAGCTAATGCATTCTACGTGTTGATATTTATGAATAAGTTTACTGTTATGACGTCGTTAAATATGTAACTCTTATGTGTATGATGATGCACGGACACGTAACCGGCTCACAATGGACCACAGATATCTTTGTTCGTATTCACTAAAGATAAGTATTTTACAACTTACCCATGACTGTTTCTGGCGCAGTCTGAAGTTACTAGCGTTCTAGTTACTAGAGTTGTACTAGAGTTGATTTTGTAATAGCTACAACCGGGCGGCTTTCTTCCTATTTATAGGGTGCCATTCCTCAAAAGGAAACCTTTTAGGATCACTTTGTTGTCCATCTATCTATCTGTCTGACCGACAAGACCCTTTTCCTCAGGAACCAGTGGAGGCATCAAGTTGAAATTAACATCAAATACTCATGTCAGCGGTCCTTTAAAACTGTAAAATAATTAAGCTAGTCAACGCAATAAAAAATACGGCCACTAAGCCGTAGATATTAACAAATTTGAATATTTCGAAACCTGTAAGGTATTTCCCGTTGACCTAGAATCATGAAAAGTAATAAAGGTAAGAAATCATCACTACATATAATAAAACAAAGTCCCTCACCGCGTCTGTCTGTTCGCGATAAACTGAAAAACTACTAAACGGATTTTCATGCGGTTTTCACTAATAGACAGAGTGATTCATGAGGAAGGTTTAGGTGTATAATTTGTACCCGTGTAAAGCCGGGTCGGGTTGCTAGTGAAAAATAAAAAGTAAGGTCTGCGACAAAAGGAAGGGAAAAAATCCGAAAGACGTTAATTTGTTGTTAAATCACATGAAAAATCATTTTGTTGTGATTACAAACTTATATATTGCGGTTTTTGCGGAAAGTATTTTTAGAACTACAAAGTTTAGTTTGTACATACAAGTTTGTGAACTTACGGAACTTGTCCGGTTTTTTTTATATAACATCATTTTGATGAACTTGTAACTAACTAACGACATTCTGTGAAACTGTAAGAGTTTGATATGTGAGGAAACTAAAGGAAATTATCATTATTATATTGTCCGTTACAGAAAGAAGCAAATTGTATCAGTTTATCTGTCGGCTATACGCCGCCGCGGCGCTTGTATCGAACAAGCGACTTACTCACTGTCCTGCACTTTTAAATTGATCCACTACTTTGTTTCCTATATATGAATAATTGGGGCGGTTACGGTACCACTTGCACTAACCCTGGCCTGGTGCGGGTTTTAAGAGTTTACAAATCTTCATAAACGTTGTGGTGCGGGCCATTCACTTCTTTATACGAATATTGTAGTCACCTCTAGGTAGATTCTTTCGTGCTGTCTGCACACATGCCATATTATTATTGACTCTGCAAAACCTCTTAGTCTTAAGAAAAATGTTGCCTATTTATGTATGGTTTACCGGATGTTAAAAAGGCTGTATCTATGAAATTGTTTACTAAACTTGGCTACTTTTTACAATCGCACTGGACTCCGCAGGCAGGAGATTTAAGCGAATTATCGTAGTAGACAGAGTCGGAATACTTGTTCACACAATGCATCGTAGTCAGGATTAATTACTGTTATAATAACCAGTACGAAACAAAAGCTATTCTCAATAATGGATGTCTCATACTCTACTGGGACAGGTCTATTGTCACGGACGTCGACAACTTGGATAACTGATATTGTAACTGTAAGTTGCAGAGTACGCCGGCCGAGCCGTTGGTGTCACTCTTCCACATGATATCCATGTGGTGTGTCCTTGTGTCGGGTGTACAGCAGTTATTGTACTGATTTTCAACTATGTTTTCATATTAAGGCTCATGAAGATTTTATGCAAATAATATAAATATTATGAAGAGTACAGAGTAAACAGAAACTAAGCAACGCGAGGAACTTTCATTTAAAAATACCTGTGGAAATATTTCTTTAGCGTTTAATGTTTGTCAACAAAATTTCCCAAAAACCATAATAATATCGCAGCGATGGCTTTCATTCTAAGGGAGGAATTTTGACAAATTAATAACAAAAATGTCATTATTTTTATACAATATACAATACCTCAGGTATTGTACCTATATTTTATAAAAATAATGATATTTTTCGTGTTTGGCATAGATATAATGGGCGTAGGAAATAATTGTCACTGAGTACTTCAACACCGTTTAATATAATTATGAAGCTTTTAAATGTTCCCAGTTGTGTTCTTGTGGCTACTAATGTTATTAATTCAAAGCGTCAGTACGTTACTTTATTGTTACATTTACTTTTGTCGGGTAGTTTGCTTTGAAACTTACGCGTTAAGAAATACGCTTCTTGTTTTCACATTAGACGATCTTTATGAAGTAGTCATAAGACTGTTCTACAAGTTTATGCTTATTACCCGACTATGAAAAAGGGGACATAACATTTTTATGCGACTGTGCAAGAACAAGGGTTATATCGGTATGTTTATATGTGCGTATGTTGGTGTGTAGGACGTTTCTTTTTCATGCTGTAGAGTTACGTAGTAACTATATAGTAATCTGTGCCTAGAGCGTATACATAATGGATTTCGACATGTAATATATCAGTTCAAACGTCTTAATAGTGGAAGTGACATAGGGCATAAGATTAAGAAGAAAGAAATGTAAGTTTGTACTAAGGATGTTACGAACCTTCGAATTCGGTCCCGAAAGGTCGGAACTTCCGATTGAGTTTATACCTCCGATTTCGACTTCGAAATTTGAATCGCAGTTAAAACGAAGGTTGAAAATCGAAACGATATGTAGCTATACTAAGTCGTAAAGGACTTTTAATGCTTTTATATGTAATAGGTACCAAAAAAACTATATTTTATGTAGTAACAGATGAATCCGTTTTACCTGTGAAAATTATCGATCAAACTACAGCCTAAGGAGAATAGTGAAAAATCGGGACATTTGGCGTCCCGATCAAGGATATATCAGGACGTACCACCAGACCTCTGAAAATTGGGACACCTGCCTGCGCTTGATAAAACTATTGCATTAAAGGCTTTACGTAATACTGAACACGACAAACTCCACGACATCAACTCCATATATGATGAGGCCATAAGACATGTCTCTGAACAACTCAATAAAATTTAAAACTAAGAAATTAGCCCAATAAATATTTGAATTATTGCATTCTGATTAAAGAGAATGATTATTGTATTATGGTTGTTTTTATTATTATTATTGTATTATGGCTCTGACTTCGCCCCCGATTTCGATAACTGAAAGTTAAAAACTCCGATTCCGAAGTTTTTAACTTTCAGTTATCGGAATCGAAGATATATATTATATATCATTATTAATTATGTAGTAAAATAATATTATAAAGCTAAAGAGTTTGTTGAACGCACTAATATTCTTAATCAAAAATTTGGTGGGTAGTTCTACAGTAAACATCAAAATTGTTTGCTCTACTTTTAAATTATAATTAAATTTTATTTTACCATTAATTATAAATATTTAATGACTTATATTATAAACTGACATTGCCTTCTGCCGGTGTAAGTGTTATCTCCTTAAATTACATCCTTAATTAACACCACCATAATCACCTGCAGTATGGAGTCCCTGCTCAAGACAATTGGTGACATGAATGTCATGTTTAACAACCGTATGGCTGAATTTGAGTCCAGAGACCGGCTACAAAAGGATACCAGCACTTCCACATCTACCACCAGCCTTGAAGCGGAGTTTGCAAGTTTCAAGAAATTTGTTCAACAATGATATTCAACAGCAGGTGCAAATGTTGGCTCAGTCTGCAGACAACATGGAGATGCGGAGTAGAAGGAAGATGCTACTGCTTCATGGTATAGCCGAGGACAAGAATGAAGACATTGCGTTGGTGGCCAGTAAAATCATTACTGAGCAGTGTAAGGTGAGCGGTTTCACAAAAATTGACATCAAAAGATGCCAAAGGATGGGTCAGGCTCCATCTTCAAGTAAGCCCAGGCCTATACTTGTAAAATTCCAACAAGTTGCTGCCAGAGATTCTGTATGGTTTGCAAAAACTAAATTAAAGGGTACAGGAGTTACAATATCGGAATTTCTGACCAAATCACGACATGATGTCTTTATGTCCGCACGTCAGAAATTCGGCATCAACAAATGCTGGACCCGTGAGGGCAATGTTTTTATTATGGGGCCTGGTGATAGGAGGCATCGTGTGACGACACTTGCTGAACTAAGCGCTATTTGTGATGATGCAGTGAAGCCGGTTGCAGTCGCCAAAGCAACAGCGGTAAAAACCAGGCGTGCAGCTAAAAAATAATATAGCATCATGTTGGTTGGTTGATCCTTGCTCATTTCCTATTATCGGAGTATGTTTACCCCAATTAATGATTTTAGATTGTCACTCAAACGTCACCTTCAGTGCAGGTTACCGTAACTTAACATTGTATGCTTACTATCCTATGTAACAAATTAGTAGATTACCCTTTTTTAATTAATTTCATGTATTTAATATTTATAACAACAGTTTGGTAACTTTAATGTCATATGTCATTGAACTTGCTATTAAAATGTCAATAGGATTGCGATCCGTTTCACTCATTACTTCTTCAAAGGTATACGTATAATTTTAATATTTTTTTTACTTATATTTAACTTTCCGTCTTATATATATTTTTTTCTTTTTTGGAACGCAATCTTAAAAACATTGTTTTAGACTTGCATACATATTTTATTATTTTTGTTTCATGTTTGTTTACATACAACCGGCAGACGGATACAATGATTAGAAGAGTTTTAAAGAACATTTTATACATTTAACACATATATAATATTTTATAAACTTGTATCTATTTATTTATACATTATTATTTTTATATAATACCAATGACGTCTTCCGGCACTAACAGCGATACTGACGAGTATCTATCGGCATCCAGTGATGATGCTAGTTTCATTAGTATCCCTTCACTAGCTGATACAATCTTGACTCAATTTTCTGATGTTCCTAGGAACTTTAATGTCGTTCACATCAATGCCCAAAGCATACCGGCACACTTCTCTGATTTGTTGACAACCTTTGACTGTACGAATATCCATGCCATTCTAGTGTCAGAATCATGGTTAAAGCCCTGCCTATCTACCACAACGTACTCGTTACCAGGCTTTCAGCTAATACGGAACGATCGTGTTTGTGGCCGAGGCGGTGGTGTTGCCATGTATATTCGATCTCACATTCCTTTCTCCATAGTAAGTATGTCATCTCAACCAACACCCACAAATGCTGGCGAGCATATTTTCATCGAAGTCTTACTCCAACACACAAAAATACTTCTCGGTGTATATTACAGTCCCTCCCTACGAGTAGACTACTTTTCTTCACTTGAAGTGCTCTTAGAAAACTTAACCCTTTCGTACAGTCATATCATAGTCATGGGTGATTTCAACACCTGTTTACTAAAAAACGATTCTCGTTCTGCTTCTCTTCGATCTGTCCTGGAATCCAATAATCTTTCTATTCTTTCACTTAATCCTACACACAATATGCCAAACCGTAACTCCTCCCTCCTTGATCTCATCCTTATTTCCTCAGCAGAGCATGTCGCTAAATATGGGCAATGCTCTGCAGATTCGTTTTCCTATCATGATCTTCTCTTTCTTTCCTATCAAATCCGTACTCCTAAACCTAAACCTAAATTACTCCTACACCGTAATTTTCGTGACATGAATCTTGAGGATCTTCGCAGAGATGTAGACAACATAGACTGGAGTGCACTTTTCAACTCTCAATGTGTTGATGAAAAAATTGACTATTTTACAAATCACCTTCTATGTTTATATGACAAACATGCCCCAATTCGTCAAATAAAGGTAAGACATCTGCCCGCACCTTGGATTACCGAAGAAATAAAGGCGACACAGAGAAAGAAAGCAAGGGCACATTCAAGATATAAGAGTCACCCTACTACAGCAAATTGGGAAAAATTTGTGCTTATTAGAAATCACTGCAATAAGATGTGTAGGAATGCTCAACGCCGACATATCCACAAATCTGTTGAAAATGGTGATCCAGTCAAAGTCTGGAAGTTTCTTAAGTCATTAGGGGTCGGTAAATCAGGTCCAAATTTTCCTTCAAAAGACGTTGATCTCGATTCCTTGAACTCACATTTTTCTGCTTCCTCCAATTTTGGAGGAACTACTAAGACTGCAACGCTAAATTATCTTTCTTCTCTTCCGACCCCGGACTGTTCCCCATTCGTTTTCAGTCAATTTTCTGCTTGTGATGTTAAGAAGAGTATAGTGTCAATAACTTCTAATGCAGTAGGAAGCGACAACATCAGCCGTAATATGGTACTTCCTATCCTAGATGAAATCCTACCTGTGATTTGCCACATCCTTAATTATTCCGTATCCACCAATGTTTTTCCATCTGCGTGGAAAATGGCTCAAATCACTCCTCTCCCTCAAAAATGTAATCCATCCTCTTTTTCAGATTACCGTCCCATATCAATTCTCCCTTTTCTATCCAAAGTCCTTGAACGCCTCATCCACAATCAATTAAGCTTGTTTCTCTCAAAGAATTGTCTCCTAAATCCTCTCCAATCAGGTTTTCGTCCGGGCCACAGTACTACCACAGCTTTAGTCCATATTACGGAGGATATCAGGTTGGGCATGGAGGAAGGAAAGCTGACAGTCCTTGCTTTACTAGATTTTAGTAATGCTTTCAACACCGTTGACTTTGATGTCTTGCTAAGTATATTATGCTCTCTTAACATATCTCCATCAGCAATTGACTGGTTTCATAGTTACCTGTATGGTCGCCAGCAGCGTGCTCGTATTGACAATGTTTACTCCTCTTGGTGCACTACATCTGCGGGCGTACCTCAGGGCGGCGTGTTATCCCCATTACTTTTTGCAGTTTTTATAAACTCAATCACAAACCGATTACTTTCTTCCTACCATCTTTTTGCAGATGATCTTCAAATTTATTCAAAAGCTGATCCTGATAATATAACACAAGCAGTTGATGTTATCAACAAAGATCTAACGCAAATATGTACCTGGAGTAAGGATTATGGACTAATTTTAAATCCGTCAAAGACACAGGTCATTGTAGTGGGTAGTCCTAGGCTGAACTGCAGAATAAACCTTCATCAAATGCCAGCTATTTATTGCAATGGTTCGGTTATTCCATATAGCGAAAAGGTTAAAAACTTAGGAATATATATGGACCAGTGCCTATCCTGGCGCCCTCAAATTGGAGAAATCAGTCGTAAATTATTTGCAACAGCGGGATCTCTGCGAAGGCTTCGGAATTTCCTTCCTACCAACACGAAAATTGCGCTCGCACAGTCTCTTCTTCTTCCTATCCTTGACTATGGTGATGTCAGCTATCTCGATCTCACCGAAGACCAGCTGAACAAACTTGAGCGGCTCCAAAACGTCTGCATTAGATTCATATTTGGATTACGCAAATATGATCATGTGTCAGAATATCGTTCTAAGCTCAAGTGGCTACCTATACGCTTTCGCCGGAATGTTCATATTCTTTCTCTTTTGTACAGTACTCTGTTCCATCCTCACACTCCCTCTTATCTTAAGGAACGTTTTGAGTTCCTACACAACACACATTGCAGGGACCTGAGATCATCAGAGAATTTAAAGCTGAAAATGCCGAGACATTCCACTCAGTTCACAGACAAGTCCTTTTCAGTGCAAGCGGTCAGGTTATGGAACAACTTGCCTGAAACAATTCGACAAGCCAAAACCTTGCAGTCATTTAAAAAACAAGGGAAGGATTATTATTTGTCATTATAAATACTTTTTAATTATATTATTATACATATGTATATATATTTTAGTGTATGTGTAAGTAATATTAATATTGGTATATGTATGTGATACGTTTATGGTTATATATAGTATTCAGTTTACAGTATATTAACATAACCTTATATTGTACACCACAGACTACCCTCAATTATATTTGACAATATCCGTACAAAGGTTGTCTGGAAGAAATCGCCGTGTGTGATAAGACCGCCGATTGTTATACCTTAACATTTGTAACTTATATTTGCACTATTTACTAATTAAAGGTGTACAATAAAGAGAAATAAATAAATAAATAAAATAAATAATCTCAGGAACTACTCTGGTTCGAATTAAAAAAATATTTTTGTGTTGGATAGTCCATTTATCGACGAAGGCTATAGGCTATATACGTCACGCTTCAAACAATAGAAGCGGATCATCTATTGAGTTTTATATTTTTTTAAATAAATATTGTATTTATGGTGGAGTAATAAGTAGTGAATTTGGTAATCTTTATGGTCTTCATAACATCACGATTTGATATTTTTTAATCTCAAACATTAAACTGATGACCTGAATGAACTGTTTGCCTCAGACTGCAATAATTTATTATATTTGTTTTTTTTTTGTACCAACTTCACCGAGTTTCGAGTAATAAAAAAACATAAACCGCAAAAAAAAGGAAAAATCCCACTAATCCCAATGATATTATAAATGTGAAAGTTTAGATGGATGAATGGATGTTTGTCACTCTTTCACGCATAAAAAACTGAACTGATTGCGATGAAACTTGGTATGTAGATAGGTGGAGACCTGGATTAACGCATAGGCCAGGAACTAGGAATAAGGAACTATTTAAGGAAATTAATATCCTGACGGTGCCTTGTCAATATATTTATGAAAACATCATGTACCTATATTAGAAAAAATCTGCATCTCTTTACAAAACGGCGTGAAAGACATAATTATGTTACTACAGATGGACATAAATTAGTCCAACCAAAATTTTGCCTAGCAAAAGTGCAAACATCTTTTATGGGGTACTGCGTTAAATTCTATAATAAAATACCTGAAATTTTTCTTCAACTAAATGAGAAGAAATTTAAAACTTGTATAAAACGCACGCTATGTAAACGAGCATATTATAAACTAGATCATTATTTAGATGATAAAAATGCTTGGCAAAATGCCGGTCCTGCTCCACAGTCACATTGTCAATACTCGTCTTGTTTTTTATCTGACGCATAGATTTATTGATATTTTGATTATTATTATTGACATTGTTAATTTTATAGAACATTGATGTTATTTTATACACTGTTGACATTGTAGCTATGATACGCTTTTTATTTTTTGTTAATTAGAAAAAATTGAATTGTACATGTGAGAACTGTGTAGTCCACAGATCAAATAAATGACTAGATTTGTTAAGTAGGCGTTGCGCGTGCGCCCGTATCTGGCATAAAATTTGCTTGTTATTCGTTTCTGTCTTCAGTCGAGTTCAACCAAAAACCGTGTCATTCCTCTCACATTTTGTAAACTATTAGGAAATGCCGTGTTGTTCGGTGGTTGTGTGCGGAAATAACAACTGTAAAGTGAATTATATGAAGGATGGCATCTCATTTCATATGTAATTACAAGAATTGTGTTATATTTTACATAATAATCAAAAAAGGAATATATTACTCTGATATTTACTTGAAGAAATAATAAATCCGCAATTTTATTAGAACAAAAACCATTGCTGGCATAGTAGGGCTTAAATAATAAATAGTACTTTTGACAACGCAATGGATTGGTTTTTTGACAATTCTCTCACTAGCGCGATAAGTTCGTAATGCGGCCGCAGCCGGGTCAAGCAAACTAGAGTAACTAATCTTTAGTTTTACACGATTCGACCAAATAATTATTTGTTATTCCTGAAAGTTGAGTAAAGTACATATTTTAGCTTATTCTTATCTATGAATTTTAAAATACATGATATAGATGAACAAATTATGCAGATATACTTTTAGTTTTAAGTGTTACTTTTATTTTAGATTTCCAAAAGATCCAAAATTAAAAGAAAAGTGTATAGATGCTACAGGCCGGGGCCCAAACTGGTTTCAAACCAAAACTAGCTCAATATACTCCTCTCATTTATTGTTTTTTTAGTGGGTATAGAAAGCCTCAAAGCATTGTACAGTCAACTTATTAAAAAAGAGCAACAATTGAAATACATTCCCGTGTATAAAATCAGTCAAGACCATTTGGAGCTTATGTTTGGACAATTAAGGGGTCATGGTGAGTGCAACACTAACCCAACAGCGCGCCATACACACACACTTCTCTAGAAGGTTTTACAGAGTTTAGTAATGAGGTAGTATGTTACATCACCGGATTCATAGTGCATTGTTTAATAAAGTTATTAAAATGTGATACATGCTGTAGCGATTACTAGCGATACAGTTGAAGACAAGCGTCTTAGATTTATAAAAGTTAAGGATAAAGGTGGCCTCATATACTCTTCTAACGATGTAGTAAGCGTTTACAAACGTATGGAAGTGATAATAAAATCTTATGTTCTTTGTGATGGTCAAATAAAGTTTTCTACAAAAAACATAAAAAATGAAATAATATCAAAATCCTTGCCGCATTTCATCGGAATGAACCTTTTCAAAACTATTAATTTTCACCCGTATGAGCAATGTCCAATGAAACTGTCCAAAAGGTATGAGTTGAACAAGTATTTGCACTTCACTGTGTGAATGTAATACCATCACAGTACATTTTAACCCTTTGGCATTGGTTTAGTTTACACACATATTCCATCTTAATCATATTATCCCATAACCACCCCTCGCTAACGACTCACTCGAAACTTGGACTTCTACAGCAGACGAGATCAAACCGGCAATGATCAGGATATCGCTGCCTCTGTTAAACCTCGATTACCATAACCCGGAATTATGGTACTCGATAATTCGACTTTTACAGCAGACGACAGTTGGACCGATGATTACCAATGCCGCGTGTCCTCTGTTCAAGATCGAGTGCTATAACCAGGAGACTTACAGGATAACAATATTCATTCATCCCGTCCAAAAGCACCTTAACCAATACCAAAGTAATTATATTAAATTAATACCTTGAAACTAATATGTACACGGGAGGTAAATTTGATTACCTGACGGATACTGCGTTACTCAGTGTAGGACATAAATACATATTAAATATAATGCCTATTAACAAATAAAACATTAACAACTCACCGAACTTCCCCGACGTTCTATCTCAACTTACATGACCCGACTCCTCTGAACCTGTCAACTCGATGCCTACTATGCCACCACCATCCACTTTCCCGTCCTCAACAGGACTGCCTCCTCGCTATCACGAAAGACGATTTCTACAACGCCCTTTTACCACATCTGCTCCTCATAACCGCCGATTCTTATAGAAATATTCTAAAGCGACCCTTTATTATTACACAACCTATTCATTTATCTAATGACTGACCTTTCCTGGTTTGCCAAATGTACAATTCTAAGACACTTATACTTAAAGCAATAAAATATAAGTTTTATTAAGGTCCTAATTTTTTACTACGTCTCTAACTCCAAACTATTGAGCGTCCACATGTTATAAGTGTGGGAAAGCAATACTTAAAATATATACCACGTTGAAATTCAATAATAACGTGCACCGTAGCAAAATAGTGTGAATGTAATACCATCACAACTGGTCAGTAAAATCATTTGCGAACTAGTAAACAGAAATGCCCCGATTTTCCAAATATATTTGTTTTTTCACTAAATGTGTCGTTTAATTTTTTCGTTTTTTATCTTAACTAACAAACAAACACAACTAAAACATTCACATTAAAAAAAATGGGATATAAAGAATCAAAAAGTTCCATGCCATTCATAAGATAGAAAATCGATAACTTTACACTTTATTTTCGTAATTGAAATCACTAGCGTATATGTAATTTAAATTGCTTTTGCACAGTACAACGATAATTATTGACATCTATGGGTGTGTAAGGCGGACTGTAAATCTAAATAAACGCTATTTTTTACAAGTTAAGGTGTGTATGCGATTGTCAAGCAGTCATTGACTTGTTGATATCGTATACACTCAAGCGTGTGTGAGTCTACGTAAGCTATTGGAGGGACAATTTGGAGACAGCGGTTTTCATACATTTCGAACTAAAAAACAAATCTCCTCGTTTCTTTGATCTGAGGTGTAGTCACAAGTATTCTCACAGCTCTGTGACTTTCTTTTTCATTTTAGAACAATATTATGTTACATTGTATATTATATCATCATATAAAATTGCTCTTATAAGCAATGCAACAAGTAACTTTGTAAAAAAAAGACCATGTTGAAAAATAGTGTCCTTGGAGTTTCTTGCCTGTTCTTCTCCATAGGATCTACGTTTTGGAACAGGCAACTAGCTTTACGACTGACTTATACTGACTGACTCCTAAAAATTCAAAAATACCTACAAGGGTTTACTTGAAATAAATAATTTTGAATTTGCTACTTTTTATCCCGATATTCCTACGGGATCGGGACTTACGCGGGTGCGCTCACGTAATAGTGGGCAAGCCTATTGCCGTCAACCGGGCACTTTGGGTATTAAATAGGAAAATTGGGAGAATATTGAAAGGGAAAAGTAGGTAAGAAAGGCAATGGAAGGGAGTGACATCGGAAAAATACTAACTTTTAAAAAAGAGCGGTAACTATATTATTGGGTAGGTTTCAAAATTATTCTTAATTTATATGTATAATGGACATCCTTCTTTAATTGTTTATTTAGGAAACCCATAACAAAGCTTTTAAAGCTTCCTCAACACACAATCGATTAACTGTTTTGATTAACTTTAAACAGTTTATTTACAAATTGCCTTTTGTACAAAATACTTAAACACTGCCGCCCGAAGTACTTAAATTACAAGAGAATCGTTTCCAAGGAACCTTTTATTCTCACTGCTCACCTTAGTTTTTTAAACTATAATTATTTTAGTCATAGGTAGTACAATATCGCATTGTGGCCTATGTGAGTGGAATAATAGCAAGCAAATTTATGCATACAAATTGAAAATTATGTATGTCGCCGCATCAATAATTAGATGATTATATGATTAAATTATTATAAGTTTGTAAATATTGTTCCAAATTATTACTAAAAGCTGATTGATTCAATAAGAAAGAATTCTAGATTTGATAAACAATTATAATTCGAGTTCAACTATGACAACTATGACATTGCATAGAACTATGTTGGTATTCAATTATGTGGGTATTTATTTTAAAACTACTTCCTAATATTATCACCTCAATATAACTAAACATAACTTGCATACTTAGTAGTTCTTAAACAGTTTCTAAAAGATAATAAGTAACTAATCTTTGATTGTTCCGGAAGTGTTATTATTACGAATGTAAAAGCCTTTTTAATAAATTCAAAAAACCTTTAAATAAACCTTTGGTCTTTATAAAAATATGTAATAAATAACTCTTGATTTAATTAACTAAATTATCAACATTATAACGCCAAATAGTAATTTTGTAATAAAACTCCAGCCACGTGTTAATGTGACGTAAACTTTGAAGTGGGAGTACAATATAAAACCAGCGATTTGAGTCGAGATACTCACTTCGCTGGCGACATCGAAAGGGGCAACATTGTAAGTAAACTATGTTAATTTGATTTTAAATAAATAGATGTTCTGATATTTAATTTACTTGCTTTTTATTGCTAACACATTTGTGTAACTATTTTACTAGTTTATATATGCGTAGCAAAGTACTTATAGAAGTGACAATCCTATCATAATGTAAGCAGAACCAAGGGCCCAAAACAGGGTCAGCGCCTCTGCTCTTTTTTTTTTTTAATAACCCCTCATTACTGTATTCGACATATACATTATATGTTCCTAATGATAAAAAGATAGATTAGTGACAATAGGCTTTTATAGCCCGGATGCATAATCAATTTCTGGAGAACAATGCGGAACGGATTTGATGCGGTGGTATTTTAGGTCTTGAAATAAATATTAATACACATACACAAACACTTACGGGTAGGCAGAGGCGTATTGAATACCCACATTTTGCCAAATATTATTTGGTCACATTCACGTACCTGCCCGGTTGACGGCAGTGGGTTTGCCCCTTATGGGCAAGCCCACTGCCGTCAACCGGGCACTATGGACATTAGAGATGGGAAATGTAGGAGTATATTAAAAGGGCAAGGAAAGGGATATTGCTTATACGTATGGATTGGGTAGTATATGCAATAGCTCGAGCAGGTCAAGGCCGCATGCCTGACCCATCAAATCTTTATAGGATATTTTTTTCCCGACAGACACACACATAGTTTCTATGGAACAGTTCTGAATCTATCCTGTGACTACTAATGAAGGCAAGGAAAATCAGAACTTTTTACTTTGATAGATTATTTTAAACGAAAGTACTTCGATACTTGGAATGAACTAAAAACATCTAATTACAGTATTTAAAAAAAAGTTTACAGTTGAAAAAAACAGGAGTAGGAGTCCGGTCTTTTCTTGGTTGTCAACCGTGACCCGATTAAGTCACAATACTCTACTGACAGAATTCTATGAATAAATTCCAGTCATCATCTTTTTCACACATTTCCCACTCGTAGGTCATCGGTCACGCAAGTGCTGCATGCTTTTTCCCTCTCCTAAACATTTTTACAGGGACTAAAATAATTCTGTACAACAATTTTTGCGAATAATCTTGGAACATGCTAGTGTGATAGCCAATTTTTTTAGTTCATCGTTGAAACAAAAGAAATTGGCATTTAGGTTTTTCAGTCAAGTTTTGAAACCGAAATGAATTCCGCAACAAACGCGTGGAAATTGATATGAGCTTCGTATTCTCGACGTAAAAGTGCTTTGATAAAAAAAGAAAACTCTAGCCACCTTATTTCATTACGTGCTAATTAGACAAAGTATTAGAATCAAACTATTCTAAACAATCAAAAATATTGTTAAAAGCACGTAATTTTGCTGGACCACGTTTTGCGACAAACCGATAAAAGTTTATTATCAGTGTAATCTATTGTTTTGGTCAATATAAATCTTAAAGCCTTGTGTACGGTGCGTCTAGGCCGAAGGTTATGTGGAGGAATACTTGTAACCAGTCCAGCCGCAGGTACTGTCCTGCATTTAAAGCCGAGCTTTCACAGACGGCACAATTTTAATTTCGAGTTTTACAATATTTACTATATTTTGATACAATTTATTCAATCCATAAAATATATTTTTACATAACGAAAGGAACTTCGTTCCGACCAGGCATCCCAAAGACACCACACGTGTTTTATTTATTGCAATATTAAGTATAGTCATACCCATGTGAATTGGCAAATGTTTTTTCTTTCTTTTTAGAAGCTTTGATGCCACAGACGGACACACAGATACACAGACACACATATACACTGGTACACACGTTAATCTTATAACACCTTTTTTTTTTATTAATAGATAACACTTTGTAATAAATATAAATTCGCAGAAGGATCGCTTAAAGGTCTGCTGAACATAGGCATCTCCTGAAGCTAGTACAAGATTTCTTAAACATATGTATATGAAGTATGTGTGTATGAAGAAGTATTAACCTATTGTTTCTTTGTTCCCGCTCATGCATTCCCGCCATAACTGCTCAACCAATCATCATGAAATGTTATATACACGTTGTTAGGTATACAGAAAAGAACAAAGGACACGCAAAATCAGGCGAGCAAAGCCGAAGCAAAAACTAGTACCCTATATTTTATTTTAGTCCCTTGTTGTATTTAGAACACCCCGTTATACAGGTATCACAGTTAGGTTGAAAATTATTCAATCCACCAAATGGTCCCCTAATTGCTTCACACGTTACGTGTAAATATATCTATACACATGTAGACAACTCAGGCGTCGGTTCAGTGCACTCTGACATAATGAATGAGCGATATAAATTCATGAAAGTCAAAATGTCAAAAAGCATTTTGCTTTTGATGTTGATTGAATGTAAATAACGCAATAACTGGTGCCATGAATCGTTAAGAATAATCTGATTACGGCTAGTGCTGCGTTCACACCAATCTAGGAATTTTTGAAGACGCAAACAAGCTTTTATTTCGTTTTGCAAGGTTGTAAGGTAATTTTGACCGTCTTCCCGGTTGCCAATTGAGCTTAAAATTTCCATATATATTATGTAAATCAGGTGACAACGCAATATTATTATGACATCTTGCCGATTCCATATTGGAGCCGGAAGACGGCCATGGGAATTCCTCATCTACTGAACATATAATAAGTACGTCGTGTTTGGGCTCGTTGGATTGGTGTTGACAAGTTTTATAGACTTTTAAGGGTCCAGCTTCTGATGGGCGTATCCGGGACGTGGTTATAGGAACTTTTCATCTACTCAATGTAACTCCATCGTGTTCGTTGCATTTGTCTTAACGAGTTGTATTGACCTAGATGTTGCATAGCGGCGGTAGGATGGAGTAATATCGACGAATGGTGCAGTTCTAAATAAAAAGCATAAAATAAAATAAATAAATAAACCTTTTCAAAAACAAGCTTTTAATTAAGCCACGGATTAAACCGAATAAGATCAGTTTGGGTTTTGTTGATTTATGTTTTCGAAAAGCTTGTCTTGAAAATACATACTTTGGAAAGTAATTATTTAACCAATCTACCAAACCAGTAATAAAAACCAGACAGTGATAGAAAGTTTTTTCATTCATTTTATTATTACTTCAATAAGTTCAGTACAAGCTACTACACAAATAATTGCTTTGAGTACTATGGTGTTCAAGTCGTGGCATGGAGGTCTTTTAAACGTTTAAACGTTTACGGAAGTTTCTTTGCAGTGACCTGTAAAGTAGTTGCGTAGTTTCAAGCATAATATATGCCCAAATGGCTTGCGATAATAATAATAATCTTGTTCCTAGTAGTTCCAACCATCGTTTTAATAGTGGCACTTTTAAATATAATGGCGGTCACCACTTTCTTTCCTTAGAAAGTAACTTTACTAGTTAGCTATTATGGTATTGCTGTATAGTTAGCTCAAAACAAGGCATAAGCCTGTTTCGTGCAGTTGTGATACAGGTTACAACGTTTATTAAACCGATCGCGGCTTATCACTTCAAATTTAACAACTGCTTCATTCTTTACCTAAATCCTGTGTAAGCATTGTGCCACAACTACATTCCTGGCTCTCAAAGTATGTAGAGCCTACGTGCCCCGGAGAGGATCTATCCAGGTAAAGAATGGAGAAGGGATGTTTATTACACCCCCCTGGGCACTTATCTGTTATAAAGCCTCGTCATACGCCTACGTAGATATATGTAACGGGTGATCCTCGCTTAGATTTATTGCCACTTTTAAGAAATTCGAAATGAAGAGTGTGTAATACATGTTCAAAGGCGATGTTCGGTGAACGGTCGGAATGATATATTAGGGCACGTATTGAATTCATCTCAAGAGATTTATTTAGGTGATTGTCACACACGGAGCTTTTAACTAGCTTTTGAATAATGGCTTTACTTGTATTACCTGAAATATTTGTATAGTCTATTTTTTATTTTAATAAAATTTATACATTATCACTTTCATTAATTAATACGTAAGTGGAGCCAAATGATAGTTGGGCAAATTGTGGGAGTTTAACACGCCTCTGCCTACTCTACAAGGGATACAGCTGTGAGTGTGTGTGTGTGTGTGTGTATGTATTTATATATGTATGATTGTAATACGTGAGTGGAGCCAAAAATGATAGTTAACAAATTGTGGGAGTTTAACACGCCTCTGCCCACCGCACAGCGGATACAACCGTGAGTGTGTGTATGTATGTATGATTATGTATAAATTAGAAAACTATACAAACTTGTGACTCTTCTATTCCTACAAAGTTTATTATTGATTCGGTGACTCGGAGTGTTACACCGGGTCGCGGTCAATCTCTTTTTGTTTTCATGTATATATATTTTAAGTATATGTATTCTTCTTACCCGTAATAAATAAAAAGCTACACAATATGTATGTCGGCGATACGCCAGGGTTTCCGTGTTCAGGGTCCATCACAATGAAAAACACGCACTAAAAATTACTTGGCTTATTTTCACACAACCGCTAGCACAGTATTAATCTCCTTTTTCACAATTCAAACGTTTTTATAAACAACCTTACAATAGATTTTCTAAACAGATAAGCAACTACAACCTCTTTTATTATTACAATTGACTAAAAATACGAGTAGTTCTTGATATACAGCTTATTATTCCAAACAAACATGTTAATCACTTTGACACAACTTTTAATGATTTATTTTACACAAATTACATTTATTTAATATAAACAAATATTATTTTTATACAGATCGTCAGCAGATGGCGCTGCAATCAGGATTCAATAAAAATTAAGTTTTATTTAATGCATAAAATAATAAAATTTGATACAGAATAATAATATTAATTCTAATAGACTTTATTTTGCACATTTACAGAATTATTTGAAAATATTATTATTTTAAATGAGTATTTGAATCATAAGTTCGACTTTAAACAGTCAAAACAGTGTCTATTAGAACTAAATATTAGAGCTTGATAAATAATTATTTCACTGTTTACTAATAAATTATTTGAATATAGATATTTCAAAAATAATTATAATCACTTAAAAAACAATATTTGAAGATTTGCGCCCACGTGTACAACAATACTTCTGTTATGTGGATAACGGAGTGGGTTATACATGTGTATA
Organism: Euplagia quadripunctaria; assembly: GCA_963859945.1. Taxonomy (NCBI): domain Eukaryota; kingdom Metazoa; phylum Arthropoda; class Insecta; order Lepidoptera; family Erebidae; genus Euplagia; species Euplagia quadripunctaria. Next base: position 24,279,666 of record OY982570.1, on the reverse strand, counting down.
ACTGTTTGTTTTTCCTAAATAAATAAATACTTTACAATTTTGATTATCTCTTATTTGTCTGGTTCCTTGGGTAGTTTTTTTTTAGATTATTCCTAACAAGAAGTTGAGTAATCGTTGATCCCATTAATAGGAGAATAGGTCACTTTGCCACGTCTTGAATTACTAGATAGATGCTTTACTAATCACTACCAGAAAAAAAACAGTGAGGCAAATACAAACAGTTCAACAATATTGCGTTGGAACTCGTATTTAAGTACATGGTTCAGGATTAGGTACCACCAACCTTCGAGAATATTGCGGTTAACTCATTTGAAAGAAGTGATAACGCACATAAACTTCGACAAGTCGAAGGTCCAGGGATCCAACTGAAATCGACGACGTGAGACGCTAACGTGTAGAGCACCTGATCATCATTGTCTATGCAGTGAGACATTAAAGATCGATGTTATAAAGTTCAGATTTTAGCAAAAAACTAGACCAGCAAAAACAAGATACACGGCAAATGTAATCAGTAACTGTGATTTTCTATAGTATAACCACTAAGTAATGCCTATACTAAAACACAAACAAACAATACTCTGAATTCAATTCGTGAATTCATAAATCTGTATAAAATCTGAAAGATATTATTAAAGAGACTTGTAATGAATACTTTTTGCGTTGTAACGGGGATTTCTTTTTTCAGTTCATTGCAGTTAACAAAAGCTTATTTTTTTGAGATTACAATCAACGTGTTTGGAGAAAGGGTTTGGGCCTTCTCAGTTAATCAGTGAATAATAACAGTCCGCGTTTATTTGCCTGTTCAGTTCAGTCTTTTTAAGGACTTTATTCCTTAATATCATTGTACTTTTTATACGATAAACTATTTTTCCTTGTAGACATTATTGTCGTATCGATTTCAACAATTGTCGTCCATCATTATCATCATTTCAGCCAAAGGAAGTCCACTGCTGGATTTAGGGCTCCTTCATTGACTTCCAAAAAAACCGGTTGGAAGCGGCCTGCATTTACCGTCTATCTGCGATCTTTATAAGGTCGTCTGTCTACCTTGTTTATGAACGTCTTACGTTGCGCTTTCCAGTCCGTGGTCTCCATTTTAGAATTTTCCGGCCCCATCGTCTATAATAGCTTGGATTAAGTATGTAAACATAAACAAACCAAACCCTTAGGAAATTTTTACACGTAGCATATAATAATATAGAGTGAAAGTTGAAAAAAAAAAAAAAAATGATTTCACGATAGATGTTAATTAAACTAATATTTCGTAATACTTTCTGGAAATGGGTTCCTGAGCATGTGCGCTTACCGGTAAAAGAATCCTTTTTTGCTGTGCACTTCTTTTTTTTTAACACGCACGTTACACGGCACGTCACGCAGAGGACAGTGACGTTACTTAGAGTTATGGCCCTTCTTAGATGGTTTATGGCTAAACTATATTAAAGTATTTAAGCTAACTCATATTACACTTACGTTTTATAAGTCGAGTCTGTTGAAAAGAGACTTGGATACTTGTACACCAGGTTATGTCACGATAAATAATTAAGACACGCCTTGACAATTTACTTTCTCAAGTTTTCAGAAATATGTAGTACACTCGTGTTATGTTGATGTCGTCAATCAATTCAAATATTTCTAGGGAACAGTAATTTTTTCTGACTAAAAGGTTGAATATGTCATATTCTGTATCTCGTCAAGGTGCATGTAACATTTCATCATAATCTGTTAAGTGGTAAAACACACATTTATAATATTCATTATATTGTTTGCAAACTGTGCTTTCAATGAACTACATATTTTGTTAATTTACGAATAAACAAAATTGACAAATCGGGTAATTCTCATCAGATTTAAAAGCAAGTAATCGTGACAGCTTCGGCTAATCCTCTACCATTCTGCCTTTACTTAACGTCTTCTTCTGACATTTGTTCTCTTTCTAAAACTGAATTTCTAGTGTCCGTGTAAAACATTATTTGGCTATTCTAAATTTATTTTACTCTTTATGAAAAAATAAGCTTTAGACGAGCTGGTATTGTACTTTTATTCGGTAAGATAATGTTTGCTGAGCGCACAGATGAGTTCTTTTGTAGACAAAACCAACATTCACTGTATACATTACTGAAATAAATTGCTATCGTCCAAAGTCTGATCCGAAATATTCATATACGACCTTTTGTTATTAACTCGCAAATCATTTCAGATAAAAATCTTTATACCCAACACAGAGTTTGAAATTAAAATAAGGTGAGAATATTTTACTTGACAAACTAATTTTAATAAAATATTTCGTGGAATTATTTATTTATTTATATATTTATTTACACACACACAAACTATCATTACAGGTTAATACCCATTTCAATAGTCGGGCCAGACGATATAAACAATAATTTACATACCTCATGAAAATGAACATTAAAAAATTACAGATAAAAGAAAATTACAAATAAGTACATATTAAAATTTCAAATGTCGCCATATCAAATAATATAAAAAGAACTAATTTTGTGAGTTCACTCAAATTGAATGCAAGTATATCTATCTTATAATGCACCTTCTTTACTACCCGAACGGCCCGCGTAAGCGGCGTTGCTTCCAGTAGGTTGGTCCTGGCAGCGGATACCGCCAGCAGTCGCGGTCGCCGCCGTCTCCACACATACTTGCGCACATACGTACAGACGTTGCAGTATGCCCGGATTGTGTTCCCTACCCCTCAGCAGTTTCACCGCGTATCAGACGAGTGTAGCGTATCACCTAACCCTCAATTCATTGTATCCAACCACACTCAATACGAACAAGGTGGGATACATTAACGGGTAGAATGGCTCCACACCGTACATCTCTTGATACAAGTGTCTCGTGAATTTATTTTGAATACGCTCGAGCATACTTGCATATTTTGCTTGGTGTGGGACCCATATGACCGCACTGTGTTCCAGATGACTCCTGACCAATGCGTCATATAAAACCTTTGCTGCGGATAATGTCTACCGCTGCCGCGCTAGCAAGAAATAAAAACCGTGAGAAACAAAAAAAATGTTTAAAAACTGTCTCCTAAATATGATGAATTATAAAAAGATTTGTCTTGTGATTGTATATTGTTTTAAAAAGCCTCCGCTGAATTTCTTGAAAACATTAAATAACGGAATATGCTTATTCAGCATTAACAATTAACTTCTTATGACTATTATTATCATGAAGATGAAGATGATAAACCTACTAACGTACGTGAAAAGAAAAAATGAGGCATGAAATTTACATTTGCTACCGTAACTTATTTAATCGAGACGTTAAATTGCCATCGGAACTAGTAACTACTAATCGCATTCAGATTGAAGACTTTATCACTCATACGGGAATTTATTGTACACAAAATTTCATTTCTATGGACAAAGTTCGCATAGGTTTGTGGTGAGCAATCAACGCTGGGTTCGTGACCCCCTCCGTAAGTTTACATTTAGTTTGTACAAACATTATTGAAGTAATTAGTGGTTATATTATAGACCTTCCCCTGTCGTATATGAGACCTAAATATACCTCGCAAAATACGTGTTGTGTCAACACAAGTATTAAATATTATTTGATAGTTGGTGGCGAGTGACGCACTCGTTAACCAACAAACGGACAAGCCTCGTTCATTAAGTTGATTGCTATCTGTTTGCACGCGACGCCCTCTGTACTCACCTATCGTGGCTCTGTACATATTTTAGATATACTCCAATGTGAATTAAATTATAAAACAGTGCGATTATAAAGAAGTACTTCTCATTTAAATGAAATCCCGGTTAACTAGCTCTTTCATCACAGTTAATTTTTTTTGACGGTGAAAAAATAGTAATACTCCCTGTATTACTATTTTTTGGCAATGCTTGCGTGCCCCTTCTCCCAAGCTTGCATGTATCTTTCGCAAACCTTGCGTGACACCACCGTTTTTAAGAGTTTCAAAACAAACAGTACGTCTTTTGCAGTCTTGCACTTTACTAGTAAGACTTTTGTCATGGTGCAGCCAACTTTTCCCTGATACGGCTGTTGTGTTAATTTTGAGATCACTGTCTGGTAACACACTCGACCACAAACTTTTAACTTACGTTAAAAAAACGTTGTATCTATAGGCAATTAATTAAAAAAGACTTGCGTTACTCGAACAACATACTTAACTTTATTCCAGGAACAATTTGTTAAATGTGGTATAAATTGTTGTAAACACTATAGAGAGGCTATTATTATGGTACACATAATGGGACTGTAGTAACAAAAAATATCGTGATATAATGACACATTTTATCGAAACATTGAGAATAAATAATTCAGAATTGATATTTAGGATATATATTATATTTATTGTTTGTCAATAGTTATGCTATTGACAAACAAAAAAAAATTATTCAAGTAAGTTGTGTTTTTTTATAATATAGGGGGCAAACGAGCAGACGAGTTACCTGGTAGTTAGTGACCAATGACCAATAAATGTATGGATGGATGGACAAGGAAACATATATGTACGACTTGTAAGAGGAATATTTGCGTAGATAGATAGGTATATAGTAACAATAAGATCCATCACATCTACAGATACCCATACCGCGCAGGAACAGGAATACGGCACAAAACAAACATTGACATGAAAAGAGAGTTCCCCTTCATTGCTTACGTACCTTTGTGGCGAGGAATCTGGCTGCAGAATTATACACTCCATTAAGAGACGTCTACCCTTCAACACCTTTAGACGATACGATATTTTAAAGTATTGTTATAGAAATATGTGGACTTAGTTTTTTAAAAGATTCAGGTAATTACTTAGCTCTAATCTTGGCCAGGTTGTAAACAGTTAGAGGTGCTTGAAAGCACATCCTAAAACAAACGGTGTTACTAACTCAGTGGAAATCTCATCGCTGTTCCCATGGAACTGTGGTAATCCTTACTTATTTAATACGCGAGACAGTTATGCTTACATGTGCTGTGGCTCAGAAGTCTATTGTGCCCTACTTCTTCTTATCAGTTAAACATTGTCGTGTATTGTTTCCAGTTTCAACCAGTAATCAGTTTAAAAAATCATTAGAGGTAATACTTGACTCTCATAAATAGCATTTTTTAACACACATTATATAAATGTACATTGTATCTTTTTTGTACAATAAAGAGTTATCTATCTATCTATCCGTCTATATATAATCGTACCTGTATCCAAAAACGGATGGGTAGAGGGTATAATCGGGTACAATCGTACCTTATAGTTTGGTCCCACTTACTCAATTGCAAGCCTGTTGCCGCCAACCGGACATTTTGGGAGTTAAAGATAGGAAAATTGAGAGTATATTGAAAGGGAAAGGTACCTACGCAAGAAGGGAAGGCAATGGAAGGAAAAGGATATTGGTTATACGGATGTATTTGGGAGTGTAAGTAACAGCTCGAGAAGGAAGTCCGAGCCGTCTGACTTTTAAACCCGATTCGATAGTGGTTGTGTAGGCAGACCTGTGCGTAAATTTGGTAATTTTTGTTTACACTGTTGCTGCTGTATCGGGTCGTACATTATAAAACCATTACTTTAGCAGGGGTGGAGTGCAAGCATATTATAAACCCATTACCGATCGAGACGCGCAACAATTGAGTGAAAAATGCTTCGGTGATGATTGTGTGGTGGTACACCTGCCTACTACTAGGGAGCTCTATGTATTTATAACTTTATGCCTACACATAATTATATTTTATTTTAACGATTTATTTGAAACTCGTAATATTTAGGTGGGAAAAACAAATGTAAAAGATACGTTGGCTATACATAATAATGTATTGTGTAATAGCTGTGTGGTGAGTCATTTTTCAAATACTATACGAGAAATTATTATTTAATAAAACAAGAAATGTTTATCAGCCCAAAATCAGTTGTTTCTAAACGGCAATTTTAAATAGTAAAGCGGTAATTAAGACATATTAATGGTACAGTGATTTTTTTATTTTTTAGGGTTCTTTTTTACAAAACAATAAAAGAAACCCGTATAAGATTACTTTGTTCTCCGTCTGTCTATTTGTTGGTCAAGATCCTTTTTCTCAGGAACTCTTGGTGGCTTCAACTAACATTAACCTAAAATACTTAGGACTGCGGTTCTTTGAAGCTGTAAAAAGAGAATATTTCGCAGGAAAATCAAAAACTAGAGGGTAGGTACTTTCCATTAGCCTAGAATCATGAATTTGGTAAGTAACAAGGTCTCACAGCACAAATCGAAAGTCGTTAATGTGTTCTTATTCTTCTTCTTATTCTTGTTCTTATTAGTTAGTCTTATACAGCGTTTGCTAAATGTAGAAAACCAACTGAAATGACACGGTGCTTTGGCATGGGCTTTTGTTATCGTAAGCAAGTGTAACTCGAGGGAGGAAATCGGCAGAAACACTGGAGTAATTTGCCCGAATATTAAACAGCAGGTGCTTCGTCGCGAATGTATCTCTCGCTGTGGTATTGAATGGTACAGAGGTTGTAGTGTTGAATTCTGCGTGAAAACGTTTAACTGGTAAACAGTCTTTATTTTTACTAGTAAGTTTCAATAATAGTATAATCTTCTGAAGTCGCGAACAATATAAATCTGAAATAAAAACAATTATTTATAACATTACTAGCCACCATTACCACATAATTCATTCTCTAAGCTAATTTTAGTTAGGTTAGTTAGTGCTTCAGGAGTAAACTTCGGCGATTGTGTTGCAAATCTGACACAGTGTCACATGTCCAGGGGCGAGTGGGCGCTCGCGATAACGGCTCTTACGCTGCGCTGGGTGCTAACAAAGAGGGAGATAATGAACGCCGAAGTAATTATCATAAATTAATTGCTGTGATGGTTCGCTGGTCGTTGCTTCCACATACCTTTGTAAGTTAAATGTGAAATAGATTCTAGTTCATTTATTAAAGACATACGATTTTACTCACGTGTGTATTTTGACGTGCGCTCGACGGGGGCCCTTATTAAGGGATGACACGACCTGACGCGATGGGTCGCTTATCTTTAGTGCATATACCACTAGCAAAAGTTTTAATTAAAAACAAACATTTTCATTAATTTGGTTGTCTTTTTATTGATGGTAAATTAATCGAAATTAAATTCTAATGCGTATACTTTTGTTGTTAATTTCAAGGATCTAGATTTTATATTTAAAGGTTGTAGGTGCGCCTTAAGTAAGTTACTTAGAACAATGGTTAGTAAGTAAGGGTGTGTTTTATGACAACAGTATGTCCCTAAGTGTCTCTCAAGGGTAAACAATGCCGTAGCTAGGCCATGCCCAGTACTGTCACGTGTGTAGGTACTGTGTGCACAACACTGTTTCAGGGACTTCATTATGTGTTCAACGTGAACGATTTTCAGTACCGTAAAGAAATTACTGCTGCTTTTAAATAATTAAGACTTTTATATTATCTATTTAGGGCACTACTACTCTAATGGTCTACTTTGGCTAAAATTGAGTAGCGTTGAGAAAGAGAGACTTAACTGTTGTAAAAGTTTGATGTACCAAATATACGAGTAAAACATTTTCTCCCGGATTATTGTAATTTGATAAATGGGAGAGGGAAAGGTAGGTCTTTGCCTCACAAAGACGATATGGACGTATAGTTTACACTAACTTGCTAAACTAACCTAAAGCAGAACTATTTACAGTAAATTATAGTAATCAAACAATTAACTACCATGAATAATTCAATTGATAGTGCATCTACTATTTAAAAAAATACCATGAAATACATAACAATCTCTGTACCATAAAGGTCTTGAATATTCATTTTACGATAGTGCCTTTTATCATTTGGATCTTTAAATTTAGTGAAATCGAGACCCGTCATTATGTTTGAATCTGTAAAAAAGTGACACTAGAAGTACGCCGTAAGTATTAGTGTAATAAATAAGTGTTCCGCCTTCTGAAAACGTATACTTAAACGTCCTGTCTCTATTCAACTCTGAAATTGAATAAAAATATATATTTAACTTGAACTATTTCCTATATTGTTGGTCATAAAGTTTTAATTATTTGTTGATCCACGAATATCAGAGGAAAAACATTCATATAATATTATCACTGATGGGATTTCACCTATACAAATAATTGTATATTTTTATCAAATTTTCGAAAATTATTAAAGATATAATACGAGTGATTTGCAAATTCTCCTTTAAACTCTCGATTTAACTTCTTCCTGTATAAACTTAGGGAGAATACTCGCTTAAACCGTGAGGTTTCAACAAGACAAAATAAAAAGGAAAAGGAAGAATACTTACTCACAAGCTCACAACACCGTGTTGTGGAACGGAGCAGACCAACCATCAAACTAGCGGATACGAAATATCAACAATAATGATTATCAGACCCAGGTACAAGGACGAATTTATTACGAAGCGGTCTAAGTCTTATCTTATCTGGTGTGGGCCATATTTAAAGGTATGCTCGGACCTCATAACAGACTACTGTAAAAGGTCACTTGATACAACTCTTGACAGACTAGACAGTGAGAAATGTTAGACTGACAAAAATGGTTTGATGTTATCGATTAATTATCCGACTATGTTCGGTGTCGATTTCGACATCGATATTTAAATCATCTTGCACCCATACATGGACGTCAGGTTGATTCATAACATTAGTACGACAAACAATTCCTGTCAACATATACTCAGTGGTAATTATTTAATACTAGCAACCCGCCCCGGTTTCGCAGGGCTAGCAGAGACATCTTCAACAATCACCAACATATTTCAATTAATTAACACAAAATCTTCACAAATTATACACCTAAACCTTCCTGATGAATTAATCACTTTGTCTATTAGTAAAAACCGCATGAAAAAACTGAAAAACTACTAATAGTTTTTCAGTTTATCGCGGACAGACAGACAGACGCGGTGGGGGACTTTGTTTTATAATATGTGGTAATGTTCAAGTTGCCCAATGTTCTACTACTGCAGGCTGACTTTCTTGTTTTATTATTTTCATACACATACATTAATTAACTTTACATGTTTAAAGAGTAATAGTGGCTGTATGCGCAAGGAACATCAATGTCGAGGCCGAACATTTTACGGTATTTTTAAGACATACAAAATAAATTAAAAACGAAATTTTTGCGAAATATTAATCATAAAAAAATCACTTGGCAAGATTTCAAAGATGTTGAGCATGTACAAAATGTCAAACAATGACAGAATTAGTATAGAAAAGAATTTTCAAATAAAACTTATTCGAATATTTTACGAGTTTTAAAAATAAAATCTTAAAAAATGTGATTACTGCTGTTATTATACAGATTGTTACAGAGAGGCGAGGTCAAAGTTTAGGGTATACGAGACCCTGAAACTAACGTAAAATGCTAACAAATTAAAAGAAAATAGTGATATTTAATACAGAAATCTTATTTAGAAACTGACAAATTGAACTTGAAAATTGACCGACGAAGCTAATATTTCTAAAGAGAGGGCTGACGTGAATGAAACTATGGGTATTTAATAAAAGGATGTTGATGGAATATCCAGATTGTTCTGCAAAACCAAATGAAAAAACAAAATTATTGAAATTACCATGAAATTTATAATAATTATTTGTTTAGAAATGATTTTTTAGAGCAAAAAATTTCAAAATCCATTTTCTTTTTCAAACCAATGAACTATTTGACGGCTACACATAAAGCTCCTAAAATTTGACATCACCTTTCATTGTAGGGAGCAACTTGCGAAAATAGTCATATGGAATAAGATTTGGATCGGCAGCATTTTGCATAGCCACCCAGCAAGAACACTCGTATATCTTGCACTTTCCAATACCCAGCGATTATTCGCAGTTTTTCTCAAAAGAGTCATTAACGCAGACAAATAAAAATTCACAATATCGCGATGTTCAATGACACGCATAGAATTATCATTCTCCGCTAAGAAAACAAATAAATGTATATATTAGGACAGAAAATAGTAAAATAGTATGCTATTACAAGAATAAGAACTTTAGAAAATGGGAGTCGCGTCTAGCGTGTATGTAAAAATGCTTTTAGTTTATTTATTTTTGTTAGTTGTGGGGTGAATAAAATACTGAAGAGTTCAGCGCCATCGATTTAACTCGACATCAACAAAGAACGTCCTATGTCCGACAGTTTGTATGCGGTCATATGGTTCTAATGATGGTGATAAAACGTACGAACGAGTATTTATAATACGCCTAAAACAACATGTTATCCACTTAGACATATTGTATCGTAAATATATTAACAACATAAATCATTATAGTTTACTAACACTAGAAAAACACGCTTTAATAGCGAAGCGAATTAAAAACTAATAAACACCTCCTGGCTTCATCATCACACCATACAATGCGAAGTCCAAAATTTGGACTCGTCAAAACGAATCATATGAACTCAAGCTCGAGGGGGTTACTAGTAGCCACAGAAGAGTTCCACTATCCACCGCCAGGTTCCATAATCAGATCAGCTCTAAAATGCGCAATTTTAGCATTGTTATCCAAACTAATACTACAATTAGAAGTAAATTAAAATTTACTTCCAATATTTGTTTACATCGTTAGTTTGTTACAAAAAAAAGCAAATAAAAGCGTGATAAAAATGGAATAAACACCACCAGTTTTTCGCCGCAAGTTCTATCGGCTAACATTGGCAGACGAATTTCAAGGAAATGCCGACACAAATCTTCAGTCTTTGTATGATGACAAAAGGCACTGAAGTACTTATACCATAAAATAACGAGGAATAGGGAAGATAATAGCGTGTTGAACATATTCTGTGAGTGACGTGACGAAGGTCTACTTGTGGTCATTGTGTAACCTCGCACGGAGCCGGAAAAATTGTCGTGGGAATTCGGTAATTTCAAATACAGGTCTATTGGTAAGCGGTTCCTGATGTCTTTAAAAAAAGTTACTCTCTAAAAAAATGTACGACTCCTGTCAATAAAAAACGAATTGAAGAATTTTTTATTACATTTGAAAATCGCGACGTATGTTTTATTTTAATTTTAAAGTCTATGTCAGGATTCTAACGATACCCCATACATTCAAATCTGTTTCGGCATTTAGGAGTTATGGTGGTTAAAGAAACTCACATACATACATGAACTCTGAAAACATTAGCCTCCTTTTACTTACGGAACTTATTTAGCAGCCTCGGACTTGTTATGGCGCGTCAATAAGGTTGGTACAATAGGTACTGACGGAGACACAAATCAAATTATTTAATTTTGACGTACTCATGGACCTTACCTAGACTTGTTTAGTACATAAATTGTGTATAATGCGTTTCAAATAAGAATAGGAAAGTCAATGACGAATGAGATTTGCACACAAAACTTAACATTAACATTTTTTTACTTAACTTTTTCAGCTGTAGTATTACCGAATCTATTGATCATCAAACGGCACGCAGACTTCATTTTATTAATTTAAATGAGTCATTGATAAATGTTGTACATGCAATTTAAAAAGTATAAGATATTGCAAAACTAAGTTATTCAAGTTACGAGTAATATTGTTTGTGGAAATTGGTTACTGGTAGATGAAGATGCACTCATCGTATAATGTCAATTCATATTACTTAAATATGTATAATATTGTAAATTAAATATTCATTGAGTGGTGTATAATATTTTTAGAAAAGTAGAATTATAGTTTCATTTTGTAGGGTTCCGTACCTGAAGGGTGGCAACGGAACCTATTACTAAGTCTCCGCTCTCCGTCTGTCGAAAGAAAGAAAAAAGAAAGATAAGGAATTATTAAGATAATAATTAGTAAGACAAGGCATACAACTTATTTTATAATAAATAAAAAAACCTCGGTCAGCCCGCAGTATCTCATCTACCGTACGTAATAAGTAGACAGTTGTAATTTTCACAAAGTATGTAGGTATTTCTATTTCCCCTATAAGAACAATTAATAAAATAAAATAAAGTTAAAAATTAAACCATTTAAGTAACGTTATTTTTTTCGGCGTTTTAGTCCGTCTTTTTAGCCCGATTTTAAATGGTGGGTTATACTATTGCTGCTACAACAACAAACAAAAAAAGTAAAAAATTAATGTGAACCGTAATTGAACTTAAAAATAAAGTAACTAAAACAAAACTCAATCTTAATAATGGCAATAGGTAGACACTTGAAATGTTAACAGAGTGTGTTTTACTGAAAATCTTATTTACATATTGCCCTCTCTTGGTAGCGCCTCTCTTGGTTCTTTTAGGAAAGTATTTAAAAAGTACAATGGTAAATATGGTGCGACGGTACGGACACGGTAATGTTATCTATACAGTATTGTGACTCGGCCCTGTCCTTTAAAAAATTACCTACAGACGGGCGGTACGTAAACACGCGATAGGGCTGCCCATAATTTCATCTACCTACTTGAATTTCTTTCTAGTTTTGTGATTGTAAATATTATTATTTATTTAAAAGAATGAAATTCGTTGTGAATGAAAAGAGAAGTGTTTAATAAAAATACGTGTCCTGATTTTAATTAGTAGATTTAAGAAAATATTACACTCTAAATCTTGGTAGGTACCTACCATTTTTATTCTCATAATCATTTCATAATGATATTTCGTCTAATTCAATCGTATTTGTAAGTAGCTAAATAGATAAGTAAATAAATAGCTCAGCCTAGGAAACTACCTACTAGTTTTTTTTTAACGCGAGGGTGGGTAGGTCATTCGTGTTTTTTTTTTTTTATAAATAAAAGGAAAACATACAGTGATATATACTTTTGATTAAAACTATAAGAAAGGCTAAGCACCATTTAAACGTTTTCACATATTAATGTCTAAAGCTTACTTTTGATAAAATTGGTAACAAAACTATTTTGGAAGGTGAAAAAAAAAAAGAAAACAAAAATGAAAATAGAAAATCCGTTAATCCGTCGTAGAACCATTAAACCACGATTGCGATAAGACGTCTTTGAACTTGTTAGGTTTGGTTGTGAATAAGTCAAGGTTCGGGAAGTCAGCCAGTGCATTGAATTCCTTGGCAGATCTAATTAAATATGAATTTTGTCTGTAATTTGTTGAACAGATAAATTGGTTGTGTGTGTCACTTTTGTGATCCTATCTACTTATTTATTTATATATCCAGGTATTTTACTCGGTAGAAAAAGCAAAATGCCTACCTATTAAAAAAAGAAAGAAATTACGTATTAGTAAAAATAAAAATATATAATATAAAAATTATTTTATAGCCTCACCTTTTGGAGTTTTTAGGTAATTTAAAAAATGTTTTCTCTGGGTGCGTGTTTGAAAAATTCAAGCAACCAAAAACAGCACAATATAGTATATAATGTTATTGCTCTTTGTCATATTAAGTAAGTATTTGTATTTATTTCAATGAAATACATAAATCGCACGCTTACTGCTTAAAAAACACTGTCATTGCGGCGCATTCGCCACTGTTTGTGTACCGAGTGTATACCGAACTCGAGGCGTGTAGGTATGTCTCACGATCCGACCGTTTGTATGAAGATACAATACTGTATAGATAGTATTACCGTGATACGGAACCCTGCGTGCGCCAGTGAAACTACTCGCACTTGCTTGCAGAATAGCTCTACGTACCCACGTGGGTAGAGCGTGGGCCTATGCAAAATATGCTTTAGTTGAAATATAATTAAATAGTGAGTTCTACTTTTTCTCGATGTCTTTGTTTCTGACGAATATTATGGGTTTTAATAGAAATGAATTTTGTCGTAGTCCGGAATTATTCGTATTTCAATTATCAAAATGTAATGTAAAGTGAACAGCTGTATGTTGTGTACTTGGAAAGGATTTACAAGAATAGTAGTATCGCGTGACTTACTTTAATAGGCTTCTAGAGCACCATGGTCAAAGGCAACCATGATATTAGAAAGAAAAAATAATAGTCTTTTGACTCAATGGTGTAATTACCAGTGAGTTACAAGACTATTATTTTTTTTATTAGATAATTCTAATTCATATTTTTCTTTCGATATTCAGCAACTTTCTCAAATTATTAAACTTATAAAATAAGTGTGCTTAGAGAAGGAAACCCATTATTACGACATTTTTAATTATTAGAGGAGTATAATCCTTGCCTTCGTTGCATTTGAGACGAACACTAACCTTCCGCTTGAAATTGAGGGGCTCTTTCTACTTCTCCTCATTACGACGTTAATGTACTAAATAAAACATTAACGTCGTTGTGTCGAAGCAACTGTGAGAGTACAGCAGAAAAATACAAAATAAAAGTAAAAAAACCTGGCTTCGTATTCTTGTCTATCAAGACTGACAGAAATCTAATTAAAGTTGCTGAAATCAAGCATTCCTTGCTTTTTTAAGGTTATTTTTATCTTTTTAGTACATTGAAGCGTGTTGTAAGTTTAGATCTTTGTTTTGCAATTGAGATAAGCATGTGTACGTTACCCCAGCAGGAAAGTGGCTCATAGAATAATATGAGTGGAACGCACAATTAGTGTGTAACCTGCTGTGAATGTGCGCTGCTTAAAAAAACTGTGCATGTTGTCGTTTTAGAATAAAACGGAAAAAATGATTCCTGATGGAGTAACGTTCTTCCAGCAGGAAAATTCTAAACGAATTATCGGAGAGAGAAATATTGTGCATGGGCAGAGAGCTTATATTTGTCCAAAAAATGTGGGCCGAAAATATAATTTGTGCGTCTTCAGGTTTTCGAGATATAGCATTTCCTGCTGGAGGAGTTTTGCAAAATCGTGTATCTCAAAAAACATTGTATGTGCGCCTGTAAAATAAACATACACGAGTAGCTCTTTATTTGTGCTAATTTGTGACAGAATAAGATTTAAGAAAATATTCAAGGAATCGCGCTTTTTTGAAAACCCAAAAAAATATCGCAGCGCCTAAATGAGAAAACGTATAAGCTTGCTGAAAACTGTATTCGGTCCTTCTTGACGCTTATAATAACCATTAAATGTTTCAAAAGTGTACATACATGCGTTATTGAATAATATTACCAAAAGTTAAAACGACGGCGTCATAACTTTGACGTCAACATACAAAAATATGGCTCAACCTAAGATGTGTAGGTGTAAATCAAAAATTAGTGCGTTTAGTCCAATAACATATAGTGAAAATATCCAGCTTGTATGTTTCGCATAGAAGTAGATATAAACAAAAACCAAAAAATTTAAACAAAGACTGGTTATCCGACCAAATTCAAATGACTACAAAAAAGCGACGAATTCATACATATCGATGACTTATTTTTATATTGAACGTAATAAACCTAAGCTGTAGTTTGTACAGTCGCGTTCACACGTTTGTTCAAATTCACAGCAGACGCACTAATTATACGTTCCACTCATATCACTATAGAAGCCACTTTCCTGCTGGGGTAACGTACACGATAAGCACGCCTAAACATTCACAGTACTCAAACACAAAACACAAACACTGTGTTCTGTTTTACGATTTGGGACCTACACCTTGCATCTGATTGCAGTAAGGCAGCAGTTCTAGAGTAGGATTGTTTTTTCTTTTACTTGTGTACAAGGTCACTAGATCCCCATATAAGAGAGGCATGGGCTCACCAACAAGGGGGATACAAATCATATATGACGGACGGGTATGATAATCATCCTCAATAGGGCCCATAATTCCTCACTTTTATAACTGGATTATTACAAATAGACACACGACTATAGCTAGCCACGTATATTGCTAGGAATGCGTAACGGTTTCAATATTCGACCGCTCCGTCCGACTGCCGCACAAGAAGTGTCTGGCGCGGCCTTTAAACATTGGCTCCGTCAAGCACCGACAGGTGGCGCTGGCGTTGCAGATATGACGTAATTGCGAAATATAAATATTTGGTTTGGCAGAGTACGAAAACCGTTGATTAAAGGATAAATATCAACATAAAAATAGATTTAGTGAGTTGTTTTAATGAGTTCGTTATTGCTGAAGCTTAGCATTTAAGATGAATTATACCGTGTCAGTCCTCAGTTGATTATTATTATTTTTGCAGTTCGTAGGGGCCCATCAAATTTATATTAACGAGAATAAATAATTTTTTTAAACGATGGATGCATATTCCTTCTTGCGCTTAAAAACTTATGTAGTACTATGCACTAATTGGCTCTAATGTTGTTCCATATAGAAATTTTTGTTAGAAGAAGAATTATTGATCTACGTGTCGAAAAGCCACATCTGTGTAGCAAAGCTACGTGCACAATTCAAATAAAACTTAATAAAACACCTACGATATAAAATGAAAAGTCGTAAAACTCGTTATATCATTTATAAAAATTCAGTCGAAATTTCCGAGCGCAAAGACGATCTAGAATGTTAAGATTTATAAGACAACAATTGTAGATTGTGACACGATATATCTCATGTTATATTCAGTCAGCAAATGTTATATTCCCGTCTGGAACTGTATTGGCACAATCTTGGCCTTTTTTTGCGCAGACAGCATTTCAGCGCTGTGTTACCGCGGCAATCATTGGCTGGCCAACAACGACGCGGCGAGAATGTTAATGAACGCTGATACAAATAATAAGGCTGACACAGCTATACATTATTGTGTTTATTTAGTTATTTTAACTACACTGCTAGATGACGATTTATTCTTTTATTTTACAAACAGAATAAAGCAACTTTGATTCTATTTAGTGATACGAGGAAGGAAGATAGGGGTTAGTGTTCTGACAATTTAAATACCGCGGTTGCAGGTTGAAGTTTAATCGTACTACACTTTCTACACTAAACGTTAGATACAAACATGATGTAAAAACCACGTAATGAACATAAGCCTAATATCGGTGGTATTTTGTAAAATATATGTAACAAAAGTAAGTTAATCTATTTTGAGCCCTGAATTAACATCGACACAAACGTTACTCTGATCGAATCTGTCAGATATGAACAGCTAAGAGTCAAGTTGTTCGTCGCTAATTTATTTTCTCATTCCCTTTTTTCCAGGTTGACAGGGTACTTAATATTTACTTGCAGTGTTTGTACAAAGTTGGCTCCAGGCTCAACGCACATATAAGTGTAGATCCTAGTGGCAGTACTTTCTTTCTAGCCATACACAATAAGAACACACTTTCATACACACACGCATGCACTCGCATAGTTATAGTATACAGTATAGTATAGAATACATTTCTAAATTATAATTGTTACCTGTTGAATCTAGTACGCTCATGTATTCTCCTGCTGGGAGGTAAGCGATAATAGCTACAACATGCTTGTATCACAGATTAAGATTGATTGAATACAGCGTACCTTTTGTACTGTCCACTTTTTTATGACAACCTGATAGTAAAAGGTCACAATAATGCTATCGTTCGGTAGGATGGGTATGAGTTGTAATTTGCTTCTCTCAATCGATATAATAGGTAAAATGTTCCTTTTTCTGGTGTATAACTCATCCTTGTCGGTTTTGGCCAAGTTTTGTAGGAAACTTTGTCATTCCCCTTTCTACTTTACTTTCAGAAGTGTTACTTTGCGATACGTACGGGTTTATGTATTCATTCGTTTTTCTGTCATTATAATTCAAAGTTCATCATTTTTTTAAATAAATTTTTCAATTCAATGTTCGTTAAATTGATTCATCTCGTCCTATTTTTGTACCTAAATGCTGCCGTCACAGTTCAAAGACACAATGCAAATATGTACTAAAACTTGCACGTGACAAACAAAGGTGTAAGTACATTTGAAAATTCGTGTTTCATTAGTTTTTACATTGTTATGAATTTATGATTCAGTTCACGCCTCCGTAGTTGCGCCACCACAATCCCAGTATTGGTGGGACACAGAGCGGAATCAGTTTTTCGTTTAGAACACAGCACGCGCTGTGTATAACACAGAGAGCAGAACTGCTACCTAGTTTGTGCACAAAGTTAAGCAGTTGGGAAACGTCATGTTATCTATTTTGTACGGATTACCAGGATTTATTCGTGACTGGAGTGCAACTGCACTTGTTTTCCATCTTTAAATAGATATTGTGTGATTTGTTTATCTCAAAGTGCAGACGAATGGGCGTCAGTCTCTGTTCGGTTTAGAAGATTCTCTTTCACAGTTTTGAAACTTTGAAAATGATAGACATACCAAAAAAAAAGGATTTTAAAGTTTTAATTTTTTTCCATAAGTAAAGTAAATCCTTAATTCTTGCTTTTTGACGTGTAAACTTCTTTTAAGGCATGCTTTTCTTGTTAAACTAAAGTTGTTATTTTTTATATAGCTTCATATTTTATCCTATGGATGTCATATTTATGTTATTATGGAATAGGTAATAGTAACAAGTCTTTAAATTTTAAAATATTTCTTAGATCGCTGTTAGCTTTCAGATATTAAAAAACTTGAAGTGATCACGATCATTCATTCGGATTCCTAAAAAATATTTAACTTGATCCTTGGATGTTGCAATTTTTTGTGGTTACAAAACGAGGATGAGCGGATAAAAAAATATTTTTATTAATTGTTCATAGACTAGCTGCACTAAATATAAAAATACACATTATTATAAATTGTGAAAAGAATGTTCTGTAAATAGTGGTCATCGTTTGCTTACCATATTTATAAGTGCGTGTTACATATGTACTTATTATGTTATCTTTTCTCATCCTCAAAACATATTTGAGATTCCTTAATCGTACGGTCTCTGATAAGATTGTCAACTAGAAATAGCTATCATTGTGTATATATTACCTGGCTGAAGCTGAGACAGTGAATATTTTGACAGATATACGAGTATAGTAGTGCAGTATTAGGGCTCTGAAACTTTCTGAGCCTCTGTACATAGTTTATATTGTATTTTGTTTACTTTCTTTTTGTCTGGGAATTTCAATATCCGTCCTGAAAGAACGTCAAGGTAACATTAAATATAGTTAATCCAATAATTTTGCCTCACAACATACTAATTGCAAATTTTAGGTAAGCGTCCTCAAAGAACTTATTTAAATAGAAATAACAAG
Source organism: Euplagia quadripunctaria (assembly GCA_963859945.1). Lineage (NCBI taxonomy): Eukaryota > Metazoa > Arthropoda > Insecta > Lepidoptera > Erebidae > Euplagia > Euplagia quadripunctaria. The sequence continues at coordinate 24,260,747 of OY982570.1, read as the reverse complement.
GCGTCACTTTCATAAACACTGAAATATATTTTTACTTTAAAAGTGGCGGAGAGTAATTAATTGTTTAGAACAAATTTTACTTATTAGCCTGTTAGAAGAACGTATTGCGAAAGAGACTAGTTCGTTGAAAAAAAATGTCTTCTGTGGATTCATGGGAACTTGTTTTTAAAAAATAATTATAACCCAAACCAACATTTTACGTCCAACATCGAGTATGTATACTTTTACAAATTTAAACTGCAACGTAAATGCATCTTCGATTCGCCAAATACACAGTCAGGCTTGTAAATGTATACCTATCTTATAATAAAAACAGAAAAAATAATGAAAAATAATAAAAAAATATACTCGTATAAAGAGATTAATTTAGTTGCTTTTGAATGCTGTGAATTTCCGTATTATATTTACAATAACTAAGAATCATAATTAAGATTCTCAGTTTTTGGAAATGTCTATATTTACACATATCTAGGTACGAGGTCAATTATATAATTTAGTACATTATTCAATTTTCAATTATAATTACGAGTTCACTCAAACTTGCTTTACGAATTCTAATTTGTAAAATATGATACAAAACTCGTACCAAGACAAACGGCGCGCGGCGTCCTCAATATTTCATAAGGCACTTTTGATCACTCAGGAGAATACCCTCACAAAGCTTAGCGAAGTCATAAGTTTATACAAAGATATTACTGTATAAATTGTGAAAGAGTTTTCCTTAACTTCAAAAACTCTCCAAAAGCTTGCGTTCATCTTTTTAAAGTAGAGTCGAGCGTAATGTACAACTCCTATTACAAGCTGCGACACCGAATAGGGGGTCCCACTGAAAGTTTTTAGAAAATAAAAACGGAATGACCTTGAAGCCTGTTACTATTTTAATTGCTTTTCGAAGTAGTCTCCGTTCCTTTCTAAGCACCGTCACATGCGATGGAACCATTGACTGAAGCAGTGAGCCGACTCTTTAGGGATCTCTTCTACGCCTTTTGCAAACGCAGCCACGGCATCTTCAGAGTTCATAAAACGAATTCCTCTAAGTTTATTTTTTATTTATGGAATTAAATAAAAGTCACAACGTGACAGGTCGGGACTCACTATGATGACTCACTAGCTCCACACCTTCGATAGACAAATATTCGATTGTCCGTCTGGCGGAGTAAGCTGGAGCGTTGTCGTGGTGGAAGAGGATCCTACTTCTTGGCGCTGCTGTCTAACATTTTCCAAGACAACTGGTAGACAATTACTAAAATACCAGTCTGCAGTAACACTCCTTTTATATTCCAGAATGATTGTTGTGAAATGACCCGTCCATCCAAAGAATGAGGCAATCATCTTTTTTTCTTGACTTCTACCTTTCTTTACTTTTGTCGGCAAATCTTCAAATGGAAACATCCATTGCGCAGATTGTCTTTTGGTTTCAGGTTCGTAACAATAAATCCAGCTTTCATTACCTGTGACGATGTCATATTCAGTATTCGAGTCATCTCTGTCATACTTTCTCTTTTACTTCACTTTTACTCACCAATCCAAACGACGGCGTTTTTGATCTTCCGTCAAACTACGAGGTATCCTTCTAGTACTAAGCTTTCTGACGCCTAAATATTCATGTAAGACTTTTTGTACTCGGCTCATACCAATGCCTAAAGCTGTCCGAAACTGTTGATATATCACTCTTATATCAGTTTCTATCATTAGCCGCACAGCACTCACGTTATCTTCAGTATTCACCGTAGAAGGACGTCCTTCTCGAGAATCATCAATGAGTTTGCTTCAACAACGTTTAAACTCATTAAACCAGTTGTAAACAGTAGCACGACATGGAGTTCCGTAATGAAATGAAATTTGTAAAAACAAATGACATGTGAAATTATTAAACATCTACCGATTCCCAAAGAGTTCCTAATTCGAAATTTTAATAATTTTTTCATCGGCTGCTTTTCTTACTGGCGTATTCTAAAAACTTTCAGTGTGACCCATGTGTGTATGCAAAATAGTTATTGGTCTTTATTAAATATTACCATTCTTAACGTGGCTTTAATACAAACCATGCTCTGTTTCGTTGGTTACTAACTTTCTGGCCATATCCTCTTTATACAGTACATCCATCTTTTCTTTTGTCTTCCTCTTCTCTTATGTCCATCCACTTTATACATAAAACTCTCTCCACCATATTTAATTCATTCGTCCGCATCACATGTCCATACCTATAACAATAATCTGTAATCTAGAACGGTATATAATGTTGAAAGATTCCTTTACAGCGCTGACTTTAAACAAGTAAAAATGTGATGTGTGTATTCAACCTGGAACGTGTGTTTAGTTTGGATGTTATTTCAAGGTGAGTCATGTAATAAGACGTTTAGAGCAAGTTTGTGTATTTACGCGTGATTAGATTCTATGCTTCAACACAGATTTTATTGCCGCGTCTGTGTTGAAAAAAATATATATGTACGTTCCTCAAGGCGCTGGTGTTTCACTCTGCTTCACATATTACGTTCATTAAAATAGTTCTCATATCTGATTTACAATAATAATAACTTATTTAAAAAGCTTTTCCTGAGAACTTTTGGTCTTCGTAATAGTTGATTTTATTCCGCAATATTCTTAATTGTCGCTTAATAATTCAGAGAATTGAAAAACTTGTGTCTTTTTAAGTCCATCAGTAATTCTAAAATTAAATTGCTTCGAGATATACCTACAATTTTTTTGATCAATCATAACAAAGTCCTGGGCTATAAGCCCAGGACTTTGTTATGATTGATCATCATCGCTATCGTCATGATGATCATCGATTACGAAATACTGATTAACTAACTTTTACCGCTAAGCTAGTTTATCAGTAAGTAGGTATATCATAATCAATCATGCAAAAAAAAACATGCTGATCGATTGAGTAGTTACAAACAAACCAATTCACTTTCGCATTTACAACATTAAGTTAGGATTTAAGATTGTAGGGCTTGTACTTATAAACTAGTTAAAATAATAAATCTGATAGACACGTTGTTCCGTGTGTGTCAATTTAGTCGGAAACTTGAAAAAAAACAGGATCTCGACAACAGCGTCACCGGCGTCAACTACAGATAACCATTCAGATCTGAGAACCATTCAATAAGAAAGCAATTAAAATATCTTAAAAATCTTTCAAGCCGTTTAGGGAAAGAATAACGAACACATGTACACTAGAATTTTATATGTAAAGGCAACCTGGACGAAGAAAATTAGAGTTGCACACGAAAGAAGTAAAACGGAGAGTAGAACAGGAGTTTGAACCGTTGACGGGCTTTATGATTTGACTGACTGCTAAGCCAGAGGTCGTATACTACCCAGGTACGATTACTACCCAGGACAAATATTTGAGTGAGGAGCACGATCATCTGTTCTGTGTCTGAGTGTGATTTACCTGTGATAAGTATGTACTTAGTAATTTATAAATATGTTTAGTTTTATTAGCAGTCTGGTTATCATAGTACAAGCTCTGCCTAGGTTGGGATCAGACAGCCGTGTGTGACGTGTCGTTATTATTTTCCCACATAAACTTTTGACAGGTAAAACCATGTTTTAAAACCTTCTTCTTTGATTTGTAAGGGTGATGAAACAGGAATGTTTTAGTAATAACCTTTAAACAGAATAATAACATTTTACGTAGTTCATTTTAACTTGTTTGAAGTTCACGCTGAAAGGTTTAATCCTTTGTTAATCTTGTAAGTAGATGAGCCTAATTGGAGATAATTAAGTCTGCCGATATTGTTTAAAATAAGATACAACGTAGATGTATACACACATACATGCATAGGCCAGGAGCCCGTATCGATTTCGTTAAGTGCGTACGACCCCATGCAGGTATGTATATCAGTTACGATGATAAATTAAAAACATCAAAGATGTTTATAATTCTATCAGGCATTCATCACTATTCTCGTCCTTGAAAACTTGTACCAAGAAAACCACCACGCTATAATTAGTTTTTAAAAAAGTATCTCTGCCTTCAATGCGCCTAAATCTTGATAAATCGTAATAATGCTGCATTCTGCATCACTTAATTTTCTGCTCTTAGAAGTGGAATATTTTCTTCAAATCGAAATAGACTAACCTTGATTACAACGAAATCAATGCAGAAAAGAATTAATAATCGATCGATCCACAAATGGCGAAGATATGACGTAACATCCACACAAAAAAAAGACAAAGTTATATTAGTTGAATTGAGAACCTCCTTTTTGAAGTCGGATAATTGAAATCAAAGGGGACGCCACGTTATACATAGAACCAAATTAATAGAACGTTAATTCGCATAAAATGTACTTAGTCTATGTAAGGGTGATGAGATCAAAAATATGAATGTGAACGTGTGGGCAAGTTCTTATAGAAACAACTAGTCAAGTTCACATTAAACCATCTCCTAGATTTCCATTCTAACAAGGTTGAACTTGACGCTAAATTCTAGTTATTCACATTTATGTTTTTGATCTGATTTCAGATATTTTTCTTGTTTATAGTTATTATTAATCTTATCCACTACCACTACCTTTCAATTATGCAATGTTGAATTTCAAGGAGACCAGTAGTACCTTTAAAATGTTAACTAATACATTAAAAGTGTCACACGTATCATTTGTAGTCTTTTCAATTAAGTTTGTAATCAATTTATTTTTCACTTTTCAGTGCCCTTTGTTAGTGTTTTTTGAAGTTGGTTTATCTTTTTTAGACTGTTAGTTAGTATCGAATAATTATGGTGACGACTAAATTCCAAAGCGGTGCAGTGGACAGATATTTATTAAATACAATTATTTTGCCTACTATAATTTGGTTCCACTTGCGTTATTATTACGCGGGCAATCCTATTTCCTTCCACAGGGCACTTTGGGAATTAAAGATGGGAATTTGGGAGTATATTGAAAGGAAAAGGTAGGTGAGAAGGGAAGTCAATTGAAGATAAAAACATGTCACGCGTCATTCTACGAACTCCCTACTAAGCCCTGAGATGCTCCCCCCGCGCCGCACCACACCCTTAGGGCCTATATGTTCCGCGGCGCGCAAGGACTCGCCCTCTTACCTCTCCGACACGGCTACAAAGTTAAGTACTCTGCATCTACCTCTGAAGACCTTCACCCTGAGCCATAGTATTCTTGCTGTTTAAATTACTTTAAATATCTGTACCACAAGTACCAATATAAACTGTAAAAGCGTTTTATTTGTGTAATTCCTCTCCTTACTCAAATCAACCTACGGGGGACCACGTGTAGACCACGAGGCCACCCTCCACCTTACAGACAAAGACATTCCTATTTGTTAAAACATGAGTATACATACCTGCGCATGCAAGATGTTTAATAAATTAGATTATAGGCAGTCATGTTTAGCCATTGTGGGGTACAAATATAGGGATTAAATATAATATTTTTTATTCCTAAATTTTATATTTTTTTAGATTAATACAATACAGAATTAATTAAGTATTTATTATGTATTAATAATTTTTTCACCTTACGCCCATGTGACGGTAGTGAAACCGTCAGATATTTTGACTAAAGTGTAGAGTTTATAAAGTTAAGGCTTGTAGAGTTAGGGCGTGTAGGGTAAGAAGCTTGGCTCTACATGAGGTCTGATAACTTTTTTGCAGTTCGAGCCTTATTGTTATGGTATCGTCTTGGCAACATTTATATGAAAATGTTTTTGGTGGGATCATTATTTCCAGAGTCTAGGAATTTTATAATAGATTTTTCGGGTCATACAAAATATACTATTATGCATTAGTGTAGTTTGTGATGTATGTAGGCAAAGTTTACTATTATTACGTCTATTGCGGATGACTACGTTATACAGTCGTGGAAATAAATCAGGATTTGTTTTTACAAATATTGCGCTTTCTAAGATGTAAAGGGAAGGGCGTGTTAAGATTTGCAATTTTAAAAAAATATGTTTTACAACTATCAGTAACTTTTAATTTAAACATAGTCCTTAAGCAACGCTTCTGGGCTTTAAATACTAGTTCCTTATTAGCTGAATGTTCCCAAAAGATAACGCCATATCTAAGATTAGAGGAAACCAGCCCATGGTATGCTGTAAGGCTAAGTGTTGGAACTAATTTATAAATGGCTAATTTATAATATACTTGTCGGGGTTTCGAGCTGAGATTAGCTTACATTCGTACATTTCGTACCCATGGGCGGTAGAAAGTGGATCTTGTTGATTGAGACAAGTTATTAACTTTTCAAAACTCCATTGTCGTAATAAATTTACAAAGTTAAAATACCGTCTGCTCGTTTGCTCTCTATAATATATATATAAAAAATGTTTGAAACCATATTACCAAGAGGTATGCGGAATTACGAGCGTACGTCCATCTTCACGGCTCAAGTGGAACTGCCCTCCCACACTCGCGCCGCTTGCTTCATGTAGGCATCGATCGCTTCAACTACCCTCTACTACAAATAGCGAAACTAGTTCCAGCGCTGACGTCGCTCGCAAGCCCACACGGACTAAGCTACTGCTTAGTAAGGTTAACCAAAGAGGGGACTAGTTACTAACTAGTCCCCTCTTTGGTTAACCTTTTTTATTTCATTATTTCATATATTAAATAATAAATCATAATCATAATCAAAATCCAAAAAATTCGTTACACAAATCAAATAACATTATAAAAATATACGTGTGACAATATGGGCACGCCGTCATACTAATATTATAAAGTTAAAGAGTTTGAATGTTTGGCTGAACGCGTTAATCTCAGAAACTGATAGTTCGAATTGAAAAATTATTTTAGTGTCAGATAGCCTCTTAACTTAATAAAAAGAGTATGCATTGTGAAAGTCAGAAAATGCCCCCGCCTCAGTATAATGCTTCTACAATATAAGTATTGCCAAAGCGCTGATTTTCAGGCAAGGGCTGCACGTACACGTTACATATTAAAATCAAAATATTGCTACTAAAATTCATATTATGTAGAGTATACGCTCAATGAGTTTTTAAACAAAAATTTAAAATGCCCATAATAAATCAATTTTAAATAGCTTTAGTTTAACTAATAATATATAATTACTTAAAATATAAAATAACAAATTCCAACATAAACAGGATTAAATGCATTTTGAAATCCATGCACAGATTAAAATAAGTACATATTTTATCTGTGCAGCGATCATTTCCTCGGCCTGTCTCGTCACTTTTCCTTTGTCTATGACAACAAAGGAAAAGACTCTAATGGCGAGCCGGGTGATTTAAAATTACTTAGGTACTAATAACAAATATATAATGCAAGTGGAAGAAATGTTACTTGCATCGTTTGAATGCCTAAAGCATTACTATGATGTATATATTTGGTAAGTATACAATGTCTAAATATTTTTGTGAAGCGTGAAGGGTTTTTGTGTTACTTCGCAATGTTACGTCGTTATCACTCCATACTGTGGTTTAGTGTTCCAAGGTTGATACATATTACATAATTGGAATTTATGTGCTACCTACTAATTATATAGAGTGTACATGCTAACGGTGAGTTAAAACGTTTCGAGTTTGACAATCCAATAAGTACTTTTTGAAAGTCTTATTTTACTTTGTACTCTTTCTAGGGCACGGAATGGCGGCGGCAGGTCATTCCAACATTTAGTGGCTGAAAATCTGAAGCTCCCGCGAAAGGCAGCAGACTGATGTCTAGTGGTGGCCAGGAGATAAACAGAAGCCCTAGTTTTGTGTTTATTATATTTCTTTGACCAGGCAAGTTTCTTATAAAGGTATTCTGGGCTTTGATTTTTGATGGTACCAAACATCAAGGTAGTCAGGTGGAGCTTCCGGCGTGACTGCATATTTAACATGTTCTTACTGTTTAAGTAAGGAGTTATATGTGAGCGTGGTGGTATATTCAGACAGAAACGAGTGAAAGCATTCTGTACTCTTTGAATCACTGTTTCTGTTTTCTTAGAGAGACATGTTCCACATGCTGTGTCTGCATAGTTCAGCTTTGACAGGACCGGGGATTCACAGAGCATGACTCGCATATCCACGGTGATGTAAGGTCGAACCCGGTAAAGTAGCATGAGTATTAAACTGCAATAGATTGTCAAAGACTACTCCCAGGTCGCGAGCCTCCTCCACATGCTCTATTGGGCTTCCATCTATACATATGTCTGGTCTATAATTATTAATCTTAGAGCACGTGTCTTTTGTCCCCATTGTAAGGAACTTTTATTTGCTAGGGTTAAGCACCAAGCAGTTCTTCTGAGCCCATGCTGCTATTCTATTTAAATCCGAATAATTTTTTTTACAGATTCATAACACTCATGTGGTTTAAAAGAAAAGTACATCTGAAGGTCATCAGTGTAGATATGAAATTTGCAGTGCTCAATGCAACTTGTGATGTCGGCCGTGTAGACAATGAAGAGGAGAGGACCCAGTATGGAGCCCTGGGGAACACCACGGGTTACAGGGGAAAGAGATCGTCGATAAGGATATAGGCTATATCACGCTATGATCTATGTATGATATGATATATATATATATATATATATATATATATATATATATATATATATATATATATATATCACACTATGACCAATAGGAGCGGAGCAGTGACCATAAACGCAGGTGAATCTGCGGGAACGGCTATCTTTAATAAACATGAATACCACTCACGAAAGTTACATTACTACTTGTAAAGTTAAATTCAAGATTAACAATATTTTACAGCATAGGACTTTGTTAAGATTTTTCATCATCGCCATCGTCATGATGATTATTGATTATAATATACTGATAAACTAGCTTTTGCCCGTAAAAAAATCATGATGATCGATTGAGCAGTCCAGGTGCGAAAGCGTAACAAACAAATAAACAAACCATTTTATAACATTAAGTTAGGATTTAGGATTATAGACCTTGTAGTTATAAACTAGCTAAAATAATAAATCTGATAGGTCGAGACACGTTGTACCGTGATAATTTAGTCTCAAAATTAAAAAAAAAATCAGAATCTCGACAACAGTGTCACCTACCAGTTAAAACAATTCAGGTGACCAAAAGAGTGCAAAACAAAAGTCTAAAAAACTTCCAAGCATTTTAGGGCAAGAATACACGCATACTGGAAATTTATTTTTATTATTAAATATGTAAGGGCAACCTGAACGAAAAAGTCTACAGTTGCATACGATAGGAGTACAACGAAGGATCGAACACGTATGTGAACCATTGACGGGCCTTTTGGTCTGACTGTCTTCTGAATCAAAGGTCGCGGGTTCCATTCCCACCCAAGACAAATAATTGTGTGAGAAGCACGTTCGTTTGTTCTGTGTCTGGGTGTAATTTACCTATGATAAGTATGTATTTAGTAATATATAAGTATGTTTTTCAGCAACTTGGGTACCATAGTATACTCGTATTTTTATAATGAAGCTTCTGTGTGTGATTTCCAGTTTCATTTTTTATTATTTAATATTACCAAGAAATTTTGCATTGTCAAGTTCGCAATATTTTTATTGGATTCTCGCCGCGTCGTACGATTGGTTAGCACGTGTGTCTAGAATCTTTAGCAGTTTTAAGTGGTTTTGTGACTTTTGGGTCTTGTTTTTGTTATTTTTGTGTTGTCTTAGCCTAAAACAAATGAGAAGCCAAGTTGGTCGTGATAAGTATACCTCAACTGACAAAGGCCCTTTTATTGTCCATGTATCGCGTGCTGAGCCCCAACCAAGCGCTGGTACAACCCTGCATCCCGTAACATTCGGCCTTTTTCTGTATAATAATAACATCTGCAATATTGTCAGAGATGGCGTTAAAAAAGGTAGGAAGGAATAGGGTGTCAGTTGAGTTTTCATCCCCTCAGGATGCAAACTCATTCCTTGTTAACCCACTTCTTAACAACCATAAATTTATGGCCAATATCCCAACTTTTAATTTCACTAGAATGGGTGTTGTCTCTGGCATTCCCACTGACATGACCGAAGAGGAAGTAAGCAAAATTGTTACCGTACCACCGGGCTGTGGCCGGGGTCTCCAAAATGGCCGTTTTGTAGGCGTCCATAGCTTCTTCAGGTGAAAATCTCTGACCACGCAATTTATTCTTTATTTTAGGGAAAGTATAGAAATCATTAGGGCTTAGGTCGGCACTGTACGGCGGATGGTCTAATATTTCTATGTTTTCTTGCTCTAAAAACTCTTTTGTTCTGTGTGAGAACTCGCATTGTCGTGATGGAGGATGATGCGGCGGTTGTAGTTCTCTTTACGGAGTTCGGAAACGACCTGTGGCAAACAAATGCTAACATACCATTCTGCATTAACCGTTCTTTGTCCCTCAAGAGGAATAGTCGCAACATGGCCGGTTTTGGAGACAAACGTGGCCACCATTTTTTTTGCAACACTCCGTGAACGAACAATTTTAGTTGGCTTTAACTCATTTTCGAACACCCAAACTCGTGACTGGTTTTTTGTTTCGGGTTCGTACGCGTATATCCAGGATTCGTCACCTGATACAATGTTGTATACAGCATTTGAGGATCCTGCGTGGAATCTTTCGAGAGTTCTGACGCACCAAGTAACGCGAGCCGCTTTTTGCTCTTCACAGAGCAAATGCGGTATCCATCGGGAAAACAACTTTATTACACCTAATTGTTCATGCAAAATTATTTGTATTTGACTCATGCCAATGTCTAAATTTGCCTGAATTTCGCGGTATGTCACATGTCGATCTTTCTCAATCAGCTTACGCACAGCATCAACGTTTTCTTGGGTGACTGCAGTTTTTGGACGACCTTGACGGGGATCATCACTGAGCTTGACACGTCCACGTTGAAATTCAGCAAACCAGCGATAAATTGTGGTTTTGGATAGGGCTTCATCACCAAATGCAGAAAGCATCCGGTCAACACACTGATTTTGTGTTAAACCGCTTCGAAAGTCATAATAAATCATCGCCCTTGAATTCTCTCGAGTCAATTCCATTTTCTCAACGACTAAACAAGTTTGAGAAGACCTTGTGAGAAGACCGAGAATCTTTTTTTAAATAAATAAATGGTATTCGATTTTTAAAACCAAGGAGTTTTCAATTAAAAAGATTTTAATATGATAGGAATAGTGCAAATATTCCATTCCCGAAACTTTTAGTGCAGCCTATGTAATATTATAAACGTGAAAGCATGTGAGGATGTATGGATGTGTGGATGTATGGATGTGTTGATGTATGGATGTATGGATGTTTGTTACTCTTTCACGCAAAAACCACTGAACCGATTGCGATGAAACTTGATATGTAGATAGCTGGAGGCTGAGACTGGATTAACACATAGGGACACACGGGATCGGGCCTTGTGCGGGTGAAACCGCGCGGCGCTGCCTGTTGTAGATAAGGCAAGGGATATTGCTTATTAATATACTGATGGATTGCTGATTACTGAAAAGTAAGCAATAGCTCTAGCAGGTCAGGGCCGCATACCTATAACTCGAACTGGCTCTTGTCTGGAAGTTCTTCTAATATCTATTACCAATAATTTATTACTAGAGAATGATTATTGCATGTCCCGAGACTAACTTGGAGATGGCGTATATTTTAAATAGTTTTTTATTTATAGAGAGTACGGCCAGTTCTTTCTAAAAATAACAAAAATAAAAAATTTGAAAATCGATCAATAAAATATTAAGTAACAGATATTTGTGTGTCGAAAACAATGGAAAAGAACGAGTACCGTTCAAGTTATCCAGAATCTGTTCCGTCTAAACCAATCATTTGTCGGTGGTATCCCGATTTCAAACGCGATCGGATAGACATAAATGATGCTGAACGCTCTGGTGATCCAAATGAAGCAGTGACTCAACAAAACATCAACCAAGTCCTGAAAATCGTGAAGGAAGATCAGAAGGTAAAAGTGTGCGAGATAGCTGAGATAGTGAAAATTTTAACTGGTAGTGTTTTCACTATTTAGATCAAAATTTGGCCATGAAAAAAGTTTTTTCCAAATGGCTACCGCGTTTGGTAACAATTGCTTAAAAGCAATAACGTATCAATGATTTAGAGCGCTGTTTAGTACTGTTCAATAGAATTAAAAAGGATTTTTTTACGTTGGTGTGTGACAATAAATGAAATATGTATTTATCATTACACTCCGGAATCCAATCGGCAGTCAGCAGAGTGGGTAATCACAACAACGGAAGCTTATTATGAAGCGAAAGATAAAGCGTTACACATGGAATAGAAAAGTTAGAAAAATGTTGGAGGGACTGTATGGCATTTGATAAAGAGTACGTTGATAAATAAAAATGAATTTTATCAAAAAAACTTTGTTTTAGTATTAAGTATCGGTACTTATTGAACCATGTGTTAGTTTCTAATATTTTGGTAGAGATGTATCAACATCTTTCTTAGGTATTTTCTAAAATATCCCCAGTACTCGTGAGGTGCTACAATGCTGAAAGTGTGTTTGCATATAGCCGTATTAGTGGGATGTTGGCGTTAGTAATTAGTTAGTAATTTCTTCGAAGATCAACAAATTTTCAAAGAACTGTTCATTGGCGTCTTCGATTCTCACAACAAATTTTTTCACAGTCAGTCAGTAACAACTGAAAATTATATCTATGGCAGGTAAATAAAATAGTTATAACGAAGTAGAGATGTGAGGAAGTTTGCACTTTATTGCCGTGTAGTAAAGTAGCCATTTAATTAAGCGTTTGTACAAAGTGACACTTCTGTCCTTATTTTATTTTACGTTTCTATAGTCAAAAACAAAATGACTTTGTAACAAACATCACTAAACTAAATTAAATTACATGTATAATTTAATTGTTTCAATTCAGTTTCTTAAAAGTTCCTGTGTACAAAGTTCTTTAGCTAAAAACATTTACTTCTAAAAATTGTTATTCAGATCACAAGTAGGAAACACTTTACGGAGAATTAATTTTTAACTGCGCCTTTTTTCTCGAGTCCTGCCCTGAAAATGATGTACACTTCACGCTCTAGGCAGTCAGAAAGTAGCGTTCTTTATTACTGAATACTGAATTTTAAAATTAATTTATTTGTTTACATTAAATATTAACCTTTCGGTTCGGGAAACTTATAAGATTATGACTTTATTTATAATACATTCATGAAAAACTACTGGACTGATTCCAAAAATTCTTTTGCTGTTATAAAAACAAGTTATTTTTACATTTAGACCGTGGCCTACTTATTGACTTGTCCTGTATGAAGTGAATCATGAACGATGGAATAATTAATGAGTACATATCTCTGCAAACGCGATAATCAGTCGCAGCACACTAACGAACCGTATAGTTACAGAAAGCAGAGAGATATCGACATGTATACAGAAGAAAAATCAACTGGAATATAGAGCATACAGTACATTACATTGTAAGAAGGCTGGGTAGCAAAATATGAGAATCATAGAGTACCCATGGATATGTACAGCCAACGTTTAACTATGTCTTAAAAATATAATATGGCATCTATTGTATCTTATCGTAATATGTGAAAGAACACACAGACTGGTGTTAAAATCCAAGAATTATACATATTATTATAAGCATAAGTTTATTGTATAATGCAATTAGAGGTCTGGCGAAGGTTGAATGACCGTCTGCTTGAATTGTTTGTTAATATTTTAATGGATCTGTTTTAGTCTGCGTTCATTATAATTCCATTTCTGTTATTGCAGCTATCCCGGCTAAAGGGCTTGCCTTAATCATTAATTTGAAGTGCTAAACGGTTCAAATATTGGGGATTTGATAATTTTTTGTAGGCAGATAGAGAATATTTCTCTCTTTTGACTCTTAAGTCATTATTACATTTAGCATCATAAGCGACAGAAATACGTAATAACTATTAATGAGTCGTATAATAATAAGTCTCACTTATACAGTGGCAACTACGCTTACTGCACAAGACAAAACAAAAACAGTTTTACTGTCTTAAATGTTATTCAAGAACGGTAAATATCGTTAGTAGGAAACGGGGCGGTAAAAGTAATCCCTAGGGACACGAAAATCCATACAATGTACACAAACACTTGAAGTAGTTTATGTATCGGATTTATAAACCATTTTGTGTACGCTGCTCACACGAAAACGAATGAGTGCGAAGACACCACTACATAGTTTTGTATGTTATATTGAGATTTGTTTCACTCTCGATGTTTTTCGACAGCTCCTCGTAGTATCGGGGGAATACGGTCATATATTTCTCTCCACATGTATTATGTTTTAACCTCGATTGCGAGGGAAATTTTATACGAGATGGAAATTTAAAAGCTTATTTTTCTTTAAAGAATATCCGATGATATAGCTTTTGCATTCGGTAATCTGTTAAGTGACTAAGGGCACAAGATTATTATATTACGAGGAAAAAAGGCTAAAATCACTTTTGAGGAATGAACTCCTATATTTTTTTATTGATAAATGGTATATGCACGTAATTTTTTTTTTTATGCTATAGTGGGCAAACGAGCAGACGGGTCACCTGATGGTAAATGACTACCGCCGCCCATGGGCACCTACAACTCGAGAGTCACAAGTGCGTTGCCGCCCTTTAAGGTGGGAGTAGCAGAAGATGGGGGAGGGGGGAAGAGTGGGAAAAGGGAGGAGAGGGGAAGGACGGGAATAAGGGAGAGGGAAGGGTTAGGGCCTCCGGTGACCCCACTCACGCGGGGAAATGCGTTTTTCTGTGAGGCCGTGGTTACGAGCGGAGTCGAGCCGGCCCATACGTGCCGAAGCATGGCTCTCCCACAAAAATGACGATGAAGACAAAGATGGTACATGTCTAATCAAGAGAAACCTATGCTCTGTACTTTTAAATGTTCAAGGATTATAATTGTTTAAAAAAAATAGAAGCAGACAGTTAATTACAGAAAAAATCATTCGTTTGCTCATTTACAAAGTCCGAAATACGATTAAGGTCGCATATCGTAAAGCACCCTTTTACTAACGACATGTAATTAGGTCGATGATCGAAAAGGGTTGCAGGAAGCAGTTGAAGCAAACTAGAATTTTTAATATTTTTTTATGTTCTAGGTGGTAATCGAGCAGACGGGTCACCTGATGGTTAGTGAATACCGGAATACCGCCGCCCATGGACACTTGCAACTCAAGACAAGTGCGTTGCCGGCCTTCAAGGTGGGAGGAAGATCTTTTTATGAAAGTTTGAATGTTGTAACGATCCGAAAATACCGCAGGCGACCAATTTTATTCATTGTTTTACATACGTATTGCGGTATTAGCGGTAGCGATTACACTTTTCCTAAAAAACTTATAACTTAAAAAGTATGTACATTGTTTGTACCAATTATATTTTCTTGTATGCCTCAATAACAATAACGATTACCTATACCTACAACTTTATAACTAATTATTTAGACTTTGAAGTACTTAATACTAACTAGCAAACTAACTAGTAGTGCGCAAGTATTTAACTTACGTAGATACGTAAGTCTATGATGACCTGCAGATGAGCTCTTAAGGTGTAACCAATTATAATAAAATGACATGACTGAGGTCTCACTTGACGTTTTTAAACCCATTTAATGTATTAAGATCAACATTACCTGCTGTTAGTTAAGAGATGTAAGTCAGACTGTACTAGAAGGGATTTTTAGCAATACATCTGATCCTATCGTCCATGTGTAACATGCCCCATTACCGCACTAATATAATCACAACGTAATGACTCTCACGAGATAAGTGAGGTTAATTATGTGAGCCTCTTATCCCGTGCTACATATTACGCACAATTAATATGTGATATAGCTTATCGAGTGTCTCCCTAATTATACAAAAACAGGCATAAACTTATATACGTCCAGTGCCTACTACCCGTTTCCTACGTGCCTACTGAATTAAAAAACAATTATTTTTTTTACGCTTAGAAAACTTTTCATTACACTGTACACGAATTACACGATGAAATGTATTTCTTCAGGTTTACGTTAGAAGCATGCGCACAGCGCTCCATAGTACATCGACACTGTGTTTTTCTTTATCGTTCATTTGATGTTGCCTTTATGCGAGTAGCGAGGTAATGGGGTGTGTTGTGTGTGTCCAGTTAATATTATATCATGTTTGTGTACTAATGACCATCGCTTTCAAGCTGCTCTGTCTCGCTCCCACGCTGTGTGTTGATCCTCCTTTTTTATGTCGATTAGATATTGTAACAAGTATGATATAAATGCATAAAATTAAAGTGATTACAGCAAAGCGTATTACTTTTTCATTGTCCACTGCTGGTCCAATGTACGCCATCGAGATCGTTTATGTACGCCGTTTTGCCAGATCGTTACTCCACCTGGCCACGGGGAGTCCTACTCTACGTTTAACTACACACAGTCTCCAGAACTCCTCTACCCCAGTGATTGTCGGTTCGTCAGGGAATGAGGCCAGCCCAGTGATACTTTAGCTTGCTAATTCTTTGAGCTATGTAGGTTACCTTGGTTCTGTGTCGGTTCACTTCGATGAAAGACTGATAAAGAGGTATCACACTTTACCAATATTCGAAAAAGGAGGAGCTTCTATATCTGCCTTCATGTACATATTTTAGACTTTTAAGAGGACCGGTTGAAAGTGACCTGCATCCACCGACAAACTTTAAAAAATCATTTATATGTAACTAGCTTCGCACGGATGCACTGATGGTAATAAATATACTACAGAATGTCTTTATATATATCGTTCGTCATTAGACAATACAAACATGTTTTCTTCAGAGGTTTCTCTTGAAAGAGCGACATATAATTGGCCATATGAAAAACACTCAACGCTCAAATCTAAGCCTGCATCATTGAAAATTTGACCCTGCGATTTATTAATGGTCATTGCAAAAGAAATCTTTACCGGAAATTGTCCGGCCCTCTGGGCGGTACAGCCGCAACCGCTATGTTCCTGCATTTTAAATCTGTAATATCTTCGAAAATATGCATTGAAATTACATGCTGTAAAGGGCCATTTTGATCTATATTATATGCACAATGTATTTAAGGTACTTAATTGGATAAGAATTAATGCTGTATTGCTTAAAATCGCTTCGTAAATAAGCCATTATTTCTCATAAAAAGTAAAGGATAAAAAATGGTTATTGTGGGTTATTCCTAAGAGATAGACATATACCATCGCGGACTTTTTTGTTGATCTTTTTAAGGTGTACAATACTGTTTTACATTATTTTGATCTATCTCGTAGGGTTCAGCCAGCGTTTGCAAGGTAAACAAAAAAAAATGTGTTTATTTACGACATCACATTGGAAACCTCTAAAGTTATCAGTGTTTCTCTACTATATTATGAATGTATTATACATATAAACTTTCCTCTTGAATCACTCTATCTACTAAAAAAAACCGCATCAAATTCCGTTGTGTAGTTTTAGAAATCTAAGCATACATAGGGACAGACGGACAGCAGGAAGCGACTTTGTTTTATACTATATAGTGATTTAAATATTTTTTCGTCTGAGGTGTTCCCATTACGCTATTTCATCTTGTTTTCAATACATGTTTAACAAATAAAAAAAAAATTATATATGTGTGTGTAGGTGTGCGTGTGCTTGTGCGTATGGGTGGGCGTGGGCGTGTGATAGTGTGCCTCACTTAACAATAGTGATAAGTGATTCTGTGCCTGTATATGATAGACTAGCAGTTCCCGCTCGGCTTCGCTCGCGTGTATATATTTATATATTTTGCGCGGAAACCTAATTCTTTTTCCAAAATAAAAGTAGCCTAAGTTACTCCTCATAACATCAGTCATAACAACCACCTACCTAGTGAAAGTCCCGGGGAAATCGATTAACCCGTTCCATAGATTAACCGCAACAAACAGCAGACAGAAAGATTAAAATTTAAAAAAATGATTTTTAGGCATAGGTATCGTGCAAATACCTGTCTGGCTTAAAAAAAAATATTATTTTGACATTAAAAACAGACAATTCAATTTTATTTATTTCTGTGATGAATGATTAATTAAATAATTGTGAATAGCAGATTTACACTAATATATCGTTTTGGAGAAAATATTTAATATTGTGTTCAATTTTTAAATTTAAGGAGAGGTTGTCATCTAGCAGTTTAATGTTGAATAGTCATAAATTCTAATTCTTCTTCGGGTTGAGTACATGGTATGTGGCTCATAGTGAGTTACTATACATGTATACAGGATGAGGATACAACTTAATATAAATATTTGACGAACTGTCACGACATTGGTATCCTTATATAAATTGATTGTTGGATAACGAAACGGCTTCCTAAGCATAACCTTGGGGATTGATCGTTGGGTACGCTCAGCTTTTTATTTTAGTTTTATAAGAACAGCCACAGACTGGTATACAATAAGAGAGGATTGATTGAGCAAGAGCATAGTGTAAGGTTTTCAATAAATTAGGATTGAGTATATTAAGCAATTTTTTTAAGATCCAAATCATTTTACGCATTCTAGCAGAGAGAAGATCTGTTGTTAAACTTTCGCTACTTTAATACATTTTAGATGTGTAATTCGGGACTTAATCGCGATAATATTTAAAAGGTACAATATCTCTTGTTTACCCGAAGTTTCGATCGAATTGCACCGATCGTGGTGGTCACGAGTGGACTAGTCCACAGTCCACTCGTGACCACCACCGTGCACCGATCGTGAGAACTGATTGCGATAAATTAAATACTAAATTTTACACATAATACTTGTATATAATACGTTTCTGCGATTATTTTGTACTATTTACGTGAAGCAACCAACAGACAAACTTCATGTCTACAGATTTATTATACATACAAGATATAGAAGAAATAAGATTAAGTGACAATCTTCAAAGTACCTCCTTTCTAACAAAAAAAGAATGATTGCAATCGGATTTCGTTTTAATGAATTACAACTAAGTACACATTTTAACTTTCATCCCTTCTTTCAAGGAAATCGTCCTGAATTTCGAGATAAAAAGTATCCTTTGTCCTACCTCGTAGTATGAACTCAAATCATGCCAAGTTTCATTTAAATCCGTTCAGTAGTTTCAGCGTGATGCGCGGCAATAATACAGACAGACAGGCAAAAATGAAAAAAAATATAGTTTTGGCTTCAGTAACGATTAAAGAGTGCCCCCAAAAAAAATTTCAAAATATCTTTAATGTACAGAATTGGACCTGTTACAGTTTTATTATAAGTATACATATATGAAGCATTTTATCTAGTGGAAACAGCTCGGTGATCTGGCGTGTTTTACGGTTAATTAATATCAAATTCAAACTTGTTTCTCTTGCATAAACCTTTTAGTAAAATTATTAAAGTTCAACCTGGGCTCTGAGACGTTAACAGTGAAGCTTTATTGTGTTTTCAGTACCTAATATGCTATGTCTGAACTGTGCAATACTAGAATACCTTAACAGTATATAATACAACGCTCGTGATCTCTTCTATGATAATTTGGCAGAATCAAAAAGATATAGTCTTTTATAAAATCATCGTGATTGTCTGGATTTACATCCAACATTGATAGACAAAATCTGCTCACACTGTATGGAATATTTGCAATATTTAGGTATTTATACATTTCTACTACTTCGATATCCAGATCGATACAGAGTGAGAAACCAACTCAGTTGTCTCTGGTAAGAAAAAATATTAAAATAATAAGTGTGGAAAAATGTATTGGTTATTCACACTAATGCTCACAGTTGTTTTCAACATGAAATCTCTCAATATAATATATTATCATGATGTCGTCAACAAAGGTCCGTGGTAACATCAGGAGGTACCTGTAAATTACACAAGTTGGCTCGTAACATGCGATCAGTGGGTGAACTTCATCTTGCTACCTGAATTGTTAATATCCAATTCTAGACAAGCGCAACCGTGCTCGAATCTGCTCTCCAGACACACGCTTGAGAATAATACTTGAAGACGCGAGTGACAAGCTAGACTTTACTTGAACTACTTAAGTTGTTACTACACATCATTGATAAAACAGTGCTAAAAGTTTAGTTTTGTTGTTTTGTTTTTTTTTTGTTGCGAATTCCGAATGCAGTTAAATTAGTAAACTTACCGGAGCAAAGGCCCTGGCTGAAGAAATATGAGTTTATGAGGTCATTTGGCCCGGTGTTTTAAGGACCTTCAATTTTGGATGTTCTAAACGTAACGGTTTTTAAAGTTTCAAATTACTTAATTACCATTTCTTCTCTAAGATTGACAAGAACTAATTTCGATCAACGCCACCTAATACACGATACCTCATTAAAAAAATAGTCCAGAGTCCCTAATCTAACACAAACTACAGACAGTCAGCATAAATCCTGTGTTAAACATCATAATCAGCATATTGCTACAGGAAAGGTATCTCTCGAAACAACAGATAACATGTTACGTCATTAATGAATTATTTTTGTCATAAAACAAACCAAAAGGGTACTTTCTAAATATACCGTTGAATGAAACCCTTACACCGCCGGCCGGTAAACTGCGAGTAACGACCTTTGTCGGCTCACATTCCTCCTGTGTACCTGTGGGTACACACACGCATATAAATATATACTTACTAACAAATACACAGAATACCACACCTTACGAGCTCACAAATAGATTGTGAATATAAAAATGTTCCAAAAACAAAGTGGAACAAACACATATGCACTCGGTAACGGGAATCACTACCTATTTTAAAACACAGTCCCCCGCCGCGTCTGTCTGTCTGTCCGCGATAAACTGAAAAACTACTGAATGGATTTTCATGTGGTTTTCACTAATAGACAGGTTTAGATGTATAATTTGTACCCATGCGAAGCCGGGGTGGGTTGCTAGTTATAAATAAAATACAATACAATCACAATAAACTCTATTCTTGACACAAATCTTCATAATAAATATCATTGAGAAAAGTAGAACACATTTTATTACAATCCGTTCTAGGATTTTATCTAATGCCTACCTTTTCATTCTATTTATAGAATGCGTATGTTTATTTTTTAATTGATGAACGTGCTCAAGAATCATACGGCCAGGCCTGATAACCAGCAATTACCGGCACCTACAAACACATTACAACAACAAGTAACGTTAATGCCACATGTTGCTTAAAGCATGCACACCTTACTTATATCTATCAGGACGGAGAAACGGTAATAAGGCTGATATTTGGGATTGCATTTGATATTTGGCTTAAAATGAGGTTTATATTTCGGTAATTAACCACCGATGCCACTGTTACATGTATGTATGTGGTTTTCGTATAAAGTCGTTTTTAGAGAGCTATTAATATGCTACGTCTATCGTATTTGTATATATATAAGAAATGAATTTTCGCATAACATATATTAATTGCGTACAAATATTTGGAAGGTGGTATCAACATTTTAAATTTATAATTTAGACGATTATGTCTAACATTTTAATATCAGAATGTTTTATAACACTTTCTCATGTAAAATAATTTGATTTTTGATAATAAACTCAACGATTTATGGCAACAGTAATAAAACTGCAATATTTCAAAAGTCTGCAAGAAGTTCTGCCTAATTTACATCTTATATAACGCCTGTACAATAAAGCAGCTGAATGTTCGCACCGTGCAGCTTCTAAACATCGGCGATCGGCTACTATTGTGAACCTGTTGCGACAGGTTTATGTGCACCGTAAACTATATTCGTTAATGGTTTATAATGAACTACATCAATCCATCAGACTATACAAAACAAACTCGAGAAAAATGTGTCAAGGTAGTTCAGATTGGAAATACACTCATTGTTTATCATATAAACAACAACAACATTAAATTAGTAGGGAATACATCAGTATTGTTAAATATTTTACAGTGACATCTGTATCATGGAAACCAGTGAATTTATAGGATTATCTGATGTCGTACAAGTGGAAACAAATAAATTATGTAAACACTTATTTACTTGAAAAATATACATTAGTTTTTTTTACATGAACATATTTTAACAGTATTTTTCCACGAGATGACATTCACAGTCACAGCCCACACGATACCGTAGCAAACAGTACGGAGTGCCGCGCGCAATTAACCTGCCACCTATATGCAACCTGCGTGCAAGTGCAACCGCTGAGACCGTAACTACGGTCGGTAGTAATCTGTGAACCTGACACGTCGACCACTCCTGGCAGTCACGACGGCTGCAGGTGGTGGTGGTGATGCTGCTGTTTCACTGGCAACAAAAGCAGGCTTGAGACGGTCCACTGTAACTGTCCACTGTTTACAAGCTACGTTGGATGACCCGGTAAGGATCGGAGTAGGGTGGCTCAAGGGCTTTGAGTAAATGCCCCTGACGTAGAAAAACGTGCGTAGCAGTGGCAAGGTCTCTGGTAACATAAAAAGTGTTATAAGTTTGCCACTGAGTAGGCGTAGGTGGCAATTTTGCAATATGCTTCCGTAGTCTTGCAGCGAAGTCTGTCGTATCAGTATCATCACTGTGCTTGCTGGGATTAAAGAAGAAAAAAAACTATTGTAATCGGACTACGTTTTAAACTGAGTTTTCTTGAAAAGAATGCAAGTGGTTACCACATGCATCCTCGCCAAATAAATTATGTAAACACTAATTAACTTGAAAGATATACATTAGTTTTTTTACATGAGAAATATTTTAACAGTATTTTTCCGGGAGATGACACTTACAGCTCACACTGCACCGTAGCAACTGCACGGAGTGGCGCGTGCCCATCAACCCGCCGTGTATATGCATCCTGCGTGCTACCACAAATTTATATACATTACTCATTTTGCAGATAGCTTAATATAAATAATTTAAGGACCATTTATATATTATTATATTACCTCATCCCGCAAAGGTGTACGGAATGAAAGCCGTCACCGCAGTTTGTGGTTGATTAGCCTCTCGCTGAAAACCATGGTTATGTCCATGGTGTAGGGCGAGAGTGCGTGGAATTCCGCTACCTCGTTCTGCGAGATAGTGATGCATGCCAACGAAGCGGCAATCAAGACCTTGGATGAACTAATATGTACTCTTCTGTCCCGCCGAAGACACAGTAGGCGCCGGAGAGTGCATAACGATCTCCGTGCTCCATGAGCGTTTGCCTGAGGGCAACGGAAAGGGTTATCCGTCGCCTTAGTAGAAGCAGGCCCGAGACGGTGAACCGACATGTTCCGCGCTCGCCTTTCTAAATTAGAGGGGGTACACCATAGTGCAGTCCCCTGTGAAGTCCGGCAGACTTTTTCCGAGACGATATCCTTTCTAGGGTAGAGGGCTCCGGCCACAAGACCCGGCGACGGAACACTGTGTGGTTTTAATCGGTTCAAGCCCGACATGCCACCTTACCGTTTAACCTCGGTGAGGTGGCGATCCGTGGAGGTTTCCACATTTTTTCATTTTGCTGTCTCCTGGAAAATCTGCCGGGCTTTGGAGAGTCCGCGGTAAAGAGTCTACTGTAAACTACAAAGTAAGCGACCATTCTGATTTTTTTAATAAAGATGACTAAACTCCTACACTAATGTAGCCAGAACGTCAAACTTACAAACAATAAATGAAATTTGAAAACACTTCGGCAAATAGACGTGAGTACGTGACACGTCGCCGCCGCTTCATTTTACGTAATAATTGATTTGCTCGTTTTTATGTTTCGCGCCGACTCATAATTATTTAATCTTATAAGTAAAGTTTTCTTTCTTTCTTTCTATAAAGTTTTCTTAGGCTAACAAGTTCAGTTAACGCTTTTCACTGTCTTCCTTCTTTCGTCAGTTTAATTTATTGTTATGAACTTTTTTCGTCGTTCGGTTTATAGTCCTGTAGATATAGCGACCTGTTACAGTTAAGAGTAGGAGTGCATAGGGGGAATTTCGAGCTCACTTTTATTTTGTACAGTCATGAATTTTGTCACTGAAAAACTGCCACAACTGCTTCATAAGAACTTCTATATGCGGCCAGCATAGTGCTGGTACGGAGCACATGTGACGTAACTTTCCTGCCTGAGTGTTAATGAACTCCTATCAAAAATCCTACTACTAATATAAAGGTTAAAGTTTGGTTCCTACCAAATATAATTAAAAGATTGTTGGTTGGATTTGAATAAAACTTTACACAAATAATTTACACAAAAATAATGTTGTGGGGTTGTTGTAGGATTGTTTGTCTTAAAAAAAATCAAAAAGAGTGTTATATGTATACCTCTATAAAAAATAAAAATCTGTTTATTGCCAGAAAGTTATAGGTAAGTACATGTACAATGTAAGAATGTCCAATGGCTCCACACTAGGGAAGCCTGTCCTGTGGGTACCTAGACGATTACTAAATATGAGTACAATGAGTACAATCAATAATTGGCTTATTTATTAACAGATCTTTTGATTCTTATTTTATTTTATATTAAGAGAAATAAAATTATAAATAAAAATAGAATAAGAATATAAGGGAAATGCAATAAAAATAATTACGTATTATATTATACTATTTTAATAAAATATTATTTGGTACTTAGATAATGTATTATACACATACTTTGAAAAGAATATATAATTAGTATCTATGGGACTGAAATGTGCGAAAGTACTAATTGTACTGTAACATCCCTAAAAAAAATTCACCAAATTCAAACAACTTGAATCCAAAGTAACTAGCGGAGTAAACACTAAAGAAGATAGAAAATATTCGAGCAGGTTCCCAAAAATGGAACGCGTAGACCGAGGTATTTATACTTGACCCGCAACGGTCGCAACAGAAGGTTCTAATAAAGGAAAACATTTACAAGCGAGCAGTTCCACCCTCGTGGGTGGCAGGTATACGGGGCAAAATGCTGGCCGATGCAAATATTTTTTTGTTTGGGACGGGTGTTTTTAAGATGTACAGATACGTACGTTGTGAACCCTGCCAAGCACTTAATAAAATAACTTTATGCTGATGATTTCAAGACGGGGATTTATGTAAGTAAAATGCCTACATGTTGTAGTGAGATGATCACGCTTTGTTATGAGCTAAGTATAATTTTAGTAAGTAGTTAATGAGGCAAGTAGTATATTATGCAGATATTGTGCGTGAAGAGTACACACGGTGTCTTCCTAATTGTTGGTGGGTTATTAACGTAAAGTTAATGAGGTAACGTTGATAGTTTGTCGTAGTTCGTCTATTTAGAGGTGTTTTTAATTTTTTTTATACAAGAATTTGTGTGTTTTCTATAAAGTTGACATTTTATTAGTATTAATTAACATTTTGGTGACTCTGTATAGAATAGTCGCAACATCATAGATTATTATAAATAAGAAAATAATAGAAATGAAATAATGAATAAATAATGAATAATGCCAGTTAAAAAGGCCTGTTGCTTCTCAGAAGCTACACCACGGATATTTCTAATAAGGGAGGTATTTTTACGTTTATTTATGCTCTACAAACTGTTTACATATTACAGTAATAGTTCTGTCCCAACTGACTCATCTTATTTAAAGACGATGAGTTTGTCTGTTAACACTACATGCGAAGATTTAAATTTTACGAGTATGTTATACTTAACCTTGACTGTTGTATTTGTTTACATGCATATTTTTATCTGGTGTTTGTAGTCATCTACTTGAATTAACTCGGCGCAAGATTTAAGACAAACGACTACTTCTTGAAGCTGAATGACCTCGACAGACGATTCTTTTGGAATTTATAAAAATGTCTTGTCTAACAACAGTTAATCTTCAACACCGGCTAAAAAAGTAGACGAGGAGACGAGTCAGATGTATCTCGAGAAACTTACGACGCATTCTGCAATTGCTTAAATTAGGTACCAAATGAAATCAACAGTAATGGCCGATTCACACATATCAGTGAAGTCACAGTTCCGTCACAGTTCCGTCACAGTACCGGCACAGTACCGTCACCATAATAATTATTCTTTCATACATTCTCTATGAACGCATTCACACATATCAGTGTCAGTGACGGCACAGTGCTCTCAGTGTCAGTGCCGGCGCCGGCAATCACGGACGTAATCGTCAACAACGATATTTTTTGTCGGATCACGGATCACGGACGCCGCTGCATCACAAGTACAACCAAAATGGAGGACGAGCGATTGATAGAATTTGTTCGTGAAAATACTGTTTAGTATGATTTGTCTCATGCAAAGTACATGAATGCAAAATATAAAAACAATTTGTGGAACAAAATAGGATCGCAAATGAAGTTAGACGGTAAGTACCTAGATATTATTATTACTTAAATGATGCTCACATTACATACATCTGAATTGCCTGACTGGCTCAGTGGTGCACGCTCTCCGTCGTCGAGATCTTGAGGTAGAAGGTTTTTCATCCACCCGCACATTTTCGATATTTTTGATATTTTTGTTTTGCCGTGAACCGTCACATACTACCTAGCACCCTAGCAGAGCCGATGAGTCGTGCGAAATTCAGTGGGCTGCCACGCGCCGGCCAGGTAGCACGTTATTTCGATACTCATTCACGCGCTACGTCGCTTCGTCCGTTCGTCGCTTACGAATTACAATATTGTATGACCTACTTTACATAATGTCATGAATTCTCCTTCTGTTTCTCTTTATTGCCATGCTTTATGCACCCATTTTCTTTTTTTTCCTTGATGCTGCTCTTCTTCGTCTAAAGCAATGGCTATCGTTGCCAGTTCCGTATTATTGAACAAAGCCATGGCAACAATCACAATTACCTCAATACGTCGGACACGTTTTGCCTGAAGATTCGGAGAGAAATGATACGGACCTGAGGGGTACTGTGCCGGTACTGTGCTGGAACGGTGACTACTGATATGTGTGAATCGGCCTGTGACGGTACTGTGCCGGTACTGTGCCGGAACTGTGACTTCACTGATATGTGTGAATTAGCCTTTAAATCACTCAGGATAAAAAAAAAAAAGTGTGTGTGTACTTATGTACGCACGTAAGAAGTTATACTTTTATCTAATTAAATAAAGTTTATTTAAATATCATAATAAATAATACATACCGTCAACTAACTTCAAATTCTACAAACGTACTCAAAGTAGTATGTAAAAACCATTTTTATCACTTATAATCACAGTAAATTATCATAAATAATACATACCGTCAACTAACCTCAAATTCTACAAACGTACTCCAAGTAATATGTGAAAACCATTTTTATCACTATCGTGAAATTGGTAACTTTTTTTGAAAAACTAAAATGTTGACTAGCTAACTTCAGGGTGTCGGTTTTTCGTGATGGTGTGGGCGCGCATCGTAAATATTTACTCTCATCACTTTTCAATAACGCGTCAAAAGAAGTATAACTTCAAAAACAAAAACGCAATTTCTTCACCGCCACTTGCTTTGATCCTCACATTCTTTACGAGCTTCCTCAACTGTCTTTAAGAATTTTTATATAGGCGTATTTTCTTCAGAACATCACCAATTTGATTATGATGAAAATGTTCATATCAATGACTAATACATCAATAGTATTGACCCCCGCCCGAAGAGGTACGCGCATGGCGTGAGGCCGCTCGCCGAGCCACCATGGCTCGTTGGTTGTCCTGGCTGGAGGCTCCACGTGCTGGCTGGCCGCCGTGGAGGTGCTCCACCTGGTCATCGTCGAGTGGGCAGGGCGGTAGCACGGGACACTTTCCTCCCGACTGACGCAGGTTCTTTCCGGGCACGGCTGTTTCGGGAAGGGCCTGCACTTGGTCGCTAGGAGGGAACTGAGTCCCACCTGTCACTACTGTAGTGAGGACTCGGTTCAGCACACGCCGGCGGTTTGCTCCGGGCGGAGGCGCGCTTACCAGTGCCTCATGCCGCCCTGGGTGTTGCCGCGGGTGGACGGGACGGGTTTTCCCCTCCACCCGCTATAGTGCCCCCCCGCGAGGAGGCAGTGTCCGTGTTTGCCTGGATGTCGCCTAATTGGGAGGTTGTTACCCGAAGGTGGTACCCGGGCTTTTGCGGGTAGGCGCCAGGAGTGTTCCGAATGTCTTAATAAAAGCTGTTCCCGGATCCCTCCTACTTAAGGCGCAGTATGGCACACCGTGTGGTTTTAGTCGGTTCGATTCCGACACACCGCCCCACTGAAAACCCCGGTGGGTTGACGGCCCCAGGGGGTTTTCACACTCATAAAAAAATTAAGAAGACAATGTTGTATTTCTTGTGTTTAATTGTGGAATAAATAAATGCAAAAATAAATAAATAATTATTATTATTAAAAACATATATCTAGTACCCAGCCGGAAACTTGCTGTAGGTACTGTCCGGTATTCGGCAAGATACTAATATTAGGCCGGATACCGGATAGTTGTCAGATATCCGTTACATCTCTGATTTATAAAAAAAATCCCCATTCTAATTAAATAAATGGGTTTTTGACCTATATTAGAGCCGATATGTCAAGATGTTAAAATTAATCAATTGCGTGTTATCGCTTCCGGCCACTAACTCGACTAATGAGAAAGGATTAAATTAACGTTGTTGTGATGTTTGATATATCTGTGGTACTTTCTGGTGCTGATATACGATGGCTTTACGATGAAGATAAAGATATTTTTTTCAAAACTGTGTATAATATGGTATTATTCACAAAAGATTAGTTTTTTGACTCAGCAGGTTTTTCATATCGAACATAAACTAATGCACTTAAATGACTACAAACATTTCTGCTTACCAAAGAACTGGTTCAGAATGTACAATTATTACTGCTATAAATTAGCCTTTTGATTCGTAAATGAAACGATACAAAACCTAACGTAAATCATGTCTTGTAACGAGACCAACCACTATTAGTTTAATCTCGTTTCACAAAATATTGGTTTGTCGGTTCCTAATTTAATATTTTTTGCGATCCTAACAAGTTCCAGAAAAGGTCGGCGGCAATCAATATACTCGTATCTATGTCACTGGACTTGAAAAGAGCAGGATCGGCACAACATATATTAGAAGGTACATCAATGTTCGAAATATTTATTTCATGATATAACAAATTTAATGGCAAAACAAAACAATGAACTAGACGAGATAAAGTATCATTTAATGTCTTTATGTGTGTATGATACATATGGTTAGGTGTGAAAACACAATATTTATGACATATATAATCCCTTCCAATAAATAAACATTTTCATGTAAAATGTTGCCAAGACCATATGGCTCGCACTGTCAAAAAGTTATCAGATCTCATGTAGAGCCAAGCTTCTAACTCTACACGCCCTAACTTCACAAACTCTACACCTTAGTCAAAATATGTGGTCTGGCCGTTTCGCTACTGTCACATAAGGTGGTAAGGTAAAAAATTGATTCACTGTTCATTACTTTTCTGTTATACAATACTTCTGTAGTAACGAAACAGAGTTTATGAAGTTAGGGCTTGTAGAGTTAAGGCGTGTAGAGTTAGAAGTTTGGCTCTACATGAGATCTGATAACTTTTTTGCAGTGCGAGCCATATAGTCTCGTCTTGGCAACATTTTACATGAAAATGTTTTGGTGGGATTTCACTTCTTTTTGTAAGTCGCTTGTGACAATATTTTTTTTAATTAGATAATTTTTTCTTTAAGTGGTGGAGTGGGCGGTGATTTACTAAAAATTCCAAAATATGTTTTATTTATAATAAGGAGTCCCTATATCATCAATTTTCAGACCACTAGCATCAAAATTTGCGGAAGTCTCATACAAACTTCCATCCCCT
The DNA here is from genome assembly GCA_963859945.1 of Euplagia quadripunctaria. Lineage (NCBI taxonomy): Eukaryota > Metazoa > Arthropoda > Insecta > Lepidoptera > Erebidae > Euplagia > Euplagia quadripunctaria. The sequence goes on along the minus strand of OY982570.1, from coordinate 24,231,193 downwards.
AGTTTAAGGGGTTGGGGAGTAAAAGTTCCAATTTTAGAATTTTTGTTGTTGTTTGTGTACCAATACTAAGCTTACATACCAAATTTCAGCTTTCTAGGACTTCAGAAAGTACCCTAAGAGTTTTGATGGTCATCAGTGAGTCAGTGACAAAATCGGAGTTTTTTAGATATCAATAAAATCTAAAGTATAAAAGATATGCAATTGAAACTTTATATGTTTAGTAAATCCACTGTTGACATCATATCCTGAGAATTTTATGGATCTGGTATAATCCAAACCCAAGTTATGAGGGTTCAAAAAAACGACGAAGCGCTTCGAGAAAAGGTAGGTAGTGCCCTTGCGCTTCGCTTGGCTCGTCTTGGCGGGGTCAATACCGTGCCCCCAGATATTCTTGTCGACGTAACTGGTGGTAGCTAACTTTATTCCAACACAAACTTTCAGTTGGAAAATAATATGACCTGTAGGTATATAAACGATTCATAATATATGATGTTGTAGTTTGTTCAACGGTGGACATCAACACATCGTGCATCAAAATTTGAATGTTCCAAATGAAGACATAATTTGGAACATTCAAATTGTTACAATACTATCCGTTCCCCGCATTTTCACCTGAGTTTATGGTCACTGCACCGCTCCTAAGGGTCGTAGCGTGATGTTACATAGCCCATGACTATCCTCAATAAATACTCTATCCAATACAAAAATTATTATTTGACCTGTTACCCATAGTACAGTTCAGTTGTCCGGCCAACCGAACTACGGAAAATATTTATTTTCCGTGGATATACGACTTAAAAATACAAATTCAGTGTGGACCCTACAAAAATAAAATATTTTACGTGGTCCGGTTACCTTGTTTATGGGAATCTAATTGACAAAATAATGTTATGTAATATTTTAAAATGTTCTTCTAATATTACGATAATGCTACTGTCTATATCTGGGTAAGAGAGATAGTATCAGATTGTGGCTGGGAAACATGTTCTGAAACCATGACGAATATCCAAAGGGGCATTGATAGGATCTTACCCAATCTGTTAGGTGGAGGGGGAACATGACTGATAACGGTGGAGGCGAGCGCTGACGTGTCATAAGGACTGACGCGCCATACTAAAACGTATGTCTGGGTCATAAGCCCCTGACATCGTGTTTCTGCCTGTATCACGCTATGGATTCGGCACCAGCCCGGTCTCAACTGATTGTTTGAACTAATTTTATGAATGAGGCTATATAGGACTCAAAATACTGCTGCCTGCCGATAGTGGCGTATATGTCGGGTCGTTCGGTTCCCTTCAATATGGTTGATCTGTACGATCGCTGGCGTGTGCGTCATGCTCGTGACTGGTGTCAAGGAGCTGGATAGCCTCAACGTTCACATGTTGAAGAAGCCTTTGTTCATGTGCTTCAGTGTGTTGTTTCATTCCCTCACTGACAAGATCTACTCCTAGGTCTCGATGGATGTCATCATTTCTAACGTACCAGGGAGCATTTACTATACTCCGAAGTACCTTATTTTGGAATCTTTGGATGATTTCAACGTTAGTTCGTTTTGTGCAGCCCCAAAGTTGAATGCCATATGTCCATAAAGGCATGAGTACTTGCTTATATAAAAGTACTTAGTTATACACTGACAAAGTAGAATGTCTACCGTAGCCAGTATATATTTTTGTAGCGTAGGTCCAAGGCTTGGCGTTTCTTTTTGACATGAGCCTTCCAGCGAAGTTTTGCTTCTACCGTAGTACCATACCGTCATACCCAAATATTTCGCCGTATTTTCATATAGTACATAATGTCAATATTAAATAGTTTCAGATTGTTTTAGTTTTACTAGACTATAAAATGTTATCAAAAAGGTTATCTAGCTTAAGCACTAGATGTTTCCATAGTCCGGTTAACTGTACCATGGATAATTTCTTTTATCAATAGTCCGGTTGACCGGATAACTGAACTGTACTACGGGTAAAAGATGAAATATTTATATCTGCTGTTCTTTGAAGCTCCAATAAAATCAAGCTTTCAAGTCAAAACCATCAAAAGAAATGGGTTTTAAGCCATATATTTTAACATTTCACAGGTAAGTCAAAACTATTTAGGGTAGGTACTTCCTATTGATGAAATTCCAATGTTAAATTTGGTAAGAAGCAAGGTCTCAAAGTACAAGTAAAGGAAAAAATCCGAAAGACTTTAATTTGTTTTTATACTACTTACAAAAATTTTTTGCGATTACAAACTTATATTTTGTGCATGAAAAATTGATTATGGCGTACCACGATGTATGGGAGAGCAAGTTAAGTTTGTCACTCGGCAAAACGGACAAAAATCTTCGATAACCGATTTCCGAGATAGACTAGTTCGTCTATCTCTCACGTTTGTATGGGACCTTCGGGGAGCGAGTCAGACTGCACTTGTCCGGTTTTCGAAGTGAAGATTTCTTTAGCCACGTTGCGCACTTTGGATATTCAGAGGAAAAAGCACTGAACTCAAACACTGAATATGCAGATTTGTGTGTTTGTGTGTGTGTGTGTTTTTTTTTTTTCTACAGAGGTTTGGGGAAATACATTTACGTATCATCAGGGTTATACCTTGCCTGGGTATGTCGGACTCAATACGTATCACTCGATATATATCACTACCGACCTCAACCTCTACTGCCCCCGCGGGACGACTGGTAAGCATTACTTCGCGGGGGAGGCTCTAGCTTTTGCTTTTTCCTCTTAGTGTTTCTAACTCCTTTCTAGCTGTCTTGTTTCAGCCCGCTTCCTTTCTATACTCCGGAGTTTCTGGAGCACTTCCATCGCAAAACAACTTATCACTAGCCAGGCTGCCTCCGAGTAAAGTATAGCTTCTATCAAGGCCTCTGGCTGTATTTTCTAGAGGGCATCTTCCAAATCCTTGCGTGTCATATTGAAACGAGGGCACGTGAAAAACACATGCTCTGCATCTTCGTTAACTCCCGGGCAGGACGGGCACTCTGGAGAGACATCGTGCTTATATCGATATAGGTAATCCCGGAAGCACCCATGTCCTGAGATCATCTGCGTCAGGTAATAGTTCACCTCGCCGTGACTGCGATTCAGCAAGACATCCACTTGTGGAATAAGTCGGTACGTCCACCTGCCATTCGCTGACGTATCCCAACTAAATTGTCAACGTCGTATATATTATTGCGTCGTTCTTTCGTCTTGAGTTCTTCAGGGCTTAACGTAGTCGTACCATTTCTACGGTAAAGGGCTTTTCGTTCTTTGGGTAGTAATCTAATTGGCAGCATCCCAGTAATAACGCACACTGCGTCATCTGACACTGTGCGGAAAGCGCTCGCGACTCTCAAAGCACTCAGCCGATAGACCGGTGCAATCTTCCGTCTCGCTTCCTGTATATTAAACGCATCAGCCCAGACAGGTATCCCATAGGTTAGAACGGATGTTACTACGGACGCTAGTAATTCCCTCCTTTTTTGTTTCGGCCCACCTATGTTGGGCATCAATCGCGATAAAGTCGCTCTTACCACTGACGCTTTGGTACCGAAGTGTTGTACCTGATGCTTGAAGTTAAGCCGGGCATCGATCATTACTCTCAGATACCGAAGCGACGGCTGAGATTCGATTTCGTGTGCTCCAACTCGCAATGTGATGGTTTCCACCTGCTTCCTGCTAGTAATCAGTACTGCTTAGGTCTTGTGTTCTGCTAGCTGCGGTCCGACTGTGTCCATCCAGTGACTGATTCTTTCAACGGTAGTGTCAAAGGCGAAATTTATCTCTTCTAGGGGTTTGGCGACGATCACTACTGCTACGTCATCAGCATATGCTACGAGTTTGACTTCTGCTGGTAGGTTCAATTTTAATAGCCTATCGTACATAATGTTCCATAGGAGAGGGCCCAGAACGGAGCCCTGGGGCACCCCTCCAGTGACCTTATATTCTTTTGGACCAGTCTTTATGTCGTATTTCGGGACCCTATTCCGATTCCTGCAATAGCTTCCTTGGCAGTACTGACGACGAGGTCAATTGCGTCCAGGGTTGACCGACCTTCCCGGAAGCCATATTGGCTGCTGGCTAGAAGTGGTTCGACTGCTTCTTCGATCCTTCTATGTAGGATACGTTCCAGTACTTTGCCAGCTGTATCCAACATGCAGAGCGGACGATAGGAAGATGGTTCTTCTGGGGGTTTCTTTTCTTTGGGGAGGAGAACTAACCTTTGTTGCTTCCACTTCGAAGGAAACAAGCCCTCTTTAAGGCATTTATTGTAGACATCCAGGAATAGTGAAGGTACGGCTCTGGTGGCGGCTTTTAATGTGATGTTTGGAATTCCATCTAGGCCCAGAGCTTTTGCATTCCCCACTCTATCACATGCTTCAAGCAGTTATTCCTCTGTAAGGAGTGGAATTTCTTCTTCTTCGTACTGTTCCGTCGGATGGTACATTTCGAGTTGGCTAGGAAAAAGAGCAGTAACAATTTTTGGCAATAGCTACTAAACAAAAAAAGCAAGTAGGTTGACAAATAGAGGAGGAATAGGTACTGCACTGTTCTATATTTACCTATCTCAATAGGAATAAGCCATAAATAAGATTAAAACAGCCAAAACACATTTCCGTGTCTATCTGATGCTGTAGCATCATAAAGGAAGTAGAATTAACAGAATTACAACAATCATTTACGACAGTCATCCGGCAGCTAACTTCCGACCGAGCAAACCGTAAATGTCTCTTAATTTCAATATACTACAATACGTCATAGGGTGAGAACGCTCTCACACCACACACTTTATTGAGTAGTCTATAAAAGACCAAGAAAGTTCATAAACAATATTTATCCTGGACAAGAAAGCATTTTATTTCTAACAATATAACTAAACATAAAATTTCTGTTACTTGGCTGGTATATAAATGTGGTCACCGTACTATAAAATTTGAGTCAGATATTATAAAAAAAACAACTGTCAGTTGTAGGACTGCACGTCAGAAGTGAAAAGATAACTTTATATACATTACATACACATCGATAAATATGTGCTGTTCCCCATAGCAAAAGTGCCCAACGTGCTTAAAGAAGTTTTCACTTCAAAAATTTAAACTGATATAAATAATACTCTCACAGTAATATACAATTTCTATGTACCGTCAGCAACGAAAGTTGCTTGCAATCAGCTTGTCGCAGTCCATATCTAGATGTGGCCCTCTCTTGGCTATCTGCCATCCACATCCAATCAAAAGGATAGTCACCTAACGCATTCTCATCTACAAAATATTTAAACATTAAAAGTGAGCTGTATTGATAATTATTTACATGTGTTTGTGAAAGCCCAGATGGCTTTGCGCACCACAAAGATCCTCTGTCAAGGAGCGAAGCTGTTCGTCCTTTCGATGTTAGGAGATTCACCAAACTAAGAAACATGGCGCCTGCGTTTCCGCTGCATTATGTGTTGCGGAGGTGTTTCTGATAGGCACCGTGGTGGAGAACTGGTTGGATCAATATTGATAAAGGGTTATATTATAAGGGTATTGGCTCCGAAATTAATCGGGCTATTTCGAAACATACAGGAGTACAAATGTATACCATCAATAATAATTAAAACTTATGTAAATCCTTTAACACATTCAGTGAAAAAAATAATTGGTGTCAGTCGCATTGTAAGATTGAGTGTAATAGTGACTGCACTTGCTGCTCTTGAACAATACTTTAAAAAAATCTAAAGAGTGAAAAACAAGTTTTGAAAAAACTGCTGCCTAGACAATGAGTTACAACTCCGTACTCGCATAATATATAACAAACAGCACAATGAACTATAATCCGACTACTATTTTGCTGTAATTATGCATTTGCAGTAAGTAAGGTTAGAAAATAAAGTCAATAAACATAGCGTTTAAGTCGTATTTCGAACTTTTGTCATGTTAACGCGTTCAATATTTCACGAGACGAAGGCATGTGCCTAAGCTTTTCTCTCAAGAGTTGTTGTTCCTGTACAAATATTTGTATTATAGTTCCAGTCGATCTGATATATTATAGTTAAGCTAATGGTTACGTTCTTATACTTTCTTTATTTTTTAAAATGTGCAAAACTTTCAAAGTCTATGCAAAATAATGTGTCTTAGTATATTTATTATTCCTTGAATGAAAAGATGGAATTTGGCGGTTAAATAAATTGTGTTCTGATTGATTATAAAGTACATAATAATAGTGGGAAAACCCTAGTTGAAGAAAAATAATGTTTAGTGTAAATAATTATTTCCTTTTAAGTGCTGTACACAGGTTTATTATAAAAAAGGAGTTACTGAAGTTATTGTGCCCTCAGATTGATTTTGTTTATTGAGAATACTAAGACTACCTGGCTACCAGATTCCAAATCGTTGGAAATCTTATAATACAAAGAGTATTTATTTGATTTGATAACGAGGGAGACTATTATCGGTAGGGGTTGATGCTCCCGTAACTAATAATAGAGAGGCTATTTATAGTGCATATCAGTAGAAAGAGTGTCGTATCGTAGTATCATAGTATTATAATATTAAGTGCCCTGAATCCAGAATAGACATGATTGAAATGATTTAAAAAACATACATACTTACGTCATAATTACCAACAGTCTAATTAAAAAGGTCACCACAATAAATGTGAGACGTGCACACATTACTGTGTAATTAACTCAGAAAGTTTAAACATCCACGTACATATAATACAGAGTGCAGCAACCTGAGACTCTCTGAATAATACACGAACTTCGTCTTACAACTATCCGCGTAGATTCATCCTCACTCACCTGCGACACTCGCTACACACGATGCATTTTTTAATAAGTCCCGTGTAAGCCCTCTGAGGATTATGCACCGGCGCCGGCGAACGTAAAGCGTGCCTGAAATTTTTGATACATGATTTTTATAATAGAGGTTTTGTGGTACACAGCGACTGGTTGACGATATAATTTTTTTAATGAGAGTTTTATAAAAAATCTAATATAGATTTTGACTTGCACTTGGACTTGAAACAAAATCATAGTCGAATACTAGATTTTCTGTTGCATCAGTATGTTTCTGTATGGGTCATGGAGGATTGGCTGGAGAGGCAGCACGGTAGCCTCACCTACCGGCTGACGCAGGTGCTGACCGGCCACGGCTGTTTCGGAAAGTACCTGTGTCGCATAGGCCGAGAGCCAACGTCTGCGTGCCATCACTGCGAAGGCTGTCGCGAGGATACTGCACTCCACACTCTTGTGGAGTGCTCAGGGTGGATGCAACAGCGCCACGACCTCGCAGCGGCTATCGGTGTGGGAAGCCTCGCGCTAGAGACCATGGTTCTGTCCATGGTCCAAAGTAAGAGTACGTTGGAATCCGCCGCTTCTTTTTATGAGGAAGTGATGTCCGCTAAAGAGGCGGCGGAAAGGGAACGGGAGAGGACTAGTAGTCTCCCGTCCCGAAGAAGAGGCACCAGGCGCCGGAAAGCGCATAATAATCTCCGGCCTCCATGAGCGCTGGCCTGGGGGTAACGGGTGAGGCTGCCCTTTACCCTAGCAGAAGCAAGCCTGAGACGGTGGCGCGACGTGTTCCGCGTGCGCCTCTCTAAATCGGAAGGAGGGCAAGGCCCTCCGCTACCAATGGTGTGGTTGCCTTCTATTTGAGGGCTCCCAAAGTCTGCTAGGGGACTTCCTTCCTAGGGTGTACCCGAGTCCCTTGCGATAGACTCACTTGTTACGCAACACCGTGAGGTTTTAGTCGGTTCGATTCCGACATACCATTTCACCAATAGCCATGGTGAGGTGATGACACGTGGGGGAATCCACAAAAAAAAAAAAATATGTTTCTGTATGGGTGAATCACATTCACATATAATATATAATCAGAATCGCATTTCCCTAAGGACAAAAGGTGAGTAGGCATTATATGCGTGACCTGATATAGATGTAAGCCTCTAGGGAATGTTTCAGAAACGAATACATTATCGCGCAACAACTAATCAGTGCCCTTTGGTAACGCAGTGGCTGATGGAATGTATAATAGTAAGAAATCATGTGACTTTAGACAAATTATACTACCAGCCACCATTGTAACTCAAAAAGTGTTTTTTACAATTAGATATTGGCTGAAATTGTTATGGCTAATAACCAATCATTTTGATCCATCCTAAGGTTGCCTGGAAGAGATTGCGTCTAGCAATAAAGCCGCCCTTTGTACATTATATTATGATTGATATAATTATGTAAATGTACATTACTTCCATTAGTGTACAAATAAAGAGTTATCTATCTATCTAACCATTATTTTCGCACTGACGCTAAGAATCTTAAACAGACTACGGGAAGGCAAACGATAATTTTTACCTGGGAATTTAACAACAAGGACTTAATAGCTGTCAAGATGGTGTAAAGTGTAATAATTTTAATAAAATAACTTTCACTCCCACCACCTACATATTAAAATCTAAAGTAAATAGTACATGTTTCGAGTTTTCTGTAGTCATGCTGAACTTTGGGGTAAAAGGGTTTCTTTTGTTGCACACAATATGTGCTCGGATATGAAAGCTCTGGGCACTACTTTGTACTGTTTAATTAGTGAGAATACTTTGTTCTATCTCATATCAAGCTATGACGGTGCTTTTAAATTTATAAAATTGGGTTGAAACGTGATGAAATGAATATGATATTTTTTTTAAATTAAAGGTCCGTTGAGAAAGTAGTACTTTGCGTACGTAAGCTATCTATTTCTACGTATATCATACCAAGATGTGATTCACTGAACAAATGGTGAAAAATTCTGTCCACTTGTTATTGTAATATAGAAACTTTATATTGAAAGTGAAAGAACGAATTTCTTAACTTGGAAATGTACCAAATAAAATTATAGAAAGTTGGAATAGTGAGGTATTAAGAATGTTCATGTAGCATTCGGATTTGTCCGAATATGTCCTAATAAAAAAAGTAAAAAAAATCATTAAGTAATGGCCATGAAAATTAATACAGCATTTCAGATTTAGATAAACATTGGTACATAATCGCGCTATTATTTGTAAGACAAGATACCAGATACCTTTTTGTTTCATGGTGATAAGTGAATTGATTACATAATCGTGATTAGATCCCGATTTAAACATTATAATACGCATAAAAGTTGAGAAATATGAAAATAATGGTAAAATAGCTTATCTAAATACATGCATTTAAATGAAGAAAATAATATTTCTATATAAAGATTCTTCAGGCTGACTCAACTATTTATTGGAAATACATAAAGATTCTAAAATATTGCTACACCTTCTGTAACACGGAGCACGTTGGTCTCCATCTAGAATCCAATATTTTACATTCTCTTAACAAATGTTTGCTCGAGTTTGTAGTTGAGCTGATTGAACTTTGTAACAATATTTACACGAACTGTAGAAATTGGAATGAATCCTTTCTTCGCACAATCAAATGGAATGGAGATCTTATAGTCGAGAAGTCAAATAGATACAGTAATATATGAATTGCTATTTGCCTTCTTATTTGTTATTTATATGAAGACACATCCAATGACCGTATAACTTAATAAGCTGTTGATAAGGGGAGGCGTATAAATGTGTAAATGACGTAGAGGAATAATCCCATAAAACCGCCAGAAAGATCATTTGATAATTTGGGCGTCAGCGGGAGGTAATTTCCTTGGCGCCAGAATGAAAACGACCAGAGAGTATAAATGGTATCTATACAAAAGATCTACTTGCAAAATTTGCAAGTAGATCTTTTCAGACACTTTTACACACCGATAAGTTCGGGTAAAACTAGATGGTGCTGACATTTCCTCTGACTAGCCTTGAGAAGAAACGCAGAAATAAACCCAAAGATCCAAGATACATAAAGAAGTGATATGTAAGAACCATTTCAGTTTTGAGCTGAACAGTCAACAACTCTCAGCATACTAGACTATTACACTACTACAGATATGTAACTTGGTAATCACGAACTCAACCACATCTTAGTGAATTCCACGATTTTAGAAATTATATTCCAAATGGCACTTTCATTCACAAACGTAATTACTATGAAAATAATAAATAGCATGTCACAGATTAAAAACAAATTAATACAAAATACTGTTTTATTTTCCATCCATGTAAAAAAACAATGATTCCAGATTTTTTCAAGAGTCAGCCTGTGATAACGGCTTTTTTTTTTTTTTTTTTGTGCGTGTGGAAACCCCCTCGGGCCGTCACCCCACCGGGGTTTTCGGTGGGGTGACGGCCCGAGGGGGTTTCCACACGCACAAAAATTGACATGAAATAAAATATTTTATGGGTGAGAAAACTGGGCAGATTATGAACCCAGCAGATTCAATCACAATTTGACTGAATTTGAAATAGAATCAGTATCCATAATTATTCCAATATTGAAGAGGATTAGTCTGTAGTATTCTCGGGCCTCCCGACTGTCAAATGCTAGAATACTTTTCGGTTTTGTGTTTGTTTTACTCCAGTGGTACTTGGTGCTGCAACCGCTGGTGTAACAAGGGTTTGTTGGAACCGGTATCTTCTTATCAACAAATAGCGTGTGTGAATTTTGAAAAACTAGGATGTGAAATTAAAAAAATCCGGGCCCGCAGAGGTAGATTTTGTTTTTTTATTTTTTTGAAAATCTGCCCCTCATTTCCACTCTTTGTGGGAATATCCCCCATTCACGAACTTAACCTTCATTTTTGTCCTGTTGATTTTTCGTCCAAGTTTGAAAGCAATTGGTGCGACCTCTATCGTGCCGGTAAGAATATATATAAACTTTTTAACTGGCGGTTGTTTTGGGGTCTAGGGATCATAACTAGACCGCATGTGAAGACATTTTTTGAAAACTCGACAACTGGAACAAATCCAATAGGTAGACTTTCTTCGAAATCTACCTAAAAGGACTGTTTGATGTCACAACAAAGAGAATCTCTGTAAAAAATACTTAAGTAAGATGAGCGTCCGATGTATGTACGTCACTGCCATCTTGCTTTGCAATATTATAGGTTTCACGCACACGCTTCTGACATGATGTATGTAAATAACCTATCAAAACCTTACGCCAAAAACAAAAAAATATATGTTTACAAGTAATGTATTTTACAAACATAATATACGTCCTACAACAACATAATATACGTCGTACAAAACGTCTCTAGCTCTGAACACAAATCAACACAGTTTGTGACAATTATCCCATGAACTACGAAAACGGGCTTTTATACAAACAATATCGTATTACCGAACAAATCCGGTTACTGAACAAATTAGAGGACTTTAAGCTTGTAATTTTGTACAAAATGTTTTATGATTATGTAATTACTGTTTCAAACATCTTTCTCTTTGTTGTTTTGATATAATTATCGTCGAAGGCAACGATACACAAGTGAACATATTGTTTTCTTACAATGAAAGTTAAGGTTACTGTTCATTATATGGTAGCGCAAAATGGTTATATAAACCTCTCAGTATTTTAAAACACTGATTTCTGTATTCTTATAAATAATCCCATTATTAGCTAAATTAGATAGGATGTAATATCTGCTCAGCAAAAAATATTTGGATCATTTCACAGTTAAGGGGATTAAAAATAGTAGTCGTTAAATTATATTGCTTATTTACTTTATTAGTTTCTGCATACCTATGAAGATAGAATTCTGAGATCTCAAACTCTGCTAGGTCTGGATTGGATTGTAGTTTTTATTTTCTTATTAAATTATCTTTGGCGCGCTATTTCATCTACCAAGCTACGTCTACCGAAACCACCAGAACATCCTCTCAAAAAACCAATAATTTTTGAGAGGATCCATTTTTCCTGTTTATTGAAGGTCCGGATTACGGGTTGAAAGGTTAAAACAGACTTCCGACGGCGCCCATGCCCACGAATGCCCGCCCCATGCTGATTTAGAAGTACGAGTCTTGTTATGCAAATTGACTTTTTTCTATTGACAATAATTTATTAAGAATAAGTTAAGAATAGTTTTTTTCAACCAAGAATCCTGAATCCCTGAGTTGTGAAAATGGTGCCTGTAAATATTACTACATTAAAACAAAGGTCGATAAGTAACCTGAGATACTTATTTGGTAGAGGTATAACAATATGTAATTTATTAGCGGGTCACTAAAAAGTGAACTTTATAGTGTTCTCATATTCCTGTATTAGCAATTAATCAAATACGGTAGTTTATTCATGAAATTCCGATCACATTTTCTCCTAAGCGTTTGCGTTCTGTTGCAAAGAAACTATAATGCGAATAAATAGGATACTAAAAGCCGGAATAAATAATCCTGGGGATTATTCTTATTTGTTGAATGACAACCTGGCATTGCACAAAAAACCATCGCAATAACGTTACTAGTATTAGACTGAAAGTGACTTTTATGTAACTATGTTATCAAAAAAATCTGTAAGTACCGTCAGCTTCCTTGGCTCTCTTTTACTCTTCTCCTCAAGCTATACAATATGTTAAACGATTAAGACAAGTGTCAAATTGAAAGTTTCAAATATCTCTGTCTTTATTTTTACCCAGAATATTAAATCTATAAATAGAACACACAGATTGGCAAAGATTTTATAGGCTCCGCAATACTTTATGACTCAATAGTTTATTTTCTACAAGAATAATTTTATTCTTAAGCTCAGTATAAGCATGCAATAGGTATAATACATGACTTCAGGTCGAGATTACCTTGGGTTTAATAAAACGAGTATTTGTACTTAAAGGTAAATGAGAGGTTGTTCGAAGTCGCCAATAGCATCTTTTGTTGTCGAGAAAACAATTTTGATTTCTCCATCTAAATATAGGGTTTGATATTTGCATACGTGTTGCGTGTAAGGGTTGTATAAAGGTAGGCGGTCAAACAAAGCTTATGTTTTTAAAGCCCGAGAAATGTGAGCAAAAATGTCATCGTCAGTAAATGTAATACTTGTTTTTTTAATGTGAATACTATATTCTTAGCCTATGTTTGAAGATACTCGGAAGTGTCTCAAAATATCTGAACAGAGGTTATTCTATTGTGTTTTAACCTCTAGTAGTAACCTCTGTTTATTTTATTGAAAACAAGGCACGGGGTGTGAAAGTGAAGTGTCGACGTGGGTGTTTTCATAAAACCTGTAACACATCTCTCACTTATAAGCAGTGGTCGGCGTAGGTAGTGCCATTTGGTGGGATTCGTCCATCGTGGCATAACGAGGACATACCCTCTCATCTCAAAATCCCGGGATTCTAAAGATTCAACTTCGATCAAATATTACCGATATATAATTCAGAAATTCGCACCCTAAAAGTGTCTACTTTCCTAGATTTTATTAAAAGAAAACCAGTTTCATAAAAACTAACCGAATAGCGTTACGACTCATTACTACTCGTATACATACACCGTTTTTAATGTTTCGTGATTTTAACATTTCTCATACTAAATAGTGTTTACAACGGGTCATAATCGTGTAAATTTAAACTAATACTAGCTTATTCCCGCAGCTCCGCTGGCGCTATATTTTGCAAAAAAAAAAACATCCCTAACCGAGGTAAAAGTTATCTCTCCAGTTGGTATACCTAAGCAATAGACATTTACAAAATTTCATTGAATCTGTGTAGTTTCGGAGATTAGCGTGAACGAACATCACACATCATATGGGATTTTTAAATATTCAGATTAAAAAGCTAAAAATCTTATTGCGTTAGATAGTACCAGTGTTCGGCAAGTTTTAATTGTAAAGACAATTAAAGATTAACAATTGATTAATTGTTAGTTGTCACCATAACAACTAAAAATTTATCAATTGTAATTGTGGAATATTACACTTATGTTTTTTGTTCATAAACATCGTCGGAAAGGAATTAAAAACCTTAATATAAAAGGCCAAACATGCTGACACCCTTTATTATCATTTTTAATTACGTAGATAGGTACACAAAACGTACCCATTCCTTTTGTTCCATTATCTAAAAAAGCGGCGCGCTTTGGCAATTTTGTGCTATTGTATATTTACACATTGTACTAATTAGGTAAATATGTGTATACTGAGTTCAGTTCGCACTTCTCAATTCTCTACTTTGTGACTAGCATATTACTATTTATTCGTTTCAAACACACTTAATAATATGTAAATAAAATAGAATCATTATATAACTTTAACAAAAAAACTAATAAATACATCAAAGCGGGAGTTCTACTCTTGCTTTTAAAATTATGAAATCTTTCAATTTTTTAAATAAAAACTGCATGAGGAAATATGAGATTCTGAAAGAGAGATAGAATAAATTTATCTACTTAAATAGTAATTATGTTTTCATAAAATAACGTAGTACAGCCATTATATTTATCGCTTTTGTATTATATTTTGTATAATATACTAATTATTTAATTTGTGTTAAATTTAAGATAATTTTTATATTGTCAAATTACACTATTCTTTAAATAAATGTTGATTAATATTTTGATTTATTGGTATACCGCTAACCCCTAAAATCCTCAACGCTCTTTTTATTATATTAATTTACGTACACGGTGTATACTCTAAAATAGTTCACAAAGATGAGCTTTAAACCGCTTCAGAATGAGGGTACTGTACATATAATTAAAAAAACAAATTTCCTAGAAACAAGTTCAGAGGGAAGTCTAACAAAGTGAACTCGATAATTTTAAAATACAGGAATCTCGGGGTATATCCATGTTAGCATAACATTTGAGGTCATTCATCCTAAATAGCACTACCTACGCCGACCACTGCTTATAAGTCATAGAACAATATCAAATACTACTCATTAAAAAATCATCGTAAAATGTTTCGTTAATTATATTTATGTTCAAGTAACTTTCTTGCATAAGAAGCAACAAAAATACAATATTTGACAGCTTCAACCATCTGGTTGGCTGTACAGACCGATTGGAGAAGTGTAAGGCCCTCTTTCTTGTTAGTAAGAAAGAAATAAAGTGCCAATCGAACCAGCCTATTAGATAATAGGCTAGTTCGATTAGAAATAAAGTGGAAATCGAACCAGCAGAATAGATATCTCATTGAATATAAGTTAATGTATAAGTGTAATGAACAAAGGTAGACACAGGTCGAAACAATTAAACGAACCACATTGGATGCGGTCGTAGAACTTTGCACTCGCCACTAACAGCCATGCAACAGCGAAGTTACTGTATAGTTACATACAGAAAAGGAACTGCCGTAAATGATATCAGTTAGATAAGAAACAGTTGCCCTAAATTGACTTAGATCTCAATGTATACATATTCTCATGATTGCGTAATCTTACTAATATTATAAAGGCGACAGTTTGTCAGGATGGATGGATGTTTGTTACTCTTTGACGCAAAAACGGTTTAACGAATCTGGATGAAATTTTTCTCAGAGATAGATTGTAGTCTGGAATAGCGTATATGCTATCTTTTATTCCAGAAAATGTAGAGTTCGAGTGGGATAGATTTGACCAAAATTTCCAGCGAACAAAGTCGCGGACACTAGCTAGTAGATAATATTAGTTTTTGTTTCAAAACCAGAAAAATGCCTTATTCATCAATTTGAAAGCATTCCTCCCTCCCTGAAATTATAAAATGGTCTTACATGTTCGGTTTTCTCTGAAGAATACAGTATGTCTTCTAAAAGAATTTTAAGTCGTAAGAATCCACGCAAGTAGTATGATTTTTTAACCCCTTAGCGGTGTAAAAATAGACATTAAGCATGTTACGAACATTAAATAAAATCTCGACCATCACAAAAACAGAAACGTTCTGAAGTACTTGCAGAGGATATCTTAACTTTAAAATTTGAATAATGTATCTGTTTATTTATCTTTTCTCTTTACATATTTAGCACACAAAGTGCTTTGTGAGCTGAATGTATAATAAGAAGAGGTAAACGCCCGATGTGACACATTTCCCTTCCCGACTCTGAAACCGATCCTTTTACTAGAACACAATCGTATACATCAGCATTCATTGACTTGGGATCGTCCCAAATCAGTCGGTACATCGTCCGCGAGTGAACCTTCTGTATTTATATACGCAGTGTAACTTGCCAGTCCAAACACACCTCACAAACAAAAGTTCAATTTTAGTTTCGGTGACAGATAGCGCTCAACGTGATAAAGGCAACACCAGACACACAATGAACGGCGGTTTAACTAATAATAAACTACACAACAAACTTGTAAAGTGTCGGGTGAAAATTGTTAACTAAAATATGTACAGTGTACTATATAAGGGCTACGAGTGATGGAAATAATAATGTTACATTCATTTGAGTTTACTCCTTAAAAAACGATTTTCATATAAAGCCGCCGGTATGAAAATTTTATGATTAGTGAAATTAATAAAAGCGCTTCGTTTTCTGTCACTTTGTATTGTATTTAATTCTATTGTATTCTAAACTGCAATCGCGCATAGAATAAAAATGCGAGAGAAAGAAAGAGAGTGGGAGAGAGAGAGATGGTGATTCTATTTTTTTTTTTTTGTGGTATTATTTACTCGTAGATTTTGAATATTCTATAAGTTGTGTGTAAAAAACTGTAAAAAGAGAGGAGTGGTAAATTTGCCCACACTGACACACTTAAATCCAGTAGAACATGTCCTGTGACAAAACAACTTGCTTCTTACAACATCTTGGTGTAGAGATGTTTTTTATTAACCTATGTGTTAAACTTACTACTATAAAACACTAAAAACTTTCTTTAAACAAAAAAACTATTATTATAACAAAGAACGTTTCCAAGGGATATTTATTGCAGATACATAACTATGTATCTACAGTCACGCGTAGAGAAATCGCTGATTGTCTATCGAAATGCCGTTCAACAAAAGGTATTGTACACGTCTTTTAAATATGATTTCGATGCGCAACAAGTGACTGACGTGTTTCAAGGATCGCATCCCCTGTCATCCCTTACATAATTGAGAGCGACGGTGACGCTAGCCTGTCATATCACAGATCTGGTACCTACCAGTAGTATCTGTTGAGTTGAGTGAAATCTTTGGATCGTGGTTTTGCAGAATAATAATATTATTATAAAAACAAACTTATGGTGTAACCTAAGGAAGTTTTTTGCTGTATAATTCTGCACATGATGTTCATCCTTTCAGATACAATTTATTAATACAATGATAATCATATTTCTATTAATAGAGATATCAATGAGGGGAAAAATAATTACTTCCATATCTGTGACTTGCAATCTTGCTCCATATACATCGCTTCAACGTGATGCGTGTCATTGTTTCCACATTGATGTTCTTCCAACTTCCTCGTGCAGCACATCAACATGCCCTTCACCGCGCGCCGGCACTTTGGCGCCTATTACACGCTAGGTTTTACTGTCAGTTTTGCCACAATCAAAACGGTGATTGATGAATAACCTATCGTCTGTGTAATCCATGTATGTAATCCAGCTGGCCGTCGCGAGATGCCGCTGAATAAACTCATGCATATTAACGTATGTGGATGTCGCAGCAATTTCAAAACTATTATAATCAGTTATTTTGAAAATTCTTAACAAAGCTACTTTAGACTTTCTCCTATAGCTATCTACTAATTAATATATAAATAAATATCGAAAATAAAAATAGGTTCGAGTTCTCGCACTTCCCGGCAACAGCCAGTTCGAGTTGCAGGTGTGCGACTGTGTAATGCTCGAGCTATTGCTGACACTCCCCGATCCATCCGTATAAGCAATATCCCTTTCTTTCCATAGCCTTTTCTTCTTACCTACCGTTCCCTTTCAATAAACATCTTTAATTCCCAAAATGCCTGGCTGACAACAATAGTCTTGCCTCCTATGACGTAGTAGGACAAAACTAATACGCCGCTGCCTACCGCTTCGGGGATTTCGATACCTACTTAAATGTTTTAATTTAAATTATTTACGTACCTACGCTTTACGTTGGTTGGGGCTGGTTATCTCCGTTCTGGTGTTACTTAAATACAGTGGTAATTTGTGCGACTGTTCATATTTTAGAACAATATTTTACATTGTCCTTACATTGCCTGGTAATTTGTGTGACAGGGTTTCCTAGTGTAGATACCAGTCCCCCACAAGAGTCGTTTTTGGTTATGTATTAATGTTAATAACCATAGCTTTAAGTTATTTTTGTAGAAGAGGAAAGAAATCGTTTATTTAATTTAATAAATAATTATTTGTCAATTAATTTCACTTGCGCATATAAGTGTAATATAACCTGGAGTTCTTGTCTGTTCTTCTCCATTGGATCTCCGTATTGGAACAGGCAGCTAACCTCACGACTGAATTATGCGACTAACTCCTGAAAATTCAAAAATAACTATAATACGTTTAATTACAAAAAATGATTCTGATTTGGTTTGATAAAAAATCTTGAGTCAACTAGTGTGGACTTTCATTCACCTATCACGTCTGTGATGAAACCCTCTTAGGTTTCATCACAGACGTGTTCTACGTAACTCCGATATAAATATTCTCATCTTTGTTGTTTACAAAATAAGTATACCTACAGTAGTTGAAAGGCAAACGTTTGGAACAAATCTTATTTCAATTACAATTACCTATGTACCTATATTTATAGCTTCGGTAAAATGAAATGTACATTAAAAGTTATATAGACTGCCTTAATATGAGCAATAATGATAACTACTGGTTTCATTTGAAGATTCATTCATGCTTAGTTATTTATTCCAACAGAGGAGACCTGCAGAGGCCAACAGAGACAGACAAACAGCGGTATCGTAATGGCTAAGGGGTCGGACTTACGATCTAGTGGTTGCGGGTTCGAACCCCACCAAGTACTCCACCGTCGTGAAGCCACTCCGAATACAAGCATTTAGCTTAGCTGGAGGGATTAACAAGAATACTAGTAATGTGTGACGTTGTTAGTATACTTTATTAAAAATTAAAAAGTATGAAATGTAAGATATGTTTATAATGATGAGGCTAGTTTAAAGTTAGTCAGTGAGATGAGTATGCCAATGCAATTTTAATCATAATTCATACCGTGTTTGGAAACATTAATATCTTTGTTATATAATGACAACCAAGATAGTAACTAATACTATCGTATATTTAATGGAAAAACTAATAAGACCAACTAAAAAGAATCGTTGACATTGTTTAGGGTAGGGTTTAGGGTAACACAAAAAAAAACTGCTAAATTAAGAACTTCCTCCTTTTCTAAGTACCTAGGTACTTAGTCCTAAATTACAAACAGCTTTAATTTAGAAACAATCAGAAGTAAACATCTTATGTTTGTGGAATGTTACAAAAGACTCAGTATATTTCGTAGTGTACATCTTACAAAGCTCCATCACGCCAAGTAAGCGTCATTAATCATTTTCTATACAAAATAAACACAATGACACAATTCTATTACAGTGAAATCACGTTCGCCAAACATTCAACAAAATCCCTCCCATTGTACAATACTACAATTTCACCTACCTACAATACCTACTTGACTCAATAAGTAATAACAAAATATATTCCACGAATAATAATAATATCAACTTGAGACACCTCACACATAGGCCTGCCATCGCTTAAATTGCCGACACGCTGGACAAGCTCTTCAAAAATCCCGGACACATGTGTGAAATCGAGATTCTTTCCCGGACGCCTTAAAAAAACGCCAATTCAATTTTTTTATTAAATTATACAGCTTGTTGGGACTTAGGGAGGGAGGGACGGAGGGAAGGAGGGAGGGAGAGATAGAGAGAGAGAGAGACTCCAGTGAATTGTAAACTCCAGTCGTGCATCAGAGCTGACACACACTTTTTTTTTGAAGTGTAAACTTGTTTAGCCACGTTTATGCACTTTTGCTGATTGCTGAACTCGTGACCGTCACGCTAATAATACACATATACATCCACTAAAGGGCGCTAATCTAAACATTGAGTTCTGTCAGCTCTTTATTAATTAACGTCACCAACCTGTTAATGTGACGTTTTAAGTCCGTCGTTTCGTTTAAGTTTTCTCTTCTGTCGGCAGTCCCATGACTGCCTATTTCTTTTTTTGTGTTTGTTCCGCCCTTTCTTCGTTATTTTTGAACGATTTAGATTTTTTTTGTCTGATAGGGTATACCTCAAAGGTGGTCCCATGTCAGGGAAGTCAGGATCTGATGATGGGATCCTGATAAAATTGAGAGAAACGTTCGAAAATTGTAGGAACGAATAACAAATGTTTACTTTTCATTACTTTATCAGATATTTGCGTTTAAAAATCATCACATCATGTAGCTGAGCTGATGATGAAAAAAAATCATAAAACAAAAATCTTTATAACAAAAAATTAAACTGACGAAAAGAACTAAAAAGCACAAAATAAGTAATAAATACTTAAAGTAACTAATACTTTTAAGTCTTAAGTATTGAGCTTATTTACATAAACTATCAAATTTTATATAAACTTATTTTAAGTCGGCGCCAAATAATAATATGATGAAAGCTTTTTTGTGCAAACCGTACTTTCCAAGTGACAGTTGACAGATGTAGGTCATTGACGTTCTATTCCTATTTGAATCGCATTGTACATACAAAGTTTCATTTCGATACGACCGTTGGAAGTAGGTTAAAATTGAAGTTAAAATTTAGTTCATTGTATGAAACCTACATACATACGTATTCGTATACGGAGAACTTATTTACCAAGATAATACAATAATAAGAAGCCTGCAGCTATATCTTGATACGGTTATTGTGCAGTAAAAATGGTATATGTACATACCTACTCAGTATTTTGACATTATTTCTAAGGGTAGGTATAGCACGGTTCCTTTTCTATGCAATAATATAAAATATTATTATGTTGAACCACCTTCGGAGATTTAATAATTTACTTCAGACGGAAATTTTCAACAATGGTTGGTTAAATGGTTACCTTTTCGCAATATGCACAGTTATGTTTAGTATGTTTCATTTGAATTCATCTTTGGTAGACATTGAAACGACCGTAATTTCACAGGCTCCCTTTACTCATGGCGCTCTGCTCACGGGGAAACTCACTTCCGCACAAGCACCCCATCGTGTTTATTTTATGAAGACGAGCTACCCGGTGTCTTTATTTTATAAAGTATAAAAGATAAAAGGAACGTACTCAAAACAATTTTACGTGGAGATTTTATTTTTTAATAAACGTCTGAATAAATTGAATGAAAATGTTTACATTCACAAATATTATCGATTCTTTACAAGTACAAGCACGTTAAAGTTTTAAAGGTTAAAGGTAATTAAGTACACCTAATATTTAACTTTGTATCCTTTTAAATCTCGTCAATGACTAGAAACACACAGCACGTAACATCTCATAATAAATAATAACAGCTTTGCTGTAACTTTGTATTCGCCTGTACCCTTTCTCAAGTCGTGCAAATGACTAGCGATGTTATACGAGACTTTTTCATTCCATTATGAAGACATACAATTTAGTATTAGAATAATCTCTTACTAGCAAGTTATCTAAACAGTTTTAGACTAAGATAAGAGCCAGTTGCTTTTTAGTATATGTATGTATGTGTCTATTTAAGGGAATGGTTTGAAGAGCTTTGATGTAGAAAAGTACAATTTTACCAATAGAGCTAAGTTTAAAGATCAAAATATTCTCGTGTTGGCTGAATGTTGGCTTACTTGACAGAGGTATTGTTGATAATTACTGAACAGCACGGTATTCCAACGATATGTCTATCGTGAACTGATATTGCAAAAAGTCCTTTCTAAGTTACACATTTCCTTACCCTTTATATTTCTATATATGCAATGTACATAACAATATTGTAGGATTATAAAGCGTCAATGATTTTGTTACCATTCATAATAATTTTCATTATATTACAAACCCTTGGGTCCTTTAAATCTCGTACAACATAACAGCGTAATATTAAAAGGGAGTGTGGTAGCGATTTACGAAAGTAGGTTGTTAATGTTAACCAGAAAGCCGCCCGCTATGATTAAACTTTATGCATTCTATGGAGCAAGTTTATTCCTGACTCTGGACCTACCAGTTTTTATTCATAATAAAAAAATATCTGTCGAAAATCGACAAGGCGCATCCTTGTTACAATTTTGTTAGAAATTAGTAGAACAGAGCTTGCAATACTTGAAGGTTGGTGAGCAATGATGATTCATTCATGAAAGAATCGTAAATAAAAATATGTAAGATAAGGGATTAGATATTTTGTGTATTGCTAATCCCAACAATTGTACGTGCGTATAACATTCACATATACATATAGGAAGAAGGGGCTCGTGGCTAAGTGTCACTCTTAGGATGGGTGACCATTCTTAACACATTGAGACCCCTCCATGTCTCGGAGAGCACGTCACGCACGAGCAGTCGGTCCCGATTGCCATACGAACATCTGTGGCATTCGTTACGGATAGTTAGAGCCCTAAAAAAGTCCGACAACTTGGTCTCACTACAGAGCTTCAATATTGCCTAGTACTTGAGTTGTGGAGGTCAGATGGCAGTTGTTTCACGTAAAATATCGACGTTGGGCCGTTTCATAGTTAGACTGAAAGCCGACCCCAACTTAGTTGGAAAAAGGCTCGGAGGATGAGGGTGATATAATTATATTAATTATATAATTTTTGATATAGTGGTCCAATTTCGATGAAATAAAGACTAAAAGTTCTCCCGAAATATGGATTATGATTTTTTTTTTGTAATACTTGTAAAACAGTTTTGTATTTTCGATAACCAATCACAGGAAATTGCCTTCAAACAAACAAAAAGCGCACAGATAAGAATTACAAAAAAAAAATCACTTAATACATATCCTCGAAAGTTAGACACAACCTTATATGTTGAATATGTTCCGGGCCCGACCTAGGTATATTATTGCCGTTATACTTGTAAATTTCTACGTTATTATTCACCTTGAAAGGCTTGAAATTATATTTAAAGAACTTACTAATATTACACATCTCACTTATATACTTGTATTATTGTCTAACACCGCCTTCACGAACACATCTCTCATCATCTATATCGAGTCTCCAATGACACATGTTGCTAAAGAGACAATTTATATAATTTATTATCTCGCACTCTCAAAATTGGGGACCCGGCCTCGACGTTATGGTTGATACAACATATGAAAGATAGCTAATTGACTGTGATTATATATCAGTAATATGGCTATAGCAATTATAACAGATCATATAGAAGGTCAACGATCAATAAAAACTGCTGCGTTAGGCGTTTTAAACTATCAGGCATAGGTTTTTCTATTAGTAAGTTAAAATTAAACACCAAAAATCATAGTAAATCGCAAAATCATGCTCTTGCAAGGCGCAAGCACACTAACATAGTTACACCATGTTGGAACTAATGTCAGTATTTCCTACTAACGTAACACAGAAAAATTACAAGAATGAAAAAAAAACTTATAAATCGCTAGTCACAAGCTCAGGAAAGATATGTTACTTTTTATGTGGGAGAGCCATGCTTCGGCACGTATGGGCCGGCTCGACTCCGCTCGTTACCACGGCCTCACAGAATACCGGCCGTGAAGCAATGCTTGCATTGCATTTCGCCGCGTGAGTGAGGTTACCGGGGGCCCTAACCCTTCCCTTTCCCTTATTCCCGTCCTTCCCCTCTCCCCCCTCTTCCCACTCTTCCTACCCTCCCCCTCTTCTCCTACTCCCACCTTGAAGGGCGGCAACGCACTTGTGACTCTCGAGTTGCAGGTGCCCATGGGCGGCGGTAGTCATTTACCATCAGGTGGCCCGTCTGCTCGTTTGCCCCCTATACAATAAAAAAAAAAAAATCGTATTTGTTAAACAGGCTACCATAATCATCGGTTCATAATACCTATCTCCCAATGGATCTAAAAGAAGTTCTGTGAGAAGCCCTTCCAATTACACACTTGATCTGCGTTACCGTACCCTCTTAAATCAAATAATGCCGTGGAAAGGCCTCATTTTAGTGAACTAATGAACGAAATAATGAAGGGGCTTTTTAGTACGGCTACCGTCTTTGCGACTGTTACTTAATGCAAGTCTGATTAGAATATCAGAAAATAACCGGCACTTAGTTTATAATGCCTTAATAATTTTCTGGGTATTCTTAGTTTTCAAAATATTGGAAGATGGAGTATTTTAAGTCAAATACGAAAACTAGCTTGTATATTTCTTGTAAAGCCTCGTGATAGAATTTGGAGAAATTCAATTAAAGTAAAGGAATTATAGATATTAGTGAAACTTTAGTCTTAAGGTAACTACAAACGTTTGCAGGATTTATATTACATTCAGTTGTGTGGCCCGTTTAAGGCAGTATTTAAATCCCTAAACAATAAAAGTACATATTCTAACAACAACAAAGCTATCTAGACTCAAACTGAGCATACTTAGTATTACGATGGGTTCTAGAACACGCATGTCCATACTTACATTTGTTGTCGTATATACATGCATAATATCGACTGCCCGCATGGTTAAAGTGGTCGCCTTGCCAATAAGCCGCGCCGAGTGGTACGAGTTCGATTCCTACACAGGACAAAAATTTTTGTGATGCACGAATAGTTGTCCCCAGTCAGAGTGTTTTGTTTGTGTCCCTTGTTTGAATGTTTGTAAAGTCCTCTGCGATACAGGAATCATTCCTAGTGTCATCATTGTGCCGTGTGTAGTTCCTAGTTGTCTTTTTGTGAAGAAAAGAAAGAAAAAGAAATATACTGAACGGGAATCGACCCATGACCATTGACGTAGCAGTCCAATATTCAACATTATATAAGATATTAAACTATTATACTGAGAAGGAAAGTGTATAGTCTGTTCAGTAAACCTGACTGGCACATTAAACAGGAAAACAGAACAGGCTCCACCTCATGATCAAATAATAATAAGCCAGAAACGTGAAACCGATCGTGTAAAAATACCACAAATCATAGACAGTCAAGCAAATATATTCACAGCCCCATAAACGCTGTTTATAAACAGAGATTGTAAACATTGCGTGGGTACGAATATTTCCTTCGCGCGTCATTCTCTGAACCACCCATGGTGAAACCAGTAACCATCAGTAATCCGAGGCACAAATACTCATAAGTCATAAAGCATTATTTTTTAAATATTCTATAAAGAATGTGAATAAGTATAAGAATTGTATACGCAATATATAAGGCAGAGAAACAGAGACAGAGCAGAGAGACATTAAACACTTTTTGTATATTTATAAGGATGATTATCGTCCTAACTGATTCTAAAATTAGCACGTGCTAATCAAACAGAGAATCTCCCAAATCCTTTATAATATTAGTTAAGATCGCAAACTTAAATATATACTAATATTATAAAGCTGAAGAGTTTATTTGTTTGTTTGATTAAACGCCCTAATCTCATGAAAATTATTTTAGTGTTGGATAGATCATTTATCGAGGAAGGCTATAGGCTATATAACATCATGCTACGAGCAATAGGAGCAGAGTAGTGACCATAAACGCAGGTGAAACTGCAAGGACCACTAGTGAAATTATAAAGTACAAAAAGGTAGCTTTGAACCCCTTTGAAAACGATTCCAAGATAAATCTACAGAATTGGTGACTGGAAATAGTTTCTTTTTAATTTAATGGGATACTACTGTATCACATTACGACATACGCAACTATGTTTGATGTGTCGAAGTAAACATCAAAGTGAGTTTAAGTAATTGAAATTGTACACTGTATCCCATCAAACACATAACATATAGAAAACCCAAGTCTCGCAATCGCAACACAGCTCTTTTACCGCAAAAAGTTGTAAAATCTAATGTTACTTAATTTCTGAAATAACAACATTTTACAGTGACCGTGTCAATATAAGACATCTATGACCCTTTAAAATATTATATTCGTACATACATATTAAATAGTTCCACGATCTGTCATTAAGAATAATATTTATAATACTATACTTGAAAATTTACCTATGGTTTACCCATTAGGTGAACCAAGGGCACTACATTCTATACATTTACATGGGTAAATGTATAGAATGTAATGGGGGTTATTAGGTGAACCGTGGGTACTATATTTAATACATTTATCCGTGGCTTACCTATTAGGTAAACCATGGGTAAAAATGTTATCCGTGGTAATATCCGTCATATAGGTGAAGCACTTAGGAAGACCACGGGTAACACAGGGAAATCAGAAGCACTGCACTAGTCAACTACCCTCTGAACCCCAACCAACATGCTCACTCAATGGGCAAATCAACAGAATCTGCCCTCCATCAAGTTGTCTCATACATAGAGGGCAACCTAAAATACAAGATGTCAACTCTAGGAACCTTCATCGATATTGAGGGTGCCTTCGACAAAACTAACTTCACCAGTATCAGCCAAGCTCTGGCAAGGCATGGGGTCAACTCCACAATTGCCGGATGGATCGACAACATGCTCAGACACAGAGCCATACAATTCACTGTGAATAACACAACAAGAGGGGTGGTGGCCAGAGGCTGTCCGCAAGGCGGAGTTCTCTCACCTCTCTTGTGGAACATTGTGGTCAATGAGCTTATTACTCGGCTCAATGACCGCAAGTTCCTCACAGTGGGCTATGCAGACGACCTGACCATCCTCATCAGTGGGCCTTTGAGAGTGTGGTATGCGACCGAATGAGGTCTGCTTTGAAGGTCGTGGAACAATGGTGTGAGGAACACGACTTAACAGTGAACCCGACGAAGACAGAGTTGATCATGTTCACAAATAAACGCAGTTTAGGAGAATTAAGTCTACCCAAACTATTCAACACCCGTCTAGCCCTTACCAAGGAAGTCAAGTATCTAGGAGTGATACTAGACAGTAAACTCCTATGGAACAGGCACCTGGACACAAAATTGAACAAAGCCAGCATTATTTTCTGCCAATGCAAGCGACTCCTCGGCAAAAGCTGGGGTTTATCACCAAAAATCACACTATGGCTGTACAAAACGGTCATACGGCCAATCGTCACATACGGTGCCATTACCTGGTGGCAGAGAACAGAGCTAAGCACCGTCAGAAACAAACTACAACAATTCCAGAGACTCGCATGTGCTGCCGTCACTGGTTGCATGCGCACAGCACCCACAGCTGTCCTTGAAGTAGCTTTAGATCTGGCGCCACTAGACCTATATATACAACAAGAAGCAGCAATGGCAGCCATCAGACTCAAACACCTAGGTCTATGGTACAACCAAGAAGGTCCTCATTCCAAACTATGGAACCAATTAGTGGAATACCAACCACTAATAGCTGCCCCATGCGATAGGATCCCTAAACAACATATCTTCGGTAGAAGGTACCGAATACAACTACATGAGAGCGACCGAGATCAATCTGGCATAAACGAAGTCCGGATATACACGGACGGTTCTAAGATGGGGACAGGGACTGGAGCCGGAGTTTTCTCACAAGACTTGAATATAACAATATCACTGGCGCTAGGCCGACACAGCTCCATATTCCAATGTGAGTGCGTTGCGATAACTTACGCCGCTACCGCGGTCATGTCAAGGGGTATAAAGGAGTACAACATCCGCATACTCTCAGACAGTATGGCCGTCCTGAAAGCCCTGGAGGGCAACACCATGAACTCCGGCCTTATATACGAATGCCACCAGACACTCGACCGTTTAGCTTCTGGCAATGGGCTAACCCTTCAATGGATCAGGGGGCATAGTAATTCACTCGGCAACGACGCCGCAGATGAGCTGGCAAGAAATGGATCTGCAACGACAGTGGCAGGGCCAACTATATTGCTGCCACTTCCCTTCAATCAACTTCGCTCATGGGTAAGGCAACGAACCCGTGAAGCGCACAACGGTCGCTGGGCTGATACGCCCGGCTGTAGGCAATCTAGACTGGTGCTGACGGAGGTCTCACCACGTTTAACCTGCAGACTGCTCAGTCTTAACCGACTTGAGATCAGAATAGTTGTAGGTACCATTACGGGCCACTTGGCCCTAAACCGGCACCTATTCACCATCAATGCGACAAACAGTCCTCTATGTAGAGGCTGTCTTAATGCGGAGGAAACGGCCGCCCACGTCGTCCTGGAGTGCGAGGGAGTGGCCACACAACGGGCAAATATCCTCGCAGGAGCGAGGTCGCTCCTAGAAGCCTGTGAACGCCCCAGGAGGCTTCTGTGCTTCTGGAAGGAGCTAGGCTGGCTCAACTAGCCAGCCTATCTGAACGCATAATGGACCGCCTATGAGTCTAAATGCGGAAACAGAGCCCTTTACCAATACCAATACCAATACTATACTTGAAAATTTACCTATGGTTTACCCATTAGGTGAACCAAGGGCACTACATTCTATACATTTACATGGGTAAATGTATAGAATGTAATGGGGGTTATTAGGTGAACCGTGGGTACTATATTTAATACATTTATCCGTGGCTTACCTATTAGGTAAACCATGGGTAAAAATGTTATCCGTGGTAATATCCGTCATATAGGTGAAGCACTTAGGAAGACCACGGGTAATAAAATTTTCCAACACCCATTTCCAGATACAAGTATGCGACTCTGACCTGCTCGTGTTATTGCCGACACTCCCCAATCCATCCTACAGGCTATACCTTTCCCAATTTTATATTCAAATTATCCCAATACCCCTTTGTTCCATTGCCTTTCCTTCTTACATACTATTTCCATTTAATATACCCAATTTTCAAATCTCTAAATCCCAAAATGCAGTGACGGCAAAATGCTTATTCTCTTGCTTGCTTGTATTTATATAGGTACTTATTATATTACATATTTTATAATCTCGAGAATATTTAAAAACTAAATGAATAGTGTTTGTAGGTGTCGCATTCAGTAGAAAAGACTTGGAACGTTCTGATTAAAATACATACATAAACTCTTAGTTTCTTGACAAACAGGGCTCCCAAGCTTCTTTTCTCTACTACACATACTAACTAAAAAAATTATAGATAGTACTTCTATGAAGTAAATAGATATAATGAACATGGTAAGATGTTTCAGGATCATATAATAATATTTTTTTGATAACATTGCGTGTGAGAAAAAGGGGAAACACATTAATGAACGAGATTAACTACTGAGATGGTCACGCAACACCAGGTGTTACATAATACCTACGGATCAAATAACATAACTGATCGTTTGATTAAGGTTAACAATCAGTGGACTGGTGGCTAACCAACGGTCAGTGTCGAACTGTGCCCACCACTTTACCTAATCAACATACCTCTCAAATATACTATTTAGTTGGAGATGAAGTAATATAAAATAAAAAAATAAATAGTCAGATTAATGGAATATAAACAAATCATTGTAAAATAAAGATTATCAGGACGATAAGTTGAATAGAGGAGGGTCAACAGAGAACTAACATTCAAACAATATGTTTATATAAATAAAATAAAAAAGCTTTTTATTCCATATCCTTAAGTTTCCTATTGTGTTAGTTTGTTAGTGCCTATACTATACCATTATTTATGCTAGTTGTTAGTACTTTTAGTAGTACTTGTGTTAAGTTGTTTTTCTTTTTTTGACATGGATCTCTTTTTGGGTCAAAGCCTCCTCCATAGCTTTCCACTTGGTCTCAGCTTTGCTGGCTCGAGCCAGCTTCTGCCCGTGACGCACACAATATCATCAGACCATCGTTTTCGATTGTTTCAGACTAATTATGCGCGTTCACACAATATATAAATACACACACAGACACACACACACACACACACACACACACACACGCACACACACACACACACACACGCACACACACACACACACACACACACACGCACACACATACACGCGCACACACACGCGCACACACACACACACACACACACACACGCGCACACACACACACACACGCACACGCACACATACACGCACACGCACACACACGCACACACATACACACACACACATTCACTCATACACACGCGCACATATATATACACTCATTTATAAACGAACATACTGCCTCTCGGTAGTAGTTTTTATACACTCTCAACAATAACACTTACCCGACATCTAGTACTGCACAAATCCAGAGCTGGGAGAGGCTGGTAATCTGTCATACAGGCCTGTCCTAGTACAGATACCAGTCTCTCACTCACATAGAAGTATAAAATAATGTCTTAAGTAAGTTTGTTTTGTATTGCCTAATGTATTGCTGTACTGTGTGAGAGAAACAATAAATTATTATTATTATGTTACAATAAAAACTTTCGTGAGTGATATTCATGTTTATTAGAGATTATACGGTTTTACTCACGTTTGTATTTCGGGGATGCCCGACTAGTTTCGGACCCGACGGGGGCCCTTTTTCAAGGAGTGAAGCGTCCTGCCGCGACGGTGTCAGGCGTCACACTGGGATTACTACTCCGCCACCGGTTCCTTTGTCTTTCGGAACGTGCGGATGTGAAAAAGGGCCCCCGTCAATTTAATTTTTTACGTAACCTGGTGTAAACAAGCACGTGGCCTGTAAACACTTTCAACACCTTCTTACAGTAAGTTGTGGCAACAATACTACAGAACTAGAATAGAGTAGCTATTGTGTTCTATCAAAATCATTTGTTTCAATTAATCCAATTATAATTATAGTTTTTTTATTATCCGGAAAAGAGTTAGTCAGAAAAAGGCAGTCGTGAAGCTAGTTGTCTGTTCCAATACGTACATCCTGTGAAGCAGAGCAGACAGGAATCGCCAAGGATACTCTTTTTTAACATGTTTTGAAGTCTGCAAGTGAAATGCTTGGACAACAATGCGTTTTTTAGCAATGGGACCACGTATATTTAATAAACAACCGGTCACTATAAAAATGAAACTATTTATAGATTTAAGAAACAGTTAAGATTGCTATTGATTGACAAATGTTACTATTCCGTGGAAGAATTCCTTAATGATAATTTTATATAATGTACATGACTGATAACTTTAATATTGATCTCACACTTACTTTATTACTGTAACTATAACTTCAAAATTTATTTTTTTCATTTTCTTCACAGTAAACGTTACTGCATTTGTAAACCACATGCCATAGCATAGTGGATATTGTAAATACTATCATCTATATCTATATACCTGTGTTAAACAAATGAATAAATGATTATTATATTTAATTATGATTATTATTATTAATGTAACATTTTGTTTTAAAATATAAAAAGTCGCGCAAATTGCTACTATTTTTGAGTAACAACAGTTCGGAGATAACCAGCCGACCAATAGCACCCGTTCACGAGCATGACGCACGCGTCAGCAATCGTCCAGCTCAATTTCATTGCAGGGAACCGATCGACCCGATACGTACACCCCTATTTATACAAATCTAGTTACAAAAATTCCAAAATGGTCTATTATTCTGTAAAAAGTAAAAGTCATAGTTTCTCCCATTTTACTCACCTGTGTAAATCCCTTTCTTTGACCAAAGTAACGTAATTGGAAAGTATAACTTTTCTATAGAAAGCAATTGTATAAGAGAGACATCTTCAAAGATCAAATGTACGCTTTACAACATGAAATCTGTTTCATTCTTTTACCTGTTATCGTTTACGACAATAGAACCTCAACCAACAATAGAATTCAACGACACAATACCACAGGTTCCTTTTGCAAGCAGATCCTGTATTTTTTTCAATTAATCCAGTTGTTGTCAAAGCCAAAGTTAGGCCAAGATTAAAAAAATACTTTACTGAAGTTTGGTGTTGTCTCTTTAACATTACATGTGAACATTTGAATGACTACTAAAATAACACCTCCTAAAATGCTACTAAATAATTTAGATGTACGCTGTACATTGCTCATCTAATTCGTTTTAATATTACAGAAGTAATGAACATACAATGTACATATTCGCCCACGCCATAAATACCAAATTGTATTACACGCCAGGTGCGTCTAATATCACAGCACTGGTACGGGACGGCAATTGCTCGTCGTAGGGTAATTACTCGTTTAACCTGTAGAGGCTGGTACTTAAGTATACACCCTCGGCTTAGGTGATAGCTTTTAATCATATTAACATGTCATTATCACGTGTGAGCTTGACGTGTAGGACCCTTTGGCGCAAGACGAATGATATTTTGATTTCGTTATAACTGAAACGTCTTGTACTACCCTATCTGCATAAGCTCAACTTCGTTGCACTCATGAGTTTCAGTCAGAGTCACATTACGTTGTCAAGAATATTTTCTTTCTTTCTTTTCTTTTTAAAAAGACAACTCCCGCATTAGGAATTACTCCTGTGTCGCGGGGGACTTTACAAACATAAAAACAACGGACACAAAGAACACCCAGACTCAGGTGGGAATCGAACCCACGACCTATTAGCATAGCGGTTAGGGTCACTAACCACTAGACCAACAGTCCAGTTTTTAATAGTAGTTGTAGTTAAGCTGATGACAAATATGTGTTTATGTATATACAAGTATGCGTGTATGTCTAAAAATTAAATAGTGATATACCTTATGATTTTTACTCTTTGGTATCACCTCAACTAAAAGATGTTGACATCGGACTTAAACCTACTAAAACGACACAGTGTTTCATCACGAGGCCCATATTTATGGTCGAGAGTCAACGCTAAAGAAACAAGCAGTCTCACCGTTGTATGTGGGGTGCCTTGTTTGGGCCCATTTAGATTAGGCAGGCAGTCTTTGGCCTCCTTTTTCTCTATTTATTGATAGAGGATACACCCTGAAAGAAGATAAAGTTTATTTTATACTAATATTAATGGAAATAAGCATATGGTCTAAGGCATAAGTCTGCCTGGTGATAAGCAGTGAATTGTTTATACATCCTTACATAAACAACCTTTCTGTTTAGTAAAGACTGAAAACAACATTGAAATATGAGTTAGTTTGTAAATTAACATTACAACCTGTGTTTTTACGAGAAGACAATTTCATCTATAAACGGTACACTAGTCGCGAAATGACAGAATTCATTGTGCTTTCTTTTTAGAAATGCTGGAAAACTTATTCAAGGTGGGTCGACTTTTAAACAATATTAGGTACCTTGAAATTAATAGGAACAGAGAAAAATCTCCAAATAAAAAAAATGTTTTGATGAAAAATGTGGTACATTCTAGATTTTATATTCGAGGGAGTAATATGCTGTTAAAAAATCATTAATTAAAAACTGAAAAAACTTTTCTACGAAATGCCAGTATAATTGGACTACAGGGAATATTTTAATTATTTTTTTCTGTGTCGCCAGATCTTGACTTGATAACTTTTTAATTTCATTTTTGAGGGTGGTTTATATTTTTTGTTAAATCTTTTAAAGCTTCTATTACAGTAATTAAATTTTCTATTAACATATTTTAAGCCACACCAACATATTTACAGAATTTTGACATCTTTTAGGTAGCTTGCTAAAGTATTTTTTTAAACTACGCCCTCGAGCGTTATTGACATCCTAACTAGTAGGTATTATAAATGAGAACGTGAGTTTGTTTGTTTGTGTTATTAACAAATCAAACCATTAACCACGCACGCTTTTACTATAAACTATCAAATTCACTAAATAACAATATCTGCGAACGTTGTTCGTACCTCTATCAGCTCTCAAATGACCGTTATAAAATCTGTAATGCACGTAATAGACTCTATAAAAATATACATAAGTTTAGGTGCCAACATGACGTTATTCCACAAAGCCAAAGTGGCCGGTACTTGCATTTTAATTATGTCTACATTTAAAATAATGAGATACGATTGTAGGGTATGTTGGTTTTATTTTGTTAAAGAACTATGTGTTGAATTGTTATAAATGCCCCGTCTGGGTCCGATGTCGGGCATTGTATTGCAAGCCTTGGAACAGGACTGGAACTGGAAGGACCTAGCGACTACTAAGTTACGTAAGCTGTTGTACTTTTTCTAATATATTTTACTGTTGGTAATCTGTAAAGAAACTAATGTCCTATATTATAAAATAGGAGAATTATGTTGTGATGATTTATTATTCACATTGTGTTCTAATTAGTATTCTATAATATGCCTTATGTGTGATTAATATTAATATGCTTATATGATTGGGTATATGCTTATACGAATATATGATAATTATACACAATTATTTTAAGCTAAAAAGAGTGCCTTGGAGTTTCTTGCCTGTTCTTCTCCAAAGGATCTACGTATTGGAACAGGCAACCAGAGTCACGACCGACAATTCAAAATACCTACAATGGGTTAACTTCAAATAAATAATTTTGATTTACTGTTTCTAATTATTCCTGTTACCGCCATCCATAAACTATTATGTTTGTTAATAACCTCTGTATCTAGATAACTTTATGCAAGGAATACTGTTAATTAATGTATGTTATTTGAGGTTATAAGCTTAAAAATCTAACAAACGCCTAGTCTTTTGTCACTCACCATTGGCCGCCATTTTCCAGACGGACCAACGACGTGACGCAACCGGTATAACTAGCCATAATAAAGTCTATTAAACGATTTTTATTAACTAGTGACCTGTTTCATCATTTAATACAGTTTCCCCTTTAGATGTGGCGACAACGTTTGTTATTCACGCTACAATCAACACAACTACTCACCGATCATCATGAAATTTTAAAAACACGTTGTCAGGCGTACCGAAAAAATACTGTTCCTGAGGGCTAAAAAAATAACTGTTACCCGAACGAAGGCGCGGACAAAGGTTAGTTCAAGAACAAGTCACAACAGAAGCTTTGATTGTTGAATAGATGACCCCGAAAGCGTTTATTTTTGCATTGTTAGTGTTACAACTCTTAGTCTAACACCAACTTTAAAGAGAAAAGCTTGCGAACCCCAGAAAACTGACTGTCTTGCTATAGTTTGGTAATAAATCGCATATATTTTAGGAGTACTTATCATCTTAAAGAAGTGATTGTTTTAAGGTCATACTTACAATGGAAAACTAAGGGTAAAGGTCAAATTATTGTCTTTAAAGATTAGTAACGAGACATGTTGGGGTACAATTGACTTGAATCTGCGATGAGAGCGATTTTTTCGCATTATACCTATGTATTGATGCCGGTATGGAAATTGATTATATATTTTTCATTCGGACTTGAATTTGTATAGCATTTTTTAAATTTCTTAGTAACTAAAATAATCCATGGATATCACTACATAGTATAAAACAAAGTCGCTTCCCGCTGTCTGTCTGTCCCTATGTATGTTTAGATTTTTAAAACTACGTAACGGATTTTGATGCGGTTTTTTTTAATAGATAGTGATTCAAGGGGAAAATTTATATGTATAATACATGCATGTCGACGCAAGGCTAACGTAAACTTAAATAATATTAAGTTTAAGTTTAAATCTAGTAGTCAAATATGACTGGATAGTTTATAATTAGTTTATATCCGATTATTGTTGTTAGTTTGCTATTTTTCAATGTAAAAAGCAGTGTTATGATTGACTGTTACTAAAACTATTAACTCAAGTTTAAAAACAAGTTGGCTATTTGTAAATTGATGTCTTAATTTATAAGCGATATGCGTTACTTTAAAATGATTTTTGTTTAACTTTTATTTTTATGGTAACAGTCGAGTGAACGAATGTTCGCGTACCGCGTATTTAAAATGTTAAAATGTTTTAATCAATAGGTAATTAATTAATTCAATATTAAAATCAAGTGTTTATAATTGTAAAAGAAATTACCAAATTATAGTTTGTAACTTTAATCAGTATTATATGACTTCGTAGTGATCGCGCCATTTTGTAGTCGAAGTGGCGGGCCGCTGCGAAGAAAAAGACACATTTGCCCTGAGGATTTGGTGAAGACAAGTGGTGTCTGACTAGGATATCCTATGAGTACTCCTTTATAACTTTACTGCTTACTTATTTTACTGCTTGTATTTTAAACTTGTCTTTAAGGCTTTCATTTAAATTGTGGTTTACTAATTACTTACCTACCTACTAGTGATAAGAATAGTGTGTATAAAGTGTAATTCGATAAATTGTGTGTATTCATTTTGCGATGAGTGAGCCTGGTGATAGAGACAGTGACGTCAGCTCTGCCGACGTCATGGTTTCTAAAAACCCAAACGGTCCCGGTATCCCGTTATGCATAATATTGTAGAGAAACACTGATAATTTTGGAGGTTTCTAATGTGATGTCGTAAATAAACACATTTTTTTCTCTTAGGGATAACCCACAATAACCATTTTATATCCTTTACTTATTACGAGAAATAATGGTGTCAATTCTCTTGTATTTCTCTCTTAACTATAATTGACTAAATTTTCTTCATACAAGATTAAACCTTGTATCCTTCGAAACAAGGTCTTATTTCAAATACAAACAAGTAGGTAACATACGTCGCTATCGAAATAAGCAATTTATTTGTCGACTAAAGTCTGACACGCTTAAATAAACTTTAATACCACGTAGCGAGAGCTGCTATCCGTTGAATGCCATCTCTTTTGCTCTGTGTTTTTAGTAAGCGTCTTTGCAGGTGTCGATTAAAATAACGTCATCTTAGTTCGTTTTGAACAAGTTTTTATACGGCAATTATACGGCATTTGAATAAATGAGGACTCTCGCTGCGTGGAAATAAAGTTGAGTATACTTTGACAGGTTTTAGTGAAATTTATTGGCGCTGAGAAATTGATGCCAGTAACAAATAGACCTTGTTGCGAAGAAGACAAGGTTCATTTCATATGAAGAAATTAAGTTAGGTTTTAGTTTAGTGAGTCTGACAATAGAATCGACACCAATGGCTTATTATTCACGAAGCGATTTTAAGCAATACTGTATTAATCCTTATCCAATTAAGTAACTTAAATACATTGTACATTTAATATAGATCAATATGGCTCTTTACAGCATACAATTTAAATGAATATTTTCGAAGATGTTACAGATTTAATCTAGCGAGGAAAATAACAATTATCACAACATATTATAAAACAAAGTCCCCCGCCGCGTCTGTCTGTCTGTTCGCGATAAACTGAAAAACAACTGAACGGATTTACATGCGGTTTTCACTAATAGACAGAGTGATTCATGAGGAAGGTTCAGGTGTATAATTTGTACCCGTGTGAAGCCGGGGCGGGTTGCTAGTACATTATATATCATGAAGTATGAACTTTTAATTACAACATTATGTTTAAGCATGAAGATCTTTTTATGGTATGTGGCAAACGAGCAGATAATTGTAATGATAAGTGACTACCGCCGCCCACGAACACCTGCAATTCAAGAGACACAAGTACGTTTCCAGACTTTAAGGTGGGAGTAGGGGGAGGGGGTTAGGGCCGATTTTTTCACTACTAACAATTGCTAATGTTTCATAGGTCACGTTCCTAATAGAATAATAATTTCCATGAGTAATATTCATAGCCATTAAAGATGGATACATATTGTTGTTTGTATATAATAATGTGTGTGTATATATTATGTGACCTTGTCGAATAGCGAAATGTGGAAGTATTTAAATGTGTGTGTAGGTAGTAGTGTGCTTTCACCATTGTTTGTTTTTTAATAACTAAATGATTATAAATAATTAATTACACCTACCACATAACATTTCGGAAACCCCCTAATGTTAACTGGTATAGAATGCTCTGGGTGTTATGTCAGTCATTATATAATATTTAAATAAATAAATTTACCGTTATACCCAAGTCAGTCACGTCATTTTCAGTAGCTGCAACGAAAGTATTTTCTTGTTCTTCATTAAAACAATTCTGTGCTGTAAAGGGAGATTGATATGAGTGAGCGTTACATTACGTTCGTCTTACATTAAGGATACTGATCAATATTCTTACATACATAAATAAAATAAATAAATAAAATTATTTATTCAAAGACAATAAGACTGCTTTTATTTATTATTCCTGCCAAACTGCTTTTTACAGTTTGTTGGCAGATGTAGTTCCCTTTTTACACATCACATACAAGCAACGTAGTACAATATTAATCTACGATACAATATTAAAATATTATATACGTTATATGTCTAAACAAGAACAACAATCGAAAAGTATATCCTTGTGCATTTTAATAGTTATAGGTAACATTATTATACTAAATTTTATCAAAGGAATACAAGTAGTATAAACTTTAGCTGTAATTGCTGTAAATGATTCCACCGTTCATGGAATTAAATTGAGTAGACTTCTAATTCGTAATAACACAGTACAAAAACTATCGGGTTGTTACACCTGCGACGTAACAAAGTTGCTTCGTGTTCTACGTGACCGTCTATTGATTGAGTCGTGTCTCTAATGGACTTACAGTTTGCTACTGACTACTAACTATACTATTGTTAGTAGGGAATCTCCAAAAACTAAATAGTATTTAAGACAATTAATTAAAATATTATAATATTTGACCCGCGAAATACATGCGTACACAAACAAAGGTCACGAAAGTATTCTAAACATTAAAAAGCATATCACCGCTTACTGTTCGGCTTTAATCAGTACGTAAAGAAAATATTAAATAGTTAGTCGTAGCGAATCGTTCTGCAACATTAACATAAATTAAAGTTCATTGTTCTGTGCGTTAGGTAAAACTCAAAGGACAATGGACTGTAAGCGGCAAACTATTTGCATCCTGAATCTGTAGCGTTAAAGCGACCTGGGCATAACTAACTTCCGAAACTTAATAACTAAGTTTCATCGTTTAGGAAACTCGTTACGAAAGGATAATGCAAGTGTAGTTTCTCAAAATATGAGTAGAATAAGTCTACCCAGAAGGTAATAATGACGCTATTTGAAATGTATTTGCGGTGTTAAACAACAGATTGTGGTAGGATTTTATTTTAATAAAAGCTTATGTGCCACATTTCATCCAGATCCGTTCAGTCGTTTTCCATCCTCACAAACTTTCACCTTTGTACTATTAGTAAGGATAAGGAAAAAAAGATAAAATTAGTAAGGATAATATTAGGATATCAGGTTATCCCAACCGATTGAGTAAAATTTTAGAATTAATACGTATGTGATAGGGTTCGGCTGTCAAGAACGCCACCATGGCTGGGTAATGGGTATTTGTCCATCAGGCCCGAAACTATTCAGACTTCCCCAAAACATGCGTGATCACAAGCATATCTCTATGATAACCACGAGTGGTGGTAGAAAACAGCCGTGGACATCAAGTCTAGCAGTTCCCCAGAAAAATCCATTTTACAAGCGGTAGAACACACACAAGAAGGCAAAGTCTTTTCCCCCTTAGGGTTAACATCGCTTGTGAGTTTGGGATCGTTGACGACTCGCACAGCACGTCTTTGAACCGAGTCAAAAGGTCCAAGCTGGAATGATGGATGAAAGAGCTCCCGCCCAGATATTGTCATATGAGGACCAGTTCTCCATATGAGGACGGACTTGTGACTTTTAAAATCTTTATTTTTTCTTTAAAACTTTAGGAAGTTTTACCATTTACATATAATTAAATATCCGTTTTATAATCTTTATTTATTGAGCTATCAATCTTATTTTAAACAAAGAATTATCTTGCTTTGATGGTAATATATAGCAGATACTCGGAGTTCCAGAACATATTTGGAAACATGCTGCAGATGCTCTGCGAACAAGAGGCATGTTTCAAACTTTTTGAACAAACGTTTCAATGTTTTACCGCTTAAGTAAATATGGAAAAAAAATCGCAAAGTCGTGTTCCAGCTTAAAAATATAAATAAAAGTGACGAATATAATATTTCTTTGATTTGAAGATATTATTTTCGTAAGACAAAGTTCGGCGTTCCAGTATTTTATTGCGCATTCAAGAGGTTATTTTTAATTTTTACGATACTTTGGAAACACTGAGTTA
The DNA here is from genome assembly GCA_963859945.1 of Euplagia quadripunctaria. Classification (NCBI taxonomy): domain Eukaryota; kingdom Metazoa; phylum Arthropoda; class Insecta; order Lepidoptera; family Erebidae; genus Euplagia; species Euplagia quadripunctaria. The sequence continues at coordinate 24,191,546 of OY982570.1, read as the reverse complement.
CCTCCAGCATGGTATTAATATAATTGGAACACGACATTTTAAGGTCTTCGCCGTCGAAATATTTTTGTATCGTCGTTTTGAACTATTTTATTACTTGAGAGAACTTACCAATCCTCTCTTATCTTAATCAAGTTTTTTGCTCTGGTAGTTGTCTCTGTCTATATTTTATTAAAACTAGTTAGAGACGTGCCGTCGTGTTAGATCTACGACAAGGTCTAGTTCATGTCTAATTGCCTTTCAATGTCATTGCTGGATTATTTTACTTTTTGTTTTAATAATTGTAATAAAACACAATAACCTAATATATTAATAAATATTTATTGCATTCCCAGAAATTATAAGCATACACCATTATCTGCTTGAACAATAACTATTTTAAAACATAATTACCGTTTAGGCGGATTTAGTAAAAGTAATAGTATTTTGTGCTCATAAATGTATTATAATAAACACAATAAATCTAACAGATTCTGATCAATGTATAACTTTTCTAAAATTACCCTCATCAATAGTAATATTATGTAGGTACTTACAAGGACGTCCGTGCTTAATGCCAGCTCGCCAAATTGTGACTTGACAGCGTGCACATTTCCCTCGATATCTCGAGTGTTGCCAGTAAAATGAATTTTAATCGATTTAAGAATATATGTACGAGTAATAAATTGACAAAATTCACGAAACCTAACACAATGACAGATGTTTCGTATTCAGGAAGTGTAAAGAAAATGATAATTCAACATTTTTTTAAGATAGAATCAAAATCAAATCAAAATCAAAACCATTTATTTCAATTGAACCAATAATAGGTATTTTTGAATTGTTAGGAGTAGGAGTCGGTCAGACTAAGTCAGTAGTGAAGCTAGTTGACTGTTCCAATACGTAAATCCTACGGAGAAGAACAGGCAAGAAACTCCAAGGACACTCTTATTCAAAATGTTTTTTTTTACAAATTTATGGTTACATTGCTTATAAGCGTAAATTAAATGTGAGGACAATGTAACATACCTATTATTCTAAAATATAAGTAGATGAACTAATTACTACTAAACATATTTAAGTAATAGCAGTCCGCATGACCAGCCCCGATTAACGGGATAACGTGATTGATATTTATTATTCATTCCAAATTTGGGAAATCACAAATTTTTACTTTGTAAATTTTTCAAAACTATTATTTCATTAGTACTATGACATTTTTAGGGTAATTTTAAATACCCAATTTTTTAACACACTTTTATTAGGGAGGTATCCCTGCCAAATTTTATCTCCATATATATATATATATAGACTAGCAACCCGCCCCGGCTTCGCACGGGTAGCAGAGACATATTTCAATAAATTTACACAAAATATACACCTAAACCTTATTCATGAATCACTCTGTATATTAATGAAAACCGCTTGAAAATCCGTTCAGTAGTTTTTCAGTTTATCGCGAACAGACGGACAGACGCGGCTGGGGACTTTGTTTTAAAATATGTAGTGATGACAATAATGTTTTATAGCACTATCTTGACCCAGCATGTTAAACATCACTATCTAGACCCGTAATTGCTTAATCTTTATGCCACATAGAACCATATTATGTAATTTGTAGTTTGAGAGACGGCTTAGGGAAGGTCGATTTAAGCTGATTGTTAATGTATATACACTACACCGCTAACACCCTTGAGAAGGGCTTGAAAAACATGCTATGTAACGTAGACGGTAAATAAGTCGATAAATTCTGACTAAGGCATAATAAAATTTATTTTACATGTAGACAGATATCACGAAACTCATATTTTCCTTAGGCAAAAGCCTTAAGTGAAAGTGTTCGCTGAAATAAAGTATATATTTATTCATATGGGTCACAAAAAAATAACACTTATGATTTGCTTATGTACGTGAGAGGGTTAACTGCAAAAAAATATTTTATTCGAATGCTACCTACAGCGATTAGTCACTGAACACTCTGTTAAATCAAATGTGGGTATCTATATTACTATATTATTATGTAGTATTTATATTAGTATAGTCTATTAAGCATTGCGTGGCTTCGTTGATCGTGTAAGTAATATTGTGTAGAAACGCAAACGCAATGAATTACAAGGAATTTGTACATTTTGAACATGAAGTGTAAAAAAGATTTTAAAATATTCTACACTGAAAATGGGATTCACCCCTACTCTTTCAACAAAAAAAACAATTAGGCGGCGGTAGCGTAATGGCTAAGGCGCCGGACTTGCGACCAAGTGGTTGCGGGTTCGACGTGAACCCACTCCTAACACAAGCATTTAGCGTAGCTGGAGGGGTTAACAAGAATACTAGTAATGTGTGACCCACGTTACTAGACTACTACAAAATGATGGCTGAACACCATAAGAAATAGATGAAGAAAGCATATGACGAAGAGAAACTCCTCATTTTTTTAAAACGGTTGAACGATTTGTACTAAGTCGAGTTAGGTATATCAAGAGGCTAGGATTACCAATTCTCATAAGGATGGCCAGGTGTAGTAGTGTACAAATATATATAAATTGGTTGCAGATTTAAGTCAATAAAATACTATGCTTGAAATTAATTAAACGTCTAAACGGTACACGCCTATCAGAAAAAATAAAAACCTTTTTTAAACTCAAAACTCAAAAATTAATTGTTTGTTCTATAACTTACTTAACAAGAATTTTGATTGAATAAAAACATTAACTTCTAAACTTTACAAATTTTAGAAGTTAAATCGGTTGAGTAGTTAAGGCGTGAAAGCGTAACAAACAAACTGTACGAATTTAAAATAAATATTAGGATACACTGTACCTGTATGTGTAGGATATAATACAGCACTAGCTTAGCTCACTAACATATCGCACGTGTTTACCCAGCTTTGTGGGAGTGAGTGAATGACGATGGACACTAGTTGTCTCAAATGCATTTTCTAATTTTCCAAAGCACTCGATTTTTTAAGTAAAATCTTCTTATGCGCATTGAGCTATCGACAACACCAAGTTATTGCATCAAATTAAGATACACAATAGGGTTTCACTAACGGGCGTTGTACAACTGACGCCGGTGTTACCTTGTTACAGCATATTTTTACCGCTTGGGAGGAAGCTCAGGATACTCTAGGTATCTTTTGCGACCTCTCAAAAGCATTTGATTGCGTGAGTCATGAAACGCTGCTGCACTTTGTAAACAAGCCCTCTGTTTGCCAAAGTCTTACCTGAGTGACAGACGACAGGAGATTCAGATAAATGGTGTTAATTCATTAGGATCAAATTTGAAAATGGGCGTGATACAGGGATGCCGTGCTGTGCGTGGCGTACAGGCGTACGTGGCGTGCGCGTACAGGCGTGCCGTTTCTCTTTCTCGTCTATATTAATGATCTCCCCCATTTACTAGTTAGCCAACCCAAAAGAGTATTATTTGCTGACGCATCATTAATTTTTAAAGTAGATAGACGCACCGATAGCTTTGACGATGTAAATAATATTATTCAGCGAGTACATGGTTGGTTTACTGCCAATAATTTAGTGCTAAATGGGAAAAAATTAAATGTATAAGATCCTCTTTGCCTAACGTAAGACATACGGAATGTGACATCTTATTAAATAACGTCAATATGGACTTTGTGAATGAAACTGTCTTTTTAGAGATAACGCTGGATTCTAGATTACAATAGGGCTCCCACTTAACATCTCTCTCTAAGCAGCTCTGCAGCATATGCGGTAAGGAAAGTCCGCCCAATTAACAGACATAGATACTGCACGACTAGTTTATATTAGTTATTTCCATAGTGTCATGTCGGGTCGATATGGTTAATCTGTACGATAGCTGGCGTGTGCGTCATACTCGTGAACGGGTGCCGTTGGTCGTGGCTTGTCACCTCTGGACTGCTATTACTTAAATATGTATTATTTAAATATGTATTGAAACCGGCGGTAGCGTAATGGCTAAGGTGTCGGACTTGCGATCAAGTGGTTGCGGGTTCGAACCCCACTCAGTATTGGAACAGGCAACTAGCTGACAATTCAAAAATACCTTATTGGTGAAATTGAAATAAATGGTTTTGATTTGATTTGATAAGTTTTCACTTCTGTCGCCAATCTCCATGACTGCATATGTTTTTTTAAACTAATCAAGGTTCTTTTCAATTTAGCAATCTTCACATCTCACTAGTGTTAAGATATTAGCTTTTTTTATTAAACTACGGTTTCGGTTAAAGTATGGCGCCTATTTAGTGATTAAAAAGATAGATAGGCAATATTCGACAGTCTACTGCTCCACAAAGGAGCTTAAATATATAGGGAGGTGATTTACGATTTTCAGTGTTCATAAACTGTAATTGAGATGTGTACAAATTTCAAGCTTGCTCGATACGAGTAGGTACGTTAAAACTTTTAAACGTAATTGTAATAATATGTTAGATGCTAGCTAATTAAGCTGAAGAGTTTTTTATTTGTTTGTTTAAATGCCTTAACTATCAGTTAGAATTGAATAATTGTTTTTAATTGAACAGAGTATCACATCAATTTTTTTACTCAAACCATTAAAAAATAAAAAGACAAAACAAGATTTTGAAACTTGAACAACAATTTCGAAACAGATTTAGTGTGACTTCATACTTTTACGAGATTTCGAAAGATTTCATCAGTTCATTGGCATCAGTTGCTTCATTTTTAAATTAGCCTATAAAATTAACTTGAATTGATTTTGAGCTTTCCCTGCATATGCCACTAAACTAGTAAGGCCGTATATTGGCCGTAATGTATTCATTTAATATTTATTTATTTATGTGATGGCCAGATTTTAAAATTCATCACTTCAGGATTATGTGTCCGACCATTTAATGAAATATTCGTTTTTATGAAATGGTCAGTCACATCATGATGGTCATGGAGATACGATATGAACAGTTGAACGCACGACTACTTCATGATATGGCCAAACATTTGTGACAGTATCGTAAAATACATGTAACACAATTTCATTCTGCACAGTTAGAGGCACTGATATAGTTTTTCACAGACTTCAAAAAAGGGGAGGTTCGATGTTCGGCTGTTTGAATTTTTTTTATGTATGTTCACCGATATTTCCGTCATCTGTAGACCAATTTCAAAAAATCTTTTTTGTTTGAAAGGGTATGCTCCCTAGGTGGTCCCATTGTCACCAAGTCCGGATCTGATGATGATATCTGAGGGAAAACGAGAGAAACCCTCAGAAGTTAAGGACATATGTAGTGTGTTTGTTGATTTTTCTTGAAATTAAGCAACATTGACGTTTATAGTGATAAAATTTATTATTATTAACCGACTTAAAAAAAGGGAGGAGGTTTGTGGCGATTTCCACATACAGCAAAAACATACTTCATCATCATCTAGCGTAGACGAGCTGAACTGTTCATTTCTTCATTTACACCTCTAAAACCATTACAGGCTAAGTACCCGCTTTCTGTAATAATAAGTGAACATTGCAATCAATGTGTGTCAGGTGCCATTTATTTAAATTCCCGTTCCATTGCTGTAGCTATTTAGGCTTAAGTGCACCACCCTGCCGGACTTAAGTTGTATCCTTATCGGACATTCTTGAGCCTCGCCCGGCCCTCGAGGCTTACATACTAGCCTCTTTCCGTTGTATGTGATTACTTGCCTTATAAAACAATCTTGCTGGCTTTTAATATCGTTTTGGTTTGTGTATAGTTCTATTAAAAGCTTTGAATCTTTTGTTTTAAGTACTTAGTGTTTTAAAAATTGTAAGTAGAGCTGATGTACCAAAATGACTAGTTCACTTGATAGTGTTTATGTGAACACTATTCATTAAACAACTGATTTCGGTATCCAGTCGGTCTATTGCCTTCATACTACTTTAAAGAAATAAGAGAAATTATTTGTGATTTGGCACTTAACTTTCCATTGTTGGGTATCTTTGCCACGCGCGGCGTCACTGAGAAATATTTCGCCAAAAATATAAAACGCATCATAGTACAATTAAGTTAACTTAAGTTGTACAGTTGTAGGTCTATTGAAACTAAGTTAAGCCCATTGCCACTATAGCGTACTAAGTTGACCAATATGATAAGTTACGTGGAAATTAATGATAAAATTAAATGCCGTTACTGTCTTTTTAAAGCTACAATTACACGTCTTTACAAATATGTACCCTTTTCTAAATTGCCTCCTCCTCAGAGTAATTCTAACGTTAATCGGAACAATCTGTTCATATCGTGAGGTGGCAGCGGCTTATGTTGCCCCACAGTATACATATACACTATAATAGAGTTTGAATAATAGATAATTGTGTTTGAATTTTTTTACATTTCGTACACATATTACAACAATGAAAAGTTTGTATAATACATGTATAACGCATCTGTGGTAATACTGTTTAGAAACTATAACTACACCATTTGGCATGGAATTTATCATAAGAGAATGGTTAAGCTTACTTCACAAACATTCGAGAACATACGCGAAGTGGTAAATGAAAGTGAAACTAATTATTAATTTCTCAAACGTACATGAAATTGTCCTGACTTTCCGAGTTTGATTTCGGTTCAAAGCGGTGTGTGATCGGGAAACCATCGACACCAGATGGCAATTGCTTGACCACATCACTGAAATACTCGGTTATAATTACTCGCGGTTGTACACTTGTTGCGATAGGTCACTAAATTTCGAAGCGATAGTTCACAAATAATATTCTGATCGGATGTTAGCACGAGCACACAACTTATGAGATTCCTTGAAAGACGTGATCTATTGCCCTACAGCCGCTCAACGTGTACATCTCACAACTCGCCAGGCGCTAACTTCAGAGAAGCCGTATGGATTCGCAAAGTAACAGAGTATCGTCGCTCTTGTAAAAACAACATTTACGTTACTTGAGCCTTTTCAAGTTAAAAACACACGTTAAGCTATATAAGTAGAAGCAATAAACACGTGATTTCTTTTGCCACAAATTTTTACAGTTTAAGTTCGTAGACCTTCGTATATTTTTTCTATGATTCCCAACAGGACAGACAATTTACGAATATTTAGTCTAAAACAGTTAACACATAAGTTCAGGTACCTACATAAGATAACTAATAAATAAGATAATAATAATGGACAGCTCGAAATTAGAAAAAAATAAGTTGCTTCCAATAGGACCACGACGAAATCGTGTCAACCGTGGGAATGAGGAGTTTATTTATAATTGTTTGGATGTATAAGTATTAATAACTGACTTGTTGGTCTAGTGGTTAGTGACCCTGACCGCTATGCTTATAGGTCATGGGTTCGATTCCCACCTGAGTCTGGGTGTTCTTTGTGTCCGTTGTTTCTATGTTTGTAAAGTCCCCCGCGACACAGGGAGCAATTCCTAATGCGGGAGTTGTCTTTAAAAAAAAGAAAAAAAATATATGAACTCCGTCGTAGATCCATCCACCATAAAGTAAAAACTCTCCTTCTGATGGCAGAATAATGCATCTACTATCATGTTTTTTTCTTTTTATTACGGTGATTACATCTAGAATAGCGTAATGATAGGCTTTCCACAAATGTACATTCTACATGTTTGGGATAATTTAAAACACATAACATAGTTTAGTCAGAAGGGGAATAAGTATTAACTCTGTATTTGTATATAAAACTAAACCAAATTAGAAAATGAATAAAATAGTTATTTATAAGGTAGGTAAACGTCTTTTGTAATTTCGGTCACTTTGAGCTTTTAGCAAGAGTCAAGACGCAGGCTTTAGCGTCTCACTAATTGTTTTATAACCTCCTTTAGAATTTGTACACTATATGTAGACTTTATCGATACATTCAGGTACCTTTCGGAAATAGTGCTTTTTTTCTGGATGAAAGATACAATAATATGTTCTTGTCTGCAGCCCTGGAACGTGTATAAAAAATTTCGTGAGTTGAGTAGGTGAAAAGTATCGTAACATTATTAATTCACACCGCCCAGTACCATGTGAGCTTTTAACTTTGCAATTTGGAAAGTTGGAGTTTCGGAGGCCATAAGTATAAAAATCCACCCCCTCTACTTATCCCCTAAGGCTCGCACATATGTTACATTTTCGTTGTTCATAACTTTTCCAAGTTTGTATGTGGCTTGAGTAATAAGTCGCCGAGAGAGGTAGACGTCAGGAGAAGTCGTAAATTATGTACAGGAACACAAAGGTTTTCCATTAAAGGCCATTGTCGCCTCAGTCCCTTCAACAGTATTATCTATTATTGGTTGAAAAAACCGACATGTTATAGATAGGTATGTATAATAATATGATTGCTCTAGGCTTACATTACATTTGAAGTATCTTATTTTTATGCACCAGCTGCTGGGCACTGACTTACATCCATTGCTTTATCTGTACAGAAATAGACAAAAACAATACAGTTCAGTACCATTTTCTCCTCTGTTCGTCCACTTATTAATTTCCTCTTGTCTGTGTTCATCCACTTATTCACAATTTTGACGAGCAATAGTGTTTTCAATAAAAATATTTATAGTTTAGTTTATATTAAAAAAAAAAGTTCGATTATCCACATCCTGGCTTCATCATCAGACCATCGTTACCAATCCCAATCTGTTGGACCCGTCAAAACGAGCCATATGAGCCCAAACTCGTCGAGTTTACTAGTTGCCACTGAAGAGTTCCACTATCCCCCTCCTCGCTCCATTATCAGATCAGCTCCAAGATGTCAATCAAACTAAATTTAGGTACATACAAAGTTTAATTTCGATACGACAATTAGAAATAGGTTAAATTGACTTCGAAGATTGGTTTATATGTATAGTTAGATAGCTACAAGTGAAGCTAATAAAACGTGTTAAAAATAGAAAAGATTTTTGACGCTTAGTTTTATTGTTATCAACAAACTAATAAATTACAGTCGAATGTCGACCACTAGACGAACGCAGAGCATTAATAATTAAGTAGCTTTATCGTAATGGTTAAGGATTGAGTGTTTTTATTAAAGAATACAAGTTCAAGACAAGTCCCACCCGGTATTCTACTATCATCAACTTGTTAGTGTCTACAATACTAATTTAGTTCGATCATAATTTGATTCGTAATTTTTCGTTAAACCTGTGGCAATTTATTTAGTTTAGATCAAAGCACATTTTAGATTAGTGTTCAAGTTACCTACGTAACCTCTCACTAACAACTCACTATTATAATTGGTATATAAGTTTTAATGACTAAAAGTTCAGTTCAATATAGCTAACGACTTATTGTTTTACACATAAAGCGACCCTGTAGCGCTGAGGACTTTACAAGTATACAAGGACACAACGCACTAAATTACTTACGTAAGTAACACACACAATTAAGGTATTCCCATTGGTTGTCCTCCCGTCTTCACACTTTGAAAAAGGTCTAGGTATACAACTTTTGATACGTTTGAGTTATGACAGTCTTTGTTCATCAACTTCCCATTCACTTATTTCCTATTCTTCCTAATTAGTATTCTCAACGAAAATAATTCACTTAACGTAACACCGCTTACTAAAATGTAATGCTTTCAAAAGACACTTTTAAAGAATACAAAACTGTGCTTTCCGCGTACTTACTTTACCAAAAATTTCAAACGGTTTTCGGAAGTCGAACTGTTACTAATGATCACTGATTACTTCCATGGGATTTATGTTCTACTCAACTTATCAACTAGCTGTACATAACATAATGAATAAAATGATGAGCATATTATATTTTAAGCAGAAAGTATGTACAGAGACGGATTTAATGACTTATGTATGATTGTCTACCAGTCAACCATAGGGTGATACAGACATAACAGGTTGTTGCAGAAAGGTGTAGTCATATTTTAGGGTCGTATGGTAGACTCCGTGAACGATGAAAAGCGCTAACAATGTTGTGAAAATTCCTGATTCTTAATATAGAAATATTATTTTGAAACCATTGAGATATTATGTAGTAATAATAACTCAGTGTTTGAAACTGAAAACTTAAACTTGAAAATTGACCTATAAAGTTAATATTTCGTAAGTGAGAGCGCCGACATGAATGAAACTATAGTTATTTAATACCAAGAATGTTGATGGAACGTCCTGATTTTTGTGAAAATGTCTACTTAAAAAAAAACAAAGCCATTTAAATTTTTTTGAAAATTCATAATTGCACCTAGAAATTGATTTTTTTCATAATCCATTTTTTCAAGCTAAATCAACTATTGGTCGGCTACACATAACGCACCTAAAATATGACCACACCTTTCTGTAATACCCTGTATAATTTAAGTGTTTAGTATAAGGTAATGCCGATAGCAATTTGCAGTTTAAAAGTGTAATAGTTCGTAGACATTGAATGTTGAGAGGATAGTCGTAACAAAATTAGAAAGATATTGAAAATGCCTCGTAATATATCGAGCCATTACAAATTCGTGGCGTGTATTCGGTCCCCTGTTAGCTTTTATCCCCTGTCCAACTTATACACGACTGTAGGTATCTCATTTTCAGGTATTAGTAATACGCGCAACGAATTCATTATCAGTCTTTCGGACCATTGTTACCATTTGTCCAGTGTGAAATATGGTAGCGTTTCAATATGATGATAAATGATCTGTGCACAATAACTTTGTTCTATTTCTATATGAAATTAATCATATTTTAATAAAGGTATTTAGGTACTCAAACCGTGTAGGCGGAAGTGAATCACATGTTCATGTTTCGACAACTATATGTTTAAACTACATTACACGGGCACAGTAAATAAATAAGCTTATATTTTGTGGGCACGGGGTTGATCTTAATGTCGTGTAAAATACCTATTTATATAACAGATTGGCAAACTCTTTTTTAACAGATAATTTTGTAACTGTTGTGAGCCGACACATATAAATAGGAAAAAGTCTTTCCTATTTATATGTACTAATACGAAAATGCGAAAACAGTCCTTAACATGGCATAATATAAGACCTGTAGCGTTATTATATGAAAACTACATATCTTAAGATATTAAAGCTATTATTTCAATACATTTCATTGGTAAAATTTATTAAATCAAATATATACGTATAAAGGGTGTATTTGAAAAATGAACACTTATTTAAATCACTGAAAGGGCACGACTGTAGCTCTGTTACAATAAGAATTTTTGAAAAAAAACTATCCGTTTAAAAGTTATGACCATTTGAATTATTTTAAGGTATTTTTACCGTTTTTCATAAACGGTGGAATGTGTAAAGTTAAAGATTTTAAATCGTACTGTTCTGTTTTTTTCTGTACCCCTGACAACGTGTATCCAAAATGTCATAATAAACATTTGAGTAGGTAAAGCATGCAAGTGTAACAAACAACAAAACATGCCCAATCTAGTAATTGGCATCTGCGGGATTGATTTTCAGTTAGTAAAAAGTTAATTTCATAACGGTTACTAATGCAGGTTTGTTTATTTATTTGTTATTTCTGTTTTCATACACGTTTCATAACGAAATCGGTGGACTTAATTCTAATTCATTTTACTTCACAAAATGTAGTATAAAAAGATAAAATAAAGTCATGTGGGAGAGCCATGCTTGCTTTTACGTGGGAGAGCCATGCTTCGGCACGCGTGGGCCGGCTCGACTCCGCTCGATACCACGGCCTCACAGAAAACCGGCCGTGAAACAATGCTTGCATTGCTTTTCGCCGCATGAGTGAGGTTACCGGAGGCCCTAACCCTGCCCTCTCCCCTATTCCCGTCCTTTCCCTCTCCCCCTCTCCTCCCCTCTAATCCCCCTCTCCTATCTTCCCGGTCTTCCCCTATTCCCACCTTAAAGGGCGGCAATGCACTTGTGACTCTTGAGTTACAGGTGCCCATGGGCGGCGGTAGTCATTTACCATCAGGTGACCCGTCTGCTCGTTGCCCACAATACCATAAAAAAAAATGTTTTTCTTTTCATTGTTTGTTTTGCTCCCGGCGATGCTACAAGATTACAAAACAAATTAATAAAGCTAACGTAAGACGTAAGCTAAAGTAAGAAGTAAGTAGCTGGTAAATACTTGGCGTAAAATGAGATCTCAGTACATCGAGTTTTTTAAAAATAAATAACAAATATGTTTGTGAATTACGTAAATATAAAATACATAACATTTCACCACACTCGTGTTCTACCGAAGGAAAGATGTATGCGGGTCACGCAAGGATACTCGCTCGTTTGTCCTCGTGACAGGCAATTCCTTATTGCAATAAAACACCTCCAGCTGAATGCCAGTTTATTGGTCGGTGGTACCCGGACACAGGTAATAATATTATTCTTGGTGGCGAAGGTTTTGGAACGAGCAAGTGCTGCTATATTCTATTTGAAACAGAACAGAAAATTCTTAAGATGTCACAAGTGGCACGGTTTCGCGATCTATTTGTTTTGAGTTTTGGTTGGATACTTTAAGGGCACAAATTATATCGAGCTCTTAGAAGTAGTAATAGTGGTCACACACAAGTCGAATTTTTACCGTAATAAAGTCCTAGCTAAGGGAGGAAATATTCACAATTTTTTTTGTAATAGAAAGAAAGAAAGAAAATAATAAATTTATTTCGTAAACATAAAAAAATATTTATACTAGGCTAAAATACTGGTTTTCGTACAACATTCAAACTTAATCATAGCTGATTGGTGACATTAATTACAATCTGTTGAGTGTCGTATGACGTGGCGTGATGACGTAGCATCCGACCGCGTTTAATAAATACCTAGGTTAAAAAAATAATTTCACTTAATTTACTGTCTTGCATACATATAGTAGAGGCTTGTATGATATTCACAACGAGTTGTAAACCAATGACTATAAATATGATGAAAAGTCCATTGCACGAAAAGTTTATGGTTTAAAGATAATGTTGACCAACGGTTCATGGACCAATCGACTGTTGGTAAACCGTTTCAAATCGATTGTGCACATTGTACATTCATGACAATGGGAATTTGAAAGATTGTCAGGGGAGGTGACATTGTGGTTCTCCTTCCGGAAGAGGGATATAGCTGCTTCAGGAAATACTTGTGTAGTATAGACTGCAAGTCAACATCTGTATACCACAGTTACAGAATACATGATAGTACAGATAAAGAAGTCTCACTCCGCCAAATCTTTTAAATAAATAGCGACTCTTGATCTGGCACCGCACAGCGCTAATTAACTACAGTTATTTTCACCTAGAAGTTGCCCCTCTTTCTATAGCGTAACTCTTATCTGGTCTGGACGCCGCGACGTTATCGTTGTCTTTTTTTAATTTATTAATCGGAATTTTTCATTACCATTAAGTTATGTGCCTATTACGCTATTTCGGGGAACGAATAAACCTACGCTACGTACTAATAACTCGATCGTCTAGATACGAACGGATGATGCGACGCAGTGCGTGAGTGAGCATCGAACTAGCGTGCGGATTGGCCGGCGCGCTGCAACCCACTGAATTTTGGCACGATTAGTCGACCCCGCCACGTACTTGTAACTTTATACCTAAACTGCAGAGTGGTCCTGGCCTGCCACAGCGGAGTCTGCCGGAAGGATTTGGCACTTTACGCTCTGGTGCAGTGCTTTGCGTAAGCGTATTAGCCTCGTACGACACCACGATCTTACTGTCCTGCGAGCAAGTTATGCACGTCATAGAGCCAAATGGCAGATAATAACTTTCTCATCCTCCGGAAAACACACCAGGTTACAAATAACTTCACAACGGCGGAACAATATTTTTTGCTGACCCAATATAAAAACTGTATCACTTCAAAAACAAACAAAAAACCGTACCACAGTTTGATTGGAAGGAAAAATCGTATCCATCCAATCGTATAAGGCCTTTATATGTTACGATGTCACAGACAGACAAAAATACTGCGTCAGAAGATAAAAGTAAAGATTTAACTCAAGGGAAACATTACGTGACTGATCATTTGTGTAACTTTTTGCGTTACTTTGTTATACTTTTTTGACATTCTGCTTACGGCATAGGTTAGAAAATGTGCTTTTTATTATGTTGTGGATTTTACAATCCCCAGTTTTATTGAGCGGGAAAACTTTGTATAAACAGGCTGAGAGGCACTTTTTGCTACTTATGTGTCTCGTTTAGCGCTTGCCATGCCGGGACTGGGATTGAGTTTTAAATAAGTCGTGGCTCGTTAGTCTGCAAGTTACAACAATATAAGGACTTAATCACGGTGGATAATTTCATATTTCACGTAAGGTTCAGCTTGTATATATTGGCTTAATGTCGAAATAATATGATTATGTTAATCAATGATGATATCCTTGGAAACTGTAGGTACTTTTTCTGGATGAATGGTACCCCTGTAACCCTGACAACAGCGTGTATGCAAAATTTTTGACGATCGGTCGTGTATTCGATAATAAATCGTGATAACACAACAAAAAAATAAGATCTCGTTTTACTGTAATGACTGATGATGAATCAGTCTCAAATGAATGATGATTTATTACTACAGATAATCATTAACTAACTAAATAACCCAAAAAAAACAAACAATATAGAGTCGAATTGAGATCCTCATCCTTTTTAAAGTCGGTTAAAAATACATGATTATATATTATTTATATTATGCTATGCTATATGTATTACTATGAGCAGATAGATCCACCGTCCGGATGCCAAACGTGAAATGAGTCTAATTAGTCTATACTTCACATTGTCAGTCAATTTGCTGCCCAAGCGATATGTACGGTCAATAGACTCATTAGCCCGTCGGGTACAAATATAATTATTACAACTAATATTTATTTTATTGAATTACCTTTCACACTTTAACTAGTTAACCGCTCATCATGAAATTTTTCATGCCCGTTCTCTAGGGCACAAAAATGGCTCTAGGGTACCTTTCATCTAGAAACGCACGCGGTTAAATGAACACTTCACTGGCTCGGTAACTCACTATATGCAGGCAACACGTCCGCTTTCGCCCGCGGCTAACGTAGTACTGACCAATAACAGCGAGTACGACACATTGATTAGAACAATGATTGAGTTCTACCCTTCATACACTTACACGAGGGATTTAATACCCTTCTTTCTATAAATTTTCATACATTTCATACACACACATTCACACCTGTATCTGTAGGCAGGCAGAAGCGTATTAATCGCCCACATTTTGCCGATCATAATTTAGTTCCACTAACGTAATAGAGGGCAAGCATATTATCGACACTCATCACACTTTGGGAATTAAACGGCAAAATTGGGAGTATTTTGAAAGGGAGAGGTAGGTAGGTAGAGGTAAGGTAATTTCAGCATACACTTCACACGTACTTATCTGCTGCGATGCATGCAACTTCACAATACCCTCGTCACAATTACAGAAATTCCGCTTAGTGATACACTTTCAACACACAACATTTAGAATATGGTTGAAAGTGGCTGTGGTTAATACAAACGTGTCAGACACAAAACAAAGCAAGCGAGTTAGTATTTCATAACATAGCAATAATCAATGAAACACGGAGTTGGGTTTGATATGGTACTTAAACATTTCTTTAAATATCACGTGGAGGCTTGAAATCTAGCTTTTAGATTAATTAATAGCTGCTTCATTACTAGAGGGATGGCATACATTGAATATTTATCAATTAAAAAGATTTCCAATCATGATATACGAATGTACTCATGTGTGTATTTGGGAAATGACAATGTGGCGCCTGACTCCGAGACGGCAGGACGTGGCGTTACGCCTTGACTGAGGGCTAAAACACTCATGTGAGGTCAACCATCTGCCTGTAATAAAGAAAAAGATATCAATGACATTAAACCTAAACCTCTAAGGCGACAAACAAGTTATTGTTGTTTCTGAAGGTATTAGAATAAAATAAACTTTATTGTACACCATTAAAATATTGCTTACAGTGATTGCATCAGAATGTTAAGCTTAAAAACTAGGTTTATCATACCCATAAACCAATTCAATAGAATTACAAATAAATAAAATTGAAGTGTCTGTTTGTAATGTCAAAATAATAGTTATTTTTAAGCTCATACAGTTATTTGCACAATACCTATGAGTAAAAATCAGTTTTAATTTTTTTTTCTCTGTATTGAAGGAACGGTCAAGAGAATAGGTTTCTTGCATAAGCGTATACCATCTTCGTCTTCATCACCACTTTCCATCAGGTGAGTTGGAAGCCAAATGCCTATCCTAATACACAATAAAAAAAAACAAAAAAAGGTTAAAACATATATTTGTCATTAAATAGATTTATTTCACAATTGATTTATTTTAGTATTATTTTTAGTATTTTAGTTATTCCTATGGTTTTGTGTAGCCGCTAAATACTCTATCAGTTTAGTTTTTATGTATGAAACTATTGGCTTTGTAAACAGACAAACAATCAAAACTATCACTCGCCAGTTGATAGAAAAATAGATAGAACATTCTTTATTGTACACCACAGTTGGTCAGAAATTAAACATAGTAAGCAACAGTTTATACTAAGCGGCAAGTACAATGGGCGGTCTTATCGCTAAAAGCGATGTCTTTCAGACAACCTTTGTATGGAAACAACAGAGGAAATAATCGGTAGCTGGTGGCGTACCAAAAATATTCAGAACGGGAACAATGAATAAATAAATAAAGTAATAAATAAAGGAAGTGGGGTGAAAAGGAATACGTGAAGTATCTACACATACATCCACATAAACATATATATATACATACATATACACACACACACATACACATATATAGTGAAATAACTATAATAATTAGTAAGAAATTTTAGTGGAGTTACTTATTATGGAGTCTATTGCACAACGTGAGAGAGTTGTTCACCACTTATAGTGTTAGTGTTCTTTTACAAGTGCTTTAAAAGTGAGCTCGTCTAATTTTTACAGGTAATGCATTGCGTAAACGGATTGCAGTTACTGTAAAGGATTTATCATAAAATTCCGTGGAGTGTGCTGGCATTTTCAGTTGCAATTTTTCTGATGACCTTATAGATCGCGGATGTGTACAATGTAGGAAGTCGAACCGTTCCTTGAGATAGGAAGGTAGCGAAGGGTTGAACAGTATATTGTATAGAAGGGAAAGAATGTGAGCATTCCGGCGAAGGCGTATACGTACCCACTTGAATTGTTTTCGAAATTCAGAGATATGATCGTATTTACGCAAACCAAATATGAATCTGAAAATGAAATGCAAACATTTTGAAGTCGCTCAAGTTTGTCTAGTTGGTTTTCGATGAGATCAGGATAGCTGGCATCTGCATAATCGAGGTTTGGAAGTAGAAGGGAGTTAGCATGGGGCAATTTGGGTAGCGGTTGGAAGAAAGTTTCGTAAACGTTTTAAGGATCCTGCAGAGGCAAACATTCTGTGACTTATTTCCTGCATCTCTGGGGCCCAAGGTAAGTCAGTGTCTATATGTATACCCAGGTTTTTTACTATCCCTAGCAATAAATTCACAGTTTGAAACCTCATTTAGGTACCACATTTAGATCTAGATGGACGAAACTAGAAAATTCAGCTGTCACAATTATTTACACCTAATCGAAGTAAGTCTTATTAATTTATTGCCTTATTTTTCGCAAACATATCAGTAAATAATATATCATTGATAAACAAATATCACTAAGAAAGTACAAAGACATCCTACTACACAATATTTGCACACAATCCATTGTGTATTGGTCAAGGGACGTCTTACAATGGAGCGAGTAACAACCCAACAACCCACACTCGTGGCGTCCCACGAGGAGCTTACACGACGCGAATATATGTTATGTATGTATTGTTGTCATAACTCATAATGAAGTGCTCTGTTCAGGCGCTACTATTTGTGATTCTTAACAATAAATTACTTTTATTATATGTAGTTTAGAAAAACTAAAAAAAACACGTCTTAATAGTAAAGAAATTAAAAGTTAAAAAAGAATTTTACTATGTGGACAGTGGAACTCGTTTTTACTTTCTTTAACTTCTGGCTCCATCATCAGACCATCGTTACTAAGCCCACTCTGTTGGACTTATCAAACGAATCATATGAGCCCAAACTCGAGGGGTTTACTCGTCGCGTTTGGGCTCGTGTGATTCATATATTATTTGAGTAACCACTGAACAGTTCTACTATCCACCTCCTGGCTCAATCATCAGATCAGTTCCAAGATGACAAATGATAGTATTGTCATCTGAACTATATATATGTACAAACAAAGTTTCATTTCGATACGACAATTCAAGGTGGGAGAGCCATGCTTCGGCACGTATGGGCCGGCTCGACCGGAGTGGTACCACGGCATCACAGAAAACCGCAAGTTAAGCAATTGCATTGTGTTTCGCCAAGAGACTGAGGTTACCGGAGGCCCTAACCCTGCCCTCTCCAGTAGTCACTTACTATCAGGTGACCTGTTTGCTCGTTTGCACTATATCCCATAAAAAAAAATGCTTTTATGAAATTCACACACGGCATAAGTAAAACTTCTAAATTTTAATACGCAAATGCACAAAAATTATCCCACCAAAAACATTTTCATGTAAAATGTTACCAAATGACTCGCTGCAAAAAAGTTATCAGATCTCAAGTAGAGCCAAGCTTCTAACTCAACAAGCCCTAACTTCACAAACTCTACACCTTAGTAAAAATATGTGGTCTGGCCGTTTTACTGCCGTCACATGGGTGTAAGGTGAAACATGTATACCCTGTTCTTTTTAATGTGAGTTTTTCGTCTCATCGAATTTCAACGATAGGTGGTAGGTAGGTAGGTAAAAAAAGGTAGGTAATAATTGACTATCAAGATTTGTGAAAATAGTTGCAAGTGAAGCTAATAATAATAAAAAAAATAAAAGAAACGTGTTATACAAACAAACTCACTTTCGCATTTATGTTAAGTATACTCAAGTTAAGTAAAGAAGTAGTAACACAAAGTTAAAGTTTGGTATCGTAAATATCAACGGTTATGTTGTGGCTAATAATGAAACAGAAATATTTAACTCTTGTAACTATATTTATAACTTCCCCTTACAATTTTATTTTAAAGAATGCATACATAACACAAATTAAAATATATTTACTGTTTTAAAAAACTAATTTATGACAACACGCTTATTAGATTAATTTTTATTTCAACACGAGTCTAGCGCATTTTATCACAGTCGGGCTGTATTAAAGACGCCGCGGCGCCGTAAAAATGCTAATTTATCTAGCTCTATTATCAGGTACAAAATAAATTAAATTCGCACGCAAGCCGACAAGCGCCTTCTGTTTAGTTAGTTCCGTCAACTTTGTAGGCACATCAACACCAGGAAAGGGACGACTTATACATATATCTAGAATGAGTTACTGTGTTCGTTTTTTCATAGAAGTGGGTTGTATCACCCGTATCGTAGATGTGGGACGAAAAACGCTGACAATTTAAAAAAATGTGATTGACGGAAATCTTATTTTGGAACTGAAACATTAAACTTTAAAATTGATTGATGAAGCTCGTAATTCGTAAAAGAGAGAGCTGAAATGAATGAAATTGTAGTTTTTTTCAAGGATGCTAATAGAATGTCCGGATTTGTCCAAAAATATCCACCTAAAAATAAACAAAATTATTAAAATTAACAAAAAAATTTCAACATTTTCTTTATAAATATGCACCTACAAAAAGTTTTAGTTTTTTTTTCAATATAGTTTTTTGTCGGGCTAACTCAACTTATTTTGCAGCACTACACATTATTATTATTCTTTTAGCCTTTTATTTATTCCTTAATAATCACAATTTCCATTACATTTTAGAAAATACGATTTACACTAATAATTACAATTATTATTATTTTGTTTCTTTATTTGATATTTAAATTGTTTATATTTCAATCAGTTTCATAATTGGATATTTAAATGTATATTAAAAACTTACTGCATGCAAAGTTTTCGTTTTATGTCACGTCATTATTAAGGACCTCTCTAGTCAGTAAAGGCCTCCTCCATTTTTCTTCAAATTTCCATCCAATCATTTCCTGCGACTTTTAATAATTCATCGAGCCATCTCTCCTCTGCCTCTCCAGCCCGATGGGCCCTTCCATGTGGTTACCTTTTTTGTCCATTTTTCATCGCTCATACGTGCAACATGGCCTGCCCACTTCCACTTAAATTTTTACTATGCTTTAATGTCAGATCCAAAGCGGGCACGCCACAATTGTTTCGGTAATACCCGTCATCGAGGATTGGCAACAGCACCTCAACCTCGCGATGGCTATCGGTGCGGGTAGCCTTTCGCTGGAGACCATGGTTCTGTCTATAGTCCGAAGCGAGAGTGCGTGGGATTCCGCTGCCTCATTTTGCGAGGAGGTGATGTTGGCTAAAGAAGCGGCGGAAAGGGTAAGGAAGAGGACGAGTACTCTCCCGTCCCGCAGAAGACGCACCAGGTGCCAGAGAGTGTAGAACGATCTCCGGCCTCCATGAGCGCTAGCCTGGGGGTAACGGGTAGGGCTATCCGTTACCCTAGCAGAAGCAGGCCTGAGAAGGTGGCGCAACGTGTTTCGCGTGCGCCTCTCTGAACAGGAAGGGTGCAAGGTCTACATACTCCACGGTGTGGCCACCTACTGACCAAGAGGCGGCCAGGGGGGTGCAGGGGTTCCCGGAGGTTCCTTCGTAGTGAATACCTGGCTCCCTTGCAATAGGCCTACTTATGACGAAACACCGTATGGTTTTAGTCGATTCGATTATTGATATTTTATGTTCGGTATATTTATTGAATATAAAGGTTTGCGATCCATAAGCAAGTGTTGGTAAGACACACGAGTCAAGAATTTTTTCTTCAGTCTTAAAGGTATATATGACTTTAGACCTTCTTTAAAACTTCGAAATTTGTTCCAGGCCGTGTTTAAACGTCTAGTTAATTCATCTCTATGTCTAGATTTTTTGAATGATGTTTGTTTGCCTAGGTCTAAAACATATTCTAATGGAGCGTTGTCGACATATACGGGGATTCTTTTATTGTTTGTCATAATTTTTGTTTTTGTTGTGTTCAATTGCAAATCAATTTCACAGCTGACAGGATGTATTTCCTTCACCATAATCTCTAGTTGTGATGCACATTCTGTGAACAGTACTATACCATCAGTGAACCTAAAGTTATTTCAAAATGAGCCGTTTGTGTTTATTCCTTTATTTTCCCATTTCAGTAAAGACTCGAAATTAAAACTGCGCTATCTGTGAAAGTTGCCCGAACTAATATAATTATAACTAGTATACAACCAACATCAAATTACAGTAGTATCGCGTATAATCCACAGATGGCGTAAATAAACTAAATCAACTTGCGGTTAGTATTTTTCAATGCGCTAACACTTTTTTCCGTACAGCCCCCATCCGCCCCGCGTCTTAAGTATAACGAGTGAAAAGGAACTTCGTTCCAAAAGAGTTACGTCAGGAAAAGAAACACTTTCATTATTATTTAAGTATGCCTGAGGCATTGTATAAGGACCTACCAAAAATAATGACACCTATTATATTGTAATTTGAAACAAAATGGCAGGTCGCGGCTCCTAGTACTATCAAACGTGAGAGCTGAGGTGGGTTACGAGCAAAATTTCAAACGAGTTGGTGAGCTGATGAAATTAAAGCAAAATTGGCGATTTTAAAGTACGCTTACTTTAGATGAAACACAAGTGAGAAAGTCATAAATGCGCGTACTTACTCTAAAATCTACCACCCGTTTTAGAAATAAAACACGAATGCTGTTGGCTAACAGCTGGCAACCTTACTGCACTGTAATAGGTTTGCCAACAAACAAGGTTAAGTCTAACGGATGATTTGCGCAGGCGGAGACGTATTGAGGTCCGACGAGGCGCGATGGAACGGATGCATCGAATAAATAACACACAGCGACAATTCCCTCGGCGAGTCGATTTATTAGCCAACTCTTACTTATAGGATTGTCACACAAGGGTATGTATATATTTAATCGAGAATGTTATTAATTATTACGTTCAATGTGGCAGTGGTTTCAGGTCAACCCGCTGCTTCAACAAGGAGCTTAGTTGGATGTTCGTTTTGTCTCCAGGATCGTTTTCTCAAAGGTAAGCGAGGCTTGAAAGTTCATTTAGGTAAAATTTATAGGTCGCAAAATGTGCTTTCATGTCCCACTGTTCATCCATCACTCATTCAGCTTCCATCTAATGCCACCCAAATCCCCTTTTGGCAAAAGTTAGCCCATTTAAAAAAATCCGTTCCGATTCTTAAAAGAATTCCCCGAGGTGCGAAGTCTATTGTGGCACATAATTTAGCCCATTATGTAGATCTTGTTGTCTGTGAGAATTCTATATAGGCCTAGAAACAATTGCTTACCTTGCCGTTAAAAGTTTTATAAATAAAAAAACATAATATTTAAATCGATTGATAGCCCAAACTATGAGAATTGCCTTAATGCTACCCAAACTTATCCCAACAAAACCCAAAATTATCAATTTATTATAATCATAAAACCAGTAATTTTGCTTTTGTGGAAACAAAACTGAGGGAAGGTGATATAACTCAGCTTACTCGAATATAAACGGCTTACTCGCCTGATATTTGTTTGAAGAGTAAACATCTCACGCCTCAGGGTGACCTCTCTTTCCCTGACCCACATTCTACCGTCAGCGAATTTCTAATAATTACAACAAAGGACGTATTAACAGACATTTGCTCCTTTCGAAGTGGATCTGCCGACGGCCTCGGCGGTTTGACACCACAACATCTTTAACGTCTTGTGTGTTCAAGCACCGGGGAGGCTGGCGATGTTCTCTTGAAGGAGTTGACGGTTCAGTCAATCTTATGCTCTCCGGCAATGTGGATGATGGCATCATTGACATCTTACACGGTGCTAACTTATGTGCTCTACGTAAGAATGATGGTGGCATTCGTGTGATTGCCGCAGGGTGTTCCTTACGTGGGCTTTTATAAAAAATAATTAAATCCATTGGCTTAGAACTCAACTACGATAAATGTAAAATTGTTATTTGTGACAAGACAGGCTCTCAACTGTACAAAAATTCAATTCTTTGGCACCCAACGTAAAAGTTTTAGTAAAAACCTCTCTCCGCCTTCTTGGGTCTCCGGTCTTGGAAGATGGTTTCCAGTCGTTCATAGAGGACAAAATTTAAAATTTTGGTGATTTTACGAAACGTTTACTTAAAGTTAAAAGTTTCGTTATCGTATCGTTATCGTCGTTCTCTAGTTTAGTTAAAATATTAATTTTTTATCATCGTAAAATTGGAAGTATTTACCACTTTTATAAAAAAATAGAAAATGCAAAACACCCTTAGCAAAATTTAGATGTGGCTTTGAACAACCGGGTCTGACACCGAGTATCCTTATTGTTCTTTTAGGTGGTGTTAGCGTTGCAAATGTCAGCCTTACAGCATTTTTTCGGTACACAGCACAGAAGAGCTAACCAGGAAAATTCTAACAAACACAACATTAAGCATAGCTCAGACCACGTAAATACCATAATTTAATCTGCAATTATGTTTTTGAGTGGTTTGAGGTTGAGACACTAGAGTCATGTTACTAGTTAAGCGGCTGATCGACACTTCTCGTAACCAGGTGGTGGGGCTTTTTGTTGTACAGAGAATTAGCATTGCCATTCAATGTGGCAACGCTGCCAGCCTTCTGGGAATGCTACCAGTAGGCCATGAAGCGGAGGACTTCTTTGATGCATGCATGTAAATAATCTTTAGTGTAATTTTTAATTAGAATATTTAGTTTTATTTATTGTCTTTAGTTGTAATTATGTATCCTTAATAATAAAATCAACATAAATTAATTAAATTTAAAAATAAATCCTATGATATGTTTCTTAAAAGTCATTCAATCAGGATATAAAGACGCTATATTTTGTTATATCTAACCCAAATTATATTATTATACCTAATACCAGATTGTACCCGCGTAGGTCTCGGTTCCGGTGAGCCTATATGGTAAGGGCCCTTTATTCCATTTTGAGATCAAAAAATATATTATGTCGTAGATACATCATTGTTTCAGCGACTTTTAATGAGCTTAACAATATTCAAAAATCGAATCGATAGGCGTTACAGCCACTGTCACTCGGTTTTCCCAGACAATTTGAAGTGTCCGTTCGGCGCTCGTACGTGAACTGTAAGTGAACACTAACGCACACATTCCTGTGATAGTTATATACTCATCGCTGCGATTGTTAAGCCCCAACTTCAGCAACCGACACTGATAAACCTAGATGAAGTGCCATAGATTGGGAAGGCAATTCAATCCCCCTTAACCAAGATCTACGTACCAGGTGTATCAGGTAACACCAAAATCTTCCGCTTTCACTAAGTGATACTCTGTTTGTTGTTAAACACATGTTTCACCTCTATACAAGATATCCTCAGGAATGGTTCGACAGGAAATAAGCCTATTAATTAGTAGGTACTTTGAAACGCAGCCACGGCATCTTCAGGGTTAATAAAACAAATTCCTCTAAGTTTATCTTTTATTTTTGGAAATAAATAAAAGTCACAAGATGCTAGATGGGCGTTTTTCAGAAAATTTGCACGTCACGTAAAGGGAATTCCATTTCAAAAAAATGTTTTTATTTAATTGTGATTAAATGCGTTTGATAATTAATATAAATTTTAGTAAAAGTATATTTATATTAAAATTATTACGGAATTCAGAAATACCGATTTAAAATTTATGCTTCCACCAGAGAATTCCAAAACGCCACGAAGTATACAGTCTTTTTTAAATGAAAATACAATAGATTTCTAAAATTACCTTTGTTATAATATTATAATAGACTTCTCAATAAAATATAAACACTAGCATTACCTTCAGACATGTAAGTGCTATTCTATAATTACTATCCATACACTACGTTTTGGTACTTTATACTTCAATAAAATAGAATTTCTATGGCACGAAAAAAACATACAATAAATGTATATTTAATTAATATCAAATTTAAACACAGTTTTACCTTTATAATTATTTAACAAAACGATCTCTATTCTTAATCACAGATTTATTAGGACATGTGATGTAAGGAAATTTAAAGTCACGTTTAGGATATTAGGTATGGTCTACAAAGTACTGCAGATTAGTACTCTTTATTTTAAATCAACTATGGTAATACAATCAGTAAATAAACTTTCAAATATTACTATCATTACTCACCACCAAGACAAACAAAACAAATAATTTTTTTTTTAATATATAACTAATTAAGAATCAAAAATATTTCATAAATTTCATGTACCCTATGCCTTAGAATTCCATTACGTCACTTTCAAGTTCCACTAATACATCACGTGACGTATTTAGTTAATTTAATTTTAAACCGTAACAGTAAATAAATTGATGTAAATATGCCAAGTATTAAAAGATAATCTAAATAAAGATAAGTTAATGTAATCAACTTTATAAACAGAAAGTTAAAACAGTAATATTTACCTTGAATAAAACCGTCGTGTAGGTGGAACATAATTTTGAGCATCACGTGACGTGAACACTTTTTACATTGATATCTTTCAAACTAAGCTACTAAAATAAAATGGCGATTGTCAATACTAAAGTTAATGTTACGAGAAATAAAATACACTATTTGTTTGAAATGATTATTATTACAGGCCTTAAAAAATACCGTAGCGTATTAGGAATTTCCACCATACGCGATTTCGTAGGACATCACGAAATTTATATTTTATTGATGTTTTATACCTTTGCTTGCTCATTTTAGAGCGAAAAACAAGAATTTAAGTACTAATCTTCTTAGAGACTAAGACTTTTTGTACTTAACTCATACCAATACCTAAAGCTGCCCAAATCTGTTAATATGTCACCCTTCTATCAGCTTCTATCATTAGCAGCACAGCACTCACGTTATTGTCCGTCGCCGTAGTAGAACGTCCTTCTCAAGAATCATCAGTGAGTTTGCTTCGACCGAGTTTAAACTCATTAAACCAGTTGTAAACAGTGGCACAAGAGGGGGCTTCGTAATGAAATGCCAATTGAAGTCTATCGTAACATTGTTATTGAGTAAGACCGCAACGAAAGTTGTAATAAATCATTGAGCGAAAATTTTCTCTAGTCAAATCCAGTTCGATGCACAACAGACACTTTTTAAATTGCCGCCAATTTTTAAAAACAAATGACATACTTATGAAATCATTAAACATCTACAGATTCCCAAAGGGTTTAATTCGAAATTTAAATTTTTTTTTTCGGCTGCTTTTCTTGGTGGCCCATTCTAAAAAGTTTCAGTGTGACCCACGTAATATATTTCATATAAAACAGCAAGTTAATCATTATTATCTGAATGAGCACCTGGTCACGGCTGATCACAAAACCTCAAAATAAACAGAACAATCTTAATAACATCTCATATTGTGTAAACAGTTTAATTTAACACGGCTACTGTGGAGATGAGACAGTTTTTCTGAGATAAAGCAGAAACTAATTTTCACCAAAACACTATAAAGGCAGTATTTGAAAAAGGAACACTTACTTAAATCACTGAAAGGGTATGAATCTAGCATTCAGTTACATTTACAATATGTACCATTTAAAATCTTTAACTTAACATATTCCACCTACTTTTATGAAAACGGAGGCAAAAATACCTGGAAATTCAAACGGTCATAAGTTGTAAACGGATAGTTTTTTTTTTAAATTCTTATTACAATAGCATCAGTATTTCCCTTTTTATGAAATGAAAATATAGGGATATGTACCTTTATACACATGCTATCTGCTCCGCGGGAGGTGAGTACTGGGCAAGGATCATTAACACATATCAATTACTTAATGATTAGTTTTATTAGTCGATAATTGTTATAGTCGCAATAATGGATGTAATTTTACGTGGTTGTATTTCTGTTATAGATTCAATATATATACCCAAACTTGATTGTATAAGAACCTCGTAAATGTAATGCTTCCTTACTTCAAATTAAGTTATGAAAAACTTGATTATTTGAAATCATTAGGAGCGTTAGGAGTGAGTTAAGAAATTTTTTTGTTTTGTCAAATTTATCACTTTATTTCCTTATATATACTTTGATACGTGTTCTTGTGATAAAGCTAAAGGACAAACGACCCGAAATGTAGAGGATTAGTCTGCGGCCAGATTCCTACCTACAAACATACAAGTAATTGAGAGAGGTCTCCTTTGAGGTACGAATGTCTCCCATCGTAAAGGGCCTTGTTTGTGGCGTTCGTGTACATATGTTAGAATTTCTTACTCGTGTAGTGTTTATACATTATGTCATCGATTAATCGTGTTGGTCTTGTCCTGAGAACTGATTAACTTGTGACTAAATGTTTGGGTTATGATCTTTTCTGCTTTATTAAATGGAAAATTGTATCTTATCTCATAAGCACTTGGAAATAAATGCATTTCTTTTTAATTTTAATTTTTAAAAGATTAAAAAGTGAACACCTCACGACATTTCACAGCACATTCATAAAGGATCATTACGACTTATTACGATTTTTACAAGTCAATAGGTGAAGTGTAATCAAATAACATTTACAAACAACATTGTTACTAAAATATTAGAGTTAGCTTTCTAGCCTGACGCGTCATTATAATGACGTGTTGCTAAATCGGGATAATCGAACAAAAATATTCGAATCTCATCATCGATACATAGGCTGCACTAAAAGTATCGGGAATGGAATATTTCCACTATACCTGTCATATTAAAATCTTTTTAATTGAAAACTCCTTGGTTTTAAAAATCGAATACCATTTATTTATTTAAAAAAAGATTCTCGGTCTTCTCACAAGGTCTTCTCAAACTTGTTTAGTCGTTGAGAAAATGGAATTGACTCGAGAGAATTCAAGGGCGATGATTTATTATGACTTTCGAAGCGGTTTAACACAAAACCAGTGTGTTTCTTTCTGCATTTGGTGATGAAGCCCCATCTAAAACCACAATTTATCGCTGGTTTGCTGAATTTCAACGTGGACGTGTCAAGCTCAGTGATGATCCCCATCAAGGTCGTCCAAAAACTGCAGTCACCCAAGAAAACGTTGATGCTGTGCGTAAGCTGATTGAGGAAGATCGACATGTGACATACCGCGAAATTCAGCCAAATTTAGACATTGGCATTAGTCAAATACAAATAATCTTGCATGAACAATTAGGTGTAAACAAGTTGTTTTCCCGATGGATACCGCATTTGCTCTGTGAAGAGCAAAAAGCGGCTCGCGTTACTTGGTGCGTCAGAACTCTCGAAAGATTCCACGCAGGATCCTCAAATGCTGTATATAACATTGTATCAGGTGACGAATCCTGGATATACGCGTACGAACCCAAAACAAAAAACCAGTCACGAGTTTGGGTGTTCGAAAATGAGTTAAAGCCAACTAAAATTGTTCGTTCACGGAGTGTTGCAAAAAAAATGGTGGCCACGTTTGTCTCCAAAACCGGCCATGTTGCGATTATTCCCCTTGAGGGACAAAAAACGGTTAACGCAGAATGGTATGCTAGCATTTGTTTGCCACAGGTCGTTTCCGAACTCCGTAAAGAGAACTGCAACCGCCGCATCATCCTCCATCACGACAATGCGAGTTCTCACACCGCGCACAGAAGAAAAAAGTTTTTAGAGCAAGAAAACATAGAATTATTAGACCATCCGCCGTACAGTCCCGACCTAAGCCCTAATGATTTCTATACTTTCCCTAAAATAAAGAATAAATTGCGTGGTCAGAGATTTTCATCACCTGAAGAAGCTGTGGACGCCTACAAAACGGCCATTTTGGAGATCCCAACTTCCGAATGGAATGGTTGCTTCAATGATTGGTTCCATCGTATGGAAAATGTGTCAAATTTCGCGGAGAATACTTCGAAAAGCAATAAATACATTTTTAAATAGTAATGTTGTGTCACTTGCTTGATTCCCGAAATTTTCAGTGTAGCCCTCGTAATAGTTAGAATTAGTAACAATAATAGCTTTGAACTGTTCAACTTGGTCATTTATTACTAGCTAGCTGTACTGTAACCGCGGTTTCCGCATGTGGTTATGTATCTATACTAATATTATAAAGCTGAGGAGTTTGTTTGATTGAACGCGCTAATCTCAGGAACTACAGGTACGAATTGCAAAAAAAAAATTGTGTTGAATAGTCCATTTATCGAGGAAGGCTATAGGCTATATAACATCACGCTACGACCAATAGGAGCGGAGCATCAATGAAAAATGTTGCAAAAACGGGAAAAATTTACAAACGCAGCCGAAGTTGCGCGGTTCAGCTAGTAACAGATATAATGTAACAAACATTTACTCGCACGGGTGCAATGTAGATAGTAATGTAATATCATTATGGAGTAATGAATAAATATTACTATCTAGATACGCGTTAACGTGTCAAGCCTAGTTAAAAAAAAATTAACTGGTGACGCAGCAGCCGTGTGTTATATTACACGAACCATTTGGAGCCACTTTTGAAAGCTTAATAACTTATAATTTATTTAATAGAAGTACTTCAATTTTTGTTTATTTATTAATACCAATTTTTTACTTTACTTGTTAACTAGAACCCCAAATTTTATAAATACAGCTTAAACAGTCATTGAGATCTCAAAGACTGTTTAAAAATCGGCATT
The DNA here is from genome assembly GCA_963859945.1 of Euplagia quadripunctaria. NCBI lineage: Eukaryota > Metazoa > Arthropoda > Insecta > Lepidoptera > Erebidae > Euplagia > Euplagia quadripunctaria. The sequence continues at coordinate 24,162,051 of OY982570.1, read as the reverse complement.
TTTATCACTCACCGACTGACATATAGATCAAAAACCTAACCCAAATTCCCGATGATCTAGAACGTTGAAATTTGGCGTCCAGCTGAGTAACTGTGTGTATGCAAAGGAAAAAATCAGAAAACAGTGAATTATTATTTATTTTAACTTTTAACAGACACTTTGAAAATATACAGAATCACTACCAAAAATGTAGGTTACGTAAGGAAGGATTTATCAATGAATGGGCAATGCGCTCTAATAATTCTACTGTTCAAGAAAATGCACAAAAAAGAAAACTTTTGAATCATGAATAACAATTATTTATTTACAAAAAGTAATGATATCTCCATCAAAAACATAAATGTGAAAATGGGAGCCAAGTTCAATATTAAGAATATACGTGGGTTATCGACTACGCCGGCAAAAGAATTGAGATCTAAATGATTGCCAAGTTCTGCAGATAATCCCGAAGATTTGACTTGGCTAGTTTTTACAGCACAACGTCTTTTAGAATAGTAAGATATGTTGACCTTACAATATAAATGCAGTACTATGTAGTAACTTGCGTATAAAATAAACGAAATAAGTTGTTTAGCCAAATATAAGAAAACTTGGATTTAGCTATTTCCGTAAGTTTTAAATAATACAGTAATTAGAATAACAGCTACCTTATAAGAAAAAAAATTTACAACTCGGGAACACAAATAATCTCTGAATAAATAACTATGAAAGTCACAGGACACGTCAAATCTGCGTAGATGCTTTTTTTCTGAAAAATGCGTGGATCACAATGATAATAATGAGGGAATTGTTGAAATTATGGACGAAAATTTATGAAAGTAATGTTGAAAATCCAATCGATTAAATTAAAAAGAAATTGATGTACACTTATAAATTTGTTATAATCCACTACTGAGTAATAGCCCTTAAGGCATAGTTGTCATTTTACTAAGTGCAAGAGGTCGGTATAGTATAATATGTATTTCTTTAGCCTTATTCAACATTAATGTGTATTTATTCAAAGTTAGGGGCCGTACTTTCTGAATCTTAGCTATCATGCAGTCAACGTCGCCCTACATCCGACGACTTCCTGATGCTGTTATAGTCACCATCTGGTTAAAAAGACATGACATGTTTTGCTTTAAAGTCCGTCCGTCCTTTAAGTACATTTTTAATTTATCAAATAATAAATGTTTTAAATATATTTTATTATAACTTTAAAATATAATTCTACTTAGTGTCTTATTATCCACTGTATAACAATCGGATTCATGTTTGATGTCTCATGTGTAATTTGTATATTTTTAATCTTTTTTATTTTTTTATATAGCACATTTATTAAATACATTGTATATGTTCATATATAATATATAGAAATTCAGCAATCTTATCATTACTATTATCAGATAATAGATATTTATCTATTTCTCTCTCAGAATTTGACGATAGCTCACTGTCCGTGAATATCATCCTAGGTATTAACATGATACCAGTGCTGCTTCTTATGAAGTAGCACAATGCTGAGCTAACAATCAGTTTTGGCTTTTTATTTAAATTTGTTGCAACACTCTTCCTTGAATCTCTTGTGCCTTTGTATGAGTGCAAAACAAATATGTTTCTTTCTTTCTTACTTTCTTTCTTTCAATTCATTTCAAGTGAAATTAGGCTCTGTGATTAATACTTATATAAACTGCGTTATTTATCACATTCTGTGACCATTATGAATATTGCTATACAACTGTAATATGAATTGGGCATTTTTTAAACGGTCTGGACAGTATGAATAACGCTATATTAAGCATATACATATATCAATAACATATACACATTCAAGCGGCGGTAGCGTAATGGCTAAGGCGTCGGACTTGCGATCAAGTGGTTGCGGGTTCGAACCCCACTCAGTGCACTACCGACGTGAACCCACTCCTAACACAAGCACTTAGCTTAGCTGGAGGGGTTAACAAGAATACTAGTTACGTGTGACCCACGTTGCTAGTATTTTTAATAAAAAAAAACATTACAAATATATAAATTATGTATGTATATGATCGTAAATTTTATCGCATGGTCATCCTGCCTTATTGTGGATTACATTAATTTTTTGTTTGGTACAGTACAGTTAATTTTTACTTACCCTCAATATTGGCATTCCCAGCGCATAATCTTAGGTTTATTTGTATCTTTATTATTCTTATACCGATTTTAACAATGCAAGTCTGAATGGCTATCTGGCTTCCCCGGCTGCAGTTGAAAACCAGCGTTATAGATACTACATATGTAACATTAGATGAACCGTTGCCCTTTAAACACACACTCCTCACCGACATGGCTGATGAGTTCCTACAAATATCTCAAAACCAGTTGAACTCGATGCGCCCTTGTTCAAGTTGCTCATTTGGCATGAACAATGTCATACTGAAATATAAATTATATTATGTATTCGTGGCCAATTAACTTAGTATCAATTTGTAGTAGTTCGCCACGCATGGCTTCGCTGCGTTACTTAACGGCGTTGTGCTACGTTGTACAAAATTAACATAATAATTATAAGTATGTAAGTGTCTGTTTAATAAATGCATTAAATTAATTTCATTTGAGATAACTTTACACTTCGATACATGAGACGACCACCACCTTAGTCTACCCGTGACCATGGCTACTGAAAAGCAACTGAAACGTCGGGATCAGTGTAAATAGTAAAATAACACCAAATAAATCGCGATAGTATCCGTTAAAAATAGTTTTATTTTAAAAATGCATTGCTTTTCTTTCTTTCCTCTTTCTTGTAGTGTATATAATACTTAATTGCCTTGTAAGGTCGAAGGTATTTGGGAGAGAAATGATACCAATGACTGTCGAATAATACTCTCTATATTTTGGTATGATACATGATTATATAGAAATGGTTACACATACATACGTACCACATACATTATATCTAACAACTTGAATTTTTGTACTCTGAGTTATTTGTTTACCCTGTGGACATGGCTGCTTCACAAAGTAAAATCCTGTGTCGAATAGGCCGGGAGCCACCGTCTGCGTACCACTACTGCTGAGGCTGTCCCGAGGACACTGCACTCTAGTGATCTCAATCTATTTTGATGTTTAATGTGTTATTATTTATTTAATGTTTTCTTAAGCCACAGGGACACAGAAGCAAGACCATGACGCTCACAACCCATTACATTCATACGTTGCAAGACAACATTAGCAATGCTAATCTCCAATAATATGCATTCTCGTAATAAGTTCAGAAACTGTACTTGCTGCTCAGGTTAGTCGCTGGACAGAGCTCCAACTTTGTCCCTATATGTACGTAACTGTCGAGATTTAAATGAATCCTTCACTCGTATATTACAATGTAATGGTGAAGGTTGTTAAGAAATAAAATCGATTCGGAATATGAAGGTGCGAACGAGACTACGTTTATTTGATGTTCGGAATCGGATTACTTGCAGACAGACACTCGTACCTACTAGCAGAAAAACAAAGTGTTCAGTTTTATATTTAGGCGTTTGTAGTATTTGATGTAAAAGTAACGCAGTTCGCAGTTTGAAAGGCACTACTCACAAGTAGCAATTACTCACAAGTAATGGATATTAATAGTAATTCCAGAATATTTTAATTCCAAAAAACTTCACTAAAGCGGAACTGATTAACGTTAACTGCGCAAGGTAAACAATGTACAAAATGTAATGTGTAAAACAAATATTAAGATAAATCCCCCATTTAATTTTAGAGAATGTTATTCTTAGACAAAACTTGCCACTGCGAAATAATCTATGAAACATCTTCTGGGTTTTAAAAGACCTTTTTAAGGATATACTCCTTACTCAATAATGTCGGCAGTTTTCTGGTTGGATTTGGATGGATAAATTATAAAGATGCCTGTGTTTTATCAAGATATAGGTCTTTATTTCAAAACTTATAGCAAACATACATATATCACGCCCTCTTCCCGTTTGGATTAGGTAGATAAAGCACGGCGACATTTACCATGATCCTGACACACAGCTTGCACCTTTTATACATGCTCCATATTTATCAGACCTTTCATTCACGCTCATCGGTTAGGAGTGCTTTTAACTCGGCCCTTCTTTAGTATACTGCGAGCTGGTCAGTATAAGTCTTTCGGGGCCTACCCATACCGTCTTGCCCACCCACAACAGCCCTTTAAACCCCTTTAGACAGTCGCTCTTCAGTCATCCTTTCAACATGCCCAAACCATCGCAGCATTCCCTTGTAATTTTTGTCACCACATCTGCTCTCAACCTACACCGTTTCCTTATCTACTCATTTCTCATTCTATCAGTCAATCTTATATCTATCTGCTCCGTGCCTATATCATACAGACTTCTCAGTAAACGCATTTCCAGTTTCGCATAAAATAATCACCCACTCCATAAATTACTCCATGCTGGTTTTCAAAAATATATTTTAGGTTCCAAATTCAAATGAAATAATCTGTGAAAGACTAGTTCAGTCACAATTAAAACAAAAAACAGTTCATGAACATGGTCCCCTTAACTCGAACAACCAGCCTTTATGTAAACAATATCACATAACCGAACAAATTGGAGAACTTTGAGCTTGTTATTTTTGAAATAACTTAATTTACAATTATAGTTCTAGACAACTTTTGACTTCATCTTTATAATACAGTTACTGTAGTTGTCTTTTTTTAATTATTATAATTGCAGATTTAACACCGCCGATTTTACTTAAACGCGTCTATAATACAAAAAGGTAGGCCTAAGGGTTAATAAAGGGGGCTATATAATACCTTTCATAGAGAACAAAACTGTACCCGATGCATATCTGAATTGATTGACCAAATCTACATTAATAAATTGATGGAACACATTAAAGTCATGGAGTTGACCCGTTGACCCACTTTATGTCTTTGTACTGATACATCTACCTCGGTTACACAACTGAGCCTTTGTGAAATTGGTTCACAGTAATGTGATACACGAAGAGCACTCGTTAAGTGTATTTGGAACAAGGGTTCTGATTTGAACACAAAAGAAACTATAAGTACACGAGTACTTATTCTCTGAGTCGTAACCAGTTGAATAAGGGACAAGCAAACATTACAGTAACGACTACGTATAAAAATAGTACTGTTGCAGACAGAGGTATGCTTAAAAAATAAATACTTTAGTGGCATAGAAACACAAGGTCACTCAATATATTGGACCTAGGGAGTACGTGTCATTTACTTGGAGTATGTATGAGGTGTCGAAGGTTAACGATTTACAACACATTACGTAAGAATTAGGGAACGAAAAGAAAAAGTTTCTTTAAGCGTCTCTGTATTTATAATAATTTACTGTGATTATAAGTGATAAACATGGTTTTTACATATTATTTTGAGTACGTTTGCTGAATTTGAGGTTAGTTGACGGTATGTATTTTTTATTGTGACGTTTAAATAAACTTTATATAACTAGATAAAAGTATAACTTCTTACGTGCGTACATAAGTCCACACACACATTTTATAATTCTTTAGAAGTTTGGGGAAGAAAACGAAAAATGTTTGGTAGTGATTGTATTTATCTGTGATTATTATTAACAAAAATAGAACGCCAAGCGCCAAAGATAAAATGCATTATTTAATAAACAGATAATACTTCATAAATATGGTGACTGGGAGAAATGTTCCTGAACATTTAATAATAATTTACTGTGTACTGTCAACACATGTCATGTAGTTTGGAATAGTACAAAATATATAGAAATTTTTTGCCCGTCTTTTCCGAAAGACAAACTTAATTTACGGTTCTAAAAATACTCTCCCATACATCGATGTTCGATAAAGTCAACTTTCCAACCACAAAATAAAAGTTTGTAATCACAAAAACAATTTTTTTATGCTATATAACAACAAATTAACGACTTTTTCCTTTACTTGTATTATCAGACCTTGCTCTTACCAAATTTCATGATTATAGGTCAAAAGGGAAGGGTCGAAGTGACAATAGGTTTTGATTTATCTGCGAAGTGTAAAAATTAGGACAAATCTAAGGCTTAAATGACTGATCTTTTGATTGCGACTTAGAAGCTTGATTTTTTAACAGCTTTAAGGGACGGCAGATTTAAGTATTTGCTATTAGTTTCCACTTGATGCGTCCACAGATAGACAGACCGATAGACAGACGGACAACAAATGATCTTATAAGGGTTCCTTTTTTCCGGAACCCTACTTACGAACTTAAACACTATACTTAGTAAAAATATAGGTACGTCATCAACTTGCATAGCGGGGGAAAGATCGTCAGTTACGTCGTAGGTACATTGGGTTGCGTTGCTTGCGTATAAACCCTCAGCTGACGGTCTTACCACCGTTGCATAATCGTCAGCTATAGAATGTATAGCTGACGATTATTTTTCTCATTTTAATAATTTATGCAGTTCACTGTATAAGTTTCATTTAGCCTGAAATGATTTTTCATAACATATTTTAATACAGGTTTATATGATCAGCTGATATGTAATCCACTATTAGTTTTCAACTAACTTTTTTTAAAGTATTGTCATTATATACATATTTGCTGTGCAAATTTTCAAACCACCTGAAATTGTTTTTTTTTTTTTTGACGTAACTAACATCGTCTCACAACCAGGTCCACCACTCGTCTGGCAGCTGACGCTGGTTTCCATTGCTAGCTATCTCAAGGCTATCGACTACACACAAAATTAAGCGACCTGAAATCACCATCAAAAATGCAATGCTGTCTCCCGTACCAATAGGGAATGATTTGAATTTATTTTTAGGTTATCATTTGATATTACAATTACAAAAAAATACTACTACTACTACAAGTTTTTTAGTGTCTACTTAAGCACAAAAAATATGGTTAACAAACACAACGCCAAGTTCAAGTTGTTATTGTGTGCTTTCATGTAAGCCGTAACCGTGGTTTTGAACTTTTCCACGTAACTCCATCGTCTACTAACATTATTTGATTATTTAAAATATAGCATTTTGTATACAAATATTTCTATTACACGCACAAAACCTTAGCGACAAACCTTTTAGCCCAACAACAAGTCACGTGGTTTTTAAAGTTTTTTTTTCGAATTGACACTCCGGTTGAGCTTCCATTGTCTAACATTCATAAATATATATTCGCCTGAAAAGTTCCGACGACCGTTAAATTATTTATTCTGTATAACTACATATTTTGTGGTTCCCACGTCCCAGTCCCACGTCGGTCAGACAGAACAATCGATTTCACCAACATTTTGTAATATCAAAATTAGCTGGTGGCCACTGTCGTTGCATTGATTTGTCAATTAAATAACCGACTCCAAAAAGGAGGAGGTTCTCAATTCGTTACTGATTATTTTTTTATTTTCTGTGTGTGACGCGATATCTTCGCCACTTGTGATCCGATTTCAAACATTTTTTTTTATTGTTGGTCCCATTTAAATTTAAAGAAAATATTATTCCACTTCTAAAGGTGGAAAATGAAGCGATGAAGAATACAACTTATTACAATTTATCATGATTTAGGCGCATTGAAGTCAGTAATAATTTTTTTTAAGTTAATTATTTGTACATCATATTAGTCGTTGTCACAGGTGGATTAATTGATGTAATTCCGTCGAAACGTAGGGTAACTAAAAGTATCGTAGCTTCTTATTTTTAATTGCTGTTGTCCTGATGTACACATGCAACAGGTACAAGTCGCAAAAGTTTAAAACAATTTATACATTATAAATGTATCATAATTATCATAAACAATCTATTCATTACAAGAACTATTTGTCTAGAAAATAAATTCAATTTAATATAACAGTTAGTCAATTACAGTTTAGTTTACATAGCTTCCTCTTACAATACAAAACAAACGTCCTCTACAAAGGCAAAGCTGTAAAAACTACATGCTGTTTCGGAAACACGCGTACGAGACGCGTTTCCGAATCATCATTAGGCTCGTTTCTATCAATTTCTTCCATGTCAAAGCCTTGATAAATCATATTTCTACCAATATTGTAGTCATCGGTTGTTTATTGCTTGTTGGTGGTAGAAATTAATTGTGGTATTATGGTTTTATTGTATCTTGAATATTAGGAACGAATGTATGTCAACTGGATATCAATGACGTCATGTAAGAAATTCTGAATGAGTGTACGATTTGATATTTATTAAGGACTTTACTGGGATGCCTGAGTGATTGTGGAGCCTATCTGACGAGGAGTTTTTTCAAGGAATCCAGGACCTTCCGCGATTACCACTCACTAATAGATATGCATACTCTGGCATTTTCAACAGGTTATTCGTTTTGTCATAATTCATTCACTAATTGCATTTTGGATGAAATCTTCTGAATTCTTTTCCAGTCGGCGCTAAACAACAAACTGATTAATTATCTAAATTTTATATGTACCTACGTAGAAATGGACATGGCTATACGTAGGTAATTAATCATTTTATTATTTTGCGCCGACTCAAAATAAGTTTATATAAAATTTGATAGTGTATGTAAATAAGCTCAAGACTTAAGAGGTTTAATTATTTATTGCTTTTTAGTTATTTCGTCGGTTTAATTTTTTGTTAAAAAGATTTTTATTTGATGATTTTTTTTCATCATCAGCTCAGCTACATGAGGTGATGATTTCTGAACACAAATACCTGATAAAGTAATGAAAAGTAAACAGAAACACTATTCGTTCCTACAGTTTTCGAAGGTTTCTCTCAATTTTATCAGGATCCCATCATCAGATCCTGACTTTCTTGTAATGGGACCACCCTTGAGGTATACCCTATCTAACAAAAAAAGAATAATCAAAATCGGTTCATAAATAACGGAGAGAGGGCTGAACAAACATAAAAAAAAAATGTATATATACCTACGGTCGAATTGAGAACCTCCTTTTTTTCGTCGGTTAAAAATGTAGGTATAAAGTATGTTTTTTCGTGGATGGGTTTTAAAAAACATAAATATTTTAACGGTACAGTGGTCAAGAATTCATTCCTATTGACATCTCAATCCATCACTTGTCTTGTCATGGATAATTTGTGTTATTTATTATTTGTACTGGGTGTCCAGGACAGAATAATCTTCTCTTATATTTAAAAATGAATTGCTGTTCGTTAGCCTCGCTAAAGCTCAAATATGGCTGGACGGATTTGAATTATTTTTGTTTTATTTTGTTCGCACTACTACAGTGTGGTTTAAAAAGAAAACAATATAGAGAAAACCCAAAAGAACAGAAAAAAGTCGAAAAAATAACAATTGATAATCTCTGAAGGCTCTCGCAAGTTTACATGAAAGTCCTTAGTTTTTTTTCTATTAGATACCAGAAAGTTGGCAAGAAGGATATATATAGGTAAGACACGGCTAAGATGAATTTTACGGTAGAGCTGGATTAAGGAGGTCTAAGGGCTCTCTCCTCTTTTTATGAAAGTCCTTTTTTTCTACTTGAGACCTGAAAGGCAGGTAGGTAGCTTATCAGTAAGAGACGTTAGCTAAGAAAGGTTTTAGGACAGGGCCAGACAAAAGTGGTCTAAGGGCTTAGCTCTCGCGAGTTTATATGAAAGGCCATGATTTTTTGTACTAGAGACCTGAAGTTTGGCAGGGAAGTACTTTACAGGTAGGACACGCCAGTTGAGAACGGATTTTACGACCGGGCCAGATTAAGGAGATTTAAGGTCTCTGGCCACATTATAGGAAAGTCTTTGATTTTTTGTACTAGATACCTGAAATTTGTCAAGGAGTTAGTTTATAGATAGGACACAGCACCTTAGAACGGTTTTTGACCGGACTGGATTACGGATATATGAATAATCGTGGACTCTCGGAAGTTAATCTGAAACTCTTAGATTTTTTGTACTTAGTAGTTGCTTATAGGTGAGAGAGTTTTTTATTCTATTAGATACCAGAAATATGACAAGGGGGTAGTATATACGTAAGACACGTCAGCTAAGAACGGTTTTTACAATAGGGCCGGATTAAAGAGGTCTAGAGAATAATTTAACTAAAAAATTTAGACATATTTGCATGCCCTGCGGTAGAATGTGGTTGCTCATAATTATAAGTCTGTAACACCTTAATGTAAATACCCATATTCGCAAATAAATAAATGATTGATTGATTGATTGAGACCTGATGTTTGGAAGGGTAGTGGCTTATACGCAAGAGATGTTAGCTAAGAACGGTTTTTATGATAGAGCCGGATTAAGGTGGTCTAAGGGCTAGACCTAGATTTATAGTGAAAGTCTTCAGTTTTTTCCACTATATACCTAAAATTTGACAAGGAGTTAGTATTACGAAAGATACTTTAGGTAAGAATGGATTTTACGACAGGGCTGCTTTGGTACGAAGCAACATCTTATAGCACACATTTTTCTAATAGAGACCTCAAGTTATTATTACCATTATAATTCCGCATTCCGACATATCATGCAGTCAAAAGTTATCCATACTAGTTAGGTGATGGTTAATGAGACCGCCTCACACTAACATGCGACGGTGATTCTTTGTTCTTTTTACTTTCGGGTCATTGATCACAATACCAGAATTTTCAAAAAACTAATTAATCTCTTAAAATAAAATAAAAATATATAAATCCTTGGCATTATGTAACGTGCTTGATTTAAATAATATAGTGTGTTAGAACAATTACCAACGATGAATAATAATTTTGCAGAAGAACAATGGCGCAAAAAATTAAGGAATAATAAGAACGAATTCTCAACCGGGCATCATTGTTTACTTGTGAATTTAAAATTATAGGCTAAGAAAAAAACAGCAACAAGAGTTGAAGTTCGACTGCGGCCCGCTCCTAGAAGCCTGTGAACGCCCCACGAGACTTCTGTGCTTCTGCATCAGCGATATCTGAACGCATAATGGACCGTTTTTGAGCCCAACAGTCACCTTAACCAATACCAATACCAATCGACTGCGGCCCTGTGTGGAAGCCCGGGACTGCAAGAGGAGCATAATCTGAGAACCTATGTTATAATGTGCATATGATCAAGCCAATAACATTGAGAGTTGCTCAGTAGCCTAAACCATCGACGCTATAATATAGAAGGTCACAAATAAAAAACAATATTAGCCTGTAGGTCATACTTATACCTTTAAAAAATTGTATACCATTTTGTTTTGCGTTCAATAAACCAAACAAAACGCGAAGTTTTTGAAGAAATAGGTATCCCGACTTGGCATCAACAAGCCAATATTGGTTTGTTGGGCAAGACTTTGGTGATTTCGCACTTATGTCTGTGATTTATTTATCACAACAAGTATGAAATACGTGATAAAGTGCAAGTTTTACCTAACTAGTGAGCGCGTGTATTTTTTTTTTTTGCTATTGGTCATTAAACTTAAGTTATAAACTAATTACTGTAAAATTATTCTTCTTGTCTTTTCATTAATATTACATTTTTAGTAACTGATTTGGTGAACAAGCACACAGCCCGCCATTTTACCCTAGTTCAGGAACATAGACGAAGTTTGAAGAACAGGACAGAAATACGTTCCATAAATACAAGGGTTAGGCAGAGGCGTATGAAACGCCCAAATTTTGGTTACCATAATTTAAGTAATCTTGAATAAAAACTTTCGTGAGTGGTATTCATATTAGTTAAGATATACGGTTTTACTTACGTATATATTTAACCTTATCACAACAATTTTTTTTAAAGACTACTAGTAACGTGGGTCACACATTACTAGTATTCTTGTTAACCCCTCCAGCTAAGCTAAATACTTGTGTTAGGAGTGAGTTCACGTCGGTAGTGCACTGGGTGGGGTTCGAACCCGCAACCACTCGATCGCAAGTCCGATGCCTTAGCCATTACGCTACCGCCGCTTCGTGCAATGCATATGGCATCTATACCTAAAATACATATTACATATATGTGTATCCTAACATATTATATATGTTTAACGGTTTAACACTTTAACCTGACAAAGGATACTGACCAAATAAAATTATCAAATCACTTTTGCTATAACTAACTCCGACAAATATAGTGTATGAAAAAACTGAATTACCTATTTTATTTGAAACACCTTCACGTAAATAACACTTGCATATTAAATTTAAAAAAAATCAAACAAATAACATTCAAAAATGTACAGTTACCAACAAAAATGGCTACACACAATTTTAGAAATATACGTAAAAACAAAATTAAGTTGATTCATCCGCGTGCTAACTTTGGAAAGAAAATTATATTGTTTGCAGCTGTATAATGCACTACCAAACATTATAGAAGAGTGTGATAGCATATATATGTACAAAAATAAACTAGAAGATTATATTAGAAAAAATATGTAAACGCATCAGAGGCACTATTAATATTGCTTATACGGATGGATTAGGATTATAGCTCGAGTAGGTCAGGGTCCGAGCACTCTAACAGAGTTCGAGAACCGAGAAAAAAAATTCAATATTAAAGTATTTCCTAGCACAGATAGAAAAAACGATAAATGCCCGGTTCCTACATAAAGAAACGATTCGTTTTACTTACGGACGGTAAAATTTCGTTGAATTCTCTCTTTAGCTTTCCATCAGGCGGTTTGAGGTCATTCTGACATGTCATCATAAAAAAACCAAGTTTTACCGTCCGTAAGCAAAACAAATCGTTAAATTAATTGAAATTGGAAATCTTTTACTTAATTAATCAATCTTAATTAAGAGATAGAATAAAATACAATTCGTTGCTGAAGTATATTTTATTATTCTCTGAATCATTTATTGTGTCCTAAAAGAAAACGGTAAGAGGTATAAAAACTACTATTCTCAATGTTAAATGAATACATAAGTCACACTGAAAGTTCTGCGCTCCTGGCCACTCATAAATGTTTCAAATTCGAATGTTATATTTTTTAAGCATAAAAAACTCAATCATTAATTAAAAAAATAAATTGGCTGCAAATCGCGTGTCAATAATTTTTTATCACAAGTTGAAGTTCGTCCGTAGCAAAAATGGAGTTAACGCGAAAAGGTTTTAGGGCGATGATTTTTTATGATTTTAAAAGTTCACTGACTCCGTAAGATTGCACTGCTCGTCTTCAAAATGCTTTTGGGAGGGCTCCGCAGAATTTGATAGTGACCGTGTTTCGCTCCATGATGAAATACGTGAAGGCTACTGTCAGGCAACTATTTGAAGAAAAACCGGCGTATCACCTATGAAAAGATTCGAGGAAATTTGGGAATTGGTGTGAGCCAAATTCAAAAATCTTACATCAACATATAAAAGTTAGAAAACTTTGTTGCCGCTGGATTACTCATGAACTCACCCCAGAACAAAAACGGACTCGTGTTGATTGGTGTAAAAAAATGCTGTTAAGGTACGATCACAGACGTTCAAATGCTGTGTGTGACATTGTGACAGGAGATGAAACACGGATATACTGTTACATGCCGGAAAGAAAGCAACAGTCTTCTCTATGGGTGTTGGAAGGTGACAGCAAACCAACCAAAATAAGGCAGACGAGAAACGTAGGCAATAAAATTATTTAGTTTTTTTTTTGCTTCTAAAAAGGTAGAGCTAGTGACCCATCCCGCACATAGTCCAGACCTGGCACCATGCAATTTCTTTATTTTCCCAAAAAATCATGATTTGATGAGAGGTATGACATTTACGGGGCCGGAAGAGGCCGTGATAGCTTTCAACCAGCACGTGAAAAACATATCCTTGGACCAATGGTTTTCATGTTTTCAAAAATGGTTTGACCGAATGAAAAAGTGTTTAAAATTTAATGGAGAATACTTCGAAAAGCCGTAAATAAATAAGCAGTAAATAATACTTTACACGTAAATTGTTCTATTAATGAGTTACGCAAAACTATCAGTGTACCCTTCGTATAATGAATGTTAAGCGAAGACTCATTGATTTACGAAAGTAAAAAATAGTGCAGGCAATGGTTAAGGAAAAAAGGAAACCGTCTTAAAATATCTCTTGGATCCATTTGTAAAAGAAACTAAAAACATAATTACATTGAAATTATGTATGAATGTACATTATAGAACGTTCACACCGGCTTCTCTCACCAACACTCATTCGTGTGTCTCTAATGTGACATGTGGTGAATGTTTGAAAATACTTTTAATACGAATATATCAGTATACATAAAAATTGCCTGGAGCAAGACGACTTTAAAATAACTTTAATGTTAATTATTCGCTATAAAATAGACGGTAGAAGGGGGGTTTCATTACTTGCCCTGCCCAATCGTAAATACTCAGAGATAATACATTACGGTTTTGAATATTATTACCATACAGCTTGCATTACAAATTACTTTTCTTCGAATATTCTTGAGACATTTGTATTCTTTAGTCTAGAGACTATGATAGACGGCTCTTATGAATATTTGAAATCATCTCGGTTGATGCAGTACATTTCAGTTATGCACACAGATAAAGTTACTTTTGTTTGATTATTTCTAGCCAGCAGCGCATCATATTTAGGAGTCGCTACCGAGGTTTGAGCTTTATTGTAACAAATAAAAACACTACATTAAGTGGTAACGTTTATTTATTGATTAGGACGTTAAGCATGCAAAATTATTGTTTTTTTTTTATTATATAAGTGGCAAACAAGGAGACAGGTCACCTGACGGTAAATGACTGCCGCCGTCCATGAGCACCTGCAACTCAAGAGTCACAAAAGTATTACTTCACTGCCGGTTTTCTGTGAGGCCGTGGTATCACTTCAGTCAAGGCGGCCCATACGTGCCGAAGCATGGCTCTCCCACGATTACATTTGATACAATTACAAATAATGGTAAATCAACATATAAAAATCATTGATAATTAAGATACAAGTGTTGATTTCTTTGAATTAACCATCACAGCAACATATTGTCACATATATGTTATTTCATACTTTTTAAATTATTCCTAGTTATTCTCTTCTGATAAAACTTACTATTATTTGTAAACTGACTTTTCCTAGACTTTGTTTGACTGTGTATCTATAGAGAAGAATATTACTATCGTGCTTTGGCAAGGCCTAGAATGGTACTAATAGTCGCATGATACTAATGACACAGATCACGGTACGCCTTTTTATATTTAACCTAGCCGTCCCCGCATTTTCACCTGCATTTATCGTCACTGCTCAGCTCCTATTAGTCGTAACGTGATGTTATAAAGTCTATAGCCATCCTATCAGGCTATCTACCGCGTAGTACAAGCTCTTCAGCTTTGTAACCTCTGTTTATTTTTTATCTAAACTAATAAGTATAGATAAAAAATAAACAGAGGTGAAAGAAGAGCACATTTTGCCTCTCTCTCTATTAACTTCACAAAGAGTTTTTATTAGATATATAGATAGCCGCTGATAGCACCACTGGTAACAAGGAAGGCAGATAGACACCACTACATAAGTAGCCCTACAACCTCCACACGACACAACCCATAGACGATATAATTAATCAATGTGTACAAAACGCGACAGTAATTTATCATAATGTGACACGATCACACGGTCTTTCATAAACAACTAACACTCAACAACAATATCGAGTGGGTTTTTTGTTTGTTCAAAGTAACGTGTAGATATGACCTCTTCCAGGGGAATTAAAATGGGTTATCAATATACATTTAATAGTTACTAAGTCTGGAGTATTTTTTATAATAATAATAATTTGTCGAAAAATTCAAACTCAAAAATCAATCATAACACGATCAAAATAAGGCGTAATTTACAACCATACTAAGAACAATTTGCATGTTTGGGTATATAAACTATGGCCTTTGAGATAGGTACATTCTGTGTTTCAGAAGCCAGCGACCTCTGTGTTTATATAATTGTGGTATGTGATTATATAGAGGAAGACAGAAGTGATCGCGGAACTTCATGTATAATCTTTTAATAAAGTACCTGTAAATGAAGAATTGAATGTTATTAATTCAAGGTATTAATATTATAAAAATAATATTACCCATATGAAGGGTTAATTACACGGTTAGCGATTACTCAAAGGATTAATGTTAACAAGAATTCCACCTTTTTATTACTAATTAGTTGCTTTTTTTATAAATATAATGTTTACGGTTAAGGTTAATGGCTTTGTATTCAAAACTTAGGTAATATATAATTAAACGGATTTTATTATCAGTTAAATATTAAAAACTTGGTGCATGCAACTTTGAATGAAATAGGCTTGGTAACCTTAACCGACGTTGAAAAGGAAAATTGAAAACTAGTGTCAATGGATCAAGTACGTTTTTAACTATAAAAAATCATCCAATTAATATTTGCCAAATCTAGTCTTCCAGACTTCTTACATCAATTACACAATCACAGCGATTTGGCTTGCTTAAAATCAGTTCATCAAAATCACTTTGAGGAATAGCCGCCCACGTTCTTTCTAACTAGTCAGAAAGTTGTTGTGGTGTATGCACGGCATCCATACTCGGCAGTGCTCTTCTTTGGACCATATCTCATGCCTGCTCAATTGGGTTGAGGTCTGGCGATTGAGTAGAACGTGCATTGTCGTGCGTTAGCCGGCTTCGCAAAGGGATGATCACGTCTGAAACAATCCTCTCCGTATAAATCTGAGTATTAAGGTGGCCCCTGATCCAAGTGAAATCGGTTTTTCCACCGATCCAATAACCAGCCCAAACCATTATTGGATAAAATTGGAGTATCTGTTTGTAATATCATTATTATAACTGTTTATTAAAAGCATCTGAATGTTTATCCGGTACTTATACCAAAAATACATTTTTTTCTGTTTGTCTGTCTTGTTATTCCGGCTTATCTCCGGAACGAGTGAACCTATTACCACTGGATTTTCAGTGGCAGATAGCTGATGTAATAAGGAGTCACTTAGGCTACTTTTTAAATTATTAATTAATAAATATACTTATTTATACCGTGGCTTTACCAAGTAAAATTTCGTGTCAAGTTATTTGTCCTCGATGAACTCCTAAACTAATGAATCGATTTTAATAAAATTTTGCACACTGTGTGCAGTTTGGTTGAAATTGAGATACAGGATAGTTTTTATCTCAATTTATAGCCGCAATATATTTTAATTATAAATTACTTAGAAACAGCAACGCGTGGCCGGATAACTAGGAATATCAAAGTTTAAGCTGTGAGAATCGCGCACAGATCCCACTTCTTCACTTTATAAAAAAGCTTCTCATGTCAGCTGATGGCTGAGCGGCAGAACAGTCAACTTTCGAGTTTGATGGTATTCTGGTGAATGTTATCAACTCCAAAAATTATTTAAAGTAAAAAACCCTTAAAAATGCCACAATTACTTGAACAAACCAACAGTTTATTTAGGTAAATAATAAAAAATAGTTTCTTTTTCCAGTACAAAAATTTTAAGGTCAATTGCATTCGAAATTATCTAGCTAAATAAAATATTTAGCTTTTATCTTCATAACGGTTTTGGTCGTAATACGATGCCGCCGGTGATTCTATGTTAAACGATAATAAATTTTGGATTTAATGTTGTCTTATTAGGTAAACTATGAAACAGTCCTCAGACCGAGATGAATTTAATAAAAATATTTTGCCAATTTTATATAAGTTAGTGACCACCAAAAGGATTATTATCCTTTTAGTATCGCCCACCATGAGAAAACTTAACAAAGCAATAGCAATAAGTAATTGACTCTATAAACATAACATAATAAAGTGAATGGTGTGTTTATATAAATTACAAAAATATACTTTAAATTCAACCTCTTAGCATTTCAGAAATAAACTAAATGCTATAGCTTTCGTGAGAAAAAACTTAAAATTAACCTTAAGTGTTAACAATGGATAAAATAACAAAATATTGAATTTTAAATGCTGGTTGTAAACCTCGTCATAAACAGCATAAATAACGCAGGTGTATACGAGCTGTGACAATTTACTTATTCTGTTACGGGTAGCACATATAACTTTGATATTGGACGCTTTATCGTGGTCCCTTTACAAAGAATAGAAGCTACCTTTGCCCGGATGCAGTTGTATATTTCTACCGTAAAGCCATTTAGAAGGGGGTAAATTGATTTGTTCGACTAGCACTACATCGTTTAGCTTTAAATTTGGCATCCGAGCAGCCCATTTATGTCACTGAAAGAAATGGGTGAGATATTCTTGATTCGCCAAAAGCTTTGCATTATACGCTGAACCAATTGCCACCTGCGCAATGTGCTCATTATTGAACCCTCATAACTATGATCAGTTGGCGTAACCAATGGATGACCCACTAAAAGGTGACCAGGAGTCAAGGGAGTGGGATCATCTGGATCGGTACTGTCTTGAGACAACGGTCTTGAATTTAAATAGGCCTCAATTTGAGATAGAACGGTAGCCATCTCTTGAAATGTATGGGTTTTTACGCATTTTATTAATGCATCCCAGATTCCACCAAAATTTGTACCACTTTCCTGCTTGAAAAATACCTGCAACTCTTTAGCAGCACCTACGAAATTAGTTCCGTTATCACTCCAGATGTGACCGTAATAGATTCTATAAAAATATATGTAAATTAAAGTGCCAACATGACGTTATTACACAAAACCAAAGTGGCCGGTACTTGTATCTTAAGTACATTCATTACAGTCTACATTTAAAAAAATCAGATACGATTGTAGGGTATGTTGGATCTTTATCTTGTTAAAGAACCATGTGTTGAATTGTTATAAATACCACGTCTGGGTCCAAACTTCAATACCGGCCATTCTATTGCAAGGACTGGAAGTACCTAGCGACTACTAAGTTACGTAAGCTGGTATACTTTTTCTGACATATTTTATTGCTGGTAATCTATAATGAAATTAATGTCCTATATCATAAAATAGGAGAATTATGTTGATGATTTGTTATTCATATTGTGTTCTAATTAGTATTCTATTGCCTTATATAATAAGTACACAATTACATAATTATTATAAGCTATATAACAAGTACCTTGTAAAGAAAACATGTTGAAAAAGAGTGTCCTTGGAGTTTCTTGCCTTGTTCGTCTCCATAGCATCTACGTATTGGAACAGGCAACTAGCGTCACGATCGATTTATACGACTCCTATTCCTGACAATTCAAAGATACAATGGGTTTACTCGAAATAAATAATTTTAGAGTTTGTATGTATCGTGTGTATGTATTTATTTGTTCGATGATAATTGGGTTATTGAAAAAAAATTGTTTTTGTCATAAATCGAAAGATCATATATGAGTTTTGTAACATAACAATTTTTTTTTGTTGTAGCTAAAAAGTTATAACAAATTGAAAATAATGTAATAAACTCAGTACCGAAAACACCGACAGTTACCGAACTAACCTGAGCGCGCCTTGACGTCATAATGCTAATGTCTACTAAGCATTACATGCAGTTGATACAGTGTTTTACGTTTTCATCAATTAAATCTTGTTATTATCGTCAATTTATTTATAAATTTATCAGAGATGTTAAACCTTAAGAGTTATCGTGCTTGTTTCGTACCATTGTCTACGAATAATACAAAAACAATTTCCAAAAAATGTGTTTAAACTATTAAATAAACTTTTTTGCAGTTGAATGATCTTGGTTTCGTTTAGTAAAATATTATTATATATTTATATTTATATATATTTATATTTATTATAATGTGCGTTTCCGGCCTCTGAGATGGGAGTACGCCCTTTTCTGTGCATACAGGATTGAGTTTTTACGTAGTTTGGTTAGTCTTCGTTCTTCTTGTTTTATTCTACTGTGGCTTTCATTGAAGTCTTTGAAGTATGTTAGGTACATCGTTTTACATTACAATTTAGTACAAGTTTTTATTATGTATTTGTCAGGTGGTAATAAGTTGCGAGCCTATAATTATTTGGTCATACTAGGTCTAAACTACTCCTTTAGAATACTTAAATAATTATCTTTTAAAAAAAGTATCACCGACTTCAATGCACCTTAAAATACCCAAATCACTTCAAGACTGGCTGTTATATTTGAAGAGTTCCCTCGATTTCTCCAGGATCCCATTATCAGATCTGGTGACCATGGCATGGCATGGTGGTCCGCAAAGGAGGAGGCGGAACGGGAGAGAGAGCGGAATACGACTCTCTCTGCCCGCGACGCACCGGGCGCCGGAAGGCGTTTAATGGTCTCCGGCCACCTTAGGAAGCGGCCTGCGGACAGCGAACTTTTTGGGGAAGTCGTCGTCCGAACAGATACAGGCCCGAGAGTCAGCGCGCAGTATTCCGCGCGCGCTCTCAGAGGAGTGAGGCCGACGGGTGATGGTCGCACCGGGTCACGGGACCCGTCTAGGGTGAGACGGGTCAATGCCTATCGGGGGTTGCGGAAGAATGCAATGGCGATTCTCGCTCCCCCGATCATAGGCAAGTAGCGGAACACCGGGGTGGTGTTTAGTCGGTAAGAATCCGACAAACCCCTTAGCCCCCCCCCCTAAGGACGGAAGACATCTATGAAGATCTTCCACCTCGTGACAAAAAAAAAGAAGAATGTCAACGTTGATCGTCAAAAGATTATCTATTATATTATCTAACTTTGTATTCGGTTGTTTGTCAATTATAATTTTTTTTTATTTACTACGTTTGATACCAAAAAGGTTGTATCTTTTTCTTAATCTATTGTCTGGAACCTGTTTGTTTCGTAACTAGGTCAATCGGCTGATTAGACAGAATGGTTGCAATAAAATGCGTGTAACCTTATTCACTATGATGAATATACGACAAAAGCATTATCTTTGATGAGTAACAATTGTAGCTAAGCCTCTGATATCAGTACATATTATAGTATCGTTACAACCTTGAATTAAAATGCCAATTATTCTTTAAATCAGCACCAGTACCACCACTCGATATTTAAAGTATGAAAAGATAAAAGTAGATAACACTCATAAAAAGTGCTGTGCCAAATAAGTGTGATAGTATCATGTGCAGCGAATTGTTAAAGTAATATGATATTTGTGTTGATTCCAAGATTTCTACACTATCTACAGTAGTTCTTGAAAGAAAGGAGATAACAATATTTTATAAACAGAAAGTATTCTAAGCAAATTGTGAGAATGACATAAAAAGATGACAAAGTGCAAATTAATTTATAAAAAAATAAATATTGATAACAACAATTACAATTAAACAGATGGATAAATAATGAAGAATAATTGAAGTTGAAAAAACCTTAAAATTGAATTCAAAGTGCGAACGCCTCTATAAAATAACTGTATCAATTTTAACAAATGGTTTTGTTTTACCTACACATAATTAATATTACAAGATTCATAACGCACTTATCTAAATAAAAATATATCACATAGATTTAAAACAAAGCCCTAAACCACTTTAAAATAATAATTAAAAACAATCTAATGAGTTTAAAACAGGAATTAAGTTATTAGCAAAATAATTAATTTGATTGTAAAAAAAGCGTGGGCTGCTTGACATCAATGGTCACAAATAGTTGCATAAACATAGAGGGAACCCGGGTATTCCCTAAGAAGGAAGCCTCCGGGAACCCCATCAGACCTTGGCCGCCTGCAGCAGGCGACCACATCATGGAGTACGGGGGGCCTTACCCCTCTCCAGATCAGAGAGGCGCGCGCAGAAAACGTCGTGCCACCGTCTCGGGCCTGGTTCTGCACTGGTAACGGTCAGCCCGACCCGCTCCCCCAAGCTAGCGCTCATGGAGCTCGGAGATCATTCTGCGCTTTCCGGCGCCTGGTGCATCTTCTGCAGGGTGGGAGAGTGCATGTCTTCTCCCGTTCCCATTCCGCCGCCTCTTTGGCCAATATCACCTCCTCGCGCAGCGGAATCCCACGCACTTTCACTTTGGACCGTGGACAGTTCCATGGTCTCTAGCTAGCGAAAGGCTTCCCACACCAATAACCGTCGCGAGGTCTTATCCCTGCTGCCGCATTCACGCTGAGCACTCCACCAAAGTGTGGAGTGCAGTTTCCTCGCAACAGCCTCCGCAGTGGTGGCACGCAGGCGTTGGCTCCTGGTGACACAGGTACTTGCCGAAGCAGCCGTAACTGCATGAAATTACCTGAGGTACATTAAATTAATTATTTGCAATAATCTTAACCTGTAAACCTAATTATAATAAAACAATATTATAATTAAAACATCTATTTACCTAACTTCAATTAAAACAAAGTCTTAAATAAAGCTTCAAATTTGCACCTAAATAAAGCAAAAGGTAGCACTCATGGTCCTAAATATATTTTTATTAAATACAGAAAGAAATAATTATAGCTTGTATCAAAAAACCCACGCGGTCATGCATAATATTATAATAATTATAATTTTTTGTTAGCAAGATACGCTGAATGTCTTACGCATTTCCCGTAAAAATATTAACTTAAATAATATACAATTTAATACGTATACGTATTTTTCAAACTATTGAGTAGTGTGGACGACGTGGTTTGTGATATGTGGTTGCCTTTTACCCATCCTATCAATATGTTCAAGTGTTTGTAAGTATTTAGCAGGGAGCTAAATCTGTACTTTATTTATTACTAGCAGTTATTTATATATTTTGCGCAGAACCCTAATTCTTTTTCAAAAATAAAAGTAGCCTAAGTTACTCCTTATAACACAGCTATCTGCCAGTGAAATCCCGTTAAAATTTTAAAAACCGATTGTTAGGCATAGTAGGTATCGTGCAAATAACTGTAGGTATATGTACTTAAACAAACGATTATGTTGACATTACAAACAGACACTTCGATTTTATTTATTTCTATTGATAAAGTAACTCTGTTTTTCAGCAATTTCAATTAATTTTAATACAGAGGTGGAGGGGCACTTTTTAAGGTGGTGAAATAGGGGATGGAACTTTATACGGGTGAGATTCCACAGAGATATCGTGGACATCAGTTAGTAATTATATATTACCATATTTATGTAGTAATAATTGAAGACGTTTGGTAGTTTGTAATGGGTAGTAATGGGTGTTTCTTTTAGAGAATTGTTTTAACAAAGTGAATAATGAAATATCTTAGGATAGTTCTCCAAAATTTAAAATGAATTTGAAAACTAAAATAATTTGTGTAGGTCTTTACGAGGGAAAATGCTTTTCAAATAAGGAAAGACTTATCTGTGAAATAAGATTAGTACAGATATAATTATAAGCGTACCACCTCGAGTAGTAGTTACTGTTAGATACACTGTCCTCACTGAAGTAAATATTAGGATTAAAGCATTTTTTTTTATAAACGAAAGTAAATTATGTACTAAATCATTACAGCCACCGCAGTGTTTCCGTTATTTGACTGGCCTGCTCTATTTGAGTTCGCCGAAAATAAGCGTTCACGTGAAATTGCTAAAAATTATAACTGAGTTTAAACATGCTGCCGCTTTTTCGGTTGGCTCAAAAACTGGCGATTAATTGCGTGTCATGAGAGGAGAGGATGGTTCAGGGGCTGGGTCTACCGGATAGATGGATCAAATACATCGGATGTCCAGACATTTTAACTTCAACTTAATGATGTCACTGTGCCTTGGAGAAAAATACCTGGAATCATGAAATTTGGTTAGATGCAAGGTCTGAAAGTCGTTAATTTGTTGTTATATCACACAAAAAGAATAGTTTTTGTGATTACAAACTTATATTTTGCGATTGGAAAGTTGACTTTGTATCTGTATTTGTATTGATCGATGTATGGGACAGTATTTTTAGAACTGCAAAGTTAAGTTTGTCTTTCGGGAAACATGAGAAAAAATCTATGAAAATTGATTCTCGAGATGGACATACTATCTACATACAAGTTTGTTTGCTTACGGAAACCTCGGTGTGCGATTCTAGCACTTGTCCAATTTTTTTTTAATAATAATTACTTATCTAATTCAATAGTAATAAACCATCGTTCACACCACAATAAACCACATCAAGATTTGGTCAGACACAGAAGTAACAAACAATATGTTGTTACAGGGTCCTATTGCTGTCAGTTTGGACAATACTCATTGCAGTGAACGCTTACGAATATCCCAGAAGCACTAAATTAAAAGGTAAGTAAAACAACGAACTTTGTTGTGCTCGTGTGGTCAACATTCAAACTGTGTGTTGTATCACTGTTAGGACTAATCCTCAGGATGTCCACTGTTAAACCTAAATTTTCAGTGCCCCTATTTTCATAGCCTAATTTTAGTTTATTTACATTTTATTTTATTAAGATAAAAGGGCATTTGATTGAAATTTAAAGCACATTTTAAAATACAATCCTTATTGTATCTAAAAAGTGTAAGTTGTATATGGAATATAATTAAAATAAAATTGAAAAATACATCTAAAAATAAGTTTTAAAATTATGCTTATACATTTAACGTACACATTTCTCTAGGATTGGCTCGGCTTATGAAAACATGTGACTTTTTAAATTGGAACGTCTTTGAACCGAACAACGTTTGTCTAGTCCTAATTCGTAAATCAAGAGTTCAGCTAAGCTGTCCAACTGAGACGCCTTAACCGCTGGCATAAATCACTAAGCAGAAGTTCAGCCGAGAGTACCTATATGTATATAGTTAATTTATGAGTAGCAACTTTTTTAAAGGGAGTATATATATTTCTTAACACTATGCTGGTGAATGAAACATTGAATTAATTAGCCTATCGCAGTCCATTGCGCGACGCGTGTGGTGTGCCACAGCACCTGCTCCTACGTCCTCTGTTTATTATTAACAAAGAAACAGATAATAACTTAAAGAATAAAGTAGTTTTGTTAGTAAATAGTACGTATTTGCCTATTTACCTGCATTCAGTGCCTAACCTAAACGAGTTGTAATTTAGACGCGTTTATTAGCTTCCCTTTAACATTGTAAACAAACCTTGACGGTCAATTTTAATCTACTTCTAATTGTCGTATTAAAAAGAAACGTACGTTGTACGTATATGCAGTTCGGATGAAAATACTATGATTTGACATATTAAAGCTAATCTGATGATGAATCCAGGACTATCCACATAGTAGAACTCATCAGTGGCCAAAGTCCAAAGTGTAGAAAGAAAGGGTCGCTTCCCAGATTCTTTGTTAATTAAGGGGGAGTGAGGTAAACTTGCATGTAACGCAAATTATAATGTTATATGGCATTATTGAACTTTTTTGTTTGATATTTTTCTTTTCTTTATCTCTCTCACCGGCCTCCAAAAATTGGTTTTCTTAACATTATTTTATATGTTTTCAACATTTGTAGTTGCAGCTTTAATTTCTTCTTCTCCGATTCTCCAGATGGCCAGAAGTTCGACTATGTCGTAGTAGGAGCTGGTGCGGGAGGCTCCGCTGCAGCTGCTCGACTTGCGCTCGCTGGTCAGGATGTACTACTTATCGAAGCCGGTGGAGACCCCAACTACTTGTCTAAGGTAATGTGTCTGTATTCTGTGGCATTACTACAAAATATTATGATATATGCTTATTACTTTGTATGGTACACACATATATATATATACATCAGAAGTTGCCATAGAGAAGTTTAAAGTATTTGTCGTCTGGTTGAAGACTACAAATACTTTAATGAAGACATGAACATATAGAAATAATTGCATGTTATGATAAGATGAAGATGTGTGGCATGGAGGACAGATTTCTACTTGAATAAGAGACGTGGTGTCTCTGTCAGTAATAAATCTTCATGACGTTCTGATCGAATTATATTTCTTCCTTTTCTGACCCCAAAGACATTGTCCTGTCAATTTTGAATTATTTAAATTTAATGGAAAAAAGCACTTAGCACTACACCAGTTTAGCAACTTTTCAAATTTTTCTTTTCCTAAAAACCCAATTTGGACTATTAAGAATATTTTAAAATAAAAAATGCTAAAATGATGCTAAATTATAAGCAGCCTTACTTAGATCTATGTCAGGTATCTATAATGCTTACCCTTGGGATTTATTTAGGTATTGTTATTAAGAAACCAACGGCTATGTGGATTTGGAATCTCTTCAATTTATAATCTAGGGATAAATACCGTTTTCGCCTTTGCTACAACCCGGTATTGTTATAGTCTCAGTTATATTTTTTTTTAATGAAATTTTTCGCAATCTAGTGCCATTACAAAGATTTAGGGTAGATTTAAACTACGAAGTAACATAATAGAGACAACTTTTAGGTGTATTTTACGAGGCAGACCACTAGCAGTTATACTATTCAAAATCTGCAGTGTGGAAATTTGGAGTGGAAGTGTGGAATCCACATTACCTTTACTAACTATCGCTAAAATAATACTAAAGCTTAGTGCATAAATAGTTTAACATAAACTGTACGGTATGCTAAATGAAAGATGAACGTGATAGGAAGAAATAACTGTATTCAAGAGAAGGAGAAAACTTAACAGAAATACAATGGAATTGCTGTATATCGATGCGCGGTGAATGGTGCGTTAGGTCGCGCGGAATGATGATGCAACAACAACTGTTTTATGGTTGATCAATTAATTTTATATGAGTTTGTCACTGTCAGCATAAAAGTAAGATAAACAGAAGAAAATTATAGGTATCAGCTTAAACGAAAAATTACTAAACTAAAAGAAAAATAACGATGTTTATTTATTTATTGGTTCAGCCACAACTGTTACACTTTTTCTTACAACTAACATGCTCTTTAATATATTAAAAGCGTACAGTATCAACTGGCAAACACAGCTCTTTAAAAAAAATATACGGACTTAATTTAAGATGCTAATGCATAATGCTAATGGTACAATACAGTGAATGGATAATAATATGTAAATAAAAACAAGAAATAATGTTAGTAATTGTTTAGTAGGAGTTAGTTCTGCGGTGGACTTGGTTCCTGAATTTGTAAAGGGATAAACCGAAAATATCTAGCTGGTTATCGAATTTGTTATGCAGCCTACTGAGTCTAGGGATCGGAGAGTTGAATCCAAGAACTGTTTTACGCGATGGAGGATATTCTTTCGTTATTTTTAATTTACAAACAAACACGGGAGAATACTTCCTAAACTTGAATGGTATATATATATTATGTAAACAAATACAAAAAGAAAGCTTTAATTTTTACTAAAATAATAAAGCTAAGCTTTTTTGTATGTGTACAAGTCGGATTCGAATAAACATTTTTGTGTATGATAGCCAGATTTATGAGGAATAGTAAAGTACGATATATATTA
Organism: Euplagia quadripunctaria; assembly: GCA_963859945.1. Lineage (NCBI taxonomy): Eukaryota > Metazoa > Arthropoda > Insecta > Lepidoptera > Erebidae > Euplagia > Euplagia quadripunctaria. The sequence goes on along the minus strand of OY982570.1, from coordinate 24,135,012 downwards.
GGCTACACCTCTCAGTTACCGTTAATTCGTATTTTAACTAGTGCCTTAGTGTTAGGTTAGGTAATAATTCAAAGAAGATCGTTCATGTGAAGTAAACAAAATCATATCATAATATCAACTGCAGTGAATTTTCCAGTCTTTTTTTTAATGTCTAGTGACACCACCATAGTTACCAATATTGATATTGGTACCATCACAACCGATGGCTATAAAATGATGATGGGTAATGCCTGTATGTGATAAAAATTCTATCATCTATTCTATTCCCTTCGCTAAACCAACGTTAAATATAGAAATAAATTAAAAAGATTTCAAACACAGTCCACAATAGTATTTAAGTACTACTTTTTTTAATTATGATTATTGCCACTTAACTGTTGAGCAGTGTGACAATTTAGTAGCTACCGTATTTTCATATTGGTTTTAATTTCGAGATATAAACAACATAAACCGCCCGCCTTTATCAGTATTTTATTCTAAATTGAACAGAAAGCAACTGCGCTCTGTCTGCTGCATATTTGTAAATGATTATCAATCGTCCTTCCATGTATGTTCTTGGATGGCCCCACACTAATGTAGCAATATTCATATTCTAAATTGAACAGAAAACAACTGCGCTCTGTAGCAGTGCGTATTTGTAAATGATCATCAATGGTCTTTCCATGTAAGTTCTTATATGGCCCCAAAGTAAAGTTTGTATTTTTTTTAAACTACATAGCCAGATTTTATTTGTCATCATTCATATTTCCTGCTGTTTAATCACTTGGTCCATAACTTATACAATCACAAGCAGTTAGTAAAAAATTGTTGTTTTGATATTGCAAAAAGACACTTTAATGTTATTTATTTTTATAGATATATTTAGATAAGCATATAACTATTGTGCTACGTGTATTTTACTGTGGTATAATATACATGAATAACAACACATATTTTGTAGATTCCAGCTGCATCAATGGGACTCGTGGGTTCAAGTCTAGACTGGCAATATAAGACGATACCAAACAACGTATCGTGTCTTTCATCAGTCGGCCAGCAATGCCGCTTTAGTCGCGGCAAATGCCTCGGTGGATCCACTTCCATCAACTATATGTTATACACACGTGGCAACAAGAAGGACTACAAAGATATCACAAGACCTGGCTGGACTTTCGAAGACCTCATGCCCTACTTTCTCCGTTACGAAGGTTTACAAGACCTGGACCAACTCCCACCTTGTTCCAAACCTTATCATAACACCACTGGAACAATGCGTATCGGATATTTTGGTAACTCCAAAAATCCTTGGCATTCCAGGCTAATAAAGTCTTACAGGGCTTTGCATTTCCCCTTTAATCTAGATGTAAACGCAGAGTCACAAATAGGTGTCACTAGAGTTATAGGCTACACCTACAAAGGAGAACGGATGAGTACAGCGCGAGGATACCTAGCGAGACAGGATGTTAAGGAAACACTAAAGGTTGCAAAACACACTATGTGTACTGGAGTAATTATTGACGAAAATAACATTGCTCGTGGCATTACCGCTGTTCAAGGGACAAAAAAAATTAAGTTGTTTGTTCAAAAAGAGATCATATTGAGTGCAGGTGCAATTGGGACTCCTCAAATACTAATGCTGTCAGGCATTGGCCATGCAGATCATTTGAAAACTATGGGCATACCAGTTAAAGTGGAACTGCCTGTTGGCGATAATCTAATTGATCATGCTTTGCCCCTGCTTATACTGCAAGTTAACAGTAACCTGCAGATTCTTGGACAATTAAAGTTAATGGCAACGAAAGTCACAGAATTTATGATAGCAAGACAAGGTACTTTCATATCCAACGGTCTCACAGATGTTAGTATATTTGCAAACACACATTGTTTTGATTTCGAACAGAGAAAACTACTCAACGTTAGCTTTGATGGTAGCGACTGTGAAGTGCCGAACTTACAAATTATTAACGCATATATTGAAAAGAATACAATACCAATGTTTAAACCACTGTTGCAGAACGCATTTGGTCTTAATAATAATGTCCTCGATCAACTAAGCGAGGTAAATAAAAACTATGCGTTTATTGTGGTGTCTCCTGTCCTACTCCAACCTTATTCATCAGGAACTGTGCGCCTCATAAATAAGAATCCGTTATCGCCTCCAGCTATATACGCAAACTATTTAAGTGATGAAAGGGACGTAGACGAAATGGTGCGATCTATCCGTATTGTCGAACAAGTTATAGAGACTTCCACATTTAGGCGGCGTAAGGCATCAATTACCCGATTAACTCTACCAGGATGTCCTCGTTACGAGGAAGACACTCAAAAGTATTGGCGGTGTTACGTACGACACATGACATACGCGGTGCACCACGCTGTAGGTACAGTGTCCCTGAACACCGTACTGGACGAGCGGCTCCGTGTTCTTGGCGTGAAGCGTCTTCGAGTTGCTGATCTGAGTGTGCTGCCTACAATACCACGCGGCAATACTGAAGCTGTTACTGTTGCTATTGGAGAAAGAGTAGCTGAAATGTTACTTGCGGATAATCAATAAAACAAAAATTAGGGTAAAATGTATGACAATTTTTAGGTATCCAATTAACCTACTGTACATCATAAATAGTTTGATTTCAAATTTTGTATTGTTATACGATCACATTTTATTCAACCGAATGGGTAGTTTTGTACCTGACCGTGATACCCTCTGCATAGATGGCTGTTTTTCCCATTGATGGTAAATAGGTGCGCGTTAAGGGCCAAGTGACACGTAATGGTTGCTAAAACTATTCTGATGTCGAGTCGGTTGAAACTGAGCAGTCTGCGATTTAAACGTGGTGACACCTCCGTCAGTACCAATTTAGACTGCCTGCAGCCAGTACAACTAAGACCTTTTAACTACATACATAATTAAGCTAAGTTGTTGTGTATACCTAAATAAGACAATTAGAAAAATATCCTTATGTTATAGTGCCATAAACATGTACACAAGGGTTAATTTTCATCACATAATAGGTATTGCTATAGCTTTGACTTGCCTGTCTGATTCAGTGATGTACGCCCGCCGTCGTCGAGTCCGTGAGGTAGAAGATTAATGTAATAATAATGTAGTGTAATTAGTTTTTAGTTAGTTATATTTGCATGTCAAATCAATGTTGACTAAAGTTGCTTGCACTTAAATGTTTAGCTCGTAAGACCTGTTTTACCGTTTATGCAAATAAATAAAATTGAATTTGAATTTGAAAAAAAATTAGTATCTTGACATAACAAACAGACACTTCAATTTTATTTGTATTGTATATATTGATATCTCAAAACTTTAATCTATTATAATCTTTAATATATAAAAAAATACTTACGATGTACCCGTTGGTACATCGTAAGTATAAAATACCTAATTTGTAGATTACCACGAATTTTTATTTTTGGATAAATAGTAAAAAAATGCGCTGATTAAGGCCAAGTGGGGCGTCATTTTTTTTTAACAATTTTATAGAAAAAAAGTAACTTTTTTTTACATTTCGTGTGAAATCTCATTTACAGTACGATTTTCGGCATTTGTGCCCAAAGCATTTTGGTTCTCCATTAAATTATCTACAAAATGAGATCTGTTTAAAGTCTCTAAATGCTTTTGTTTAACAGCAAAGGAAGGTCAAAGTTAAAAAAGAGCGTTTTTCGAAAATTTTTCAACAAATAACTTTGGATTTACTAAAAAGTGCTATAAATTTCAGCTAGATCGGTTTTAAACTTTTGAAATGATTGACGATAATTTTATTTTTTTAGCCTGAATTGCAAAATGTGCCATGTTTTTCTAAACTAGTAAAACCAGTCGGAGCAGCTTAGAAAATTCAAGAAAACATTTAAGTTTATGAGTAAGTTGAAATTTTTTTGAAATATCGATTTCAACCGATTTGTTTGGTTTGATTTTCGCGATTTCGATTTTTGGTTTGAAAGTCGCGATTTGAATATGAACAGTTTTTTTTTTTCAAATATCTGGACAGTTTTATGAAAAATAAGTATTTTACCTAAATATTATCAATTTTTTAGGCAAAGACACAGAACGAATAACGTCTTGGAGGGATTTTATTCTAAACTCAATAAAAAAAATAATAAAAACACGACAAACTTATTTAGGTTGGTAAATGTTCTGCACGAAATTGTAAGTTTACAATAAAAAAGACGAAAAATAGATATGATTTCGTAACAAATATTGCAAATGCAACTAATATCTAAGGACATTTTAGTGGGAAAAGCTTTAGAAAAACTACGCTAATATTTTGACTACCCATCAGTTTTATAAAATTGTATGTAATTGAGATTGAGATTTTTAACAGCGCTTCTGTTTTTAATTTAAGCTAACGAAGTGTCTCCACTAATTAACTTACTGTTTACCAGAAATTAAAAGAAAATAGCTACTCGGCAAATAACCATCTTGAGTATGTTTTGAGTTTTTGAGTTCTTTTGAGAGCTACAAATATTTTGAAAAAATCTTTTTATTTGATAGAGAGTTTAGCGTCGAACGTTCGCAGGGAATAATCGAACACGAACGATAGAACATCACAGGTTCGCGTGAAGGAATCGAGCATTGAGCGCTCACAACGTCTCCCTGCACAAAATATTAGCACCTCGCAAACACGCGTTAGGGAATCGAGAAGTGAACGTTCACAACGTTCCACTGCACAACATTTTATTCACGGTACATAGAGAAAGACAACAAGTGACGACATCTAAAGCGCGCAGTAGAGTTAGAATAGACTAGAGTTCAGCAGCAGCTACGATCCAAACTACTGTAAATTTGGAGGAATGAGTAAGATTTGCCCTAAGTGCGAGCGGTGTGTGCTGTGCATCTGGTAAAGTGATTCTTCCCAATATTTAGGAACTACCACAACCGATACAAAATCTTTTGACGGACTTTCGTCGTCGGACATTTTTTGAAAAATGTTCATAGGAGCAATATTCTCTTTTATATGACTACGTTAAGGAATAAAATAAGTTAAGAAATTATGGAAGGAAATTTCATGTACACTTTTAAGGTCGGAAGGGCAGGCTTAATACCTCATAGGCAGTCTTTTCCCGCAATCTAATTTATAGTCACAAACTAATTTCAAGTAAAATAATTACAAGTAGTTGCGTTCACTGCATGCTTTTGATGTATGATATAATAAATTAAAATGTCTATTGTGAAAAAAACAATAAAAGAATGTAACCGGTAAGGAAATAGATAACAGATTACCTTTAGTGTGAATACGTTCAGCTTACAGAAGAGTGCAGTTAAAGAAATTAATATGATAACGGTACCATGCCAATACATTTATGAAAACCTGATTTACCTTCATAAAAATAAAGATCAACTCTGCAAGAAGTGATGTATATTCTTTTAACACGCGTAATAAACAGAAACTTGTTGTACCTACCTCTAGGCTCCAAAAAATTACCAAGTCGTTTCGAGGTCAATGTGTGCGGTATTATAATAAAATCCCAGATAATATTCAAATGTTAAGTCTAAACAAGTTTAAATCCACAGTAAAACGACAACTATGCCTCAAAGGCTATTTATTCAGTAGTGGATTATATACAGGATAAAAACGCTTGGGATGGAATTGTATTAGATTCACAGGCTATTTCATATACATAATAGAAATGTAACGTGAGCTAATATGCTTCTTATTTTCCATCTCTTATGTTTTTCTTTTCGTCTTTTTAATTTTTTCCTTAAATTTCAGTTTCCCTATTGTCATATTCATTTTTTAGTTTATTTACTTTTAACTTTACAAACATAATAGCACACAATAAAAGGATGTAATAAAATTTAGTTTAAAGTTTTTTAAAAAGAGTGATCGTGAGTTTGTTTGCCCGATTTCTTCTCACAAGGCTCAACCATTTGGAAACGGGCGGTTATAGACACAGGCAGATATGATAATATGTTATATTTTTTTATAACTTTACATTTAACAAAGCAAACTATTGTTGCGGTGACTCTGTGTGTGTTGATCTATAATCTTAAATTATAATAACTATTTTTTAAATTGACGATTTCGAATAATCGATGATGAATTTTATGAAATAAAAATATTTTACTTGAATTTGAAAAAGTTCTAAGAACGTTAGTTAAGTCTTCCTAGATAGAGGCCGCTAATCTCGACGCCACATTAAAGTGCGACATAACGGGAGTAGAGGAAGGAAAAGAGAGGGAGAAGGGGTTAGCTACTCCTGTAACCTCACTCACTTGGTGAAATACAACCAAGCATTGTTTCACACGTCGGTTTCATGTGAGGCCGTCGTATCACTCCGGTCGACAGTCGACAGTGGGAGTGCCATTCTTCTGCACTTATGGGCCCATAAGTGCAGAAGAATGGCTCTCCCACGCGATAGCTAGCGCTATAAGGCCGCTCTTTGTACATATCAATTTTTGTAAGCTTACTTTAGGGAATATTTACTGGTGTACAATAAATTTTATTTTATTATATTCTATTTTCCCACTGTACTGCATTCCACTAGAAGGGGTTCAACCCTGCAACCTCGCAGGCCGCAATTTCAAAGCCTTAGGTACTACGCACTGTATGACATTGATTGACTTTCAGACTAAATAATAGACATTTTACTTATTCAATTACACCTTCAATAAAACAATAATGATGTAATTAATATCTATCATAGAACACGTAATAAGTAGGGATGATACGAACTACAACGCCTCCTTTGATATAACTCCTAATGATTTATCAAAGCGTTCAGACGTTTATTTGTGACGTCAAGCACAGATGTTGGTGTAGGAAAACGAACCTTACCGCTATATGTATTCATACAGACGTACGTAGACCACATACGAAACTTGTATTTGCTCGGAAAAACATTGTTTCAGGACCTGTTTTGTTTATTGTACTCGAAGTGATAAACGAATCAAAATCATTTATTTAAATTAAACCAATTATAGGTATTTTTGAATTATCAGGAATAGGAGTCAGTCATACTAAGTCAATCGTAGCTAATTGCCTGTTCCAATATGTAGATCCTACGGAGATGAACAGGCAAGAAACTTTAGTTTAGTCTGTAAACTAATGAAATATACATAATTGAATGTACTAGAAGGAAAAGATTGTTTATAAGAGAGAGAAATATTATTTTGCGTGATTGTATCCTAATTTTGGTATAAAATAAAGAAAACTTCTATAACTATAGATCTATCAATCTTTCTATCTTAAATTTCTAATAAATGATGAAAATAAAATATTAAAAATAGAATATCGGTCTCAGTCAGACTCCATTTTTTTTTGTTATAGATCATCTTAATTTAATCCCACGAGTCAAGCATCTGTCTGCTATTGCGAAATAGGTTTAAGTGTATATTTAGCGTAATAGGTTTTGATATTTTTTCAGTTTATTCTGAAAAAGATAAAGTCTTACACGAGAAGAATATGTAACATTTTGTGTACATTAGCGTAGAGTACCTAGTCGTTATATATTATTTAAGAATATACGTCTATTTAAAAATATTTTTATCTGAATATTAATAAATAATAATATTAAAAATATTTTTATTTTAGACAACAAGGCCCATTTCTTGTTAGTAAAACTATGTTATTGACAGAAATTAAAATTAGTAATAATAATTTTGGCAGATTCAAAAAGCTACGTGTAGATTGATGAATCTTCCAAGGGTCCAATCTAGCCTCTCCGCAAACACTTTCAGAATGCTGTTGGTGCTCCCGCTAACCCTTCATAGTAAGGAGGCAACGTTCTTGCGCATTATTGCATAAAAATCGTCCATGTGTGCATCAGCGAATATCCCTGACGCACTGCAGTAAAGTGTAAGTCTCAACAGCATCCTGAAAGTATTATTATACTGCATACGCAAAGTGTTGGCTGCTTTTTGGGTATGGTTATACCAACCACCGATCATAAAGGGCTTATAAATCTCATTTGTTTGTTAAGAAATTTTACACGAGCGCTACTTTTATTATTTTTAATATTATTAAATCTAACAGCGCTAAACTTTTTATCTTTGAAAACTTTTTATGTAGGCCTTATAGACCATTTTTGATTGACTATTACTTATATCAATATATAAATAAAGGCTTGATGTTTGTTGAATGTTACACTTAATGCCAGTACTGCCACTTTTTCTACAGTGGCAAATAGAGTAAGAATTTTTTTAGTCAGTGTCGACTGACCACGATAAATGAATGAAGCTTATTCTTAAAAGTTTAAGTCACGGTTTTGTATAGTGATAAAGATAAAATTTGGTGAAATGGTCGCCTAAATAACAACTGGCATAATAAATTACACGTTTTGTGTATTTTATGTTTGCACCAAATCATAAAAGAAAGCATTAAGTATTTATAATATTCAATAAATTAGAAAATGCTAAATATGACTGGGCCCATATCCCCATTGGATCCTGCCGTTTGGCAAAATATGTTTTGTCAAATTTCACTTAACTCATATTTTCATTCAACTTATCGCATAGTTTCATTTCACTAAAAGAATCTTTAGCAAATTTATATTTCGCATTTTAATCACTTCGTCAAATATTCATTTGGCAACTTTTTACTTGCTCAATTTTTATTGAGTCAAATATACATTAAGCAAATGCTTTATTTTGTAAAAAATTATATTCCAAAAGTAAGTTCGTTCAAATTTTGATTTTAATATGTATGGGTGAAAAATTGTAAAAACATGAAAAGTCTGATGTAAATCATATTGTTATTATAATTATTACCTATTAAATTGTTCCTTCACACAATAAGAATACAGAAGTTAGTACAATAATTAAATTTTAATGTTAATTTTTTTAATTAACTGCCAGAAAAGTGGGTTAGGTTATGTTAGAACTGTGGCCCCGAAGAGGTACGCGAATGGCGTGAGGCCGCTCGCCGAGCCACCATGGCTCTTTGGTCGTCCCGACTGGAGGCTCCACGTGCTGGCTTTGCCGCCGTGGAGGCGCTCCAGCCGGTCATCGTCGAGTGGGCAGGGCGGCAGCACGGGACCCTTTCCTTCCGACTGACGCAGGTCCTTTCCGGGCACGGCTGCTTCGGGAAGTACCTGCACTCAGTCGCTAGGAGGGAATTGAGTCCCGCCTGTCACCACTGCGACTGCAGTGAGGACTCGGCTCAGCACACGCTGGCGGTTTGCTCCGCCTGGGCAACGCAGCGTCGGGCCCTCACTGCAGTCATCGGAGGGGATCTCTCGCTACCGGCCGTCATACGCTCCATGGCCGGTAGCGACAGGAATTTTACCGCGGTCGCGACCTTCTGTGAGGACGTCATCTCGCAGAAGGAGGCGGCGGAAAGGGTCCGGGAGGACGATCTCCACTCGGACCTAATTCGCCGCCGGCGAACCGGGCGGCGGAGGCGCACATACCAGCGCCTCATGCCGCCCTGAGTGTGGCCGCGGGTGGACGGGACGGGTTTTCCCCTCCACCCGCTGTAGTGGCCCCCCGCGAGGAGGCGGCGTCCGCGTGTGCCTGGACGTCGCCTAATTGAGAGGATTTTACCCGAAGATGGTGCCCGCGCTTTAGCGGGCAGGCGCTAGGAGGGTTCCGGATGTCGTAATAAAGCTGTTCCCGGATCCCTCCTACTTAAGGCGCAGTACGGCACACCGTGTGGTTTTAGTCGGTTCGATTCCGACACACCGCCCCACCGAAAACCCCGGTGGGGTGACGGCCCGAGGGGGTTTCCACACGCACAAAAGAAAAAAAAAAAGGTTAGAACTGTGGCCCCAACAGAGCGCAAACCGAGCGAGCGAAGCGAGCGTGCCGCGGCAGCGGCCGGCGAAGCGCCGGAATTGATCCGTATTTGACTACCTAATACTTGGTAAAATGAAACTTTGCCATGTAATTATTTGTTAAACAATAAATTGCCAAAAATAGTATTGCTAATAAAATAGCGTGGGCAATGTGACAACAAGTACACATTTAAAAACCCGATTGCGTCAAAAACCTCAAAGATTTTCAAAATAAAAAACATTGAATTTTATAAATTGAATACTTCTAGTGATACCCTTTTGGGCTTAGTTAAAGTCTGGTAAATACTATTGGAATTATATGTGTTTTATGAATAATACCACACACGAAACAGGCATCAATTGGGGAGGGTAATAAAAAAATGTAATTCACGCTGTGTTTAGTGACTTAGTCCATAATATACATAAACAATAGAATAAAGTCAGACAATTGCGATTACCGCCGAGAGACGTTAAATGATATGTAAAAGTATATAAAAACTCTTCATAAATCTTATAATGTATATAACACAGGTTCAAGTTTGTAATAGCAACTTGAAGACAAAAAATTAACTTCATACTCATTTGCTGGAGCGTTCTTTTTATTATTCACCAAGTCTTTTGTTTATATTCAGTATGTAAATAGAATATTTACACGGATGCTCAAAAAAAGGAGTGTAATATTTTCAGAGTTCATGTATTTCATTTCATTTCATTTTGTATGTGAGTTTCTTCATTCCACCATAAATTCTAAATGCCTGAATAGACTAGGATCTATGGACTATCATAAGACTCCTTATATCATCCCGAGTGACAGCTATAATTTCTTTGGAGACTGTATGGCGTGTAACTCGTTTCTTGGCAGGGCAGTTGTGTTTTTTTTTAATTAGTTACTTGTATACAAATATTTTCAGTTTTGAAAAATAAACATTGTTGGATTTGTTAATGATCAAGGAAGGTTTTTTTTGTATATTGGAAGATCATTTTTCTTTTGGAAACCTAATGAAATTTATATTCTTACTCTGAGACTTTAAATGTACCTACTGCTAAAGTAAGATCTGTTATACAATTAATTGAATAGCGAATTATAATGTTATAAAGCATAATTGAAAAAATATACATAAATTATTCTTTGTTGGAACTATCGATGTTGGCAGTTTTGTATTCAGGAAGCATACAGATTTTGTTTTCATAGAAAGAACCCTTTTTATCCTTACTGTAATTTATTATTCATACCAAGTAATGGAAAAGGCAATGGTTTATGATTTATAATGTTAAAAGGTTTACTTATTTAGTGTTTGGTAAAACTGATTAGGTATATAAATTTAAGCATTTACTCAGAGATTAAAAATACCAATAAATATTCACGTGATTCAGAGAAATATCTATATCGGAATCGGCAACATTAGTAACCAACACGTACTCTTTGCTGTTAACACGGAACGCAAGCGCCATCTGTTGACACTCGACAGAGTCTATAAGTCGGCGGACGACGTGTGAAAGCACCAGGAGGCAGTCTTATTGCAACGATCGAGTAAAACTGTCATCATAGAAAATGTTTTGCCTTCCGTAGTTGCCTAAATACGTACCTATACTTGAGCCAAATTGGACAAGGAATCTTTGTAAATAAACCATGTCATCATATTTAGGCTTGTCACAATTAGAATAAATTTCTAATTTTACCTCTATTTCTTAGTTATGTATTACGATTTTACTCGGCTCGGCTTGCGCAAATATGATCATATTTCTGAATTTTGCATTAAGCTCAAGTGGCTCCCTATTCGATTTTGCCGAAATGTTCATATTCTTGCTCTTCTTTACAATATTTTCTCTTCTATACCTACTCCCAACTACCTTAAAGAACATTTCGAGTTCCTAACTGAATCACATGATCACTGAATGTGTTAGGCGGGCTCAATCCCTAAACACTTTTATAAAACAAGTCTCTGATTACTACCTATCATCATAGTTATACTCTATTTACTCACATTATATATTTAGCTAATATTGATATGTATTTATTGTATGCATGTATGTATATATAATGTATGTGTGTATATATATATGTGTTTGTTTGTAGATATGTTTTTAATAAGTTTCTATGTAAGGAATCGATATAATTCATTATTATGCGTTCTTTTCCTCTTACATTTATGTAATTCCAATAACTTACTTAGCTGAAGTCGTGCACCTGTAACTACCCTATATACAAATGTATTGCATCTGTCTATCTAAAGGTCGTCTGTAAGAAATCGCAACTAGCGATAAGACCGCCGTTTGTAGGATTATTTGTTTTTATTTATTTTTTAAATATTGTTAACTGATTCATGGTGTACAATAAAGTATATTGTATTGTATTGTATAGTTTTTTGCCGGTAATTTAATGACATAGAGAATCATTTAATAGAATACAAAAAATATTCACTATTAATCATCAAATTGAAGTAGGTATGCAGCAACAGTATACTACTATGACCTACATAGCGACTACCTTTTAAAATTATAGCCTTAGCCTTAAAATGTGAATAAAATATTAATCTAATTTTGTATTATATTTTTTTCATTTTTGTCTGTCTGTCTGTATTTCTGTCCTTTCTGACTACTGACTGAACGGATTCAAATGGAACTTGACATGATTTGAGTTCATACTACGAGGTAGGACATAGGATACTTTTCATCTCGAAATTCAGGACGGTTTCCTTGAGATGTGGGATGAAAGTCAAAATGTGTACTTCGTTGTAATTCATTAACGCGTAGTCCGATTGCACTTATTCTTTTTTTATTGAAAAGGAGGCACCAACGGACACAAGGAACACCCAGACTCGGGACAACTATTAGTGGATTACACAATTATTTTTTTTGTCTTGGGATTTGAACCCACAACATTCAGCGTGGGAGAGCCATGCTTCGGCACGTATGGGCCGGCTCGACTCCGCTCGATACCATGGCCTCACAGAAAACCGGCAGTGAAGCAATGCTTGCATTGCACATTTCGCCGCGAGAGTGAGGTTACCGGAGGCGCTAACCCTTCCCTCTCCCCTATTTCCATCCTTCCCCTCTCGGAGGGGGGAAGAAGGGGGCCTCTTTCCCCCTCCTCCTCTTCTCCTACTTCCACCTTAAAGGGCGGCACCGCACTTGTGACTCTCGAGTTACAGGTGCCCATGGGCGGCGGTAGTCATTTTCCATCAGGTGACCCGTTTGCTCGTTTGCCCTCTATACCATAAAAAAAAAGCGTGGCGTCGTGACGATGCGACCTCTTAAACTATTGCCAAATCTGTGTATAATATAAACATTTACAGTATACCTTTAAGTAAATATTTAAGTAAATATTTCTAGTGCAATATCTACATTAATATTATAAAGAGGAAAGATTTGATTTTCTATTTATTTGTTTGTAGTGGATGGGCTCCGAAACTACTGGACCTGTTTTAAAAATGCTTTCATTGATAGAAAGCTACATTATCAGCGAGTAACATAGGTTATATTTTATCCCTGTAATTATAAGATTTCAGCCTGAAATAACTCCATTCGTGATGTAAGCATGAAGATAAACCGCTTCCGAGCTGCTTGATCCCCGTGCGTTGACTAAATAGTCAGTCATATATAAAAATATGTACTACAAAAAGTGTTGTACCATATACGTATTTCTTATAAATAAGGCACAATAACGCATTTTCTATCAAAAATTATGTAAAAATTAAAGCGTGATTTGCAATCGTCATACATTTTTATTAAATTACTATTATGATATACCTACTGCATTTACCAAGGACAATCTATTTCCGCATGATTTTACTTCTTTACGTCATTTAATTTGAAATACGCAAGTCCCGAAATTATAAATATTGAAAATTATTTTTAAAGGTATAAATTTGCAAACAGGTTATTAACACCTGCCCGTCACATATTACTTAGCAAACGTTTGTTGGTAAACATTCCATATCGAATTAGGCTAAAGTACAGTTAGACAGTGATTTCTTTGAAAATATTTTTTTTTTAAATTTCTTTCAAAATGAAAATAATGTACAGAATAATGTACAAAATAATGTACGTTATGTATATAATTTTATATTTCGAATAACCGGTATTTACAAGTTCACTGCTGTGTATAGGCAAAAACCTTTAATACGGCACGTATTCATGGCAGGCTTCCACCTTTTGTATTCGTTTTCAAAAATTATTCTTACTAATTCGTTATTGTGGCTTTCCTTCTCAAGAGGTGATTAAAGGTTAAAGGTGCTTTATCAGTCTAAATCAAACTAAAAACCGCTGAATGCCACCTTCTTTGAAACTTAATTCGTAAGACTCATGAAACAACATACCGTAACTTAACCCTGTAGTAAATGGTGCACAAGTTTTACAAGTTAAGATCTGGATCGGTGTTGGCGTATGAAGAAGTTGCTCGTATAATCTGCACAAAATTCTGACACAACACAACAACAACTTTGTAACTTAAAGTTGTTGCACAATCAAAAGGCTTTTTGCAGCAAGTTAACCCTCTGCGCGCTTTGTGAGCAAATTTTCTATATTATCCTTCAGGCAAATTCGATATGAAATATTTATTAACAAACCGTTGCTTAGCAACCAATGACGAGCAGGTGTTAATAACCTGTTTGTAAATTTTATATTTATTAAAAATTATTTGTATTTGTAAATAGGACTTATGTATTGAAATTAAAGAACCGTAAAATATTTGAATGTACATGTGTTTGAGGTTGAACTAAATCAATTAAATTCTTTTTAGCATTAACGATTGGAGAGAGATACCTTTTTCAGTTTTTCAACCAAACCGTTGTTTTTAACTATTTTGTATTTGCCTTTCTTTTGATAGAATTAAATAAAATCTGCATTATCAAAATCTTTACCTATATGTTATGTAACAAAATGAAATTGATAAAATTCGTTCCAAGTTCGCAAAGTTATCCGCGTTGAATGAATTATTTTATAAAATAAATAATATTGAAAATTGTGTCCATCAAAATTCCTTACAATTGGAATGAATTCAGTTTTTATTTTCATATTATTTTTTACTAAAAAACAACTTCTACTAATAATTATTATATATATATATATCGGATCGCCAAACGGATTACTATAATGATTCGCTATTTTGCTTCGTTGAGGCATCGGTCATTTTGTGTCTATGTAATTTCCACCATAATAAATAAGAAATATAACGTTGTTCAATAATACCAATCAATGTTTCACCGAGTTACATGTAATAATCAAATACACAACTAAATGTTACATGATTACAAAGAAATAAACAAATGTGGAGAAGATGAGTTTACGATGTCTCTTTTCAGTTTCGCCATTACCAGAATCTGACTTTTTGTAAGATGACATCTATCAACGTCATCCGGCCAGAGAGCCGCTCCAAAGGTAAAACGACAATCATAATATAAAAAATTTGCAATGCTAATTCAACCATAAACAAAATATTCAACACTATGTTCAGATTCAACCAGCCTGAACAGCACACGCCGTCATATACATATTTTATATGTATATATAAATAATAAAAAATTAAATGTATTGCATAGCTTCTTCACTGTGACAATTAATTATTAAATAACCAAAATGTTGCTGATCTGCGAAATATAAAGAGGAGTACTAAATTATGGGGTGTAAGTAATTGCAAATTTCTTCATTCTAGTTTTAGGGTATTTTTATGTATGTTGACAGTAAAATTGTAATGTATAACTAGGAAATTATGACATATGGTTTGTTTATAAAGGTTCCATATCCAATTTGGCTGAAGTGTAAGTGGTGCAATTATGATTCCTGAGATTAGCGCGAGAGATAGGAAAGTTTAAAAGTTAGTAAAACTATTGAAATTGAAACTGAATACTCGATCAGATTATCACTGATAAAATTGATTCCGAGCAACTTTGTCACTTTACAGAAGTCCGAGACAAACTTCGGCGACAAAATAAGATATCAATAAAAACCATTCCTGTTAAATGAGATTTGTTGACTACAGTTCTTGGGATCCATCCAAGAAAGTTTAACTGCATGTTTTTCCTTACTATATTATGTTATCCTGGCAAGCCAGTCATTGCCCAAGTTGTCTTATTGTAGAATCTACGTCCATTTAATCTCATTTTAAATTTAATTCATCAAATTATATTCGAATCGAGGTTGTGTCATAACTGAGTGATTTTCTTTTTTTATGAAAATATTCCCAATTCCAATGGGGCCATTTGCATGTATTTGTCTTTTTTCTAATTTAGAACAATCGTACGTAGCTCATTTTGAAGATTTTTTCCATTTAAAAATATATCATTTTTATTACAAGTGCAAATACTTTGTGCGTTGTCACCCTTACTCTCATATTGCTTTGACACTTTGACCCAGCAGTAAAAAAACGTAAAGTAAAAAAAAGTAGGTACTCCAAAACCTTTACAGGGTTTACAGGGATTTCCTTTCGAGGGTACACCTGAGGCCCTAGAAATAGGACGGAACACTATGTAGTTTTAGTCGGTTACTGAGCCTCGGTGAGGTGATGACCCGTAGGGGTTTCCTTCCAAACGACCAAAAAATATAGGCCATTGCTGTCTCTTTGAAGCCTTTTAGATCTCTATTAAACCTGAAGAAATCACAAATACAATTAATACCAATTTATAATCTGATTGTCCACCGAAGAGTGCCAAATCTGATTGTAACTTGTAAGTTATTTGCTTGAATTTCCTTTTTAAAATTTTTAAGTTACTTACTGAATCTTTATTTATTTAAGATTTAAGCACATACGTACATGTCGTCGGCACTATTCCTAGTTTCTTTTGAAAATTGAAACGTTTTATAAAGGTAATATTTATTTCTGAACGTATATATAAAATTTATTTAACAACACAGGGAAACGAACTAAGCCGCTAAGCAATTCCTTGAAGAATTGCCTCCCGTTTAAATAACCGTATTAATAAACCGTACATTCTGCGTTACATGATATGGGGCGGAAAGTGGAGGAGGGTGGTGTAAACAGGTTATGAAGAAGTGGGAGGGGTGCGATGAGAGTGTTCATCTTCTAATATTCATGGAGGATGCGAGTTGCAGTGAGTAGGTACCATATTTACATAATTGAATAAGTTTTAACTTGTTGAGATTTTCATGATTTAATGCGGATGTGGGTGGCGTTTGTTTATAACATACTATTGACTGTTACCTATAAATGTACGCACATTTTGCTAACACAGGGAATTTCTTAACAATATAATCTACCTACCTATCTACCCGTGACCATGGCTGCTGAAAAGCAACTGAAACGTCAGGACCAGTATAGATAGTAAAATAACACAAAATAAATCGCGATAGAATCCGTGAAAAATAGTTTTATTTCAATGTGTAACATTCGCGTAAACTTTCGACAATATAATCTAATTTATACTAATATTATAAATGCGAAAGTAACGCTATCTGTCTGTCTATTAAGCTTCCACTCCATAACTACTCAACCGATCAACATATTTTACAAACACGTTGTCAGGGATAAAAGATGGGGTACTTTTCATACAGAAAAAGAACTGTTATAGAAACAACTTTGCGGTCAAACGCTAGTTTTTTTCGTATACTGATTTTAAAATCTTTTATTCAACCATATGTAGTGATAACATTAGCATATATTAGATATACTTAAAATATAAATAAACAAAACTTACAATTATAATGCTTATATCTATATATTAATACGTGAAGCGAAAACTTTGGATCCCTTTTTACGAAAATTGGGTGGACGGAGGAGTATGAAATTTCGCACACTTATAGTTTATACAGAGAAGAAGTGACGAATGCAAAAATTTTTGAACAATATTTGCTGCAAAGTTAAAAAAAATGCAAAAACGGGTACATCCAGCTATGAGTGTCTAGTATATATTTTGACTTGTCATGGTACAAAAGTCTATACAATGACAGGTTAAGTAATATTGGCCAATGAAATAAACTATGGTCGAAATTCGACCACCACGCGATCTCTAGTAAACAATTAATAGTCAACATCTGAGCTCATCATATCAAAATTTATTTTTTAATTGACTTGTCTCGTTTGTTATTTCTGAAATCCATGAACCGGCTAAATTATACAAACATTTGTCAAGATCCGTCGCCTCATGTTATGAAAATATATCTAACGTAAACACGGGACATTTAATGTGTTCACATTGTGTGACACGACACGGGGATCAAGTCCATTGTTGACTACAAAACAATTACTTTTCCAATGTAGCCTTGTTCAATTATCACTCTAAATATACTTTTTTTGTAAATAAAATACAAAATGAAACCAAAAATGTAAAAACTAAAACTGCAAAAGCTAACCCAGCGAATAAAGAACCAACCAAAATCATTTCATTCAATTACTATTAACCAACTAAAATTCTGTTTTGTACTGTTAAAGTTGAATACCCTCATATATATTTCCACGAATATTTTTTATTTAATTTTATAGTAGTTAATTACAAAAATATACATATAAGTATGCATGTTTATGGGAGGTATTTAAGCCATAAATATCATGCTTTTGTATATTCATTTACATATAACTTTAAACTTATCCGTACCATAATATACAGCCATATATACAGCTATATAAATATATAATATACCGTAGTCGTGGCACTCGCATACCATTGTTAATTAAACAAATACATGCACAACATGGGGGTAGTGCCGGAGATAATTAGCATCAGCAGCGTCAGTGCGGATCAGTGATAGGCCACTTAAAAGTGATGTGAAACGATCGAACCGTTAGTAGCCAGAACTAAGAGAATTACGTAAATTATGACTACCATTAAAGAAAAGAAAGAAATAAATTTATTGCAAGAACTTCTTCGACACACATGTAGGTGGAATGAATGAGGAGCAGAATGAATTGGCACAGATGATAAATCATATATTTCACAACTATCAATGAAATATTTTACCAGCGGTTTTTATCTCTAAATTGTTAGAACTAGAAAACATAAACGCCACTATTTTAGTTCACAAATAGAGTAAGACACTATATTAAATCTTAGTAGATCTAAAGCTTGTAAATGTCAGAGTAAATAATGTTGAGTTTCATGTAAATCAAAACGTGGGTCGCTCTTTGCTTGAGAGAAAATTTGTCTGAGCTCCGTAAATAAATACGAATGAATTTAAATTAACGAAACGGTTGAAGTTATAAAAGGTCTGTTGATAAACAAAGTATCTTCAGGTGTAAATTGATAAACGAGATACTTTTAATATATATTGTTAAAGAAGCTCGCAAGAAATTCAGGTGGTCCAATTTTGTTTTGGAAATATGTATTGCAGAGTTAATATTTCTTCTTATCTGGTATCTGCTGCTGACATTCCAAAGGCTGGTTATTCGAGAGAGCGGTGACAAGACATTTGAGGATCCTAAGTGATATTAACCAATCACGGTGTTACCACTATCGGGCAAAGTTCTCAAATGTTTAATCACACCCGCCATTAAGTGATGGAGTTAAATTTGGTTAAAACCATTTTGGCTTACATTGGCTAATGCTATTAGATGGCCTAGCTAAATCTGCCATCGACTCATTTCACGTTATTTAAACAGAAAGTAATTGCCAAATTTACGCTGTAAAAATAAAACGTACGTAACAGTATTTATGTATAATATATGCATAATCCTTCCTTTACTACCTTTAAAAGTCAAACGAAATAAAATGAGCCTCGAAATGTTACGAATAAAGTCGGGTGGAGCACTCCATACGATGTTTATATGATTGTGAACGATGTGAACACCGCTAGCGCTACCTTCCTACTGTTTAAACGAATTCATCAAATTTAATAAGGAAAATCTGCTTCTGCGGAGACATCCTCCGTTCATTTATTAAAGAAAAAGTGAATGTAAAAGGTCGGTCGGAAGGAGATCGGAAACAACTCATATTATAATGATTTGCTGAACAGCAGGTGTATAAATACACACCATGTATAACAAAGCAGTGATTTATGAAAACAAAGAACATGACATTCAGTGATTCCTTTCGAAAATTAAACTGACTTGGAACTGACAACGATTTTATAATAAATTAAAAGTAAAAAGTTGACTCGTCGACAAAATTTAAGATCAAGTAAATCGTAGTACAATCCTGTTAAGTCCTAGTAGCCTTCATTTGACTCCAATAAGATTTATTCAAAAATGTATAGTTTAGAAATCTAAGCAAACACGCTATAATGACGAACCAAACTAAAAAAAGTGATTCACTATCCACCTCCGGGCCTCACCATCGTTACCGAGGTTAATCTGTTGGACTCGTCAAAACGAATAATATGGTGTGGCCCAAAATCGAATGGTTTACTAATAGCCACTGAAGACCTCCTGCCTCGTTCATCAGATCAGCTTCAAGGTGCCAAATTATAGTATTTCATCCAAACTACATAGATATACAAAGTTCATTGCGATAAGACAATTAGAAGTAAGTTAAAATTGACTTCCAAGATTTGCTTACATAGTTAGTTACAATTGAAGCTGAGATTGATACTAAACCCACACAGTGCCTCATATCAAATATAGTATTACGCTCCTTTTGTTGATGGTTAAAATACAAAGATAGACTTTAAATATGATTGTATGAGGTTGAGTCCGTAGATTTTGCATGCCATTATAAATGGCACAACATTATACAGCAACAATTATTTTCTCAAAAAAACCCTGAAGCGTAATGTAATTCTACTACGATGTTTCTAGCGATATTCTTCAGCATAATACATAAAACATGGTTCTCTGTTAACCTTTTAGCTATTTATTTTTACACTACAGACCTGAAATTTGGCACGGAGGTAATTTATAAGTAGGAGACGTTATCTAAGAACGGATTTTGCAACAGGGCCAGATGAAAGTGTTCTAAGGGCTCCCGCAAGTTTATTGATTAATTGACAGGGAGATAGTATATAGATAGGACACGTCTGCTAAAAACTTATGTAATTCTAAGAGCTCCCGCAAGTTTACATGAAAGTCATTGGTTTTTGTACTAGAAACCTGAAATTTGGCCAGAAGGTAGCATAGGGAAGGTAGGTAAGTTACGTCAGCTAAGATTGTATTTTACGACAAAGCTGGGTTAAGGACGTCAAGGCGATCTCGTGTCTTTTTATGAAAGTCCTTAATTTTTTCCACTAGACACTTGGAATTTGGCAGAGAGGTAGTTTATAGGTAGGACACGTCAGTTAAGAACGGATTTTGCGACCGGGCCGGATTAAGGAGATTTAAGGTCTTTGGCCACAACCAATGAAAGTCTTTGGTTTGTAACGTTTTTAACTGGGTTTTCGGTAAAACTATCACAGATTGAAATTCACGGTCGTGGAGATGAAGTTAGGATTGGAACACCTTGATACTTTGATCGTGGTCGGTGGCCAGTGGAGGTGGTGGATTTAACTTGCGGATGTAGCCGGTGCGAAAGAAGCCGTACCTTGCGCGTTATTCTCTTTATATACTGCATCGTGACGTGAGGTAGCTAGGTGGGGTATCCCGGTGAGAAGTGAGCCGTGTCCGAGTGACAGGTTTTTGTACTAGAGGCCTGAAATATGGCAGGGTAGTGGCTTATAGGTAAGAGACATCAACAACTAAGAACGGTTTTTAAGATAGGACCGGATTAAGGAGGTCTAAGGGCTTTCGTCTCTTTTTATGAACTTTTTCCATACCTTCTTCATTGATTTAGAATTATGAATTAAATGTCTTGAGGTACTGACAATAAAGAAAATACAAATAATAATTTTCATAAACAACGTATGTTAAGCTTTCCATGAGCACTTTATAGTCTACTAGCGACCCGCCCCGGCTTCGCACGGGTGCAATGATGATACTAAACATACTACAGAATGTCTTTATATACAACGTTGACAGCGTTTTTTCATTAGACAATACAAATATGTTTTCTTCAGAGGTTATATTACTCTTGAAAGAGCGACATATAATTGGCCATGTGAAAAACACTCAACGCTCAAATCTAAGCCTGCAACCGCCGCAACCGCTATGTCCCTGCATTTTAAATCTTTAATATCTTCGAAAATATTCATTGAAATTACATGCTGTAAAGGGCCATTTTGATCTATATTAAATGCACAATGTATTTAAGGTACTTAATTGGATAAGGATTAATGCTGTATTGCTTAAAATCACTTCGTAAATAAGCTATTATTTCTCGTAAAAAGTAAAAGATAAAAAATGGTTATTGTGGGTTATCCCTAAGAGATAGACATATACCATCGCGGATTTTTTTGTAGAACTTTTTAAGGTGTACTGTAGTACATTGCAGTAATAATACAGTTTGCAATGTAAACGCAAAAAAAAATGTGTTTATTTACGACATCACATTAGAAACCTCTAAAGTTATCAGTGTTTATCTACTATATTATGCATGTATTATACATATAAACCTTCCTCTTGAATGACTCTATCTTTTAAAAAAAACCGCATCAAATTCCGTTGCGTAGTTTTAAAAATCTAAGCATACATAGGGACAGACGGACAGCAGGAAGCGTCTTTGTTTTATACTATGTAGTGATACTATAAAGTGCTCATAGAAAGCTTAATCTTCGTTTATTTGAACAAGATATATTTAAAAAAATTTGAAGAAATGAAAGTATAGTAGATGATCGGAAAAAATACCTATCGCGAGATCTTTAATGCTGTATAATAAAACTTTCAGAAAGAGCTGTAGATCCGAAATCTTATGTGCGAAGAAACATTAAGATAGATTTTAGTGTAAAGACTTTTAGTTTTCGCCCCACTCAACCTCCAATTAAACTCACATTTGATCATCAATTTATTACGAAAATCTTATTTACAACTAAGTATTATTTACTCAAACCTTCTCTAAAGTATCATTCCCCATGCCACAAGGTTGAGTACCTTTTAAAAATAGAATTAAATCGTGATTTTTGTTTGTGTGTAGGCGCTTCAGGCGGTACTTACAACAAACAAGTTAACGTTTCTTTACATAAATGAGTTTCAAAAACATCGACCTTGTTAGGTAATGTAATGTTTCCAGTTTCATATTAAAGCTTTTAATTAATTAATAGATCTTACGAAGAATTAAACGGAGGTGCTGTCATGTTCTGAGAAGATGCTCTAAATTGTAACATAATTTCTAGGGAAGGAATAGACTTTTATTTATTCCACTGCAGTAAGATCTGACAATGATGTGACAAAGTTTTTTTTTAACGTCCAGTGCAATCATTGAGAAACTTCAACTCAACCAAACCATAATTATATTCAGGTACCTGCTGATATCAGATACATTTCACTAAATATTGTAAAAGTATCTGGTTATTTAAAATAGGGCCCGTGAGTTTGTTTGCTCGATTTCTTCTCGCAAGGCTCAACTGTTTGGAAACGGGTGGTTACAGATCGACACTGGCAGATAGCAATTTGAACTATTTGCAACACGGTATTATTTGTTGTTTATTGCTATAAAAAATATTTTTTGATAAAGCAACCTATTGTTTTAATTTTTGTTTAAAAGAAATCGGACAAGTGCAAGTATGACGCGCGCACCGATGGTTCACAACTTGAATGTAGATAGTAGTTACGTCCATCTCGGCAATCGATTCTCGAAGACTTTTATCCCGTTTATTCATATTTCGACTGTAAAAAAAAGTTATTTATCTTAGACTGTGACTACCCGTTACATAATCTAAAACGCAGCTATATTTTATATGTAGTTTTCATTAGGACATAAACTTTCGTGAAACGGTGAAGTTTCGTAAACGCTTGTACTCACGTGTGTATATCGGGGATACCCGACAATACGGGGGCCTTTAACAAAGTGTGAGGCGACCTTCCGACTCGCGGAAAAAACTATTCGGACGTATCCCTAAAGCCGTGTATCCATAATAAAGATGAGGTTTTCGTTTGAAATGCATTCATCATTTACTGTCAGTTATACGAGTAATGCGATATCGATGTTTATCGACGTGAAAATAGTTTTACATCACTTTTTGATGCATTACGTGGACATTTGCTTTAAATTGCCGTAAGACAAAAGCTTCATTGTAGGTACATACTTACATAAATATACTACTGAGTCTGCAAAAGGTACTTTTTTAACAATTTTTAGTTTTTTGCCTCGCGGTGTAAGTATATGTAATAAGTATGGCTATTAATAGGTTTATTTAGGTACTTCAGCTCTTGTTTGAAACTGTGACAAATAATTTTAAAATGTTTTACCTTTAAAAAAATCGTTAATGATAAAATTCTATAACTGAGCTGTTAGATACCAGAGATCAAAATAATATACCTACTCAACGAAAGACAGAAACTTTACATTAATCATTACTCTTGTGACGCTTCGTGTAAAGTCCGTGCATAAGCAAGTCACTCTTTGTGATACTTTATTACGGTAACATACTGACGTTCCCTGCTTCTGACAAAAGTTAAAAACTCATTTTTCATGTTGTCCTTCTTACATAAATTAAGTGGTTTCACTGTTTGTTACTTGTGTATAATAAGTTGCTTTAGAACTTGTATTTTAACAATAGCATTCAGGGGAATTAAAGTGCACTTTACAACAATTAATCACCATATTTTATTTTCCCGGTAATCCCTTACCGGGCTTAATCCTTAACTAATAGAATGTTAATTAACTTCCACATACATAGAAATAATCTATCTATGCAATGAAACTGGTTGCAGGACTGACATAGATATTAAAACTAGCACTAACAATTTCATCTCTTTACAGTCTCTGAACCAATTTTTTGAAACACAATATTTATAGAAGTAGAGAAATAAATTGACGAAGCGTCGTCGACACCAAATAGATTTATATTTTATCCCTAATTTTGTAAACACCAAAGAGCTTAAACCTTTATTTGACCAAGCTCCGAGGTTTTTAACCAACGGCTTCGTAACACCGAAATTGATTTAATACATTTTATTTTATCCGCTCATAATTAATTGAAAAGGGTTTTCAAAGCCCTCTGTGTACTCAACATCAATTAAATAATCCACTTGAATGTATGTAAATGTAACTGATGTAAACGTTAGGTATACAATTTTGTTATGTAGGTATGTATAAAACCAATTTACGGTCTAGTGGCCGAATAAATAGTTTTATTTATTTAAACTTCCTGCAAATACATTGCATAAGGCGGATTTAATGCCATAGGCATTTTCTACCAGTCAAACTTTTGGGTGATATAGAGATGTATGTGGCATGAGTTGTCTATGTGAAAACCTCGATGAAGTAAACACCATGTTTAAAAGACTCAACCGTAAGATCCAGCGCAGAACGGAGGATTAGACAAATAAGCAATGATCTTCTGATTTTGTTTCAGCCAATACCTAAAGGCCGGTCTGAATTCTTTCACCAGCATGTGTTAAAAGTGGTGACCTATGGACTTAAAACAAGGCCGCTATTTTTTATCTATTCCCAAGTCCCCAAGGTAACAAAAATGCCATATGAACTGACCTAGTTAAGACAAAAGTAATCGAGTTGCAATCGTTTATACATTTCATAAAGCCCAGCGTAGTTTGCCTTGATGAATGTAGCAAAGAGTCGTTGAAAAAAACAAAGGCGTACATCTGCACGTTTTGAAAGTATTAAATAACTCTATTTCAGCACTGGATTTAAAATCCCTCAGAAAATGTTTAGGAATCTAAATCCTTTACCTTATTCGTACTTAAAAACAAGTAATGCTTTTAATGTGTTGTTTCGAATGGTGCTATTTCGGTGAACTCGTATCGTATTCACTACAAGCCCTTGTCTTGTATATTTTAAAAAGAGATTAAAATAATTAGAAAGATATACACCAAAAATGCTTTCTCCGTTTAGAATGGATTATACAGAAAACATTTAAATACATTGATGTACATTTGTGCAACCACTTATATAAATTTATGTATAAGGCCTATTTGGAAATAAAGAATTTGATTTGATTGATTCGATTCAGTAAACAAAAACGCTCATTTGAGATATACGATAACAATGATAATCAACGTGTTTGCGGTAAGAATTTAGTGCTTCTCGGTTGACCAGATAATTTAGTAAAGCCATTGTCATGTTTTGTTTGTTTGCAATACTTTTTGAACAAAAAGATGGGGGTAAACTATCAATAGGAGCATCAGTATTATAAAAAAATTAAATCATTCTCAAATTGCTTTACAATGTACGGTACTTCAATTAAGAACGCAGCCCAACAAAATAATCTATACGAATATTATAATGTCCCGTCACTGCTCCACTCCTAAGGGTCGTAGCGTGATATTATATATAGCCTATAACTTTTTGGAAATTTAATTTCTCAAGGAATAATCTATCCAATAGAAAAATAATTATTCAAATCTGACTGATAGTTCCAGAGATTACTGCGTTTAAAAAAAAACAAACAAAATCCCTCTTCAGCTCTATTATATTATATTTTTATAGTATATGGTATAGATTCATTTACTACAAAATGTTTTTGTAGTAAATGAATGTAGTAATTCAATGCCATCTAGCGAAGACCAGCCAAATTACATAGTAACTGCCGATCCTGTATCGCGCTGTTATGTATAGTATATATAACTTCTAAATAATTGAACTCTTGGGCCGCCGCCCGCTAGGGCTAGCCACCTTTTCATATCCGTGACGTACCCAATACTTACTTTACACCTTATATTTGCATAAGTATACATTATTATATATGTTAAAAAAATATATTGTGGCTAGTTGATATCCCTGACCTAGTGGCCTCTACAAACACAAGACGGACATGCAGGTACCCGACCCCAGCCTCTTCAAGCTATTGCAGTCTCAGTCCCGTTTCCCCATCCGAGACTTGCTGTATCCTAAGGGATAGGGGAGGGATCTTAGGGTAAGCTCTAGCTACATCGATTTATCTGTTTTCCAAACCCCAATCGTTTTCCCATCTGAAAACGATTAAATTCCCAAGGAGGGTTGGCATCAGGCAAGCGCCCGGCCATAAAAGAATCCAGCCAAAAACCCTTTGCAATGTTACACATTGCGCCGACTCCAAATAAAATTGGGAAAAGGGCAGATAGATGATAGTGATTGTGAATACGTTCTTAATCAAATTTACTCACATTCCAATTCAAAGTTAAAAAACAAACTAAAACCTTGATAGTATCAACAGTATTTTTAAAAACAACATAAAATATTTAATTTTGCACAACAACGATAATTTGATGTAACTTTCAATCCATATGTTGCCGTATTTCCCTCTGACCTCTGGTACATGTAATCCCTCCCCGACCGTCCATTACTCTCCTGATCCTTCCGACATATGGACATTATACTGTGTATAAGAACTAATTCAACCAACCTTTGAAATACACGCTTTTAGTAGATAGGATAAAACATAAAACATTTTCGAAAATATCTCGTATTTCATATGTACATATTTTATGAAACAACTTTTCATATGCATTTATTCCCAGCATTAATTTTATACTTTACTTAGGTATACGATGAGATTCGTCGATCTCTCTATACTGTGCAAATACTGGTATGCGTGTATATGTCTAGTAATAATAAGTTACAAAAAAATATAATATCTATGCATATTTATCTGACCTTACCGACTACTGACCATCTAGGGCATCACCGTCATGTCCAAACTTAACTTCGGTCAACAAATCGAGTCCATGGCACAGACAGCTTCTAAGAAAATGGTCGTCCTTTCGAAGGTCCGGTGGTACTTTAGCTCTGAACAGCTGCTTCATCTCTATACAGCCCAAGATCGATCTTGCATGGAGTAACTGCAGTCACCTTTGGGATGGCTCAGCTAAATAACAACTTGAAGCTCTCAACTCTGCGATCGAAGTTCCCGTAAGCTTATAAAAGACGATGTGCTCACGAATAGAGAGTTGCATACTCTTGAGCATTCACTTTGGTGAGTGTGCTCTTTTCAAACAAATTAAGCCCTCATCATTCCTTCATCAGAAGACTAGACGTAGACAGAGGTCACCCTTTCATTGTTGAAATACCAAAAATTCGAACGAAACGCTTTGACAGCTCCTTTAGGGTTCGAGTCGCTAAAGTCTGGAATGGACCTTTCTGCACTTCTACATATAAACTTTAATAATAATTAAAGTTTAATTATTACGAATAAGACATTCCTGCCGGTGCGCGTTTGTTCAAAATTGCGTACAAAGAATTCTCTTCACGTGGTAATATATAGATTATAGGGTATCATATATTATAACCGCGCTTAAAGCTAGCTCGTAATATAAAAATGTCTAATTCACAATAATAATAACTAGAGATTGTGTGGTGGTCGAATTTAGACCATGTTTTTTTCCTTGGCCAGTATAACTTGAGCTGTCATTGTATAGACTTACTTACCATGACAGGTAATCACATATACTGGACGCGTGGAATTTTATCAAGCTGTTTTCACTTAATTTTTAAAGTTGTGTGACATATTGTTTAAAAATTTTAGCTTTCTGCAATTCTTCTATATATAAACTGTAAATATTCCAAAATTCCCGTTACTACGTTCGCAAAATTTTCTTAAAAAGGAGTACAAAAAATCTCTTCACGTATTAATATAATGATAATAATGTTTACCCTCTTTTTTACAAGCATTGATGTCACTTCCAAATATTTCATTTATATTTAACGTTATTGTTTCCAGTACACTAAGTACACACACAAACCCATTTTGAATCAATTCAAATCAAATTTAAATTAGTCGAACCAAATAATCGTGATTTGTTTGCGATTATTTTGTTCAGTTAATTTGAATTGTTTCAGACCGCGACCGACAAACTCGAGACCAATAACAAAATAAAGACAAATTATTATCAATCTACCCTATCAAATATCATTGGAAGAGAATGTATATAATTTTTAACCAACTTCAAAAAGGAAGTTCTGTATTCAATCCGTATATATGTATGTATGTCTGCGATTTTCTAAAAAAGTAAAGGTTCATTTTTCTTTATTGTTTCATTAACGTATTCTATACATGTTCAAAAAGGTTTTAGTTTATAATACATTAGGTATTAATCAGTTCATTTCTTTTCATAATCACTGCCGTTGAAGGCGGTTTGTTCTTTGTTAAAAAAATTAAATTCCCCATAATCAAAGTACATCAGACGTTAAGTAAAGGACAAAAACTAACATAAAACAGATTTAGTCAGTTGTTATGAGGAGCTCGTTATTGCTAAAGTTCAGCATTTAAGGTGATTTACTCTGTGTCGCTCCCGTGGCGATGGTTTCTTGTAATTGTTAGCGGTCCCTTAAGTCTGTGGCGTAGAATATTTAATATTATCTAATAAATAGGTACAAGTACACATACTTAGTTACTCTATTCAAAACAAAGCAGAGGCTTCTGTGTTTTCTTAATCAAAGCTGGCAAACGATGTATTCGAAATGAAATGTATTTATACACTATATGTGTACACTATTAAAATAAAGTGGCATCGTACAAACGGCGGTTTTATCATTTAGAAAAAATTCTAAGGAGCGACATCGCATAAAAAATTAACAACGAATTTAAATATAGAAGAGGACTTAATATCTTAGCCATTTTTAAAGTCACTCTCAAGTTGATGCAGAGAGAATATAAAGCAGGTGGTGTTGAGCACGAAGTAAGGTGAGTGACACACTATAAATCATGTAATTCTATAATAAAAAGTTGTTTAACATTCGACAAACATCTCAATATTATTAATAGAGTAAAGATTTATTTGTATCAACTAGGATTTGGACGCAGACTGCTTTCTCCTAATTTTACTAATATTATCCACGAGAAGGTGAAGTTTCTAAGGATGGATGGATGTTTATTTACTCTTTTACTCAAAAACATGTGGATCTGGATGAAATTTGGCACACAGATAGTATATGTTCACGCGGGCAAAATCATACTCTTATGCGAATAAACATTTCAATAATACTGGTTGGAAATGTAGCTACGAAAGTGTTTTAGAAATTTGGCATGAAAAGGAATAGCCCTGTTTTAAGATGCAAAAGTGTAAACTGTAAAGGGTCCAGAAATATTACTACATACTAATGTAAGCCCACTTAATTATATCTACTTTCTTTTAAGTCGTTGAACCTTTATTCGTTCATTTAAAACTTAATTGACTGAGTTGGAAGTTAAAAGCAGGTGCAGTTTGTTGTAAAATATAAATAAAATATTATAAATGAGAACGGACATTTTTATCGTAACATAGTAAAAGTTGGAACTTTGTATATTTTTTAGTACAATGGAAATGAAGTAATTAAAGCGGCTAAGTAGTTTGAAACTAGAAAATTGCGAACATTATTCATTCCTAAGAAAACTTTTAAAGCAATACAAATATAAAAAGCAAAATTTACCTTGGTTATTCAGTTGTCGTAAAAGACAAACGAACACAGATATAATAGAAGGACATTAATTACACTTCTCATTGCAGGCATGACGTACGGTTGTGTCGGATTTGAACCAACCTAAGGTACAAGTCCAAGACGGACTGCAGACCGCAAACTATCGAATTCTATGAAAGCAGGGTGAAAAATATTTACACAACTATACTTTTTATACTTTTCCTCTGCGTTTATTATATGGATTTTAATGAATACAGCATAACGTTCTTCTTTGGATCAGCTTTTCAAAAATCAAAATCATTTATTTCAATTGAACCTATTAAAGGTATTTTTGAATTGTCAGGGGTAGCAGTCAGTCAGACTAAGTCAGTCGTGAAGCAAGTTGCCTGTTCCAATACGTGGATCCTGTGGAGAATAACAGGCAAGAAACTCCAAGGACAATCTTTTTCAACATGTTTTTTTACAAGTCTCTGGTTACATTGCTTATGTGTATGCGCAAATTAAACGTGAGGACAATGTAACGTATTGTTCTAGACTATAAACAGTAATAGCAGTTCGGAGATGACCAGCCCCAACCAACGGCACTCGTTCATAAGCATGACGCACGCGCCAGCCATCGTCCACTTCAACCATTTCAAAGGGAGCCGAACGACACGACACATACGCCACCATCGGCATTTTAAATAAAATGTCAGTTGGTTTCCTTTTTTTTAGTAAAAACAAGTCGTCATCATCTTGCTCTTGTGACAAAAGACACATTAGTCAACTATTGGCAGCGTTGTTCGACATTCTGTCTCACACAAAGGTATGGCAACATCTGAGACTTTTAGCCGCGGCATGTACGGGCTGCAATCCGTCTCGGAATAGAAACACAAGCACATAATGGACATTTCATTTAGGAACTTCTTTAACCCCATGCAAGTCCTTGCGACTATTTTTGATGGCTCTGTGCTGTTATACAATAAAAATCATTTCACTTCTCTTGAGAGGCATGTACTAGAGACATTAGACTCAGTGATAAGTAATTTGCCTTTGTGCAGCCACTGGTACATTTGAGACGTAATTTACATTACGTTTCCGTCTTGCGACCTTACAATGCAATGAGATTGCAGTAAATGTCAGTAGCGCAGTAGTCTAGTTATTCAATATGAATATTACTTTTACGAACAAGAGTAATTCTGATAAAGTAGACGTAGATATAGTAATCACTACATAGTATAAAACGAAGTCGCTTCCTGCTGTCCGCCTGTCCCTATGTATGCTTAGATTTTTAAAACTACGCAACGGAATTTGATGCGGTTTTTTTAAAAGATAGAGTGATTCAAGAGGAAGGTTTATATGTACAATATATGCATAATATAGTAGAGAAACACTGATAACTTTAGAGGTTTCTAATGTGATGTCGTAAATAAACACATTTTTTTTGCGTTTACACTGCAAACGCTGTCTGAACCCTACGAGATATATCAAAATAATGTACCACAGTACTGTACACCTTAAAAAGTTCTACAAAAAAGTCTGCGATGGTATATGTCTATCTCTTAGGGATAACCCACAATAACCATTTTTTATCTTTTACTTTTTACGAGAAATAATGGCTTATTTACGAATTGATTTTAAGCAATACTGCATTAAACCTTATCCAATTAAGTACCTTAAATACATTGTGCATTTAATATAAATCAAAATGGCCCTTTACAGCATGTAATTTCAATGAATATTTTCGAAGATATTACAGATTTAAAATGCAGGGACATAGCGGTTCCGGCGGTTGCAGGCTTAGATTTGAGCGTTGAGTGTTTTTCACATGGCCAATTATATGTCGCTCTTTCAAGAGTAACCTCTGAAGAAAACATGTTTGTATTGTCTAATGACAAAAAACCTGTGAACGTTGTATCATTGCACCCGTGCGAAGCCGGGGCGGGTCGCTAGTTTAGAATAAAAGTCCCAACTCTTTACAGCAACTGTGCTTTAAGTTATAGTTAGAAATACAGTAATGCCTTGTGGTGAGTTATTATCAAAGTATTATTTTACTATATACTAGATGCACCCGGCATGCGTTGCAATGCCTTTTTTTATAATTTACATGAAAATTTATCGTACCTACAATTATTGTATTCGATTGCCATCTTGCAACCCTATTGCGGATCTGTGGATGGAACAGAATAATATAAAAATCGCGATTAAAAAATAGGGGTTGATCGTAGAGGGTTGAAAATTTAGGGTTGTATGTATTTTCTAATGCTGTATCATAAAAAAATATCAAAAAATTAAAAAAAAAAATTAGGGGTGAACTACACTTAACATTTAGGGGGATGAAAAGTAGATGTTGTCCGATTCTCAGACCTACCCAATATGCACATAAAATTTCATGAGAATCGGTCAAGCCGTTTCGGAGGAGTTTAACTACAAACACCGCGACACGAGAATTTTATATATTAGAGATAATGTTGTGTGAGCATCTTGTTGATCAACAAATGTTTGGGGCGTTACGTCCTCTAGAGCATTACATCTCTCTGGTGTTACTCAAGGACTGCTTACAAATATTTCAGGCAATACAAACTATTCTCTAAATGTCCACAATGTAACTCAGGCGCACTCTTGGTAAGTCATAGCTTATTACTTAAACACAACGAATCCTTAATCGGGATATGACAATTCACATGCTGGGCTGAGGGTAGCTGAATCACAGGTTAATGAAACACATCAGACATTATTCCGCCCTACCCGTGTTGTATTTCATTGGACATCAGCAACACTGTCACGGAAGTAAAATCAGATCAAAACATAAATGTGAATTTAAGGGCAAGTTCTTTGGCATTAAAGAAAGGAAACAAATCAGAAATTATACTGTATAATGTAAAATTTGTGAATGGTTTAATATGATGAACATGAAGAGTTTTTTGTTGCATAGCTATTTTCATACCTAACCATAAAAACTGACATTGTAATATGGTTACGTTGTACAAAATTTCATTTCAAAAGATTTATCCGAACTGAGAGCACGCCACCATTGTGGCGGTACGATCCATCATGGATTATAGTTAAATACCAGAAAGTTAAACCTGTGTCGTATAAGCCTGGAGCCACCGTCTATGGGACCACCTGGGAAGTATACCCTTTTATACAAAAGCAGAATTTTCCAAATCGGTCCAGGCGTCTTTGAGTAATCGGGGAACATGTGTAAATAAAAAAAAACCGGAAAAGTGTGGGTCTGACTCGTGTACCGAGGGTTCTGTAAGCAAACAACAAACTAGATAGTACGTCCATTTCGGGAATCAACTCTTGAAGATTTTTACCTGTCTTTTCCGAAAGACAAACTTAACTTTGTAGTCCTAAAAATACTCTCCCATACAGCAAAACAAGTTTGTAATCTTTTTTGGAAGTCGGTTAAATGTAAGTACATCCCCATCTAATCTCTAGCTCATATTTCATTCATTTCCGTGTTTTGTTCGTGAATCCGGATGCAGTCAGACCGAGACATATTGAGCTCATTGGGAATAAACACAGCACAATGTGTCTGTAAATCCTATTACTATTTAGTTCCCGCAGTGTTTCTCAATTGGAAAATGTTATCCATTTTGCAGTGTTGTATATATCCTACAGTGCATTTCCTTTGCTGAGCATTTCCTGCTCTGTTCAGTTGGAAAATGCTATCTATTTTATATGGATTACTAGGATCTTTTTCTAATTAAAGTGCAATACAATCACACTCGGATTTAACTTTTAAATATTTATAGTATTTTTTTATGCAACTCATGCTATAGCAATTTGTATTGCACTCGAGTGGAACGTATTTAAAATACGAAATAGAAAATTACAAAAATAAATCTCAATAATGATGAAAATTACAGACATTAAAAAAAAAGTATGCATGTGCGTGCGTGTTTGTGTGCGTGCCTGAGTGCCTGAGGTGTTCATCTTATATCTACAAGTCTATAAATCAATTTAACATGCTGTCAATGTCAATAATAACAGTATTTTTTTTATGACCGTGATTTTGTAGTTGCCGACAATTACTAACATAAAACCACCAGATATCTTTTGAGTCTTATAAACATTTTTGCCTGAAGAATATTCTGTGCCGTCTTTTAAAAATTATCTTAAACGGATTGACTGGAATTTGTTAACGTTAAAATGAATAAATAAGTAATGAACCTTATTTTATTTAAAAAGCAAATTTGTAGTTGCCCGTCCGTCAGACGTTCTGTTGGAGTAGACATTTGATTCAGCAAATATTTAATTTAAGTCTTAACCTGAGACAGATCGCTTAATATTGTCAGTGATTTAAATATAAAACGAAGTATTTTCAAAACAAATTATAGTATATTTCCATGATGTACTTGTATTAGTTTATACTTCCAAGGATCACGGAAAACTTTATGCTTCTCAAGGATATAGGCACTGTAGCTAAAAACATACATAGACAAAATTTGTAACTTGTTACTAATTTAGACCTGAGATACTGAGTTACTAAATATTGTTTTCCTTAAAATCGGTAATCTTAAGAACCTTCAAACATCTCAAAGCTTACTACTTATCTACAATTCAGTGTGGTCAAAGAAAATCATAAAATTTTAAAAATTCCGTTCAAAGTACTTGATTATTATCAAGCGTGATCCGTTTATAACCAACAAGAAATTACGTATGTATAAATTGTTAATGTGGGTCGCTTCTGTTTATATACCTACTGATGAAATGTGAATATTATAGAATTCATGCGAATCAAATATCATTACGTTGTTCACTTTACAATAAACCTGTCTGATCGTTGACTGGAAAGTAGTATCCATTTGTTAGTCTAATAAATAAATAAACATTACAATTGAGGCAACTACGTACTTTCACTTTTACAGAGTGCGTTTGGATATGTACGTATAGATTTAAAAGCTGGTGCGTAAATCTAAGCTAAATAATCCCTTTAATTAAACTTTCTCGACATAAATAATAATATATTTTGTATTTGTATACAACAGGCATAATTTCGGTATTGTCTAAGTGAATTACGCTAAATCCTGTGTAGCAAAACTCCCGGGGAATTCTACACGAAAAGTTTCAACCCAGCTGAGCGTATAACATGGCAAAAAAATGTATTGCAGGATTTTTTGCCCAAGCTACACTGTATCGAGCTCCCCAAGTAATGAATAATATCAAGATTAAGTATATGAATATTAATCAAAAGATCTCTAAGTAAATATACTCGGTTTTTCGTCTCGGTTTGCGGCCTCCTTTTTGAATATTTCAATCAATCCGAGTCTGGTCGCTTCCATTAAAATTCCATTTCCGTTATTGCAGCTACTCTGGCTTAAAGGCTCGGGCCATGTGGCGACTTAATTGAATCCTTATCAGGCTAAGGCTTTGAGCCTTGATATATACATAATGTTCTTTAGACCAGCCATTGCTCGGGTACAGTGTCGATATTACTTTTTAAATAAAAATGAATTAACGTAGTCGGAGGAAACGTTATAAAGTGATTAAGTCTACATATTTATGAAAGACCAACAGTAGAAGAGTAACTATATAAGACTAAGAAGAATTTGATCAATCAAAAAATAAAATGGAAATAGGAGCCTTAAATTAAAAGCCATGGAGTAACTACTAATCCGATGTTGAACGCTTAGCAATGGTTGTGGCAATTACTACCTTGGACAGTTTTTTAACATTATCAGTAATAGGGGTGAACACGACTCCAAGGGTCTGCCGGGTGTGAACCACAATAAAATACTAGAACAATGTAACTTAATGTTTAATGCGTGGAATCGTTGACTTACAAATGTTCTTCTGGTCTTATATGATATCGGCGGAGACGAAAGGTTGGCGTGATTCAAAATATCGACATAACGCCATCTATCGAATCTTATAGCAGACATATATCAAAGAAAACATTGTTAAAACTCAACACTCAAACATACCGCCCACCAAGGACATGTTGCCAAATGTCCTTTTTATTGAAGCCGCCCACCATAGAAAAGGTCGGCCAATCTAGCTATGATGTAAAATACAAATAATTAAGAGTAGTATTGGTACATATCATTTGTGGCCGGTAATCTATAGTTACAAACAAGTGAACCTTACTTTACAATGCTTACAAATTATGAACAGTAATATTGATATTTTATATCTACTTAGACAATAAACCCTATTACTTACATCTATTGACATTTACAATTATTTTCCTCCACCTTTGTTTTTACAAATTTTAAACTTCTACTCAGTTACCGGAAGTACACATAATTTCGACACTGGTCTCTTAACACAGGAATTTTTAGTACGAATAGTACCACTCGTGTAATTGCATCAGAACCTGGATGTTTCTGTTCGATTTTTCCCAATAACCACCTGCCGGGAGGTAAATCGTCCTCCTTTACCAACACCACATCATCTATTGATGGTTCCGGGGTTTGATAAGCCCAACGGTGTCGTTGCAAAAATTGATGTAAATAATCATGCGACCACTGCCGCCAAAAATCTTGAACTATTCTCTGAGTGAGTTGCCAACGTCTGAGATTGGTAATATTTGATCCTTCAAAATTACTATCGGGAACTAATACTAAAGGTTCTGCTACCAAAAAGTGACCTGGAGTTAGCACTATTAGTTCGCTCTGTTCCTCAAAATAAGATAACGGCCTAGAGTTATAGAGATAACTCTTCATAAGTGAGAGTTGAATTGCCAATAACTCTCCTAAGATGGCGTTTAGTGGATTTTATCCCCGCCTTCCACAAACCTCCAAAATTTAGAGCGTGAGGAGGGATAAACTTCCACTGAACGCCATTATTTGCAAGCTCCTCTTGTATTTCACGTAGGAATTTAGATTTCTCTTCGTTAAATAACTCTTGCAACTCGCGGGCTGCACCTACAAAATTAGTGACGTTGTCACTGTGTATTTCTGTGCAACGACCTCGCCTAGCAACGAATCTCTTAAAAGCCGCTAAGAATCCCTTGGAAGACATATCACTAACGACTTCTAAATGAATAGCGCGCGTTGACATGCAAATAAATAATGCTATATACCCCTTGTAAGGCTTAATGCCACGTCCCTTCGATACCCTTACATTTATTGGACCAGCATAATCCACTCCAGATATAAGAAAAACCTTATTTGGTGTCACCCGTGGAGACGGCAACTGTCCCATTAATTGCGTTCTTACCTTGGCTGAATATCGTACACAAATAACGCACTTTCGAAAATAAGACTTAACCAATAGTTTGATACCTACGATCCAATAGGTGGATCTCAGGTAAGTGACCATTGCTTGAGGTCCTCCATGCATCATTTTTTATATATATTAATCTTTAGGTATAAGAATAGGATGCTTACGGTTATAATCTAAATTAGACATCTCTAATCTCCCTCCTACACGGATAATTTTCTTTGAATCCAAATATAAATTTAAAGATTTGAATTTGCTTCTCTTTGAGCCTAAACAACCATTTTTCTTAAGTTCTTCAATCTCTCCAGAGAACTCTTCTTCTTGACATTTTCTAATATAAACTGCCATAGCCTCATCTAATTCTGTACTCTACAAATAACTACTACAGTGACCTTTACTAACCTTCTTCCTGAGATTTAAAAACCTTCTGCAGTAGGCAACCACTTTTACCAATTTTTGAAGCGAGGAAAATTTGTACCAAAAGGAAATATCTACAGCGCTTGTGTGTACCTTAACTTCTTCTAATTTGGTAGCCAGGTGTTTTGGTTTATGGTATACAATTACAGGTTGCCTTAAAAATTCCGGTCCATTGAACCAAATAGACGTATTCCTCAGTTCTCGCGGAGCTACACCTCTAGAAGCACAGTCCACTGGGTTTTGTTTCGATGGAACGTATGACGAATGTTTAGTGTCTAAAATACCTAATATTTCCGCAACGCGATTTGCCACAAACGTTTTCCACCAACTAGGATGACAATTTAACCAGGCGAGGACATCCTCTGAGTCTGTCCAAGCGTACAGATTTTCCCTTTCAATGTCCAGAACTTTAGCAACCTCGACAATAAGTTTAGCTACCAGTACGGCTCCACACAGTTCCAATCGTCCACTCCAATCGACACCTGTTTTATGGGAGCCACCTTGGTCTTTGCCGTAACCAACGTCACCATTATGTGACCATTTTCATCCACGACTCTTACGTACACTACAGCTGAGTAGGTCATTTTTGAGGCGTCGGAAAAACCGTGGAGTTGCACTTTAACATTACTGGAGCTCGTGTAATACCACCGAGGGATTTTTATATTTACTAAGCAAGGTAAGTCACTACGATAAGTTTTCCACTCTTCTAATAAAATATTTGGAACTTCTTGATCCCAACCTATACCTGCCAACCACAACCTTTGTATCAATATATTGGCCAAAATTATGCTGGGTGCTAACCATCCTAACGGATCGAAAAGCCGTGAGATATCAGATATAATTTTGCGTTTACTAATAGGTTCCTTTGGAGGAAGAAGTTCCACCGAGTACTGGAAGACATCTACATGCGGATCCCAGGCAAGACCTAATATTTTTGTGATATTATCTATTTTAATAACCGAGGTGGTTCATTACTATCATTAGTTCCTTCTCTTATTTTAGTTATTAAATCCCTGCTATTACTTATCCATTTTTGCATCTGAAAACCTCCTTTAGACAATATATTTTGTATATCTATGTAAATTTGATATGCTTGCTCTATATTTTCAGCTCCTGTCATTAAATCATCCATATAAAAATCATTACGAATTATTTTTGACGCCATTGGAGAATCTTGACCTTCGTCTTTAGCAACCTGGTGTAAAGCCCGCACTGCTAAAAAGAGTACCGAAGCTGTTCCAAAAGTGACCGTTATTAATTCAAGTTCTTCTACATCCTTTTCAGGGCTATCTCGCCACAAAATACGCTGAAATATCATCTCTGTCGACCAGAACCTGCCGATACATTTTAATAATATCGGCGCTCAGACAATTTGGATGTCTTCGCCAACGCATAACTATACTACGAAGATCGTCTTGTAATATCGGACCAACCATGAGGTTGTCGTTCAATGACATGCCACTTTTTCCCTTACAGGATGCGTCAAAAACTACGCCAACTTTAGTCGTCTGTTTGTCTTCGCGGATGACAGCATGATGAAGTAAGTGCAAGCCTTTATTTTGTTCCTTTTTACATACCTTTACCATATGATTTAATTCCATGTATTCATGTATCACTTTAGTGTAATAATTCTTTAATTTAATATTTTTTGACAGTCTGAACTTCAGATTTTTTAATCTCTTTTCAGCTATCAACCTTAAGTCATTTTCTTCAGAATTGCGAATACAATTGCGGAACGGAAGTCTCACTATATAGCGACCGGAACCATCTCGCCTTGTGGTAGCTGCAAACAACCTTTCACATTCGGTTTCTTCTTCTGTGAGCATAGGCTTATTCCATGTTGGCTCTGCTTTTAGCTCCCAGAATTTTCGTAAGACATCCTCATCTTTTTGAACAGTGGTATGCATAACGGCTATAAAAGAATATGAGTTAACACTGCTTGTATCATTTCTTTCTATAGCTCCAGATACAATCCAACCAAGAGTGGTGTCTTGTGCTACGAGGGATCCACTTCTTTTGATACCAACACGAATGATTTGGCTGTATATCTCAGTACCTAATAAAACATTAATTTTATTGGGTTTGTGATAGTGCCAATCGGCTAAATCATTATCACTCAATTCGTCCCATTCTACCCTAGTTACGATAGAGACGTAATTGATTTTAAGACATATGCATTTACCTGCATACTAAACATTGGATTTACTCTAGAGCGTATCTTATCCGTCACCGTGGACTTCGACATGACCGTTTTATTTCCGCCTACACCCATAACTAGATGTTTTGTAGAAGTTTTCTTCAACCCTAAATACTGAGCCATAGCCTCAGTAATAAATGATCCTTGTGATCCCTGGTCTATTAAAGCGCGTACCAAACGATAAACCCCATGTTTCGACTCGGCTTCTACCAACGCCGTAGGTATTAATACTGTATCCGTACAGATTCCTGTCGAATGGCATGAAACTACTTGCTTATTAGACCCCTCTGCTAGTATAGCAGCCTTGCCTTTACCTACTGAAGTATCTTCAATTAAATTAAAATTGTCAGCAGGCGTCGGCAACCCATTCGCGAGAACTGCACCAGAGTCCTCACCAACAAACCCAGACCCACCACTAGGGTGGAGTAAAGTATGATGGCGTTTTTTGCACACATTGCATTTAACCGTATTTCTAAAATGCTTAGCTGAGTGATTATTACCCAAACAAATGAAACACAATCCATTTTCCTGCACAAAATTACGACGAGTGTCATTACTTTCCTTTGTGAACTTTTTACAAATTGTTATCTTATGGTGCCCAGAACAATAACCACAGGTTATTTCCTTTTTGTATTTTTCTACTACATGGAGTGACCGAGAACTTCTTGAAATATTTACTTTAGTGTCCACATTCTCTAGACCACGAAAACGACCAGTTAAAAATTCAATAAAATCACATAATTTTGGCAATTCGTCAGCAGGTACTCATGCTATGTGTAACTCCCAGGTCTTCCTAGTCTCTCTGTCTAATTTGGCACTTATCAAATGTATTATCAAAATATCCCAAGAAGCAATCTCTATTCCTAAATTTTTTAGGGACTCTAAACATTCGGTGGTTGTACAAATTAACCTTTTAATTTCAACCGCTGATTCCATGGCCAAATTTCTTTCATATCACTTTTAAATTGAATGTACAGATCTTCCACTAAATCATATACATCATTCTTAAAATAATCAGAACTTCTTAAATCTGCCTTTTGTATTGAACTAATTATTTTAATATGTGTATTATCGAACATTTGCCACTGTTGTTCTAAGTTTTCTAAACGTGTTTCTATGTAAGAACTAGTAAGTCTCTCTTTAGGACTTTTCTTAAAGTTGATCCTAGCTCTAGATATTTTTGATTTAATATCCTCTTGTACATTATATAAAGCTTCCATTTTATTACAACAAAATAAAACTAACTCAAAAAGTTATTTATTATTAGGTAGGTATTCTGAGATTCAATTAGTGTCTATGCTAAAGCATAGCAAAAGCAAAGGTACCCATTGGTATTTGAGTTTGTTTCCAAAACTTTTACAAGTCTAATATGCAGAATGTTATTACAAGACAACAAATGAATTATTTTTCTAAGTGCTTGAACTATTAATATCTAAGTGAAATCGGACATAGGTTCCCCGTTCCAACCACTTTCTACTTAAAACTATTACAAGTCCTAGCTACATACAAAATCACTACAATATTTTACTAAGTTCATAAGTTGAGAATTTTATTATAAATGTTTTATCTACTTTAATCCGTAATGAATTTGAGGATAGATTCTTCGTCACAACCACTTTGCATTTAAATTTACTACAAGTCTAAGAATGGCTACGAATTCACTAAGTTAATCTTCTAATGACTTTAGACTTCAATATTCCATGCACTTTAATCATTCGTTACTAAGTGAAAATAAAAATGTACTCACAGTTTCACATAACACTGATACTCGTCACCGTACCACACGTGATGTGCCATCTGCCGTTGCACGTTGCCAACTGCTTGCTCTCGCCGTTGGTTCAACACTTCCTTCCAGCTTCCTTGCCGGGTCCTCCACGATACTGACGTCGCGTCTATGATGTCGCCTCTATGACGTCACGTTTCGGCGCGTCGTTGTGGCGCTTGCTCTGGACAGCAATCCACTGCCCAGTCCTAACAATGGGGTGGCCCTCTCTACCACCACTGAAGACTACAAAAACACCTTCACACCAAATCCGGCTATCAAAGGACCATGAACACGACTCCAAGGGTCTGCCGGGTGTGAACCACAATAAAACACTAGAACAATGTAACTAAATGTTTAATGCGTGGAATCGTTGACTTACAAATGTTCTTCTGGTCTTATATGATATCGGCGGAGACGAAAGGTTAGCGTGATTCAAAATATCGACATAACGCCATCTATCGAATCTTATAGCAGACATATA
This sequence comes from Euplagia quadripunctaria, assembly GCA_963859945.1. Classification (NCBI taxonomy): domain Eukaryota; kingdom Metazoa; phylum Arthropoda; class Insecta; order Lepidoptera; family Erebidae; genus Euplagia; species Euplagia quadripunctaria. The sequence goes on along the minus strand of OY982570.1, from coordinate 24,093,055 downwards.
TATTAGAGAAAACATTGTTAAAACTCAACGCTCAAACAAGGGGTATCACTTCAACATGTTTTCCGTCTGGGTTTTATGTTTGGATGGTAATTTATTTCGATGTCGTCAAAAATATGAAATCTGTACAAAACAGACTTGGAAGTTAATTTCATATCACACAACATAAAGTATTGTGTTTTATAACACATGTCACATTATTATGTACACGTTTCTCACTCCGGTAAAGTAATAATAAACAAAAAATAAATGAATTACTGCCAATTTAAATATACATATAACATACATGCCTACATATACATTTCGGGGCCATATAGCATTATACGGAGACAAATTCTATAGAAATGGAAAAAAATCTAGATACTTAATGAACTTTACCGTATTCACCAACAGTACTTATTTTTTTAATTATTCAGTAATTGTATACATTATATTTCCTACTACATTACTACAAACAGCTATTAACACAAATTACTTCCTATTACTTACGGTACAGTCAGTGACGACTTTTATTACAGAAGCATTAAGAATCATTCCAACAGATGTACTTACTAGATAATTTCTGTCACTGAAACTTATAAGAGCTAAAAACAATGCTACTTAATTGAGAACAGAGTTTAGTTTCGTTCGAGTAAAGCGCTGTACGTAGGCTAATAATTTGTTTAGGTAACAAATAGAGACAAACGACTTTGTGGTGAGTTCCGTTATGTTCAGTTAATACAAATACACGGTCATACACTTCGCCTGCAGTAATACTACTACACGTACGAGAAACGCAGATACATACATTACATACACACGCACGCACATAGGCCTGCCTGCCCAAAGACTTCCAAAAAAGCGGTCTTTGATTAGATCATCCTTCGATCTAGGCGAACGACGTCAAACGCTCTGAAGAACCTTTCTTCCCCAGCAGTTGTAAGTTTAAATGAAGCACATGAAATAAAATAATCTTGCGTAACTCTCTGAACACTAACCACCCGAGTTAGATCCTTTGATTTACCTGTTGCCTAAAATTGGATTAACCAAGTTCGACAAAATGTCCTAGATAGTTTGTTTAGCTTTCCTACCTCGCGGGTTAGCGCTTAATGGTCCATTAAGGACATACGCACACGTACATAAGTAACAGCAATGACGGTCCACTCATTTCAGGCGCAGTGTGATATTATTCGGTTAAATTTTATGGGATTACTTCAACCATTAACACTAGAAGCGCCGCGTATCGTGCCATACCTTCACAGACCCTCAGTTTGACAGTATAAGATAAACAGATAGATATGATCAAAATAATAGACGACTCCTATATCAATCAAAATTTTGAATTTTAATACTGTCTTTCATAATGTTTATTGATTATGTGGCAATATTGGTGGCAATAACATTTGTGACAATTTTTTTTAGACTCGGTATTTGCAGTATTCACACAAAGCTTTTAGGCAATCAGTGTACATTTCAGAGGTTCGTTTTTTATATTTTGAATCAATTTGACATTGAATTTGTCTTTTATTTGATGTAAAAGGTTGTTTTTCGTTCTTCTAATCGTTGAATGGCGGATAAACATTTTTTTTACTTATGTTCTCTGCTGCAGTGAGCAGACTTACAGTTCACTTACGAGTTGGAGAATATAATTATGGTGAGAAATGTTTCCACCTGTAACTTGCCGGTAAACAATCCATGAATTTAGTAGACTAAAAGACTAGACTATGACCGTAATTTCGTGTCTTCAGTGTCACAAACCTGCGATGATGATTCATGCCACTTTCGTCACCTGAGATATCTTCTCTTATATTACGAAGTTGCAACAACCCTCCTTCTTTTTCACAAGTCAACAGTCGTCGATTCTAACTCATTGTAATGTAAATACACGACAATTCACTTCAAGGAATCAGTTGAAACTACAAGTAAGGTCAACAAACACAAAATATAAGTAAAGGGTAGAAAAAAAACACCGTTTCAAATGTGTTATAACACAAAGCTATTTGATGTGGCGTCAAATTGACGGTGTCCGGTCTTAGGAGGTATAAGTAACGCGTTTGTAGCATACAAATCACAATTTATTTATTTTTTAACTTGAAACTTGTGCAATCATAAGTTAGCAAGTCATGAAATATGAAAACAAAATGGAAAATAGATAAAAACTCATCATCTTCATCATCTTTTGCGCCTTTTCCCAACTAAGTTGGGGTCGGCTTTCAGTCTAACTACGATACGGCCGAACTTTGATATTTCACGTGAAGCGACTCCCATCAAACCTCCACAACCCAAGTACTAGGCGATATCGAACTTCTGTAATTGGACCAGGTTGTCGGACTTTTTAGGGCTCCCGTAACGAATGCCACAGATGTTCGTATGGCAACCTTGACCGACGGCTTAACAAAATAGGTAAAAAAACTATCCATCAAACCGTCAAATTGACGGCGTTGTCCCTTTTAGTGTTAAATGACGACCCGTGAGGGTTTCCATAAATAAAAGATATTTTACTGTTTGTACTATAGTACTGTTTATGCTATAGCATAAACAGTAAAATACTTAATATTTATAGATATTACCCTTTTATTTATTTTATATCTGCATCTTAAACAAATAAAGAAATTGTGGGATAGCACAAATATATATCTAAAAAGAATAAAATATCTACGAAGCATTTTAAACATCGAATACAATGTTTTATGACATAAAGTTGCCCCCGAATTATGTTACAAATAGACTTCGTTTTGTGTTTCTGTAATATTGAGATTTGTTCCACATTGAACATTCCCCAATATTTCCCTGTAGTCACAAGGGTATTCGATCATATTTGTTTATGTATGATTCAATCTCAACATCGAAGAAAAAGTGGGATGAAGTGGAGCTTCGTAAAAATTTTTTGTTTCTATTCTGTTATATTTTTCTGTATTCTTGTGTTGGGTTATTTGTGAATCTTTTAATTTATTTGTATACTATCTTACGTAAATTTGGGAATTTGTATTGGCTTACAATGTTTTTGCAAACTATAATAGTTTTATACGTACATTATCAAAAGTTCATTATGACAATTAAACCCACCAACCCAGTATCGTAGTAAATAGCAATAAAAATGAAATTTAGCGACCCATTCATTAGCTACTTGTTGCACGCTGTGTTGTAGGGAACAAACCACCTGCCGTGCGGTAATTACAGATGTAAGTGTCTACTTTGACACTACACATTGAATATTAAGTTCTATTAACCATTACTAGACGATAATTTTGATACAATAAGCTAGAATTGTACTTAATTTTACATCTGTCTGCTGAAATTTTATCCCCAATAAACTCTTTAGTTTCAATAACGCTATTAAAATTGGATGAATCATGGCCTGAGACAACACGAGCCCTATTATAGAAATCTGCTAAATTTACGTCGTCTTTAATACAAAATATGTCTCCATTGCTCTGCCGTCTTTTTAAGTTGTAACAGTTATTAATCGACTTTCTTTTGTCTTTTTTTGTGTATGTATGCAAAATCTTTGCCATTTGGGAATCGAATAATTTAAATCACTATAGTTTAAAAAATCTTTCGTTTTCAATCTAGGAAGTATTGTGATGCAACTATTTCTGTGCTCTCCATTCCGTTTGCTGAATAGTTGCATGTCACTTCAATTAAAACAGGTTTAAAGAGGCTGAAAAATAGTTTTCCCTTTTTATTTATTTCGTTTCATGTGACATTTTTTTTTTATTTTAAATGCCATATACTTTAAAAAGTTATTACTATATAATATTATATTAATATATTAAATCTGTGTCAGGTTGCAATTATCTAAGTTCCTAATCTATATTACTGCTCCTAGTTTCGCTCAAGAGCCGGCAACTGTAGAAGTTTAACTAAATCTTTATTCAACACGTTCAGACTCAATCTAAACTATATATATGAACTTGTTCCTTTAACATGATATTATTACACTTTTCAATGCAATACAATACAATGAAATACAATACAATAAAAAGGCAAAGGAGAATTTTCATGTATATAGGTACATAGAACAAATCATTAAATATTTATTGCTGTGCCCACGATAGTGTTAAGAAAAACTAATGATGCCGATGCTTCAAAATTCAGAGTATAAACCCAGTGTATCCTGCCCTTTTGGGTTTTTAAATTAAACCTTCTCTATTAAGTGCGATTAATACGACCCTACAAATAAATTACTTTTGTTAGCTGGACCCAAGTTTTGTTTGATTGATTAGAAATCTATTAGCAAGACTGTTAATAAATCCAATTGTGGTCAGGCATTAATTTGTTCACTGGTTTCAAGAGGAACCAAGAAGGGTTCTGTGATTGATGTGGTCCCACGTATATACCATTGATTAAACAACGTAGAAGCATACTGTTGTCTTTTGTTTCCTTAATTTTCTTGATGACTGCCTCGATTAAGCGACGTGATAGTGCCCCTCAAAGTACTGCAAATGAAGTGAAAAACTTGGTAATCTGGAACGGAGAAACATGAGGTTGTTATAAATTTATTATTAATTTCATTTTCAAAACATGAATGTATGAGAACGTCAATAAGAATAGGCATTAACAACTAGGATATGATTCTAGGATGGTGGAGTAAAGCTAAATAAACATAATCAGCAGAATTTTTTTTAAATAAATCAAAAATAATACGCATTCAGTTCTAGGTTAGTGGCAACTAATGTACATTATTATATACTCCAGTCCTGGACGAATTACACTGTAGGACTACGGCAAACCTTGCAATGCACATATTTTTTAAAACCTTAAATAGGTATTTGTGAATTAGAGTCAAATCAATTGTGAATAAGGAACAAACTTGAAATATACACACGTATTCACGTTATGTTTTTTTTAATGTAAGCGTGTCTGTAACGCCACCCTTTTTCATACACTTTTTCGCAAAGAAATTTTGATGAATCCGTATAACAGGTGGCTTGGAAACGTTATTTACCACCATGTATGTGTTGTGTATATGTATTTATTCCATCGTATTTTACACGAACCACTCTATCCGGCTTTACTCGTCGCGTTTCGAAACTCATTTTATTTCGTTTACATTTAAAAGGTGAAGTCAGCGTTGTGCTCATAATATGCGGTCCCGTATTTTATATTTTCGCAGTGAAAAATGAAATGATTTTAGATTAGGTTAGTGTTTATGCATTGTTACAAAACGATGTGTTCCTAAAATTAAATTATTTTGTAATAGTCGGATAGTCTGAAAATCAACACGCCATTTATAAGATCACTGATTATTGTAAAATGGTTTGTATTATACTGCTCGTAGTTAAAAATGCCTAGTATGTGATGCGCAATAGTAAGGATAGTCACTTTATCAGAAGATATCCCTGAAGTCATCATTCCGAGTACTTCGTCAGAAGACAACCCATTCTGACATCGTCATAACAGTGATAAGACAAGATAACATAATTTCACATTACAATAATTTGTACAATACCATTGTACATTAAATTTGCCACAGAAATATAAAATGGGTTAAATTAGAGAAGTTAGAAAGTCATCTTTAAAAATTATGCACATTTTATCCAGATAATACATAGGGCACACTGAAAGTTCCGCGCTCCTGGCCGCTCATAAATGTTTGAATTTCAAATATTATATTTTTTTAAACATAAGAAACTCAGTCATTGATTAAAAAAAAAACGGGAAATCGCGTGTCAATAATTTTTTATCACAAGTTGAAGTTGTTGTCTGTAGCAAAAATGGAATTAACGCGAAAAGATTTTAGGGCGATGATTTTTTTATGGTTTTAAAAGTTCACTGATTTCGCAAGACTGCATTGCTCGACTTCATAATGCTTTTGGGAGGCAAACACCTCATTTGAGGACCGTAAGGTGTTGGTACGCAGAATTTGATCGGGGCCGTGTTTCTCTCCATGATGAAATTCGTGAAGGTCGGCCCTTAACTGCGATCACCGAGGAAAATGTGGCTACTGTCAGGTAACTAATTGAATAAAACTGGCGCATCACCTATGAAGAGATTCCAGGACATTTGGGAATTGGTATGAGCCAGATTCAAAAAATCTTACATCAACATTTAAAAGTTAGAAAACTTTGTTGCCGGTGATTGGTGTAAATGTTGTGAAAGTACGATCATGGACGTGCAAATTCTGTGTATGCCATTGTGACAGGATAAGAAATGTGGATATAATTATGGCTACACGCCGGAAAGAAAGCAACAGTCTTCTGTATGGTGTTCAAAGATGACAGCAAACAAACAAAATTGAGGCAGGCGAGAAACGTAGGCAAAAAATTATTGCTTTTTTTTCTCTCGGACGGGTCCTGTCTGCACAATCCCATTTGAAGAACAAAAGAGAATTAATGCTGAGTGGAACACCACTATTTGTTTGCCCAGTATCTTTGAAAAAGTTAGGGAAAACGACCAAGAAGTCGCATCCTATTGCACCATGACAATACTTCGGCGCACACCGTGAACAAGACAAAGGAAGGTAGAGCTAGTGACCCATCCCGCACATAGTCCAGACCTGGCACCATGCGATTTCTATTTATTCTATTTTCCCAAAAATTAAAGATTTGGTGAGAGGTGTGACATTTACGGGGCCGGAAGAGGCCGTGATAGCTTTCAACCAGCACTTGAAAAACATGCCCTTAGACCAATGGTCTTTATGTTTTCAAAAATGGTTTGATCGAATGAAAAAGAGGTAGAGAATGCCTTAGGGATTAAGTCCGCCTATGTACTAATGTGCAAACAGTTTAAATAAATAAATAAATTTCCTATCTATCGTATGAAATGTGTTTGTGAATTGTTATCCCAATGAATCTGTAGTAGTTGACTCAATTTAACATTGAGTTAAGCTCGTGATTATAAACTAATATTTTTATGCCAGCAACGAACATATTCAAATTTAGGCCTGTGTACGTTCTAAACTTATTTGACATATGAATTCAGACGCATATATTAATTCTGTTTTATAAACGATATGTATACGAATATAGAACCCTTTTGTAAACCCCTTGCATAATGTCGCAACTTGTAGGTTCTATTAGATGTGTAGCAAGCATCCTTGGGATCGATACAAAGTTCATGTGTGTCACATGTACCTTGTTTTTATGATAGTGTTTTTAGGCATTGTGTTCTAGACTGTACATTACAACAAATTATTTTCGCACAAAGTACATATAAAAGAAAGTGCAAAATGATAATATATCTATACTAATATTACGTATGAAGAAAACATTTTATTTTTTGTAGTCGAAAAACTCTGACACTACTAAGCTGATTTTATTTTATTAATGCTTTCACTATTACTATTATAGTTTTATTTAATTTCTGCAATAGGTAAAGGTAAACGCATGCAAAGCTAAAATAACTACTACAGAATATTTTGTTTAAATTGTATAAATGTACCTTCATACAATGGTGGCATTTCAAAGATGCTGAATCAACGTTCACATAATGTGACTACAAAACTGATTGAACTTAATCTTACCTAAGTTATCAAAGGTAAGGAAAATTATCAAAGGCGAGGATTCATCAGCTGGTTTTATGAAGTTCCGCTCAGCGCAATCAAAGCTAATAATCAAATCTAATACCAACGGCAAAGTGATTTCAGAGAAATACAAACAACCACACACCGCAACATTCGTACACTGTTTACTTTTAATATCTTTGACTATCCTAACTTATAGATATTATAAATACACCAGCTTTTGCCCGCCGCTTCGCTCGCGTTAATGTAGATTTTGTCAATTAATTCAGTTATTTCTCGAGAACAGTACTTATTTTCAGAATGTCTCTTTCTGTATCCTTAAAAACATGTGCGCAAAATTTCATGATCATCGGTTGAGTAGTTAAGACGTGAAAGCGTAACAGACTGACAGAAAGGCAGAAAGAGTTACTTTCACAATTATAATGTTAACTTAACATTAGGAAGGATTAAAACTGATTTATTTTACGACTTTTAGTACTTTACTTTTAATAAAATTTTAATTAAACTTTTGCAATGATTGCGACTCCGTTCGTTAAGGTGTTTCTTTCTCCAAATCCAAAGTTCTATAATACACCTTTACCGATAAAAAATCCCTGAAATGGGTTCATATTTGTCAGAAATCTGAGGTAAAATTCACGAAAAAATCCTCCTTGGATTAATAAATTTTAGAGGAACCGTGAAAATTTTGTGAACATGTAAAGAAAATCGAAAACAATTTCATTCAGCTAAGATGGAATAATTGAAAGTCTTGAAAAGAGGTTTGTAATAAATACCTCTTTATCTTCATCGCCTTCTCCTGCTGATGAAGTACAAAAATGCAAATGGAGTTTTTGAATGATTTTCCAGTTCTAAATAAAACTTTAAGTTTTTTTATGTTATTTCTGTAAAATACACGAATTCCTTTTACGGAAAGTTGGATTAAAAAATTTTTGCGTGATAGATGCAATCATCACGAACACTCAGATTTTTGCTAATCATGGAACTTAAGGTGTTTTAGATAGTATTTCTTAATATACAACATTCTTAACCTTTTTAAATAAGGATTTCAAAATAACCAAACTGCGAGGTGACCTCACTCAAGAACAGGTAACGTAAAACTGACCATGTGAAAAACCTGCCGTAAGTCGATGCCCGTAATTTTCAGAGTTTGAGAGTATTAGCTGTGTCACTCTTTATAAATGCAATTGTACCGCTTCTCAATAGATGATTTTATTTTGGTCTTATGTGTTTATTGATACAAATTAAATTAAATCTATATGCACTTATTTAAAAAAATATACTTTGATGGTATAAGAAGTGATTCTATCTATAAGTATATAAGAATATAAGAAATGTAAAATATTAGTTCAGTTCACTTTGTTATGAATAAAAATGTATCTTTTTACACAATGATTGCCGTAAAAAATGCTGACTTGTATTATTATACACGAAAATTAACTCTCTCATTTTAAGGCTTAGAAAAACGAGAATTGGATTGATTTTTTTTTTCACACTGGAAAGAAATCAAAATCGATACAACTTAAGTTGAAGGTGCAGATTTATTGTTAGCAAACTTTTGGAGGGAATTGAAGTCGCTTAAAAATCAACGGTTTACGCGGTACAAAAACTAATTCTCCCTTAACAAACCCTGTCAGAATGGTGGCTTCTATTAAATTCTTATGTACAGCCTTAACTTGCATCCTAGTACCATTACATAGTTTCGGTGGTTTTAAATTCCGAAGTAACATCACAGGTGTACTGATAATGGTGGATTAATGGTGTTCAAAAAATTACAGGATAGTTTCTGGGATTAAAATTGCTATTTTACGTAAATTCCAGAGACTCGTCCCTTATGAGCACTATATCGGAATAACTTTGTTCTATAAGTTCTAGTAGTTACTACTGTGCATAACTCATCAGGTATAGTTAACATGGCGTCTGGTACTGGGTGCTCGCCATTTCCTAGCGCCTATTTTTAACTCTTAAGGCAAGAATTTAATAAAATTGACACTTCAAACTTTTGTTTTTGGTAATGAGTTCATATATTAAATATATTTTTTTATTTCTAACTTCGAAAATGACAAAATTTCATAGAAACTTTCATCCCCTATTTTAACTCCTTAAGGGTTGAAATTAAAATACGTAGTGATAGGGTTAACTTTTGTTTTTAACCATGAGCTCATAAATCAGTTTTTTGTATATCTACCTTATATGACGAAGTTTCATACAAACGTACATGCCTTGTTTTGAGCCCTTAGGTGATGAATTTCTTTTCACTTACGTCATTTAAGGAAATTTTGTGCAAAATTTCATGTTTCTATACCCAGCGGTTTCGGCTGTGCGTTGGTCAATCAGTCAGTCAGCCAGTCAGTTTCTTGTTTTATATAATTATAAATAATATGGAAGAATAATAGTTAGTAGACTGTTTATTTTCTTCTATAGCACTTAGTACGTACATAGAACGTCCCGAAACTTGATGAACAAAACGATAAAGGATAGATAGACAGATAACACTTTACTTGTACATTAGCATTACAGTGAAAGATACATTTACATAATTACATACAGATAATGTACAAACGGCGGCCTTATTGCTAGACATGCAGTCTCTTCCAGGCAACCCTAAGAATTCCATTTCAATTAAGGTTAATTGTCTTTAAATACTCTTAACTGTAGATATCTGTGATTCTCTCAGGATTTATAATTTTACGAGTATGTTGAAAATTACTGGACAGTTTTACAGCCGCCAATAAATAACAGATTTAATAACTCATAGAGTTATTGGATAAAATAAAGAAAATCGGTTCTATGTCTTTTAATTTTACGAGTATAAGATTTTCTGTTCCTAAAACTTTAAAGCGGAAAATATTGTCTACATTTTGTGTTAAGATGCAAGTTTTTTTAAATCCATGTTTTTCTGTGTATTTTGTTTTTTGGATCTTTTCTTTTCACATAGACTGTACCACATTAACAAATTTAAAAAAAAAAAACGCTGTAATGAGGGATCAAGAATATAAAATCTATCTTCTTGAAAAAGTTATCTAACTTCTGGTTTGAGTTCAAGCGTTTTATATTGGTCTTGTTTCATTGTACAAATAAGACATACCTTTTAGGTAAATACGAATTATAACAATAATGCAATTACACATTACCCACGTGAGTTTGCCTCTAATTATATATATTATAATTGTTCCTACTATCCGTGTCTTCACTCCTAAGGTTTGCTGGAAGAAAACTCAACTATGTGTTAAGCTCGCTTTTCTACGTGGTATTCTTCTTCCTGTGTTTGTGTTATATTTTTGTACAATAAAGAATATAAATTATTTCAATATTAGATTCCATGTGGTTTCTTATTATTGCGTTATTAGTTTAATACAAACAATAGTAATTAAAATACTTAATTAAGGACAGATATCTGTTTTTTCCTAAGTCTAAGTTTTTACATGTTTATATGAAAATTGACAAAGATAATCATTCTACAAACATTAACATCGTAGCTTTCCCCCACTCGTATCGTCCTCGCCACGATTTACAATATTACAGTATGCTATTCGAGAATATATTCAACCGTTAACTCTGTTACTTAGATAATTCACTTGATAATTAACCAATACAGGGAATTACTATAAGAGCACATCAAATTAGTACAAAATGACAGATCATAATGACAGACGATCGGTTTAGTCCGAATGCGAAATTTGCAACATAAATATACTACAAAAAAAAAATTCAGCGCCATCTAGTGAAAAAAAAAACTGAAAATAGTATCTGATCTTGCATCGTGGAACTAAAGTACTCTTGTTGATACCAATCTACAAGAGTACTTTTATACTAACCTATACAAGCGTTGGGCTACGACCCGCCTGGCATGATCACTTATCCTGGTCGGAGAAGGGTCGGAAGGCCAAAACAACTATTCCACAACCTATATTTAGTTGTCTACAACACAGTCTGTTTACATAAACCGCGTCGCATTAGACTGAATGCATGTCACCACACAATATTGCATTCATTAATAACTCGCCCTCTTGCTTGGCTTGCATTAAAAATTCCATTATTTCTCTGCTCGGGTTTATTTTATATGATACAAACCAGTCAGTACCTGTCTCTAGCGATTTTTTTAATTGAAAAGGAAGTTTCTGTACTAACACTGTAAATTAATATTTGCATTTAATTGTTTTACATATAATAAAAAAGAATTGAAGTTATTGTCGACAGAGCCAGTGAAGCGTTTGCATTTCAGGCCTGATGGATTCGATTTTGTCTGTCTATGTTTGTACTTGTTTACAGGTAATAATTTTGTACACTGCTTCCCAAACACTGGTATTTGGGTTCCTTACTTTTATATGTTTAGTCATGTTGAGTAACGTCCGACAATAACACGCTATCTGTCCATAAGACTGATGCATGTCGAGTGTAATTAAGTGCCCAACTAAGAAATTACTTACTTTGAATCGTGCGACACTTTAAACGCACTTTTTAAATACATTTGGTTAGTTGAAAAACTCAATTGAGTCATTCGGAAAGAGCTTGGAGCTTGTGACTGATACTCTTTATTGAGAAGAGCGAACGACAAGCGCAATCCGCACAAATAGGGTAGTTGTCAGAGGTAGTACTCAAAAACACAAAAAAAAACATTTACAATATCGGCACAAAGGTCCAAACTTCCTTTAAAACTTTGTCGAAGTGTGATCGCTCGTCAACCACTTATTCAACATACACGTACGTGTACGCAATTCCTATATACGATAAGCACTCTTAAACACTCAAGTTTCAATACTGTGGACATTGGGATCAAAGTATATTCGCATTAGTAGCAGCTGCGCAAATCTAGGGGTCGTGATACCTCATAACTAGCGCCGCTGCTAACTAATCACTCATTAAAAGAACAATGTGTAAGCCTAATAAATAATGTCTACCATATTCTGCCTATGTAGGGTAGCTGTCGGAATCTAATTTCATTACTTATATTATTCGACTGACCTGTTGGTTTAGTGGTTAGTGACCCTGACTGCTGAGCCAGAGGTCGTGGGTTCGATTCCCACCCAGGACAAATAATTGTGTGATGAGCATGATTATTTAAGTATGTTTATCAGCAGTCTGGTTACCATTGTACAGGCTATGCCTAGTTTGGGATCAGACGGCCGTGTGTGAGATGTGTAAAGTTATTATTATTGTTATTACGTCGAACAAAATATTCGCAATATCTGTCCGAAACGGACAACATTTTGAATTCCCACTTGAAATATGCGATCGATTCTACAACTGCGACCGGTACTAAGCCATTCGTTAAGCCACAACTTAGCATCACTCTTTAGGCAATTTTCTATACGCGTCAAACGCTCGTAGTAGAGGATTTGATTTAAACTTTGTACGTGAATAACACCACACGATATAAAATCATTCAATGAGAGATAAAATTTAATAAAAAGAATGTGATTCGACCTTACCGGTATAGCGTTGTTTACACTCACGAGCCTTTAGGTCACTTCATCTATTACCACGTCTCGGCATTGGACAATTAAATTACAAAGGAAATTTATAATAACGCCAGCGAAGCCGCTCGCTAAAGCTAGTATGCGTTATGTTACTAATATCTTAACAGGCTTAGATCGCGGTCCCATCTACTCTGTAAATATCTTATTCCTAAAGTATAAAGGATCCTGTTCACCAGCTAAGCAACGCGTATCATCAGGTTTAAATTTAATTTGACATGAGCAACATTATGTTAAACGAAAGAGCAACTTTTCCTATTTAAGTTATAATTTTGCTGAACTTAATGCATCTATAGGTAGCGTGAAAACGAGTTACCTTGTGAGTATAGGTATTAAAAAATCTTGACATCACGACGACATATAACTAGAGGGTACATGGTACATGGTCGTGAGTATGGGTACGAAGATGTTCCCATTATTTTGATACGTTTAACAAACGATTTTCAAAGTAAGGGTCCATTGTACTACAAGAATGTACTATAATATATAGAACCATATATTATAGTACATTCTTTACGTTACATTTACATTATATAATATAAAATTCGCTTTCTTACTGAGGCAGCTGTGATACTGAAAGATAAACACATTTCAAAGATTGAAACATGTTTAAAACATGAAGAAGACTGATTTATGAATTTATGTTACTTTTATTTTAATTATTGCAAAAGCCTTTAATTAAAGTACATTTTACTATGAAAGCGCCATAATAAAATGTATTTTTAATTAAAACGCCTGACAATTATTTTAAAATGAAATAAAATGCATGAATTTGTTGATCGTTATCTTGATAATAAGAAAGATATTTGCACTCTCGTTTAAATAACCAGTCAAACTATTGTCATAATGTATTAATCACTTGATGTCGTCAAAAAAATATAAATGTTGTAACACATTCTCTTATTGTACGATTGTATTACACTGATATACGTACTTGCTTTATCATTGGATTATTTAAATGCAGCAACTTTATACTTACTTTTTGAACAGAATTACAAAGTGTAATTGTAGCAATGTAAGACGATTTATATGTGTAATGATTTCTATATAAAAATTTCTACTTTTATTTTTGTCACACAGCTATCAAATTTTTATGTTGGGCCTAACATAAATTTAAATTATAGTAATAGTTCTTATGTTATAGTTTCTTTATCAATTTCGCATGAGTTACATAGCGCATAGTGTAATTTTATTCTCTTTTAACTTACACAATAATTAGGGCCAAATGGCTGAGCATAATAGTTTAGTATGTTATCAAGGCACATTTTTGACACATTTTTGCTTTAAGTTATCTTAGGGGCTTATTTACATTTGAAATAAAGAGACATACATAAAAATCATAATGTGTTTCACTTAAACTGAATGATACTATAATTTAACCCATTCGATTAGTCAGTGAATTATAAAGTATTACTAATTTGTATTACCAAATATTGTTCAACTAAAAGCCTCGTAGAGTATTTGCACCTGAACGAAATTGTTCAACGACTTTACGGCCCGTCCAATGTGTAGGGCATGTCTAAAGTCCACTAACAATTTTCTCAAACTTGTATTCTGATATATAGTTTGTTTATTAATAGAAATATTTGCAAATTTTGGTAAATCCAATTTATCGAGTACTTAATTGAAAGCTTAGTGAAGTACTTCATTAATAACAATATATTTAGCCGTTGTCAAGTATAGACGAAAACTTTAAATATATTTCAGAGCATAATTTTATTTTATTTATTTGCTCATTCATAAAAATAACAGATAATGAAAGAAAAAAAAAAAATATTTTTCACACAGACACCCAAATTTTCACACGAAAACAATAAAATAATAAATAGAGAATAAAAACAAGAACATAATACTTTAGACTAAAAGATACAAAACAAAAAATTAAAATAAAATAAAAAATAATGAATGAAATAGGTAATGAAATTCATGTCTAAAATGGTTGTATTTATTAAATCAATTAATAAAAAATCAAAACGATTATACAATAACCTTAATACTCAATAATAATTATCTTCTAAAAAAGTATCACCTACTTCAATGTGCCTAAATCATGATAAAGTTACCTTTTTTCTTCATCCCTTAATTTTCAACCCTGAGAAGTGAAAGATTTTCTTCCAATTTTAATTCAACTAACCTTGAGTAGGTATAAACAATTATCTAAGTTACAAATTACAATAGCCTAATGTCAATTACGCAACTAGTTTTACAAAATATTGCTTTTCCTGATGCAGGGAAGTTAATTCCTGAGTAGTTCTTCTGGTACTTCACCATGAGTATTGTGATGAGCATAAATTGCTTGATAACCATATTAAAGTAATTAAATCCCAACCTATGATATACTTATTATTGAGTAGTTTCAGTGACCATCTGTGGTCTTCATCATCAGGGCCACTTCACCAAATGCACTACAGCAAATGCACGAGTTACTATAAAACATACTCAAATCGCTATAGGTGTGCCTATAATATTTAAAGAGTTTCATCAATTTCTCCAGCATGATATTAGATCCTAACCTGATGATAATGGGACGAACTAGAAAGTATACCTTTTCAAATAAAAAAAGAGTTTTCCAAATCGTTCCAGCCATCGAATAATCGGACAATATAAAAAAAGATCCCTACGTTGCGTCGGTTAAAAATAACGCCACGAATTTTTATTCATAGACAATGATTCGACAGATTTGTTGTCTAATTCTTTCTGAATATGCCACGTATATACTAACTATTTGTCAGTAGCTATTCGTTGAGGTATAACCTACAAACCGAGTGTAAGTGATGTGTTTTCTTCCATAATTGCTGTTGAAGGAAGGATTTCCGCCATTTAATGCCTAATGAAATTGGATCTTAATTGCCTAATGGTTTGGTTTGCCAAACCTTTAAACATATTTCGAAGATGCACATTGTATAGCCAAAACACTCTTAATCGAGTTATTCTTTGTTGCTGTGAAAGTTGTGTTTCTAAAGTTGTTAAAGAATCAAATGTAGATAATTCCCCCTGGAGGCATTCCATTAAAATTCTTCAGTAACAACAATTGTCCCTCTGTGCAGACAAACTGTGTAGCAGTGGTACTGATAATTTGTCAACTGGAACAAGACCCTTTGAGCCACACATAAACATCAACTATAACACAAAAACCGCTTTGTCTTAACTAAGTTTCAGTCTGTCTAGATAACTTGCTACGAACAGACACATTGCTAACTTATATGTCTTCATAATACTTTGTAAAACTTTGGTACATTGTTTGCCAAGTAGAAATTAGAGCAAGCCTAACTATCTGTTATAAATTACTCGATTAGTGTTGTGTACCACTAACAAGAGCTTGTCAAGGCAACGAAGTACTTCTAAGATTTAGTCCGCGTTAAAGTTATTCTATTTTCCCCTCGGGAGTATTACTTTTTCTGGATAACATTTATCCTATGTCCTTTTCTGTACCTCTTGCAACGTGGTTACAATTGAATATGATGATCGATTCAGTAGTAAGGAGGTGAAAGTGTAACAAACCTCACTTTCGCATTTATAATGCTGTTGCCCGCGACTTCGTTTGCGATGAAGTTTTGGTGAATACCACGGGAACCCTACATTTTATAAAAACTTTTAACAAAAAAATTTAACCGACCAAAAGGAACTAAAAAGAAAAAAATAAATAACCCATTTAAATAAAATGTCTTGAGTGTTGAGCTTATTTACATAAACTATCAAATTTTATACAAATTAATTTCGAGTCGGCGGTAAAAAACAAACCGATTAATTATTATCTAAATTTCATATGTACGTAGAAATGGAGAAGGCTCTACGTAGGTAATTAATCATTTTATTATTTGGCACCTACTCATCTTTTAACACTCTGACAACTACTATCTTTTAATACATTTAATACTAAATACTTTAAAATGCTACCAAATGTTTATCTTCAAAGCATATTAAGTGGTTTCTGTCACTAAAACCACAGTATTTATATCTTACTTCTAATTGTTTAGGAAAGGTAAGGGTAAGGTATCTCGGTGCCAATTTCATCCAGATCCGTTCAGCCGATTTTGCGTGAAAGACTAACAAATATCCACCTATCCGTCCATCCATCCTCACAAACTTTCGCCTTTTTAATATTAGTAAGATTACTTAGGAAAAGGATAGTTTAGATAATTGTTTTTTTATGGATGAACTAATCCAGGTCTTTTGACAGTAGTCTCAAAATATCATTCAAATTGAAATATAATTTCAATTTAATCAAAAATCGAAATATCAGTTCAAAATATCCGTAACTATTTGTAAATTTTCTATGTAGTCTAGAAATAGACATAATTATGTGAACCTACAAAATATTAGCAACTGTAATATCGCACACCTAGATCTAAAGGGAGCTAACTCAAATATGCACACCATCAAATTTCTTATCTCAATACCTACCGTACAATAGACATAAAAAAATATCACCACTTCTTGACCCTAGACGCTAAATTCACCAACACGGGCTCAACTCAAAAAATAAAAAACTTTGTAACAAAAAAATTTACCGACGAATGAAGAAAAGAACTGAATGGCGAAAAATTATTTTGGTATTTACATTAGTTTGGGAGATTATTTAGGCTATCAAGTTTAGTTTTCGCTTTTCAGTTCCTTTCTTCATTCGTCGGTTAAATTTTTTGTTAAAAAGTTTTATTGTTTTAGTTTTTTTGTGGCTAAAATATAATTATAATTATTATCAGATATTTAAACAACATTTAATTAGGTTTAAAGTTTTCATTTACACGTATTCTCTATTTTTCTACCCTTAGGGTTGAAATTTTTATTTGAAATTTAAATGGTTCCAACTTCGAAGTATATCCTATCCAATAAAAAAAGAATTATCAAAATCAGACTACCCTGTAAAAAGGTATGCGTGGTCATACACAAAAAAAAATACAAATTTACGGGTTGACTTGAGAACCTCCTCCGTTTTTCGTTAAAACAAATGTACAGTACATCGTTAAGCAGTGGAGAAATAACATGATTAAAATACAAAATTCCTACAATATCTTTCTTCTAGCTGCATGTAAAGCATAAATCTATACAGAAGAAGAAGAAGAAAGAAGAAAGAAAGAAAATATAATTTATTGCAAAAACATCAGCATACATTTTTTTTTTCTGTTACCTAAGTCTATATTTAAAAACACATTGACAATATTATTCACCTACTTCACAAACATCACATTTTTAGTCTATGGCTCTATGATATTACAATATGTCATTTATGTCATGTAGACTAGATGCGATGTATGTAGGTGACGTGTCATTCTTGACGTGACAACATGTGGTCATTCCTTATATTATTATTTTTTACAGAAATCTTCTGCGGTGCACAGGGACACAGTAATTTAGTTATTTTTGATTGAATACCTAAATGGTAATATATAATTCTTGGAACACAGTCGGCCATTTGATCATGCTAAGGCGCAAAAGGAACAATTCCGAAGAAAATATTTCCTAGTCCACAATTCTCCTGAAATATTAGTCGGATACATGATACGATAAATAAGAATTGTCGAGTGTTCGAGGACCGACAGGGGACGCAATATCTAGCACATGCTTCACACTTGTTGATCTCCACAACTCGAAGTGACACAGTACATTTTGTTTACACGACGTTTTCAGAGTATCTCTCTGTTCCTGAACGGTAAAGCTGGTAAGAGTTCGGCCCTAATGGGCTTCTTACTTCGTGCCAAGTGCTCGATATTTTGTGTTAGTAATTTCTTATTCGTGTTTCTGCTAGAAGTGCTTACAATAAAAGTATTTTAACACGCTATTATTAACTTCTATTTGCCGTATCGAAATCAAACTTTGTATGTATATGTAGTTCGAATGACAAAATATAGTTTGGCATTTTGGACCTGATCTGATGATGGAGCTGGAAGGTGGATAGTGGAAGTTACTACTACTTGTACTCGTAACGACAGTCTGACGATGAAGTCAGGAGGTTGAGAGTGAAACCCTTTTTTAACTTTTTAATTCGGCTCGCGTGTTTTTTAGTTTTACTAAACAATAATTATTAAATTTAATGGTGTAAATGAAAGAAAATTGCGGGTTATGTAATCCGTTCTACCTTTATTTAACCTATCAGTGGAATTAAATTTCAGTTTGCGTACTATGAATGTACTATAATACCTTGCTAGTCTCAGTTAGATACAGAATATCAGTCAACAGTCAAATACTTCAGATTACTCAAACGATACAAAGTTACTTCTTCGACCGTCTATTGGTAATGCAGATATTATTTTCTAGCAACGTTGACACAGTAGTCTCTGTATAATCGGAAATAATATGTCTATGGCGATATATACAAACACCAAGGAGAGCTTACACGCATGATCATCCGACCAGGCTGATGATCATGCCTGCAAGCTCACTTCGAAAAAGTTGATATTGGGAAGTTGCATATTTCATTGCGAGCGCGATTCTCTCACTACTCCTAATGCAAAATTTAAAAACTCTAAATTTAATAGTTTGCGAAAAATTTACGTCAAAAAATCATAAATTTTGTACTTCTACACTGCATTTAAACAGGAAATTTCGTACGGCGTAAGGGTTTGGAAACATGTTCCTGCACATCCTGTGCCAACCTAATTCTGCACCCAGTCTTGCCTGCTGAGGAGGAAACTTTTTAAAGGTCAACAGTATAGGCACGAAACTTTAATATATACAATTCAGCTTATGATAGTCTGTTCCACAGTTCATCAATGAGACTGCAATACCAAAGTTTTTCGTTTCGTGTATTGGGTATAACGTAAAAAAGTTGAAATCCTGGCTACATGTATCTTTCTCCCATACGTCTTTCTGAGTATATTAATATCATTCAAGTGCGGATCATGTGGGCCAGAAAATGACACTTATGAATGTCAGAATTTTTATTTATGATTAGCAAACACCATTGATCTTATTTATTGAGTTAGAAAATCACATTCTCAATGTTTCGTTATATATTCTGTAACTGGGTTTGTTCAGTACAAGTAATACAATGTTGTTTGTCTTAATGCTCGTGGTGATAGTTCAATGATATTTTTATAAACTCCAAGTAATATATAAGACTCATATTTGCTTGTGTATGCAGAAAGTAATGTACTGTAACGTTACAACTAGATTGTTATGGAAATTTCGAAAAGTTTGTACTGGAAACAAAGGAAGTTAACACAGACTTAGTTTATCAAGAAGGTTAACAACCAAGTATTATGGTAAGCGAAGTGAACTTCAGCGTATTACACATGTTATCGCGTTTACTACCTAACTTGTTAGTAGAGGGTTGTATGTATCATGGCTAAGTTTTGTTATATTGAATAATAGCATATTATCTTATCTGTGAGAATACTAGTGGGCGCCTAGAGGTGGAAATTCGACTGTAATTTCTTAAGTTATTGATGATACTAAAGCTCGTCAATAGCTGGAGGCCTCGGACTTACCGGCAACAGCCAGCTTGAGTAGCCAGGTATGCGACCTTGACTAGCGAGCTATGGCTTACACTCCTCAATCCATCCGTATAAGATTTATCCTTCTAACCTACATTTCCTTTCAATATATTCCTAATTTTCCCATCTTGAATTCCTAAAGTGCTTGGTTAACGGCAGTGGGCTTGCTTCCTATTACGTGAGGGCGACCAAATATATTTGGCAAAATGTGAGTGTTTAATACACTTTGCCTAGCCCTTTGGGGGATGCAGGTGTAAGTGTTTGTGTATGTGTGTGACTTTTAGTGCAAAATTATGCAGTGTTGTACGTGTTGTTTTGAATCAGTTGTGAACACTGACTATGATTTAATGAGTATATTATATGATCGTAATAAGTAACAGAATCCATCATTTAAATGTGTACTCGTACACTAAACACGAGATCATTTTAAACCATTAAAACTTTGTAATATTTTGATGGTTTAACAAAGCACCTTAAAGTTATTTACATAGTGGGTCGGTATTTTTTATGTAACTAGTATATTTTCCGACCCTAACACCCTTCAGTGGGTTTTAGTGTCATCATCATCATAAATTATTAATCGTAAAGGGTATTTCATATATGTCTCTGTCTCAAATCTATATTTTAATATGTGAAAAGATTTCTTTGTACGGATTTTTAAAGCGAATTTCACGCACCTATAAATGTGACATTTGGAACACTTAAAGTTTGTATGCAGAAGAAGTGCAGAAAGCTAAATTTCTTAATTACTATATGAGATTATGTATGTTACGTTAAAAACAGTTAAAACTTAATGAATTATGTTCTAAAGTCGACTATTAATACGCCAATGTTTGCGTACAAACTTTTTAACAACTGTAATTTAGATTTCAATCTAGTCCGTGGTTTAACAGCCTCTGTGATAGCTTTTACTTTTAAATCACTTCTAGTAGACATAAACATTGTAGCAATTGCAGGTCGTAAAGTATATCTCGGCTTTATTCGTGCCATGTATTGGCACTGCCGTGTACACTTTAGTACCTATGTCCTGTGAATTAATGCAACTTTTGTTGTTCGCATTAGTGGTACTTTTGTTAAGAATGGTAGATTACATGTCTCATGGGTTTTCGTATCTATTCAATTACATTTTGGCCCTAGGATAGGCATTTCGTTATGAATCAAATGTTAATAATAATAAAAATAATAATAATAATTTGAAATAAATTATCAAAATTGGAAATAAATACATAAAATATATATTTTGGAGACATATTTACTAAAAAGTATAAAAAAACCTACATAAACAATATGGAAAAGTATAAACCAAAAATTTTAGAAGATAATGACAGATGTCATAGAATACAATACCATGGAACACAATAGAAATGCTAACAAGAAATCAAGCCAGAAACAGAAATGCACAACGGATAACCCCGGACTCGTCGCACAGCTCCGCCTCACAGACGCCACTCCACCCTTCGAGGACAGCGGCAAGCAATGAGACGTCGAGCTCAAGCTCCAGCGACGAGTATTTTTCCCCGCCAACATCGCCAACACCTGTGCGTCGGCATAGGAGAATCCGGCCGCCGACGTGCTTGGGACCCCGAGGACCACTGACTTCGAATAGGGCCCCCGCTACCGGTGGTGATGTGCGCCGCATGAAATGGACTAATTCAATTAATGAATACGTCATGCGGGCATATTATCGGGCTACAGAGTTGGAAACTAATCTTACTGAGTACCGTGTTCGTTTGGTGTCTCTGTTTCAGGAGCTTGAACCAGCCATCAACGTATCTGCACAACGACTATCGGATCAGGTACGGGCTATACAGCGCTGCCACATGCTGAACGATACCGTACTTGACAGGATACGCTCTGACATACGGAATAGCTTTATTGTCCCTTCTTCATCGCAAACTGTGAGTTTGGCGACTAACGAGATGCCACAGTTACTACTTCTTGATGAAGTTGTGGAGAGTGAGGCTATATCCGTGAGTACCCAATACAATGAGAGACTAAGGAGCGCTTTGGAGGATGCGATTCTGGAATACAGGTTTGTAAATTATCAAATTAGACCACGTTTATCCCGTTTGCCTATGCATAAAAGAAAAATAGCGCTGGTGTGTGCCCTGGATTCGCTATTGTCAGACTATTTAGACAATAGCGAAGATCTTAGTGATACACACATTTCTATTTCTCAGAATGGATGTAGAATCGGGACCCGTGGCACTAAAGAGCTCCTTATCATGGATATGGCCATTAGCCAACAGGTACGTCGTAACCGTAAGAATCTTTCGACATGTTGGATAGACTATAAGAAGGCCTATGACTCGGTTCCACATACGTGGCTTTTGAGAGTGCTAGGGTTGTATAAAATTTATACAACTCTTTGCACTTTCTTGAAGTCATGTATGAGGCAATGGAGGACGGTACTTCGCTATCCAGGATGTCGGCAGATTGCGGCAAGCGATGTACCAATAAAGATTGAGCGGGGCATATTTCAAGGTGATAGTCTGAGTCCCTTGTGGTTTTGCCTGTCTTTGAACCCTCTCAGTACTCTGTTAGAGGGCTCAGGGCTAGGCTATAGGTTGCAGAAAGATGATCTAGTTATATCTCACCTTCTATATATGGATGATTTGAAACTACTAGCCCCCACTAATTTGCAATTGATAGCGTTACTGACGGTAACTGAAAACTTTAGCAACTCTATCAGGATGGAATTTGGTGTGCACAAGTGTGCAGTCATGCATGTAAAGAAAGGTGTGATAGTGGAGTAGTATCTGAAGGAGTCGAACTTTCCGATTCAACAAAATTCAGATCTCTGTCTGCCACCGAAACCTACAAGCACAGCGCTTTTTTGGCCGCCTGAAAAAAGTGCTAAAAAGTCTTTTATCAGGGGGTAACAAAATGCGTGCCTGCAACGGTTGGATCATGCCGGTTCTGATGTATTCCTTTGGTATACTTAGATGAACTTGGACGGAACTTGATGCCCTTGACAGGAGAGTCCGTACACTGCTTACTGCGTTTCGAATGCACCACCCACGTTCATCGGTAATGAGGTTGTATATCCCACGAAAGTTTGGAGGTCGAGGACTTTTAAACATTAAGACCTTACACAATCGTGAGATATACAACCTTAGAGAATATTTTCTTCATACTGATGTGGGTGTGCATTGTAATGTGGTTGCAGTGGACAACGGACTCACTCAGCTCGCTCTGGCTAAAGAGAACTGGCGCAAACCTGTAGTTCTTAGTACTAATGAGCGCAGGGAAGTATGGAAGGGCAAAGCACTTCATGGTCGTTTTTATCGGGCCCTAAATGGGCCTGTTATAGCCTTAAAAGCGTCCACATCTTGGCTACGGTTCGGTGATCTCTTCGGAGAAACCGAAGGTTTTGTCTTTGCAATTATGAACGAAGTTGTTATGACAAATAACTATCGGAAATATATCCTGAAAGATGGTACGGTTGACATCTGTCGGGCATGCCACCGTCCCAGTGTCCCATATTATTTCTGGTTGTTCTTGTCTTGCCAATGGTGAATATTTGCACAGACACAACCTAGTGGCCAGGATTGTGTTGATCAACATCTAGCCCTTAAATACAACCTTGTGAATTCAGAGGTGCCATATTACAGGTATGTGCCCGACCCAGTTCTCGAAAATGTCGAGCCACATTGTATTGGGATCGATCTATCATCACTGACAGAACTATTGTTGCAAATAAACCTGATATAGTGGTGATAGACCGGTTAGAGCGCCGTGCAATGATCATCGATATCGCTGTTCCTCATGACGAGAATCTCGTGAAAGTCGAAAAAGATAAACAAATCAAATATTTGGATTTGTCTCACGAGATTGTCGATATGTGGAATGTCGAATCGGCGATCATTGTTCCGATTGTCGTATCTACTCATGGATTAATAGCCAAGAGCCTCGATCGACACCTCAAGAGGCTCGCGTTGGTCGGTGGTGTGCTATTTTTTATATTTTTAAATATATATTTTTTATGTACATATTTAAAAATGTAATTTATATGATAAAAGGTGAATAAAAATAATATAATTTCACACAAGGCCGTCTGATCCCAGACTAGGCAGAGCCTGTATTATGGTAACCAGACTGCTGATAAACATACTTATATATACATATATATTATAGATAAATTACACCCAGTTACAGAACAACTGATCGAGCTCATCATACAATTATTTTAATTACAATTACAATTTTTGTTACCGAGTTGTGAGTTGTGACATCATCATTTCACGCACTAGACGACTACTGTTAAGCTTAGGCCTCTTCTAAAAAAATCCACAAAAAGTTTTGCATGGCCATCAAAAAACGATTTCCTGAAATTGGACTAAGTCGTCTTCCGATCTAAGGTGACGTCGCTTTCAGATAAGGAGTCAAGTTAGACAACCAATTGATCATTTCATGGGACTGCACGCTATATCGCCTGCTCATTGCCACTTCTTCTTGCAAATGATAAGAGCCATGTCGCTCAATTGTTTTTCTAACTGATTACTGAACTCCGAATAATATCTCGTAGAAGAACTCATAACATTGTTTATAGACATTTAACGTGATTTTAAACCGTTTTGTGACGCCTGTAGTTAATTGTTTTAGCTCATAGTTAATGACTGGCAACAAACAGGTTTTTTTTACACCATGTCAGTGGCAAACAAGCATATGGCCCGCCTGATAGTAAGCGACAGCAGCAGTCTGTACCCTATGGTTCTTGCAATCCTAGGGAACTCGCATGCGCGATGCTGACCCTTTAGAAACCTATACATTCCTTTCTTGAAGAACCCCATGCTGTAGTTCCTCGGAAAAACCTCGGCAGGGAGCTCATTCCACTGCCGGAGCGTTTACGGAACCTCGAAATTCCTCTGGAACCGTTGTGTGCAAGGACCATTTAGGTTC
Source organism: Euplagia quadripunctaria (assembly GCA_963859945.1). NCBI lineage: Eukaryota > Metazoa > Arthropoda > Insecta > Lepidoptera > Erebidae > Euplagia > Euplagia quadripunctaria. The sequence continues at coordinate 24,067,805 of OY982570.1, read as the reverse complement.
CAAGGTGTGTGGCCCTGCCGGCGGTGGGCGATTCAGTGGTAGATTACCGCCGTGGGCATCATGTTAAACAGTTCCACGGAGCACAACTGTTTACTGAGTTAATGCCTTCAAAGACAAGACTCCCATAGAGTCTTGTACCATAACTGAAATATACTAAAGATGGACATAACAGGGGCTAATGTTGGTCACCTCACGAACTAAGGGGTTACTAGACATCACGCTCATTTAATTACAAGCCTTGTAGACAGCACATTAAAGATTTACAATATGAGAGATTATACACATACACGCTAGATTACATTTTATTTTATAAATTACTATAATACTATAATGTGTAGTATATTATAAAACAAAGTCCCTCGCCGCGTCTGTCAATCTGTTTTTCTGTTCGCGATAAACCGTAAAAGTACTGAATGAATTTTCATGCGGTTTTCACGCACGGATAGAGTGATGCATACGGAAGATTAAGGTGTATACTCTATTAGGGTTTTTCATAAATTTGCTGAAATATAAGTTGATTGTTGAAGATGTCGGAAAGAATCATACCGACTGGAAGCTTTACTGGCGTGCTCCGCGTAAGCCAATAGATTTTTTTGTAATTTTTTTTTATAATTTTATAATATTTTGTTTGTGGAACATAGGTTAGTTACAGATCTTAAATATTATATTAAAGTAGCACTACATCCTACCACATTACGGGGTGTACAAATAATGATAAGGAAAAATTATAATTACAATTTAAATATGTCACAAATTTAAACAATTGATGCAGTGTACAAATTATGATTGATACCAAGTAATTAAATAATTATTCTATGTGTCAAGTTTTATATAATTATTAGCATGTCAATAATACAATAACTCTACGGTACGATATTACAATAATTCTACAGGTATATTAAAATAATGTTATTTTGTAATTGAAATATTCGTCAACAAAGTAATAGGCTTTATTTATTAGAAATCCTTTCAACTTATTTTTAAATGATTGTACACTTTCCGCATTTCGTATACATTTGGGCAGCTTGTTATAGATTTTAGGGGCCATAACAAATATACTTTTGTGATATAGGGCGGTGTTAGCTTGAATTATAATATGTAGCTTACCAGTTCAGCTGTTACTAGACACCTTTGAGAATTTTGACCAGTTTCGTCTAACAAATAAAGCGGTTTCAAAAGTATAAATGGATGACATTGTAAGTTATTTTAATTTTATGAAGTGTGGTTTACAGAATAGATATTACATATTGCCCTTATGCAGCGTTTTTGAGACTTAAAAACTAATTCTTTAGCAGTTACATTGCCCCAAAATATAATTCCGTATCTTATCGTTGATGCCACCAAGCCGTGATAGGCAGCGAGAATTGTGTCGTGGTTCACATTTTGTTTTGCATGAGTAGTGCATATGCATATTGTTTTAATTTACCACACACCTTTTCTATTTTCTATTCTATTCTATATTTATTTTCTATTTGTATGAAAACATTCCGGAGTTATCTCTCATGATAATATATATTACAATATAGCAAAGCTATATGTCTATCTTCTAAGATTAACACACAATAACGAAAAATTGTAGGCATCTATGCACAGCTACCCCTGCGAAGCCGGGGCGAGTTGCTAGTATAATATATAAAACGTTATAAAGTATCGGCAACGCGTGCATGATAAGTCAGGTGTTGTAAATGTCGACCACGTCCAGAGCCTAAAACAAGCATTCATTTATATTAGACAGGCAGGATAATCCGCTTTCCGTAAAGCCTTTGTACACTTAACTAAGCCAGGAGTTAGTAGACACATATTCGTGTAATCTATCTAACTAAAAACAACACACAGCATTCTGTTCATCTCATATCTCCGAAATTGATATTCCCTCTTTACGACAACTTTTCCCATTCCATTACAATGTGCGAGCGAAGGATTTATTCCAATTTCAACAGCTCGCACCAACACAGTGACAAAGTGCTACCGGATCACATATAAACTTGAGTTAAGAACAGACGTTTGTAATATATATTTTATAACTTTTACGAGATTATGTATGATTGGATTTTGGATGAAATGGACATATTCAAAAAGTTAGGCATCTAATGAATACAGATCTAAATGTGAGATTAGTGAAATGTACAGAGAATATTAGAATTGTTGTAATTATTGACCACACAATAAATTTATGAAATCGAAGTACATATCTACAGATTTTTTTTGTTTGTTTATTGTAAAGAGAAGTTAGAGGTAATCTTAGACCAGGGTAGACAACTTTTTAAGAAAAATCAAACAAAACTTATCAAATTCTTTTAATTGAAACAAAAAAGTGTTTGGAAGAAGAATGACGTATTGTTTACCCTTTAGGTTTTTATTGGCTTAAAATAAATTTTTAGGTAAAGTCACTTTTAGCACATGTTCATAATTCTGCTGTATTTGAAAGTTTCATAATTGGTTTTACAATCGAAACAGCTTCAAATAAATAGTTTTTAGTTAAAATTATAGAATATCTGTTTCTCTTTCTATCTACCTATACCGTTATAATAACATAATTAGCGCATATTAGTAAAATTTACATCTCATTTATTTATTTATTTTTCTCTTTATTGTACACCTTTTAAATGAAATACAATACAAACATAATATAAACATTTAGGTATATCAATCGACGGTCTTATCGCTCACGGCCCATGGCGATATACTCGTAAAATCTTATTGTTTATTTCACATTTGACATTGAACTATTTTCAGATTATATTATTGACGTGAAAACGTCTTATAAATCGATGAACGCCGGCTGCACGCATGAATAAGTATGACTCATTGTCACGTTCCGCCTGAGCCGAGTCTGCAAGCGAGAGCGCGGAACAAGCGATAGAGAGGCACGATCGGTGACGTTATCACGTAAAATTATCGTCCGTAAACCGACTTTACAGACAACCAATTTTTATCTCTATGTTTTAGATGGACATTTACTACTGACATTTCGTAGCAGTTTATTATTATTCTTAGTATTTAAAATTGTTGACAAAAATGTTTTTTTTTAATATTGTACACCGCTATAGAAAAGGTTAAACATGATTGAACCAGAATTATCAACTTCTTTCTATAGATGTGTTAAAACACTCAGATTATTGTAAATTGACTCAGTAAGTAATATTTGTAGAAACTCTTCCTCGTCTATCGGAAACGTCGGACGATGCCGCGATGGGAAGACCCATTGAAGTGAGTCTCCACACGTAGGGTTTTTTTTAACATCACCGTCATAGGCTTCACTAGTATCATATAACAGGTTCGCCTGGTGATGCTTTTTGCGGTCACTGCTGTTCTCAACTTGCTGCCCTTCACATCCCACTTCTGATGTAGAACCTCCTCCTCGTCTATCGGAAACATCGGGCGCGTTCGTATTTAATGTTGCGGGTAGACGTGAGTTAGCGGGTGGGGAGAATAAAAACGTGATTTTCACACAGTAATTTTAATACACTTATTAAAATACAAAAATATACTCTGAATAATCATTAGATATCTTCAATCAAGCTATAAATTACGACACTCCACAGAACACGTGGTGCGCCTACGAGATGCCAATCGATTCTACCTTTCCAGCGGCCTATTCGAACTGTAACTGTCATGCGTCGCGCGTCAGCGTTCGGTGTTGCGTCAGTGTTTACTAAATTCTGACACATTATTAATGTTGTCAACTAAAATAATCGGTGTACCGTCATATTTATAAAAAGCATTTAACCATAATGTTTTATTTAGCAAATAATATCACGACTTCCCTGTAATTGAAATCACCCCTATTTCTGTATGTAGGTATTTGAGTTTCGCGGCATAAATGCGAACCAATACAGCGGAGAAAACAATCTAATGGCTGAGAGAGAATAAACATGAATCGTTATATGACACCACTCTTCTGTCGCCTATGGTTATCCCTGCAACCGTTATACGTGGAGGATAAAATTGTGTTTTTACATGACTTACAAATAAAATATAATAATATTGTATATTTGGACGTGACCGAACGACCGACAACGATGATTACATATATTATAATCGAAACATAGCAATAACACAATTTTATCGAGAGCCGGTGACTCTCTCGAGAGTGGAACTTAGTTACGCGTCCCTAATATTAAGTCTGGGGCAGACAGCAAGCGTGGTGAGACAGTGGAACGGCTCGAGCAGATTATAATGTAACTAGTTAATTTACATTTTTACATTTCAACCGCTCACAACATATCATTTCAGTGCTTATTATGTTACCTTTCTAGCCATTACCTCTTTCATGTAGTCCATCCATCTGTGGTCGGCCTCTACTCGTGTACCTATCAAACTGTCTTCACCAAATTTTGCTCATCCCTCCGCATCACATGTTTCATTGACATTATTATTAAGACCAACATTTGCAATTACAAACCACTATTTTTATTAACTGATTAACTAATACACACTACATTCTGTGCTTCAATGTAACATTTCCATATTGATCTATCAATTTCCAACATATTTGCAGCCAGTGGCATCCTGATATAAGGACAGTTTGCCACTAGCTGCAAATAAATAGCTACATAGTGTAGTAATTTACCACAGCGATATGTTGGTACTTTAATGGTTAATATAAAACTGCATACCTGTCCACTTTTTAAGTACACACAACACAATCATGTGCGGGACGTCGTCCACCAGAATGGGCTTTGCCACTAAAGCCTGTAATCCCTTTACCGCTGAGAGTTACATTGTAGTCTCCCTTTTGTACGGAAAAAACTACTAAAAAATACCTTATACTCCTACTTTGTTCACTATTTATAACGCGCTTTGCCCGCGGCTTCGCACACGTTAAAGTTATTTTTCTATCTCTATATCTCGGGAACAGTACTACATATACTCTTTACTTTTTTCGGAATTAAAGTTAGCCTATGCCTTTTTCAGTATCACTTACTATCGGTCGGATCGGTTGAGTAGTTCACATTAACATTTATAATATGAATTAGGATATAACTGTTTCTACATCCTAGGATTTAAATACCGCTTGTGAATACTTGTGATATTACCTTTATAATAATTCAGTGAAGTGCTTTTCTTCTCAGTAATACTATATTGTTCATCCAAAGATTGTCTGTAAGAAATTGCTTTTGGCAATAAGGCCGCTCTCTGTACATATTATTTCTGTGATTTCCGGGTAATCTTTTTTTTTTATGGTATAGGGGCAAACGAGCAGACGGGTCACCTGATGGTAAATGACTACCGCCGCCCATGGGCACCTGTAACTCAAGAGTCACAAGTGCGTTGCCGCCCTTTAAGGTGGGAATAGGGGAAGAGCGGGAAGACGGGAGAGGGGGATTAGAGGGGAAGAGAGGGGGAGAGGGGAAGGACGGGAATAGGGGAAAGGGCAGGGTTAGGGCCTCCGGTAACCTCACTCACGCGGCGAAAAGCAATGCAAGCATTGTTTCACGGCCGGTTTTCTGTGAGGCCGTGGTATCGAGCGGAGTCGAGCCGGCCCATACGTGCCGAAGCATGGCTCTCCCACGTAAGATTTCTATTTATTTTCTATTCTATTCTAATCGACAACCTATGTGGCGCTTCAGTAGAGCGCTCGACTGCCACATTGTCTTTCGATTCCCATTCAGTGCAAGTGTCATGTATGTCCATTTCCATTAGTTTCCATCCGCTGTTTCTATGTATAATATATTTTGTGTGTATTCACAAAAACAATGTACTCGTATCTAAGTATGAATATCCGTGTTCTAGAACCCACAATACAAGCTATGCTTAGTTTGAGTGTAGATAGCGCTTTGTAATGATCTTCCTGAATATTATTAAGTAGTAGCCTTTGGGTTCCTTACAATTGCTCAATTAGCGAAGAAGCGAGCGATGAACCTTAACAAGGTAATAAAGACATCGAATATCGCTAGAGGTTCAGGGAGTATTCCCTGTAATTGGCTCCGTGGCTTTCAGTAATTTATAATCTCCTGAAATTTGTGTGAAGTGGAATTTGTTGGAAAGGTTTAATCGTTACGTAGAGTAAGATAGGCTTATTGTGTGTTATTTGCTGCAACGGTTTAGTTATATAGATCATATTGAGGTAAAGTCAGCTCATAGTAATATATGTATTACTTGTGTATTCTGAGGATTAGGATTGGATAACACTTATGACTACCATTTTCTTTTTTTAGCATTTATAGTTCTTAATTTTTAGAACCAGAGTTACGGCTTACAGTGTGCTTTTTTATTGTGTAACGTGAAGAAAATTACAAGAATCAAAATATACAAATTAGGAGCTTATACACTCAACGTGAACATTATGTCGGACACTTGAGTTTTATAAACAGACACAGTACTTAACAAAAAATATTTATCTCATTACACGTAATCTTCAGTTTTGTATTTTACAGTGGAGCAATAACGTCAGTTTATCACGATTTACCACGGAAGCTTTAGAAGCTGCAGCACATCATAGTACAATAATGATGATGATTTTGTATGTTACAAGCGACATGTTTAATGTATTTTACAGGGTGGGCCATAATAAAGTTCATTTTTGTTTTTTAAATGAAACATTCGATTGCGCGGGAAATTCGATTTTAGTAGTCATGAGTTATTTCACGGGGAAACAATGCGCGTTCGTTGTGCGAGCGTTTTTCGAGAATGATTGTTCGTACATTACCGTGCGACGTTTATTTTGAGTAAAATATGGATTGCGGAGTATACGTCAGTGCCCTAGCACCAATTTGATCAAACAGTGGATAAATAGGTTTGTAGAAACCGGTTCAACATTTCCAATTAAACGTCAAGGTCGTCCACGGACTTCACGGACAAAACAAAGAATAGAAGAAATTTGTGAATCGGTTCGAGCGGAGCCGGAACTCTCAACCCGCAGGCGTTCAGTGGCTTTGGGGAAAGCCCGTACGAGCTTAAGGCGAATCTTGTTATGTGATTCGAAACTTCATCCATACAAGATTCAAATCGTGCAAGCGTTGAAGGAAGCTGACCTGCCAGAGAGAAAATCTGTGTTAAAAATTGCGCAGTTTGCCGTACAGTAGCGAAAAAGCAACTAGGCACCTTATCTAGAATACCATACTACATATAATACTATCACCGGGTCCTAGAAGGTGTATTTACAGTAAGAAGTCTGCAGATAAGGGGAGGGGGGTTTTGCTCTCCACCGAGTTGACGGTGTGGTGTTGGTACTTTCAAATTCAAAATTAATATCTTTATTTCTTAAAATTGGTCATCAATTTTTCGGAAATTGCTTTGTCAATGTAAAATTATGAAATAAAAAAAAATGGAAAACAGATAATACAGTATAATATGCCTGTGTCGATCTATAACCACCTGTTTCCAAATGATGGAGCCTTGTGAGAGGAAATCGGGCAAATAAGTAAACATTTAATACTACCTACTACAAATGATTAGAATGCTACCGTCTAATAGTTCATCGCCATTTTTTTGTTTTTTGTTTTTTAAAAAAGACAACTCCTGTGTCACGGGAGACTTTACAAACATACAAACAAAGGACACAAAGAACACCCAGACTCTGGTGGGAATCGAATCCACGACCTATGGCATAGCAGTCAAGATCACTAACCACTAGGCCAACAGGCCAGTCAAATGATTGATGATGATTCAGCAAGCGTTAAACATTCAAATTTATTGAACATCGACTCGTTGCCACCGTTATCAATTATTTAAAATAGTAGATTGATAATCGATTTTACAGACGGCAGGCGCGTCAATTGTGGACTCAAGTGAAAAAATGGAATTACTGGCATTCGAATAATAAATTCCGTGAGTAGTAGGTATGCGTTGTTATTAAATCAACTAACTTTAGTCGCATCGCTATCAGACTTGCACTGATACAAGCGGTCGCTTTGCTCCGTGATAAAGATCCTCCGTTGGGTCCGAACTTAGTCGGATTTCAACCAAACACACACGTGAGTTGACGTGAGGTTAACCATATTGCGACTGAATCACTCAACACGAGTACGGTAAGTAGTTTCATGTCTTTTTCTATATAATTCAAAGCCAAAGACACTCCACTTGACATGTTAGTTGTATGTAGTTCTATACCTACATATTGTTACAAGCTGAGGATCGGGATAAGAAAGGCACGTCAATTTAATACCAAAATAGACACAATTTACTTGGATAATTTGCAAATATCACAATTATTACAAGTCACGAATAAAATTTTCACTATTTCCACTCACTTATCACATGTTCACTCGCTGATCGCAAAACTAGAACTAAATTAATACTGCCATGCAACTGCCTTGTGCCTTATATACTCAGCACGCTTTTTCATAGAGAGTTTGCGACATTTTACAAAACCTCGAAACCCCTCTGGAATCATTGTGGAATACTCCATAAATAGACTATTAGTTTCGTTTATTTTTAAAAGATGGCGTGCATCTCAATTTAGGTAATCGCAACCCTGTACGACTTCCTCTATTGACTCGTCAATATTTTTTATGTTATTTTATAGGGGGCAAACGAGCAGACGGGTCACCTGCAACTCAAGAGGCACAAGTGCGTTGTCGGCCTTTGAGGTGGGAGTACGCTCTTTTCTTGAAGGTTTGAAGGTCGTATCGGTCCGAAAATACCGCAGGCGACAATTTGTTCCAGAGATTGGTAGTGCGAGGCAAAAAATTTCAGGAGAACCGCACAGTGGTGGAATGCCAATTATCCAGGTGATGGGATGAAAGTTTTGGATAAATGGCGCCCGCGGGTCAATTTAGGCTTCCGTAACAATATAGAAATACTAGATAGTGTTACACATTACTTAACTTAAATTTGATTGTCTATAGCGTGTGTATCGATGTGCTTGTTTTCTAACTTAGTAGTTAACAACGATAATTATAGTTTAGTAAAACTAAAAATACACGATTTAATGGCGAACCGAATTAAAAAGTAAAATCGAGTGCTATTTCCACCTCATCCTGGCTTCATCACTAGTTCATCGTTATTTAGCCCAATCTGTTAGGCTCGTCCAAACTGCCAAAACTCGGGAGGTTTAGCAGCAGCCACTGTAGAGTTCCACTACCCACCTCCTAGCTTCATCGTCAGATCAGCTTGAAGATGCCAAGTTATAGTATTGTCATCCGAAATACATGTATGTACAAAGTTTTAGGTTAAATTGATTTGCAAGATTTGTTTATTTATTTAAAAACTTTGTGCACAATGTGTACAGAAGCGGACTTAATGCCAAAGGCATTCTCTGCTAGTCTACCTTAGGGTGATGTAGAGATAAAAGAAGTAGGTGCATTAAAAAGTATAGATAAAGATGAGTGAAATAAGGAAAAAAAGGTAAATAAGTTAATATATACTTAGATACATACATACAAGAATATTTAAATATAAGTATATATATTCCTACCTACCTACTACCTTCCTATCTCAAGGAACGATTCGAGTTCCTACATTGTACACATCCGCGATCTCTAAGGTCATCAGAAAAATTGCAACTGAAAATGTCAGGACACTCCACGGCATTTTATGATAAATCCTTTACAGTAACTGCAATCCGTTTACGGAATGCATTACCTATAAAAATTAGACGAGCTCACTTTTAAAGCACTTGTAAAAGAACACTAACACTATAAGTGGTGTACAACTCTCTCACGTTGTGAGATTTCATTGTTCTCGTTCTAAATATGTTTGGTACACCACCGACGCCAGCTACCGATTATTTTCGTCTGTTGTTTCCATACAAAGGTTGTCTGGAAGACATCGCTTTTAGCGATAAGATCGCCCATTGTACTTGCCGCTTAGTAGGTATAAACTGTTACTAACTATGTTTAATTTCTGTCCAACTGTGGTGTACAATAAAGAATGTTCTATCTAACTATTTATCTATAGTATAAGTACAAAATTACCGTTATATTTCTACTGTTCTGATGACTCCGTCAATTTACGGAAGAGGAGACATACATAGTTAGTTACAAGCGAAGGTAATTAAAGCGTGTTTACAAAAATCATTATATTAACAGAAACTAAAGCCGCCAAAATACAATTATATTTTATTTTAATAGTGACCCGAAGACCTTTTAAGAGTACTTATTGAATTAAAATAAAATTGCAAAGCTCGTTCAACTTTTCCTTCAAAGTCAAGATTGAAATGTATAAACAAATAATTTACCCCTTAAGACACCGGGTGGTTGTCGACGAATGTTCACTTTGAAACCAATCTCAGTATTGTACATAAAACATAATCCTGTTTTGTATATTTTTTATTAGGTATGTTTGATATTTATTATAAAATATTTTACGCAGCGCGACGAAGACTGACTATTTTCTTATATCTCAGACCCCTAACAACGATTGTCGAGGACATTTATTAATATCTGTGATAAATTTAAACAACGTGTTACAGAAATATTTCATATCTTAGGATCGTTTGTATCGCCAATAAGTTGAGTCAGTCAGAAACAAAAATGGAACGGCAACTTTTTTTTAAATGCTTTTCTTAGCGGAGATGCACCTTCCTAAAAGAATGTCTTATCAATTTTGGTTTGATTTATTTATTTAAGACGGATATTTGGAATAAACGGATTTGTCTATCCGGATATTCTGTAAACAAACTTCCTTAGCAAATAAAATTATCTTATCTTAGTCCACGTTAGTAACTATAGGAAGTTAATGTTAGGTATCTATGTATTTTCCTACATTTAGTCAATATAACAATGTGGACTACATTCATACTATCGTTGAAATATTCATAAGTTTTTATTGGAAGGCCAAAATTATCGGCATTTATGCTCATCTCCTCCAAAAACAAGAAATGAAATATTCTGGTGAACAGTGGACCGGTTTCATGTAAAGTGAATACTGTAATGTTATTATTTTCATCGTGTCTGTCAGAAATTTTCACTTTTCATCAAGTTTATTACATTATCGTGAGGCAGCCCAACATCTGTGTGACCTATTTAAAACATATTAATTACTCAGAACACTCAAAATAATTTACAATATTATACAGTCATAATACAGAGAATACCTCTAGCATTAAATATTTTTTACAAGATTTTGTATATATAATACAATTTCAATATTATAAGATGATTGAAAGAGAAAAATATTCAGAAAATTTATGTTTTCGCGAAATCTTGAAACATATCCGGTAGATTGCAACCGGGCGTTAGAGTCTCCCGTCTCCCTTTGTCTTATGTCTCTCTCTCTGTGTGCGTGTGCGTGTGCGTGTGCGTGTGCGTGTGCGTGTGTGTGTGTGTGTGCATGTGTGTGTGCATGTGTGTGTGTGTGATCAATATTGTTGTAGGTGTAGCCATAATGTAGGTGCAGTATGCCTTTGTTAACTCCTACGATCTTTTTATATTATTGTATGTATCTTGTATATCCACCAGCATACCTAAATATATACAATAATATACGACTGATCAGGCTTGCCTTGCTTAGAGCGTCTACTTGTTTCCTACAGTGTTAAAAAATAAAAAGCTACCAAACGTATAGAATAATACTTATGTAAAAAACTTTAGTCAATTCTTATTCATTACAGACGTTGAGGTTGTTGATAAACGTCGCTAGACATTTGCCCCGCTTTTGCACGGGTAGCAAAAATGGCCAAAATAAAATAAGAAAAAAGTTGTGTTGATCCGATCCAAACCAAACTTTAAGAGGATCACCAGCAGAACTCATTTGAAGATTGCCTGAAAATTTCATAAAAATCGATCCAGCTCTTTTACACACATCAATTACAAGAAGGCTGAAGAGGCGCTTCACTTTACGACGTCACTTGGAAACACAAGCTGTAATTTATTTATTAGAACATTTCTTAAATGCAATGGCAATATTCATTTTTACGAAAATTAAACTTGTATTAGAACATATTAGTCGAACATATCGACTCCTAAACTGTTCACACATCCTAGTGATTATATTGTAGGCTTTTTAGTAAAGTGGCTTTATTGCAACAGCAGTAGCGAAAAGCGAGACCGAGTTCCTAGCACCACGAAAGTCAGTCGCCAGTCGTCCAATACACAGTCACATTTATTTGTTTATATATTTTAGTTTAATTAGAACGGCTGTAGGCCAATAATACTAACTAAAGGTGCACTACTACTACGAATACTAACTAAAGATGATTGTATGAGTGTGATAATAAACCATTTTATTATAATATGTAAATATCTTTTGCTGTTACCCAACAATTCTTTATTAGTTTATTGTATTCGTAATATTTTTCTCAAAATCTAACATATTATAAGCGCATTCCTCAGCACAGCCTGCACATCAGAGCGGCTGCGCTTTAATACGCATCAACAGTAAAGCACGGCCGCTATCGCGCAGTGACTATGACGCTGTGTCAGTGACACTGCGTAACCAACAAAACCTTACTGAAAATTTTACCTTTAAGAGCAGCTTTTGATGTCTTAAATCAATAAGAAATTTTAAGTTGATTTCACCAATTTTCGTTATGAAACCGGCATAAATATATTAATCGGCATAATGTATTTAGAACAAAACTGTTAGCTTTCAAGCCTTATAAAGTAAAACATTTTTTCTTGTAAAGTTGAAGAAAAACACTTCACAAAAAATTTTGGTTTGTGAAGTTTTGTGAAAAAATTCTTGTTTGCCACAAACTGACTGATTTTTTTTCCTCAAGAATATGAAAGGAAATGGAAAAGGCTTCGGAACATGTTTGAAGGTTTTTCTTTATTTTTGTTTTAAACGTGAAAACAAGGCAATTTGTTTTCAGTAACTTATCGCCAGAGTGTTACGATGGATTGTTTTTTTATTTAAAGATGATTTTAATGTGAGAAATTTACTATCGAAACATTCAGATACTTTGGCTTTAATAAAAAAACTACGTTAAAAAAAACCGACTCCAAAAAATAAAAAGTATAAAATAACTTAATAAAGATTTAATTTAATACACCTCTTCTGCAAACCTAATACCTTTAATATTAATAAAATACTATTATTTGTATGTGCTACCTATTGATAGGTTTGTAGTCGGTGCCAAGCCAAATGTAATAGTAGGTACCTGCACTCGCCGCTTGGCACCGACTTCAAACCTATCAATAGGTAGCACATATAAATAAAAGCCGTACACAAACTAAAATTACATCATCCACGTAAATAAAAATGTTCATAAAAAAACTACTGGGCCAAGCTATGTTAAATTTTTATAGGACCAAATGGCAACTATTCCTCATCAAACTAAAGAAGATTCACGTAAATCGGATCATAAATCTCAGCGTAATACCAATCGAATTGAGAACCTCCTCCTTTTTGAAGTCGGTTAAAAATGACGAATCCCTGGTTTCAATACGCAGTGAACTGCCACCATTCATAATGAGGGGTGATTTTGTGCCAGTTATGTTTGTATATTTCCTTTCCTCAACTATATTTTCTACGCATTTTTTTGAAAAACATAGGATCTTTAGAAATACAAAGTTTGGCACTTTTGGTATGAACTCGCGTGATTGTCACACTGAGATACATGTATACAGATGTATGTGTGTTTATGCATAATCTTCTTAACATATATAAATCACATGTCACGTTGTTTGTCCGCGATGGACTCCTAAACTACTTAACCGATTTTAAATTAAATTTGCACAACGTGTGCAGTTTGAGCCAACTTGAAAGATAGGGTAGCTTAAATCTTAATTTATAGCCGCAATATTATTTTATTGCAAATTATTTGTCTATTATTTGACATTCACAATTGTTACTGTTAACTCCAAACGATTCTACAGATAGCGATATCTGTTGACTGGATTGAGTAAGTAATCAATAGATGGCGCTGCTATGTTAAATCTACAAATGTGTCATATAAGCTACAATTTAATAGCATAACCACCACGTGTTGTTGAGGCTAAAGTATACATTAAATTTATTTTGTAGTAAACGAAATACCGTGAAATTAAATTGTTTCTACTTTTTAAATTTTTGGTGTTAGCATAGCCGGCCACGTGTTACTTAGACTGAACTGTAAATGCAGTATATATATATTTCTTCTGTACGTATGTGACTGAACTCCTCCTAAACGGCTGGACCGATTTTAATGAAAAAATTTGTGTCTTCAGGAGGATTTGAGATTGGTTTAGATTTACAATTGGACCCGGTAGATGGCGCTGCGATAGGGTTACAGGAATAATGACCGATTTTAATGAAATTTTTTGTGTATCTTCACGTGAATTCGAGAATGATTTAGATTTACAATTGAACCCGGTAGATGGCGCTGTGATAGGGTTACAGGAATAATGACCTATTTTAATGAAATTTTTTGTGTGTCTTGACGTGGATTCGAGAATGGTTTAGATTTACAATTGGACCCGGTAGATGGCGCTGCGATAGGGATAGATAGGAAAATGCATCTACTAATGCAGACGAAGTTGCATGGGACAGCTAGTTTATTTATATTATTATACAAGCTGCACTCGGCATGCGTTGCAATGCCTTTTTCTTCTTTTTTTAACTATTAAAAATGGGGGGTGGGAGCAGAAGGGTGAAGAATACTTTACGACCTATTCTCATACTTACCAAATATTAAAAAAATACAATTTTATTAAAATTGAAAGATGTTTATATATTAGAAGATGTAAGTTATGTTTTCACTACTGACGTGCAGTCCTACGACTGACAGTTTTTGAAGTGAAAACTTCTTTAGGCACGTTTGTGCACTTTTGCTATTGGGAAGAACTCGTGACCGTCGCGCTAATAATACATATATAGATCCACTAGAGGGCGCTAATCTAAAAATTGAGTTATGTCAGCTCCCTATTAATTAATGTCACCAACCTGCTAATGTGACATTTTAAGTTCGTCGTTTCGTTTAAGTTTTCATTTCTGTCGGTAGCCCCATGACTGCCATTTATTTTTGGTTACACGTTGTGGGACTAAGGTTACGGTTCCAGTGGAGATTTCCTAATAGATTAGTTAATATGCTCCATAAATATGTTTGACTACCACCAATATTGCTGGATTTTTAAGGCTTAGCTTAGCGTAGCTCTAATGGAATAGGGTTCAACGAGGCTTAATTTTTTTTTTTTGGAATTGAGCTTGGCCTCACCAGTACTGTAGCTGGCTGTGAAAAGTATGGAGTAGGGCTTGAATAATAGACTATTTAGTAAGTACCCGTACACGTACGGGTGTAGTCATACCACCCTTGAAGCAAAAAATATTTTATGTCTGTGGAACGGGACACGTCGATTCGTAACTTAGCTTCACCGCTTAAGCCTGTGGAGTCCTAGTCGTGGTAATACCTATAAGGTACCATGGGCGTACCCAGGGGTAAAGGTTTCCGGTGAACAGCTGCCGTCAAATTTTAAAATTTCTATTAGAAGTATAAATCTCAAGATACAATTTAAACAAACATTAGTTAAATCTAGTCTCTGGCACACTTCACCATTTTCTAAAAACTTAAACAGTGCGCTTGTCAGGTATTAAAATTATAATTAATTTTAATACCTGACAAGCACACTGTGCAACTTTGTTGTTCACTCATTTTAAGGTTAAACTTTAACAAACTAAACAAGAGTGACATCTTGTTATTTCTTGTTAAATTGTTGTCTAAGACGACAACAGTTTTTGTTTATTTATCGAACTTTTTATTTTACAAAACACACAGAACATACTGAGAGTACCTGGCCGTACAATCTTTATTGGCTTTTTAATTTTCCCCGTTTTTCATTCATCGTCAGTGCTTCGATTATCCTAGTAATTGTTTTTTATCTATGCTTAGCTAGCCAGCTTACTCGCTGTAGCTCTATCTGAAACTTGCTGAACAGGGTCTTTGCAAAAATTACTCAATTTTTTCCTACCGGTTAATAAAATTCAATCCCTCCTTATACTCGATTTTATCGGTATTAGTTATCTCGACATCACAGAAGAGAAACTTGATAAACTTGAGCTCCTTCAAAACTTTTGTATTAGATTTATATTTGGATTACTGTATATGTATCAGAATTTCGAAACTTACTCAAGTAGCTCCCAATTCGCTTTCGACGGGTTCGTATTTTTTCTATCCTGTTAGTACTTATATTTTGTTTAATCCCTCAACTCCTTCTTATGTAATGGAATCTTATTGGAGCCCAAATAGTAGGCGACTTTAAAGACAAGTTTGAACAATACTTTGTTTCTTTGTTATTTTATTTGATTAAGTATTAAGTAAGTGAACCTGGACTTTCCGGCAACAGCCAGTTTGAGTTACAGTCTGCTCGAACTTACACTACCCAATCATTTGTATAAGCAATTTCCCTTTCCTTCTCTCCATGGCCTTCCCTTCTTAACTACCTTTCGCTTTCAATATATTTAAAATGTTGCCATCTTTAATTCCCAAAGTGCCCGGTTGACGGCAATAAGCTTGCCCTCTATTACGTGAGTGGGACCACATGACAGTTTGCAAAATATGGTTTTTTTTGCTTACATTATTTTATGTTTATGACAATAAGATTTATGCATTTTTATGTACTTAATGAGCAGGTATTTTATATATGTTTATTGTATTTTAAAAAATGACTCAAATATTTTCAATATTATTAAGTTTTTTTTACAGAATTCAATCATGATTTTAGACCTCTGTATGCTAAAATTACGCTATGATTCCTTTTAACAAAGTTACTATATGTCTGAATGATTTAAAGGTTTATTAATTTACATAGAATAAGGTACTCCGGATTATTTTAGTAAGGCTCAGGGTCGGCGGAGGATTACCTCGACCCTCGTAAGAAATAATAGTATACGAACATCCTTAAGCTCTACGGCTTTACATATATGTTTATTTTATAATTTCGAAATCAACAACACACACAACAACAATTAACAACATTTTTTAGTGGAAGCCATGCTTTGGCACGTATGGGCCGGCTCGACCGGAGTGATACCTCGGCCTCGCAGAAAACCGGCAGTGAAGTAATACTTACATTGCTTTTCGCCGAGTAAGGTTACCGGAGGCCCTAACCCTTCCCTTTCCCTCTCTTTCCCTCTCTCCCTCCTTCACTCCCTCTCCCCCTTTTTCCCTCTTCCCCTACTCCCACCTTAACGGCCAGCAACGCACTTGTGACTCTTGAGTTGCAGGTTCCCATGGGCGGCGGCAGTCACTTACCATCAGGTGACCCGTCTGCTTGTTTGCCTCCTATACCATAAAAAACAAACATTCTTTGAATAGTACAGAAACATACTTAATATCACTTATAAAAAAATATTTTCTAATGTTTTAAGGTATGACAAAAATATTTTTTGTAAATATTGCTTTTATAAAATCGACCTGAAAAAAACAATTAAGCAAACAAGCAAAATCAAAAAGTTCTTAATATTTTTGACAGAAAACAATCACACATAAAACATTGGCGTTCCATGATCTACAATTATATCATTATACTGGAGAACGGCGGGTTGCTGTACCTGACCTAGTGGCCTCTCCAATCACAGAACGAACATACGGGTACGCGAACCCGGCACGTCCCGTTTCCCCATCCAGCTTCCTCTCTCTATCCGTTTTCCTTACCCCAATTTACCTTCTTCCTTTGTCCGGTCCGAATACTATTACATTCCCAAGGACGGTTGGCGTCAGGCAGGCGGCAGGCCGCTAAAAAAAACCATTTTGCAATGTTATACATTGCGCCGACCTCAACAAAAAAAAATGATAAAAAGTCAGGAAAACGATGATGACTGGAGAACGGTCAGTGTAATCTGGTTAAAACTTACGTCATACCAAACTGCTGAAAGAATTTCTGTACTTGTAAGCGTATAAAAATGGCATCATTAACAGTTTATTACGGAAGTAGCAATCCCTAAATGAAGTCAGAGACACTTAAACTTGATGACGTCAAAGTGACGTGTCAAATATCAGACAAGGCGTTTTCCTTCTTCTAAGTTGTGAGTTGTGTTCTTATCTTTGGTCATTGATAGTATGTTTAAATGCGTTGAGTGCTGAGGGCACTCGAAATGTGTTGCTTCTGTCGTATCGTATTACTTTGAAAGGGTTGCCCTTTGAAGTTTTGCGTTTGATGCTGTAGCTGTATCAATGACGTTACAATATTAACAACGTGTAGTCAGTGTGAGAAAATATCATGATAAACTTGAAGTGCCTTTCAGAATTCGTCTTCGAATCCACTCCTAACACAAATATTGTTTTTAACCCCACCAGCTAAGCTAACTTAAAGCTAACCTGGAGGCGTTAAAAATAATATGTTCTAGTAATGTGTGACCCATGCTACTCAGTCTTAAAAAAATACCAGAAAAGTGCGAGTCTGACTCACGCAACGAAAGTTCCGTATAAACTTGTATGTAGATAATTCAATTATCTCGGAAATGGATTCTCGAGGACTTTTGCCTGTTTTTCCAAGTAATATTAGTCCTTGACACGTATAACAATCTTTGTATCTTTCAACTCGGGTTGAAAGACAAACTTATCTTTGCTGTTCTAAAAATAGTTCCCTATACTTTGATTTACGTCACAGTCAATTTTCTAAGCGACATATATACCGATGCAGCGGTGGGTGTGTTATGTTTTCATTTCTGACGTGCAGTCCTACGACTGACAGTTTTTATCTTTTACTTGTGCTGTGAGGTGTTAGGTCAATGCGAAGTACCTAGGTTTTTCTTTACTGGCGAAGTGTTAAAATTTATTAAAATATAAGGCTTAAATGGCCGTATATACGAGTATCTTTTGACTGGTCAACGACTTAGAAGCTTGATTTGGTTACAGCTTAATTGGGACCTCAGATATGAATATTTGATGTTAATTGCAACTTGATACCTTCACGCATTCCTGACAAATAGGGTCTTGACAGACAGACAAACGAACAACAAAGTGATTCTATAAGGTTTTCGATTTCCTTTTGAGGTACGTTACCCTAAAAACTATGATGTTTTATTGTATATACTTAGTTCATATTCTGGACTGTACCTGATTATACTATCACGCGAGCGTATCATAATCGTGTCTCATTCGCTTCAGAATTATTTTCTACAAAATGTTACATTCTCTTCACGACTTTCAGTCTTATCATGAATCTAATATATCTTATTCCATTCCACTGTAAAGGTTGATATGCCTTCTTTCACTCAATAACGGCGTATGTCTAAAATTTGACTGCAACGTCAGGGATTGTGGGGTTGAATCCCAGTTAGTGCAAATATTGTGTAAATATGTTCCACAATATTATTTGACCAAACGAACAAATCTAATCTTTAATTCAAGTCTGACCAATTTGGCTTTCTTCTGTCAGTAGTTTTGTCAGTCTGTGTATCTCTATTCCTCTACACGTAATTTTTTTTCACCTTTTGTTAAAAAAATATATTTGGTAATTTGCAAAAGGAGGAGAAAGAAAGAAAAAAATAGAAAGGATCCTGCGTTATTTCTTTGGTCAGATTTGTTATCAGAATTTAATTTTAAATAAGGCCCGTGAACAAATCAAAAGGTGGTAGAGGAAATGTATCGGTAAATATGTTCGCAGAATCACTAGTATTTTTACTGTTGTCTTATCTAAATATTATGTAACCGTCATATTATACAAATTGCATTTTATAAAGCACACAAAATGTAAAAGATACAAATAAATTTCTACCACACGGTAGAAATTTATTCAGTCATTAGCAGGAAACGTCACAAAAAGATACAACAAATTAAACAAATTATGCTAACCATGACCAACACCACGGAAATGATGATTCATTACTCCTTTTTGGTAGAATAAATGAAATGTTCTTTAGACACAGAACCATGCTGAATATTATTATTAACCCCTGACACAAAAAGAAGGAGCGTTATAAGTTAAACGCGTATACCTAAATGTATGTCTGTGGCATCGTAGCTCCTACACGGATAGACCGATTTTGATTTAGTTTTTATTTTTATTTTGAAAGGTGAATTGACCGAGAGTGATCTATTCAGCCGTTTGAATTTCTAATCTTTGAAGGGAATTTAGTAAGAGGTATTTAAAATTTATATTTTATAATACTTGTTAAGTGTAATAACTAATATCATTACCTACTTTATAACTTTCTGGATTTTCAATTTTCAGAAATATTCTCCTCTTCTCGATGCGGAGGAGTTGATTAAATTATATTTCATTTATATGGTGTAAAAACAATTTGCTAATGAGAGAAAGATTGCGAAAATAAACGGATACACTTGCTTACCTTTATTTAAGTTAAAAAACATCTCAGTAAGTATTTTTTAAGAAAGTTCCTCGCATCGCTGTCGTTTTATTTACTCCGGTTATATTCTTACCTAAAGCTGTTATCTTGTAACAATGGCACATATTTGTTTAAGACTGTCCTCAAGTGTCATTGTGGCGCCTGAGACCGACGAGACAGGTCGTCTCACCTTTACGCTTGATAAAGGGCCCCAGTCAGGCTCGAAACTAAATCTTATAACTTCAATAAACGTGAATACCACTTACGCATAACTATAAATAACTACCTGATAATCCTTAACATTGTAATAAATTATGTCACTATTGTCTGCTATGCGGCTATCCTGCCGTTTACCCTGCCAATAGCCCGTCTTGATAATAATTATTGAATACATTATAATTATAAATTGGTGTACCAATTAAATATTTGTTACTATTATTAATCTAAGACACAACCAGGTAATACGTCAAACTGAGGAAAATGAGTTATAGGGCTGTTTTCCGTGTATTCAGCTGAAATATAAAGTGATTGGATGGTATCAACATGATAAAGTAACAAATCATCCTAACAAGTTTATAACATAATGTTTGTTTTGACGAAATATTTTCCGGACTGAACAATAAAATAAAATAAAGGGTTTACATTTAAAAAACAAATCATAAATGGCGACTACGTCCCGCTTCTGCTGGTTACATCCCGCTCCATTGCTGTCCCCTCGAGGACCATAGCCAATGCGAGTTCCAAAACTCTTGCCGCAGTCAATAATGTTAACACCAGTACTCGATTTACATTTAAAAGTCTAATTCTTGAGGAAAATTATAGGTTATTTAATAACACGTCGTATATTCAATTCAATAGTCGTGGGTGGAGCTGCGGGAAAGGGCTACTCAACCTACAATATAAACAAGAAAAAACATCACGAAGTTTTACTTTTATAAGGTACTAGCTGCGCCCCGCGGATTCACCCGCGTAAGTCCCAATGCCAATGTATAAAAACTAGCCTATTTGTTATTGCAAGTGTCCAGCTTTCTATATACGAAGTTTCATCGCAATCAGTTCAGTAGTTTTTGCGTGAAAGAACAATAAACATCCATACATCCTCACAAACTTTCACGTTTATAATATTTGTGGGATTTGACTGTGAAGTAAATAGATTATTTTACTGAGGTAGTTGAGGTTTCTGTTATAAAACTTATTATATTTACATATGTATAGAAAATTAGTAAGTTGATTTTGAAGTGCAGTAGTTTTTTAGTTTTTAACGCTCATTAGTAAAAAGCTTTCATCGATCACGTTTATTGTTCAATACTCGTTTGGTCGTCACTGAGCTGTAACGACTAGACGACGACGAGAGATGATTTAAAATACCTTTAAATGTGATATTATGGAGATAAAAGAAAAAATATATTTTTTGATGGTTAGGGTGCACATATCTATTTTAGTAAACTTACACATAGACAATACACTACATAGAGGGCTCGGATTTCCCGGCCCATACCATCTGTATAAGTCCTTTTCCTTCCATTGCCTCCCCTTTCAATATACATCCAACTTTCCCAACTTTAATACCCAAAGTGCCCGGTTAGCGGCAATAGGCTTGCCCTATCACGTGAGTGGGACTAAATTATAGTTAGGAAAATATGGATGTTTAATAAGCCTCTGGCTACCCCTTCGGGGATACAGGCGTGAGAATTTGTATATATAGACAATTTCGTTTAAATTTTTTTTTATGTTATTGGGGGCAAACGAGCAGACGGGTCACCTGATGGTAAGTGACTACCGCCGCCCATGGGCACTTGCAACTCAAGAGTCACAAGTGCGTTGTCGGCCTTTAAGTTGGGAGTAGGGGAAGGGGAGAAGATCTGGAAAAGAGGGAGAGGAGGGGAGAGGAGAAGAGGGGGAAAGGGAAGGGCCTGCGGTAATCCGGTAAAAATAATGTTAACTTAAGTAAGTAGCATTATACTTATTTTAAAACTAAAAGAAAATTGACTATTTACATCCACCGAAATCATTAAAAAAATCTCATAAAAGAAGGAATACGAGTCCGAGCCGCATTCATGATCTACTTTAAAATCTTTTAAACTATGTTGCTATGAGGTATCCCTTTTGTACTAAGAAAATTATTATTAAAGTAGTAGTGGGTAAGTAGCGGAACATACTTACCTACACATCGCTTTCAAATGCTTGGAAACATCCTAAACTGTCACAGGATCTGGTAATTTGACACAGTCAATCAGTGAACGTTAGATATCCTTTGTAAATAAACATCCTAATGGACTTGGGATCGTGTATTGTGTGTCTCTTGGTGCCAACCGAATGTCCGTTGTAATAAATTTCATTTAAAGAAAACGTAAGAATTGAGTGCGATGACGACCTATTATGCGATATTTTAAAGATCTAGTATTTTAAAGAGGAAGTCTATTTATAAGTAAGTGTAAATTAATTTTCTACAAACCCACGGTATTTGCAACTTTAAAGTTGGGGGCTTAATTTAATAATTTTGTTTGTGAATTATTTGCCAAACAGAGCAATCTCAGTAGTTCGTTAGCCGCCGCGTCACTTTGAAGAGGCCCCCCTCCCGAAATAGGGTCGGCAGATATTCCAAGAAAGTCAGTATAATTAATGAAGTGGCCATCATAAAATGTTTTTTTTTTGTCCCGTAATGCTACAGCTGTTGTCTAAGAAAAGTGGAGACGCGCCAAGTCGACAGAGTGGTCAGGAGAGTCAGATGGGTCACTTGATGTCAAATATAATAAATATTTATTTCTTTAATAAATAGAATACAATATAATAACTTTGCAACCAAATTTGTGCACTATTACACCATAAGTATACTCGGTACGATGTCCAACCCTTCATGTCAACTGATATACTAAAGCTACCCCTGACCTGGAAAGCATTTACTTTGAGATCGATTGGATGCAGTGAACCTTGGGGAGCACTCTCCTCATTTGAGGTACTTCTATATGTCGCAGCGCATAGTAACGCTATCAATATATTGGAGACTTCAAGGACCTGTTGTAGAAATATGTATAATATTAAACTGAAAGTAATCAGTTCTAGATATATGCTATAATGCCACCTATACTAATATAATAAAGCTAAAGAGTCTCTTTGTTTGTTTGTTTATACGTGTTAATCTCTGGAACTACCAGTCGGATTCTAAAAATTCTTGTATTCGATAGAGTATAATTTGAGGAAGGATATGGGCTATGTACCATCAGTCTACGACCCTTAGGAGCGGAGCAATGACCATATATATGCAAGCAAAACTGTGGGCAACTGCTAATTACCAATAATATAAATGCGAAAGTAACTCTGTATGTCTGTATGTCTGTCTGATAAGCTTTCACGCCCAAATACTTAACCAATCAATATGAAATTTTGGATACTTTTTGTCAGGGGTGGTACATATGGCCACTGTCATTAAGTTCTAATTTAAATCAACTGTGATCAAATACTCCCTCAAACTTTTGACAGTACCTAGTCATTATGGTAATAGCAGTCGGTAAAAACACTTTTTCTAAACTTTCTTTTTCTCGAAGATTTTAACTTAAGTTGAGTTACAATATTGTATTTCATAACTTTCAAGTTTGTACTTAAAAACTTGTAAAGAAAAAGAGAACTTATAAAATACAATTTTGTAACATTATGTTGAAACATGATACATTGGAGTAGAGAAAATTATAGAAAATGTTGTGTAATCAGTTTATAAATGGTGTGCGTGGAAATTTCATTTCTCAAGTCTATGTTTACCGTTACTTTTTTATTTGGTAAAACAAATTTCTGAGACATATTTTGTAATAGCGGTAATAGCCTTTAATTCAAAAAATTCAAAAGCAAGTGCTTTGTTGTTCTTTCTCTTAATTTTCTTTTGTTCTCTTTTCTGTCTTATTATACAACTTAGTTAGTTGTTGTGTAAGCTGCAATGCAAATTATTAGATTTCAGGTGTAGTTTTATATTAATCTATCATACAATTTATCGCGTTATCAATTGCGTCCAAATCCAGTCACAGTCGTTTTACGTGAAGGACAAACATGTTAATACAAACATAAACTTTCACATTTATAACATTAAAATTTGAATTTTAAATATATATGAATATATTATTAACATATGTGTATGTTTTAGCTAAAGGTTTCACTGTGTCCTTAATCACTGGGAGCGACAAATCCCCTAAGGCTCCTTGGCATGTGTCTCAACGGAGAACCAGACCTCAATTTGATGGCCTTTATTGTTTGTAGTAATAAACATGTTTTATCAAGTAATATCGCATTAGATACCTATAAGTTCAGTAACTACTAGAAGAGATGATACGTCGACGCGTCGTAGAAAAACGACGGAATTGATTTTTCGTAACTTAACAGGAGAGCACTTTAAAGTTTTGAAATGATGTATTCATTCACGATTGTTTACCGAATACACCCAAGCCTCGACTTTTCTGTTACGCATGTTTATTCATTAAAAGTTGCATCAACGTAAAGCACCCTACTAGAACTAGCAATCCATAAATGAACTGCTAGTCTGTAAAGAAATGAAATTTTAAATTTAATTTCAATCATTTTGTTGTCGACGAAGCCAAAAGGCACTTTATACAAGCCAATGGCCATAAACAGGAAAACGAAGCATAATCCTCATGAAGGGTGTACCGGCACGCGCTCGGCCGTTATTTAAACGTCACAATTATATGCAATAAATACAATGGCCTTTATAATAAACAAAAGTAGAGCGTGATAAGAAAGCAAAGGAAAAACTATTGTTCAACTATTGTTTTTGAATTTGATTGTTCAACTGAGCTGGATTTTTCTAAAGGAAATTGACAGTCAGCATGTGACCACGACCAGTGCAACTTGGTCGAAACGTCAGGCAATTCAGAGGTATGTAATACCTATTTCGTGATCGCGTTAATTCCCGTATAAATACACAATTAAGTATTAAGGAAATTGTCTTAGGTTACATAAATATACGACATATATTCATGGCAAAAAGCCATTCGTTATTACAATTCATACCTACTTTTTAATAACAATAATAATATTACACCAGAAACATTAAAGAGTAAAATTAATTCAAATTGAGGTTTATACAGTTGGCGGCCTTATCGCTCTATGGCCAATCTCTTACAGGCAACCATGAGATGAAGAAAAAAATGGAAATAAATTTAGGGCAGTATGAATATAAATACATAAATATACGTAGAAATATAAACAATAATATAGGATACCGATACGGTACCACAGCGACTTTTACGAAAGGGCAAAACTGAAATTAAAAGTTAACATCTGTGGTAAAAGTGACCAGTCAATTTTGGAGATTTGGCTGGAGCTTCCAACAATAATGACTTGAGTCTTTCCTGGGTTTACCCTCAGACCGTACGAATTGCTCCAGTTGCATATATAAGTCTGCATTGAACAAGGTAATAGTCCCCGTCAGTTTAGCCGGTTTAGCCTGAGAATAAATCTGGAGATCATCCGCATAAAGGTGGCAGGAAGAAGAGAGATTATTTGTGATGGAATTTATAAAGCCAGAAAATACAAAGGGAGATAGCACGCCACCCTGTAGTACACCAGCCGTAGTTTCACACATGAGAAAACAGTGTCTTCAAAACTAATACGCTGTTGGTGACCAAACAGGTAATTATGAAACCAGTCAATCACTGTTGGAGATATGTTAAGAGAGCGCAGTATGCCAAGTAACACCTCAAAACCGTGGACGGTATTGAACGCATTACTGAAGTTCAACAGAGTAAGAACTGTAAGCTCACCGTTCTCCATAACTAATCTGATGTCCTCAGTAATATGAATTAGGGTAGTGGTAGTGCTGTGACCACGATGAAAGCCACATTGGAAAGGATTTAAAAGTAGGTTTTTGGAAAGAAATTTAGAAAGTTGAGTGTGAATAAGCTTTTCGAGGACCTTGGAGAGAAAGGGCAGGATAAGGCGATAGTCAGAAGAAGATGGTGGGTTTTTTTTTTTAGGAATGGGTACAATTTGAGCATCTTTCCAAGCAGTTGGAAACACGCTATAAGAAATTGAGAAATTTAAGATCTAACCAATGACAGGAAGGACTTCATCAATGATAGGAAGGAACATATTACGGATTAGACAGTCAGATCCCACAGCGCTTGAAGTAATCGACATTATGCTGTTTTTAACATCACAATCAGAGAATTGAATTGTTTTTATGTTGTTATCATATTATACCTATCATTATTTAACACTCGAATCATGAATTTCGTCGAAGTTATGCTGTCGCTAAAATAAATAAATGCAAATCAACCTCTATAAGACAATTTAATTTCCAGGCTAGCCACCTCTATAACGATGCCAAAAAATTACCAAGTATTTACGGTCTCACATTCAGAAATGTTAAAAATACCTTAATTGAATGGCTTACAGTCTGGGACCATACAGGGGTCGAATTGCTTCTAAAGCTTTCTATGTGACTGGTTCTGACTGGACTGCTGGTATTATTCTGTAAGTAATTGATAAGTACTGATAAAGGGTACACTTTCAATCTAAATCTCAACGAATGTATATCAACATATTATATAACTTGATCTCCTGTCACAGGTATTTTTTTACTTAAAAGGATACTCCCTATTTTTGTAAATATGTGAATTGTTTTTGAAATAAATTGTTTATGTTTATGTTATATTATTTTACTCTGTGAATAAACTCACGGGCGAGCGCAAAGCAGGCCTTTAGAAACGATTTAATGAACTCAACATCTTGGAATCGGCGCTAATTTCATTCGTTTTAAAATTATTCTTGGTTAGTACAAACCCAAAAGATTTATGCGATGAAAATTAAGATACCTAATACGAAACAAATTTTTCACGAATAAATCTTTTAGGTTTGAAATCCTAACTAATAATAAAAGTTTGTTTGTTAGTTACGTTTTCACGTTGTAACTAATCAATCGATAATTTTGCATAACATGTCGTTCTTGAAGAATATCTAACTTGATTGACAAATTCTATATTAACGCGACCGAAACCGAAGGCAAAAGTTAGTTTTATGATATGTGGTATAAATAATAACATTAGATATTAGTAATGGAAGATTGTCACAACATGGCGTCCTGTCTTACGTGAGACTATCAGCGCACTGAGCATGGGCAGCGCGAGAGCGCATGGGTTCCGCGGAATTCATAGAAGTGCCAAAGAGGTGTCAGGAAGTTAACAGGAGAAAAGCACTACTCCATCCACTAGGATATCGGAAAACGATGTCCGGCCTTAATGAGCGCTAGCCTGAGATTGATTGACAAGGATTTTTTTTTGCAGGGTACAGTTTACTGAGTTTACCCAGTTTGTACCCAACGTGTATTCCTACCACAAACCATAAGGCGGGTCATGGGTTTATTTGTCGACATGGTTGTATAATAAAACGGTCGTTGACTGGTAATCGAATACGAACCGTCTTGCATCGGCATTAGATGCCAAAGTATCTTTTATCGACTTTCCAGCTACCATCCGACCAAATTAATGGTTGCGCAATAATTCAATCAATCTTTGTCAGATCGCATTCATTTAAATTCCGTTTTCCTCACTATAGATACTCTGCCATTACTATGGTATGTATAAGTAGGGACTTAAATTGAATCCTTATCGAGCACCCTGAGCCTCACCTCGATCCCAGGGTCACACACGTACACACACACTTCCTTCTTTACTTTGAGTTCTTACTCAAGATATGTAATCAATCAAGGCAGAGTTTTACCTTCCTGTCTGCGTTTGTTCTGTGATACAGGTTTACTTTCTAACAAAGTTAAACAACTTTTGTACGAAATGCCAATGTAACTTTTGGTATCGTAAGCAGGTATTGATCTGCTACCATAAACTCACGATACAGTGCCTATTAATCGTTTTTAACTCAAAAAGATGATCTTCTTGATTACAGAGAATCATGGTTGTATACCTACTGAAGAGCCCTAAATGTATAATTTCGTGTAAATACTTGTGATTATACAGAATGTATCTGGCAGTGGAACACTTAAATCACTGAAGTGTGCAGTTACAAAAATAATTTCTGAACAAAAAATTATCCGTTTAAAAGTTTCGACCCTTTGAATTTCCAGGTATTATTACATCCATTTCTCATAAAATCAGGAAGAATGTGTAAGTAAAGTTAAAGATTGTAAATCGAACTATTTTTTATTTTGAAATTGAGATAATCCATAAAAACTGATTAAAGTTATGCATGTCAGCTTTTCTGGATTTTCTCAATTCTATCTATAATAATAAACTTAATTTTAAACATTTCACCGGCTTTCATGAGAAATTGTTATATTTTAAGCCGTGTCGAGCAAATTTGACTAATCCTAAACACATGAAATGTGTAATTCTGTGTTTGAATGTCCTGATGATTATTTTAAAACTTATTTAAAAAAAAAAACAGCTCTGCCATGATATACTAACTTTTAAACTTTCGCGTTCCATGATATAATTATGTACTTATACGGGAATTACTTATAAGGAAAAGTATTACATACCTCTGAATTGCCTGACGTTTCGATCTGGTTGCACTGGCCGTGGTCACAGGCTGACTGAGTGCAGTGCAACCTGGTCGAAACGTCAGGCAATTCAGAGGTATGTAATACCTTTTCGTGATCGCGTTAATTCCCGTATAAGTACATAATTATATCTGCCATGATAGTTGAAATTCCATTATCGGCTGATCGACCGAAGTCGTTTTAATAAATTTTATTAAAAAATAAAGGGGGTCAAATTCAAAAAAATTCGTACCTACACATATTTATATTAGTTGTCACATCGTCGGTCTAAAATGAGGTGCTAACCTGATCTTTCACGTCCGATATTTTGTATTATCTCAAGTTCACGTTGACCACGTTCTTCGTGCAATCATCCATCGTCAAAGTTATAAAATAATATTTTGATCAATTGCTTTAACAAGCGGGTCGTTAACACTATTCGTTTTGTGAATACATTTCATGTACAATATTGTAAGTATATAAGTTTATGTATTTGAGTTCAGCCGCAATGTTTCGAAGTTCATTTTATTTAGAAAGGCCGTAAAGACAAGCTTGTGAATAATATTGCTGTTACGTTCATTGTGGTTCCAAAATGAAAAGGAAAATAGTATTAGACCAGGGCTATAAACTTATCGTAAACTGATGTGTGATGTAAATATTGACGTAAAATAAAATGTGTTCCTTTTTCAACCACTGAATTTTATGAGTTGAAACGAGTGAATATGTATAAAAAGACTATTCTCATTGATTAAAATTTTGCACACAAATATCTACGATATTTATGTTTTATTTGATTTAAAAAAAATCTTTATACGTGTTCTTTAACTATTGAAAATAGGGCAATATACCTCAATATACCGTAGAGTTTGTTAAATAACTTCTGAAGATGGGAAATTGAAACTCCAACGGTAGTAGAAGAACCACAATTAATCAGTTGAACCTATTTGTACAGCGCTCTCTGAGTTTATTTAAACTAATTAATCGATTCCAAATATTAATTATACAGAAATTAAATTAATTTCATTTACAAAGTTTATCGAGATTGACAGTGAGATGAATTGATTTGAAATTGATGTATTAAAATTATATTCATAAATTGTAACTACGAGAGCAAATACAGAAGCAATGTGACCATTACGGTTCGTTACTTGGTAATGGGTGGATGAACTTTCCTCAATTCGGTATTAAAATGACTTCGTGAAAAATTCAAAGTGCTTTTTCTATAGACTGTTAACGATTACAAACAAATTTATTGAAAATCGACAGGAAAACGTCTGTTGGGTCAGCTCATCCTCATCCTCCGTGCCTTTTCCCAACTAAGTTGGGGTCGGCTTTCAGTCTAACTACGATACGGCCGAACTTCGATATTTTACGTGAAGCGACTGCCATCAGAACTCCACAACCCCTGTATTAGACGATGTCGAAATCAAAGTACTACGAAATAAAAAATATTTTTCTTTTTTCATTTAGAGCTCCAGTAGTAGGCCGAGGAATCCCGCTGCATGGATACCCTACTGTTTCTTTCTAGTGACGCTGCCATTTTTAGGGTTCCGTACCTCGAACGGAAAAAACGGAACCCTTATAGGATTACTTTGTTGTCCGTCCGTCCGTGGTTCTGTCTGTCTGTCAAGACCCTTTTTCTCAGGAACGCGTGGAATGGAATTTATATCAAATACTCAAGTCTACAGTAGACTTGGAGCTGTAAAAAAATCAAACTTCTAAGCCAACACAATCAAAAGATACAGCCGTTTAAGCCGCAAATTTTCGACACTCGCAAGGTTATCAAAACCTACAAGGTACTTCCCGTAAACTCAGAATCTTGAAATTTGATACGAAGCAACGTCTTATAGAACAAATAAAGGAAAAATTGCGTAAAACAGCGCCACCGGCTCGCAAAACGGAACTGTATTACGCTACGCCCAGCCATAATATCACGACGAGGCCAAGTAACTAGTTGAGCAAATCGATAAATAGGTTGCTCTCATTGATGTGCCAACCTTTATTCTGGCCTGTTGGTCTAGTGGTTAGTGATTCTGACTGCTGAGCCAGACGTTGTCGGTTCGATTCCCACCCAGGACAAATAATTGTGTGATAAGCATGATCATTTGTTCTGTGTCTGGGTGTAATGTAAATATAATTTGTATTTATTTTGAAATATATAAGCATGTTTATCAGCAGTCTGGTTACCATAGTACAGGCTCTGCCTAGTTTGGGACCAGACCGCCGTGTGTGAGATGTGTCAAGTTATTATTATTTTATCAGAAAATATCGGCCAAATCACGAAATGCATGAGCTGCCCGGGCATATACTGGCTTACAATATATACACGGCATGGAGGCGGTCGTCGCACGTTGTTCTGAGCCCTTATTTTTTATGTTGCTTCAATGACAAACGATTATATGATCGGTTTAATAGTTAGATACGATCGTCGTAGACAACGAAGGTTTGACATCTGTAGGTCACCTGACAACCTCTATTATGTTTATGCAAAGTGGTCAACGCACAAGTCTTCTAAGCGTATGTAAGTTATGATGTCTGCTTATCATCAGAAGGGCCTATCTTTTAAGTGACGAACATATTTCAATGTTTCATAATTACAGCACCAAGTTAAAAGTTACTCTAATATGTAAATGCGTCGCTGACTGCAACTCGCACCCTCCTTGCGTAACATCACTTGAACACACCCGCCTCATCCCTCTCTTCCTACCCACGGACTGTTTTTTCCCCCTGAACACAATTTTAATTACTAGGGCTAATCCTACAAGAACTGTATAACTTAACTAATATTCTAATTGCGAACGTGAGTTTGTTTATTTGTCACGCTTTCTTAACCGATGGTTATGAAAGTTTGCAAACACGTCGTCAGATGTAAAGAAGAGAAGAAAGGTAACCTAGTTCCTTTCATTCAGAAAAAAAAGCTAGTGTTCCCGGCAAAAGCTAGTTAAAAATAAAATGATTCAACAAAACAGTAGAACCTTGAATACTTTCTTTGGATTCTTATCAGATTTGAGTCTGATCTGGCTGGAATAGATTTCTGATATATAAGTACCAGCGCTGCTGCTCACGAAGTAAGCAGCGCAATGCAGAGTTAACGACCATTTTGGGACGTGCAGAGATATTTTTCTATACTAGTAAATGTTTTATTCATTTATCAAATAAAAATGAGCGAAATTCATTCTTGCTTTCTGAAATAATATTTATGATACTGTGTTCATAAATAAAATTGAAATTTGAAAAATATATTAGTCAGGAAGTCGTTGAAAAGATAGGTAGGTACACATACAAAACTCATTGGAAACGATTGATGTATAGTTTATAGGTTAGATAAATAAATCTATTTTATGCCTAAAATTACTTTGTTAGTTGTTTACGTAAGTTCCGATAGAAGCTTCGAGCTTTTTGTAGCGGATTATACCCATACTTTAAATCAGTGTGTTGCCATAGATAGCGCTTTCACCTATGATCTCATCTCATTTATGTATTTTCGAATAGTATTGTATCTATAGATAGTCATTAAAATAAGTAATTTCTTCGATGTATTGGGAAGTTAACAAAAATATTAATATTGTACTGATAATATACGATGTATTTACTATGAATTCTAAGTCACGTGCACAGTCATTCGCTAAAGTACATTTGAGACATTAATTTTAGTCATTATTTTTGTGTTGTTTTTAACTTGTGTTATGTGACTAATTAAGAGCAGTTGCATTCAAATATTGAACCAATTATTATACTGGGATTTTCAATGGCGTATTGGTGCAAATATTTGAGATATACGTCCAAACAATTCATCGTGTTTAATTATAGCCAGCCGGTGTTTCTGTCCAGTCAAAACAAA
The DNA here is from genome assembly GCA_963859945.1 of Euplagia quadripunctaria. Classification (NCBI taxonomy): domain Eukaryota; kingdom Metazoa; phylum Arthropoda; class Insecta; order Lepidoptera; family Erebidae; genus Euplagia; species Euplagia quadripunctaria. The sequence continues at coordinate 24,035,379 of OY982570.1, read as the reverse complement.
AGGAAAAAGGCAGGAAGAAGATTATGATTTGTTAATTTAACATTAAAACGCGATGGTAAATCTTTTAGTTTAAAATTAAATATATCTTTATTTTTTCTGATAAAATTAAATTTTGAATCTAACTTTTAATCGTTTTAATAAAGTAATATCTACGTCATAACGTAATAAACGTGTGTTTTAGTCGTTACTTAACGTTTGATTGAGGAAAATAAATGACATAAGTGTCACATCCCACACACCGCTGTGACAAAGCTGTATGATAATAATATTTAGTAGTCAACGGGCATTAAAGCAATCACGAAATAGGTATTTCATACCTCTGAATTGCCTGACGTTTCAACCACGTTGCACTAGTCGTGGATAATTATATCATTGAACGCGAAAGTTTAAAAGTTTGTGACGTAGTAGACACTTTTTTTATATTACCTCATATATTGATGCGGAGTATAAAATAATAATATTAAAAATCATATTTGGTAAATAAAAACTTATCTGATTTAAAACAGTTTTTGTAGGCCCTAGTAGTATTAAATTAGTTGTTAAATATCTCAAATCTTACATGAGAATAGAAGTTAACAAGAGAACAGCAGATTTCTGCTGTAATGAGAATCCCCCGCCTCGACAGGGGAATCAGCTCCACACTACAGAAAAAGCTGTTTTCTGCTCGTGTGTAGGGTCGTTAATTCTAGTGATAGGGTTGAAACTCAACGAAGTGGTGCGAGCGGCTTATACATTTGAACATAGTCACAACAAGATTAGTAAAAATGACCAAAATATCACTAAAAATATACAAACGAACAATGTACATATAATATAATAAAAAACATAGTGAGAGCATTTTGTGAATCAACGAAACATGAAACAATCTCTTTCAGTAAATATTTCCAGGTCTGAAATTCATTGTTAAAGAAGCACAGTCATAAAAATTGGTTTGTTCTGGCTTTAAATCTTTAGGTATATTAAAATTTGTATCATGCTCATTTATTAATTATTATAGTCACTTATAAACAAAATAGTACAGATATAGTTTCAATAAGATACCTGTCATAAAGAAAAATCATCTCGTCAAAACCTTTGGGTCACCGGACGGTTCCATTTGAAGTTCTGGCTCTTATCTTGCTTGCTTCTACACATAATCAACAATAAACAAGACTCTGATTTATACAACACGTATAAATAAGTGTTGTTCTTTGTGAATTAGTATAACGGTAAAGCCTGCACCGCTTAACATAAGGCTTTAAGTTTAATTGTGAGTTTACTGTTATACTGTTCAATCAATTTTTGCTTTATCCGCATATACTAATCCTTATTGTAAGGACAAAGTTTGAATCCCAGGCACACAGGTAAACAGAAATAGGTTTGCGTGTTACTTATAATGATTCATATATTATGACAAAGGCAATAAGTACCTACTTTATATATGGGGATAGATTTAGTAAATCACAGTTATTGAACAGGACGTGACAATGGCGCGCGTCAACATAATATACATATCTACAATAGTTTTATTTTGTACGTACGGGGTCTCTTTACAGACAACTGAAACTCCTCACCCTTCATCATCACCAAGCACCTTCTGTCCCACCAGAAGCTTTGGTAAAAAGTGCATTCATAAGTGTTGTCCATTGGGGCAACACACGCAGCGAAAAGTTTGTAAACCTTATGATAAATGGTTAGATTTCTCTGGACTAAGAGTGTACAGTAAGAGTTTGGAAGACACAGGGAAAAACGTTCAAGATGTGTTTACAGTATTGCCCGGTAAATTTGTAAATGAACCAAAATTTCAAAACATTTCCATGAATAGGGGTCAAGTTGGATACATGCCCTATGTACTTGAGGTAAGTTTCACATTGGATGTTTATAATTTAGTGAATGTAATTCGAAACAGTCTTGACAAACAGGCGAACATTTTTTTGATATTAAGTAACTTCAAAGTAAAATACCTTGATTTTAATTTTTGTAATGGTAATTTTAAGTAACTACTTAAACGGCCCTTTGTTTAGTGTAAATGGACACTTTAGTATTTGTAAACCGTGTTACTGTACTTGCAAAAACGTAAATAGTTAGTTACGCCCTTTTCATAGAACAATTGTCGCACCATAGTACACCCCGATGACAATAGAATATCTTCTTAGGTCAAACAGAGGAAAATACATTCAGCCAATTGATTTCCTAGCTGAGTTACCCGAGTAGGAAATTGTTGCAATAACCGCGAAACACGTCATTACTCTTTCTCATTATTAGATCTATCTACCCCATATAAAATAGAAATTTCAGTGTGGATACTTCTCAAATCAGACTGTTCTAAGTTCTTTAACAATAAAGAAATAAAAAAAAACTCAACTCCATGTTCGAAGGTTGCTAGAGAAACGTATGTGGTTATAAGTATAACCGCCCATCCATCCAAGTGTGAGAGCTTCCATTAAATTAACAATAAAACATTTGAGTATTCTTTTTATAAGTAAGAGATCTTATAAAAAGAATTCAATAAGCGATTGCATAATATTACCACTGCCTTATCTGTTTGGTTTATGAAGTAACTATTATCTTATCTGTGGTTTGGGTGACCAACATTTTCAAAAAGTATATAAGGTTTTGGATTGTTTTGCTCATTTATGCGACGTCAATAAAATTGACAGACACAACAGCTAATAAATACTATATGTCATACTGATTTACTTATAACTATTTCAGGAAAAAAATCTTATTAAATAAATTGTTTAGACTTCGTGTTTTACGATTCTACAATCTACACGACGATATGAGTCTACAAACGCGGTCAAGCGAACATAAAACTAATCTATACTTAATGTAATAAAGCTAAAGAATTTTTTGTTTGATGGTGTGTTTGTTTAAACGCCCTAATCTCTGGAACTATTAGTCGGAATTGAATAGAGTATTCATTGAAGAAGGTTGTAGACTACGTAATATCATGCTAAGACCCTTAGGAGTAGAGCAGTTACCATAACCGCCGGTGAAATTGCGGGGAACGGCTTGTTACAAATAACCATAATTTTCCTTGTGTTATCTTCATTAGAAGTAGAATCCCCATTTTCATACATTAATTACCTTTATCTGTCATGGTATGGAAAGTCCAACAATTACAGTTCACCTTATACTGTAAAATGACATAGACATTTATTACACACTTTATATCTTTAATCTAAAGAATTTACTCATAAATTCGGTCCGAGGATCAATTGCAAGGTCAAACATTTTTGTTAGGTTTTCTGTCATGCAGCTGCAGAAAACTAATTAAAGTATAATCCATTAGTATATAAAACGTGAGGAATAGTGCCTCTTAAAACCATTAATCATGTAAAAACACTATTAAATAATGAATAACTACAAATTCTTAATAAATATATATTTTCCTCTATCTTCAGTTCCGCTGGGGAACTTCGAAAAACCAAATATTACGTCACTGCGATCCAAGCATTAGTCTTTCACCTATGTTATAAATAATTGTAGGGTTTATTGGTATTTTATTAATATAGAATAAAGTATGGCAGGTAAGTAAGCAAAGCATTTTAATCGATGCTGATATAAACAAGGTGTCCGCTATCGTTAAGACTAACGCTTCTTCTTGAATAAAATTGAAGCTGGAAAAAGGCGGTATTGTGATAACCACTTACCATTTGGTAGATATTTGTTAACCAGGGAGATATACAAAAAAAAACGTGTGTGTCAGAAGAATATTATCGGGAGATAGATTAAGCTGACAAATTATGCCTATTAACTGTAGCATTTTATATGTCTACAATATATATTTGTATCAATTGGGAGCAATTATACCCCACATTGGGATTTCATTTTGGCCCTTTGAAGCAGCTGAATATTTGCTGCATACTACCATTCTGTGATAAGACAGATAGCGGGCCGCGGCCCAAAGTGAAAATTCCTCGTGCGCTGTAGGATCACTAGTAACTACGTAGTTCGGCTGCTCTTCATTGGATTGCGCTCAAGTACCAGTGTATATTGATGTCGCCACAATACACTTGGAACAGTGTATCGTAGTACTTGTATGAGCAGTATGTTTACCTATTAGGTTCAGGTAGGAAAATGGCGTTGTAGATGCAAATGAAATTCCGGTTGTTATCAAAGCGAAGCGCAAACAAATTAGAAATACACTTTTTAACAATATACTTTAAATCTTCATCAAAGTCCCGGACGACGACAATAAGCTGCTCACAAACCTTGAATCGCCTCAGTCTCCTTTTTCTTTTCCCATAAATGTATCTGACAATTACACACGACTTTGCTGTCCTCTCACTCACTAGTACGAAGCACAAACCATCACTCACTAGTACAAAGCACAAACTAATGAGGTTGGTATACTACAGAATGTGTGTGTGAGCGACAGAAAAGCACATTTATATTTCCAACTAGCTTTTGGCCTCGGCTTTGTTCCCGTTAATGTAGAATTTATCATTCAATTTAGGTATCCCTTGAGAATAGTACTTTTTAGGGTTCCGTACCTCGAAAGGAAAAAACATAACCCATAGGATCACTTTGTTGTCCTTCCGTCCAAAGGTCTGTCTGTCTGTCAAGACCTTTTTCTCAGGAACGCGTGGAGGTATCAAGCTGGAATTTATATCAAATACTCAGGTCTACTGTCCCTTGGAGCTGTGAAAAAATCAACCTAATCCAACGCAATCAAAAGATACAGACGTTTATGCCGCAAATTTCCGCAAAATTTTCGACGCTCGCAAGAGAATCAAAACCTACAGGGTACTTCCCGTGAACTCAGAATCTTGAAATTTTGGTACGAAGCAACGTCTTATAGCACAGATAAAGGAAAAATTGCGAAAACCGTAAATTTTTAGTTACAACATATAATGAAAATATTTTTAATAATTTTAAACTTAATACCCCTTTCCTCATAACCGCATAGAGGTATTAAATTGAAATTTATATCAAATACAATACCTTTAAGCGGTAACAAAATCAAACTTCTATGTCAAAGCAATAAAAAGAAACAGCAATTTAAGCCGCATATTTTCAAACTCAGAACTACTCGCAAGGGAATCAAAACCTAAAGATTACTTCCAGTCGACCTAGAATCTTGAAATTTGGCATGAAGCAATGTTTTATAGCACAGATAAAGGAAAAATCGCAAAAGTCGTTAATTTGTTTTTATATCACATAAAAAAAATGTTTTTGTGATTACAAACTTAAATTTTGCGGTTGGATTGTTAACTTTGTCGTACATCGCAACCGCAAAGTTAAGTTTGTCTTTCGAAAAGACGGGCAAAAGTTTTTGAGCATCGATACCCGAGGTGGACGTTCTATCTACATAGAAGTTTACGGAATCCTCGGTGTGCGAGTCAGACTCGCAGTTGTCCGGTTTTTTTTTAATAAAAGGGACCGAGTTTTTTTTCTTACACCTGACAACGTGAGTGTAAAATTTTAAGATGTTCGGTTGAGTAATTGAGGCGGATCAAAAAACCAGCATCTATGCTGAACTTAAGCAAGTTTGTTTCTTTTTAGACCGGAGATTTGAAACTAGAAAAACCAAATGTGTATCAGCGTTGGGTCGATGTACCAAATCAAGACTTCTGCATCGATTACATCATCACGAAGAAAGGAAACCTAACAAAACGTCCACAGATATTTGTAGTTGTCACCTCTGAACAAAATAACATAATAGTAGTCAATAAGAACACTACTTATTTAGCTGTTGGTGAGTATTGCATCTGGTATACTGATAAGTAAAGACAATGACTCGAAAAAGAAGGAAAAGAAAGAAAGGAAGGAAGAAAGGATGCTTGATCATTTTCAAATTAGGTTTTTAGGAAGATAAATTTTGTTCAGTTAAATTATGTTTATATTTTTACATCACTTGTTTAAAACCTTTCGCCATGAGCCTTGCGCTACAGAAATGCTCTCACAGTGGTTTCTTTCAAGCAATCCTTCTTTTTTCTATGGTTTTGTTTTGTATAGACTCGTATAACATTTTGCATATAAAATTTAAATCTACGGGCTCATCCCCCTGATTTTCGGTTTCTGTTATGGTGTTGTTCAGTCAACATGTTTAAAACAGTAGAATACAGATTTTTGGAACACTTGCATTAATAACTTTATCTAGGTTTATAGATATTATTCATACTGATCAGTATAGGAGATTACCTTCTAGAGTAGGTGTAGCTGTTTTCATTCACTAGTCTTAAGATCGTTATTAATACAAATGGCGGATGATTATTTTTTTTCAATCACACAGTAATATTGAAGTTTTTTTATTTGTTTAACAGCTCGTTGGATCTCGTGCATATTCCTGTTATTGGTATTGGTGGTCTATATTTTGCTGCCGGAATTTCAGAACTTGTGTGGCCTGATATTAATGAATTATGTGGCCAGTCTGTTCATGGCCTTCCTATTGCTAGCCGTCATCCTGTTAGATACGTATTATATTGGTACCTGCATTGGGCTGAGTAAGTACAATAGTTTATATATTTTAAAATTTAGATATGTACTTATTTAAAGGTTCTCTTTATTTTCTTAAGCTTTTTGTTATTCGACCGATTTAGTTGTTTTTAGTACGTTTTTGTGTCACTAATAGAATTCTTATCTTAATCTTAATCTTACCACATTACATATAACAGAACTTGAACACCAAAAACGGTCTAAAAACACTTAAGTACCACTAAACCATAAATTTGCATTGCATATGTAACATTTGCTTTAAAATATTTAGTACTCTAACATTTAAAATATTTTCAATCACGATGTGTTTCTTTTGCTTTGTTTGTTGCCTAAACTTTGTTGCTTTGTTTGTTATCAATAAATGATTATTATGTAGGTACTCGTGTAAAGTTAGAGTGCTTGAACTTCCCAGCAATAGCCAGTTCGAGTGCCAGGTATGCGACCCTGACCTTCTCGAGCTATCGCTTACACTCCCCAAATCCATCCGTATAAAGCAACATCCTTTTTTTCCATTGCTTTTCCCTCTTACGTACCTTTCCTTTTCAATATACTCTCAATTTATACCGCAAAGTGTCCGGTTAGTGGGAATCGGCTTGCCCACTAGAAGGTCTGTTTGACCAAACTATAGTTGGCAAAATGTGGGGTCCCTAAAAGGGAAGGCAGTCGCTTATTAAACAATAAGCGACTGCCTTCCCTTTTAGGGATACAGGTGTAAGTGTTTATATTTACTTACTTGTCTCAAATGTATGTCCATTGTTTTCACCACCACAAGAATATCGATTTATGTTTCTTCTGCTGTTCTTCATTCTGTAATTGTTTTGAATCTACATGTCCTTTTTCAGCTTGTGCTCTCTACTACTTTTTCTTGGCTGCCTTCTCCTGGATGAGTGTCATGTCTTACGACATTTGGTGGACTTTCAGGTAATTAGCTTCTTACCTGAAATCTTGCTTGTAATGTAATAAAACTAAAAGAAAGCAATGTTGTGTTCCTTAGTTTTCACAACTGGGATCAATAAAGATATAACGATTATTGATAGTTTATTTACAAAAGGTTCATTTACTAAACCTTTAAATGTATAGGGACTCTAATGACCACTAAATAAAGTATATTTTAGCCCGTACAGCATACCGAACGGTTGATGAAAATAGGCAATGCAAAGTCTACTATCTGTCGATGATCAACTTGATTGCGGTATACAGGATGTACACATGAGTTCCAAAGTTACTTGAACGAGGGCGACTTGCGACAAGACTCCGAATGGTTCCCGTTATACCGGTCAATTAATGAACTTGAGCGTGGCCTGGCGTTATCATGATCAAAATGCAGGTTTTTTTTTATATACCACCTCGGTAGTAAACAAGCATGTGGTTCACCTGATGGTAAGCGTTTACCGTAGCTTATGAACGTTTGCAATTCCGAGGGACTCGCATGCTTATTGCCGACCCTTTAAAACCCTGTACCATCCTTTCTTAAAGAACTCCATACTGTATTCTCTCGGGTAAACTTTGGGAGCGAGCTGATACATTCAGTATGTCCTAAGTTCTTACTAGTATTAAATACTGTAGCAGTCGATATTGTTTTTGTTTATAAAGTATTTGTATGCGGGTTTTTTTTACAGAGGTTACGCCAAGGCTCGACCCATCCACCGTCGTGGCGAACGCTTCAAGCTTCGCATGTACTGTTTGTGCGCATATGGCGTCCCACTACTCCTAACCATTTTCTTATACACAGTCATAGTAACTGATATGAAACATATACCCTGGTTTATCACGCCTCAGTTGCTGTATACAGGCTGCTTTCTTGAAGGTCAGTATAGTACAATAGTCCTAAATAAAAAAGTATCTATGGTAAATCTATCAATTATTAGTTAGACTACACAAACTCAAGGCGAATGGTGGCTTTACCCTTCACAAATCATAGTAAAATAGATTATTAATATCTCATCATACCCCTATAGTCAAAGAAGCAACAATTTAAAAATATTTAAAGAATCCCACTAATATTATAAATGTGAAAGTTTAGATGGATGGATGTATGGATGGATGGATGAATATTTGTACTCTTTCACGCAAAAATCACTGAAACTATTGCGATGAAACTGGTATGTAGATAGCTGGAGACCTGGATTAACGCATAGGCTACTTTTTATCCCGCTATTCCCACGGAATTGGGACTTACGCGGGTGAAACCTCGGGGCGCTGCTAGTAAATAAATATTTTCGATATTGTTAATTATATTATCATTGTTTAATATGATTTACTATGCAGAAATAACATCACTTCAACTAATAAACCACTTTGAAAATATCGTCATATGCTGTCGTAATAAGAAAGATTTTTTTTTATGTTACCTAAGTCTATAATTTAAATACACATTGTTATTATTAACCCACTTCACAAACATCATTTTTAGTCTATGACTTTAGCTAGCTAGATAAACAGAACGTAGATGACGTTCTGTTTATCTAACAAAGTTATTTCTACAAGCTGGCGGGTTTCAGACATCACAATACTATTTTTGTATGTATTGTGTGTTAGCGTTACCTGGACGATAACTGCTTAAGTTGGTTCTGGTTGAAACGAATTATTTAACAACCTTAAGTGTTAAATAAGATTTAAAAAACTAGACTCCTTATCGTTACCTTTTTCACTGACGATAGTAAACTATGATATACTATGTTATTTCATACAAGTTTTCTACTGAACGTGTTGTTTTGAAATTTAATAAAAAGAAATTGATTTAACTTGACAATCAACTATTGTCTGTCACTGAGTGCAATACATATTTGTTGTGTCGACATACATTTTGATTGCGTCCCAAACCAAAGTCCTACATATCTGACAAGACACTCAAAACATACCGCCAGGTATTTTCCAAGTTCTGGCTATCTCCAATACTGTCCTAGCGATGATTGCCAGGCGACTTGACCCCCCTTATATAAGGCATTAGTTATTGTGGAAGTTAATGGGTTTTCTGACCTGTAAAATAGATTGAGTTTTCTTTTTAATAGTACAGCTATCGCAAAAGCATTGATTAAAGCGCAAAAAGCGTATCGGATTCTATACTTGACATTGGATTTTCTTGCTGTAAAATGGTATTCATTGGTTAATCTGACTTGGTTAATATAGTTTTCAGATAGACTGGGAATTGTGGTACTGCAATTGGATTACTGAATTTTTATTTGAGTTTTAAGACTTTTTCTTTCAACGCAGGTGAAGTTAAGATGCTGTACTTGTATACACCAATGCTAATCTTGATTATATGCAATTGGATGTTCTACTTGATGACGGCTTTCAACGTTTGGCGGCTGAGTCGTGGGACCGCTGTACTGGACACTGCTGCAGCTGGATCTCCTGCCGCTCACCGTTCTCAGATGCGCAGGTCAGTTATTCAAACTTCATGGTGTCTTAGATATAAGAAGCTTTAGATTAGCAGTGAGAAAATGAGCTTATATTGAGCCTTTTTCTACCTACTTGATAAGAAAGCTAAAGAATTCTTAAATTTTAGTAAAATTACTACATATTTAACTAGTTATAATGGTCAATCGTAATCAAAGGCAACTTGTAATAGTAGTAATAGTAAGTTTTGTTCGTCGAAGTGAGTGGTCGTGAGTGTTATTCAAATGCTCTTTTCTCATAGTTTGTAAAACACATTGACAAAATACAGATTTAAATCTATCTTATACATATCTATTTTTTTAGTTTATTATGTGTACTTAACGCAGTATTGATTGGAACAAAGCAATACTGATCATTTTTTACAATAAACAAGTGTATTGTGATGGTTAGCGGTTGGCTTCTGGAACGGGTTTTCCGAGTCGTAATTTTATATTATTTTATGCAGGAACAATCTGTACTAGTGTTCCTACTCAATCAAATTCAAAATAATTAATTTCATTACACAACTCAATTTTCAGATATTATTTTAAATACACATGAGTAGACTTTATTGACTGGTTAAAACCTGTTTCTGAGAATAAACGTTGATTCTGTAACTAAAGTACAAAAGTTATCCTTACTTTTTTTCGTTCGAGAATCATATATTTGGGGTGAAAATGCTTTCAGAACTGGTCTTTGGTGTTATTCAGTAGCTTGTTAGCATTACTGTTATTGAAGCACAACCCCATTAAGTCTTACGTAATTGCCTTCTTGCCACTAGTGCGCTACATCGGCCGGCGGCTTTCCGGTTCCGATTACCTTCTCGTACAGACGAGCCACCACTACAGTACCACACAACTCTAATCTGGGAATTGTTGTTAGTTTGATTGGCGCTACTTTCCTTTTGGCCACCAGTAATCAGACCATATAGTCCTCATTATTGAAGCTACCAACATAGGCACAAGTTCCGTATGCTCGTTCAGACGCATCCGTGAACGTGTAGAGTTCTAACTTTGAGTAAGATTCACAAACGACGATCCGTGGAATCCGAAAATCATTTATATATAGGCGGTAAATCTGGCACAATAGCTTGCTATTGTGAATTAATTTCAGGAGTTCACGATAATTTATCAAGCTACATTCTTTTAATCGTAGACAACAAATCAAATTTAGTTTTATTAGTGGAAAACACCGCCGAACTAATTGAAAATAAGAGTTCACCTGAACTGGCATACCAATGTAAACCTAGCATTTTGTCAGGTCAGTAGATCTAAATTTTAAGTCAAGCGACGATTGGCCAATCTCAGACAACAACTGATTGACTGACTGAAACTCAAACTAGTTATTCTAAGACCCGCTGAATTTACGTAGCTGAATTGTAGGTAACTTGACCGGCACCGGTACTTTTACAACTACGAACAGACTCACTATCTTTAGTTAAATTACTTCACAGTGTCTGAGGCCTAAAAAGAGATTTACATAGTACAAGGATTCAAACTCTGAAAGCTCAGATAAATAATTGTAATTTAACATTGTCGACGATACATTCATTCATGAACTGTACCTCATCATACTGTTCGTACAACGACTCAATCTTGCCAATACGCAGCAGTAGTTCCGTGACGTCGCAACTACTCATTAATTTTCGAACACTTATGGCAACTAGATAATTGACAAATGCAGTATGACGGCCTTTGAAGCCACCTCACTTATTTACTAGCTCCCTTTATTCGGTCATACTGGGAATCGGGTAACTTAAATCTGTAATTTTAATGCAAAAACAATAGGTATAACTAGGTACCTTTCCCTTTCATACCAAACACAAATCCTAACAGTTAATTGAGCACTAACGAAATAAGCAAATGGTACAAAAAGATACTCGTTTATTTTTATAAAAAACAAACTCACTAAACATCAACAAACAGATAACAAAGAGTACAATATAATTGCCTCAGCTTTAAATGTGCGGTAATTAATTGTTAACTATTATTTATATTACGTATCAACAAACAATATGTCATACTCAATACATTGTGTCACAATACAATTGTAGCTTTACACAAAGGCATTTAATTTTTAACATTTAACAGTAATGATAATTATTTAATAAATGATACTGATTTTACAGAACAAATGCAAACAGGTCTGTAATAAAAGGAAAAAAAAATAATTTAACAAGTGAGAATGTAGGTATGTACACTATTAACTTTAAAAAACTGTGCCAGGATTGCGTTTCTTAAATCTTACAAAAAAAAAACAAAATTTACTTAACACGGCATGAGTAAAGCCTTATAAGATAATGATAAAAACGAATACTTCAGGTCTTCTCGTGTAAATCCAAGTTTGAACTTTGTTGGCCGTTAGAGGTCACTGGCACGCAACCAAACACTGTTTTCACTTATGATATTATATGGATAACAATAATTGTGGTTATTTATAGTATAAGGACAATATCTATTGTAATATTTATATGTATTTATATTATTATTTATTTATATTTACTGCACCAGACATTGCCCCACAACTCCTTGTGACGTATTCTCTCCATCCCATGGTTGCCTGGAAGAAGTTGCCTTGTGCGATAAGGCCACCAATTGTACAAACTTGTCTTTAGTTGTAAGATTTTGTATTTTCTTTTCAATACCTGGTGTACAATAAAGAGTATTATTATTATTATTTTTGTTATTTTGTTTATCTCCCTTGAGGGAGAAGAGGCAATGATAGTCTAATTACACGGGCATTGCCAAGTGCAATTACGATTTAAGTGATGGTGTATGTTGAAGAAATTGATGATGTGGTGAAGAATTTACGAGTAAGTCGGCAGGTATTTAGTAAAACTGCTTTCTGAATTATGTGAAGTGTGTGTTGCGGTATTTCCAAGATGTCCAGGCTGTGTTAAAGATTTTTGGGTATGATCCCGATTGAAGAAATGACTATTATATATGGATATATATGGATGGTTTCTGCTCGCCACTGCCGTTTCAACTCTATTCCTAGATCTTGGTACTTAGTGAGTTTCTCAGCTATAGTGGATTGGACGTTATGGGAGTTCGGTACTGCTACATCGATGAGATATACAATTTTGTTTAATTTGTCGTGAAGTGTAATGTCTGGTCTATTGAAGTGAATTGTTTTATCAGTTATTATAGTTCGGTCCCAGTATACTTTGTGGTTTTGGTTTTCTAATACTGTTTCCGGATTGTATTTGTAATAGGGTTTCTTTTTTGTCTATAAAATTATATTTTTGAGCAAGATGTTGGTGTACTATAGCAGCTACTTGGTCATGTCGATGTTTGTAATCAGTTTGTACCAGAGATTTGCAAGCAGAAGTTATATGTTGAATAGTTTCGGGGCAGGTATGGCAACGTCTGCATGCATCTGAGGGGAGATTCGGTGCGTGTCTTATATACTTCTGATAATTTCAGGTATCTATGACTTGATCTTGGATTGCAATCATGAAAGCTTCTGTCTCAGGGAATAGGTCTCCACGCCTCAGCCATTCGTTCGATGCAGCTTTGTCAACATGTGATAGCTGCAGATCCTTTCGATGTCTTCCGTGCAAGGATTTCTGCTGCCATTGAGCAATCTTTTCTTCAAACTCAATTATATGTTCGTTGCATTGCAGGTTTTGACCAGACCAGTTTATTTTGCCGAAGGAATACGTTAATAAGGGGATTGCGTAGCTATTGATCGCTTTAATTTAAGTTGCGAGAATTGAGTTAAGAACGGAATAAAGCATTTAGTCTGTGTTTGAATTTTCGTTTAAGGGTATCTTTCGTTTCCTTCTGATTAATTTGTCTGGCTTGTTGAAATCCTAAATATTTATATGAAGTGTGAGGTTCTAGAGGTTTAATTGTTTCTCCTGACTGTAATGTGTAGCTGTTTGAGGTAATTTTTCCATTTATAACAGAAAATGTTTTACACTTATCAATCCCGAACTCCATGTGTATATCGTTTGAAAAAGTTTGTGTGATATCTGATAGAAGATGCAATGACTGTGTACTATTTCCTAGCGGCCTCCTAAGGGCTAAGTGCATCACCTTGAAATATTCCTCGGCGTATCGGGATTTTAGATGTTTCTGTGCTAGAGTGTCCTATGTTGTTGAGTGTCGTGGTCCAGTGTTGCATTGAGTTTTCAAGGAATTTTATTATTTTGGGATGAATTTTATAGAGCTGGAGTACATGAAGGAGCCAGCTGTGTGGGACGGAATAAGTTCTGCTATGCATGCTGTAAGTATTTTGTAAATTGTTTGTAAACATGTAATAGGGAGATATTTGGCTGGATTCTGGTGATCTGTGTCTTTTGGGATCATGTAGGTGAGTCCTTCGGTAATATAATGTGGCATTGCGTCTGGTGTCTGAATGAAGTTATTGATAAAATTATGTAGGAAAGGGTGAGTAAATGTGAATTTCTTATACCAGTAGTTGTGTATACGATCGCTGCCAGGTGCTTTCCAATTGTGAAGTTTTTTCAGTACGTTTACGAATATTTCTATAGGTATTTGTTTAAAATTCATATTATTAATAGAGTCTGTTTGATCAGTTGCGTAGGTGTCTGTCTGAAGCCATTCAGCTTCTGAGTTATGGAGTACAGGCTTTGACCAAATATTAGGACCAGAAGTTATGTAGTTCATTGACAGGGGTTGATACTGGATCTTGCACGTTTCTGTGGGTGTGTTTAAAGTTAAGTTTCTGTAAAAATGTTTTTCGTTGTTATTAAATTGGTTGTTTTGTGTTTTTCTCAATGTACAGGAAAGGTATCTTTTTAATCTGCTTGAAGCCGCATTCAGTTTTTGTTTGAGAGTGTCAAGAAAATGCTCATTGCTTAAATTAGATTGTTCATGTTGTGAGTGTGTTTGGTGTTTATGTTTTATTTTTCAACTAATCGTCTCACTCTTTCGCTTCTGTTTCCTCTAGCATATTCTGTCAGTCTTCCAATATCTTTCCTTAAATCTTGTATCTTTTTTTCTAGTCTTTTCTGCCAAGGAGGTATTTTTGTTTGGTTTTGAGTAGAAGAAGTAAAAGTGTCTTTAATTTTAGTTCCATTACAGGTAGTTGCCGTATAGGCAGCGCAGTAAATAATGGTTTGTGTAATTAAAAAATCTTGTTCGATTGAGATATGGCGTGGTAGTATTGCTTTGTTAATAAAGTGCACGATTTGTGTTAGTTTTTTAGATGCTTTTTGTTTTGGTATGTAGGGTCGAGTGGTAGGATTAGTATTTCGGAATTTAACTATTGCAATTTTGAATTGTTCTTCGATTTTATTTGGTTTATGGTGCTCTGTTCTCTGGAATTGTTGAAGGGATTGGGTATTTAATGTTGATCCTTGATTTTGAGTTAGGATTGGTTGGGTGAGTGAATCTATCTGTGGGTCCTCTACTTCTTGTTCTAATTGAGCTGTTGATTGTATCTGTGCCAAAGAGGAGCTCTCGTCTTGATCAGCATTTTGTAGATTGAGAGCATCTGCCACCTCGATACGAATTTCTTAATGTCGCTGGTCGTTAATCATTTTATTTTTCAAAATTACTCTTAGCTGATCTGATATCCTTTGTTCGTTAACTTCAGACAATTCAGGGTGTTCTGTAATAACTGCTTGATACAGGGGTTTACGGTAGGCTGTGCAATTTTTTCCTAATTGTGTGATTTTGTAGTAGTTTTTTATAATTGACTCGTTATATTCAGCTGTCCATCTTCTTCTCTGCGTTTGTACATTAGTGTGGTGTGTATGTGTGTGTGATTGGATATTCTGTGTTTGTTGTAAGTACATGATAACATCATCTCTTATACTGTCTAATTTTTGTTGTGGTAGAAGATTATTCCTAACTATAGCTCGACATTGGTCTCCAAGTCTTTGTTTAGATGCCTGCATTTGTGGGTATTTTTGTATGAATTCCTGGTGTAGGTGATTAAGGTATACTTTACTAGTGTTTAATTTTGTAGCTATAAAATACGTGCGCCAGATGAATTCGTTAATTTCTTGTGACCATCGTTTGCGTGCACGGTTTGTTCCTGAGGCGAATGCAGACGTAGTGGCATGTGCCTCCTGCACAACATCCTCAGAAAAGGTGGATTCGATCTTTGATAACGTTGAAGACTGATATGATAATGAGGATGAACAAGGTGATTCGAATGAATGAAATGGTGATGAAGTTGTTGGAATATCGCTTAGCATATCAGAGTCCGTATGAATGGCAGGGGTCGTTTGACGAGTTCTTCCCACCCGGAGATTCTTCGCACCCCTGGACTCAGCCTCAGGCTGGCTCTCGTCGCAACTATGACTTGTACTGGGTCCGCCGGGCACTTGGGACCGTTTCGTACTACTTCTTGTCAAAACCATATTTCTTGTTCTTCAGGGTTTGGGACCGTTAGTTAGGAGGGGTTAAGCCAAGATGTTATTGGTTATTCATATAATGTTTGTATCTCCTGTTTTATAATGGCACAGGATTTAGTCGAGTTCTTGGTGACCGTATAATAAGTTCATGCCTTCCCGTATGTCCCCCCACCACGTCAAGGTGGCCCCCCGGGGGGATTATTATTATTATTATTATATTTTTATTGGCTGTCTGGATACTAGAATGATTACTGTTATGTTATATTAGCTGTAAGTTTTCCATGAAGAAATAAAATAAAATAAAATAAATAAATTATAACTTATTTTCTTAAATTAACTAATTTTAAAATAGGAAATAAATAATTGACATGTCACGATCAGTGTTGCCAGTCAACCCGTTCCCTCCCACATGGAGCTTTCGAGAGTCTATTCATTCAATTAAATTGAAATAACATCAGGAAATGGTGACAGACAGGGTTTTTAGTACTAATTTGCCGTCTGAAAGGATGAGGAGGGAGTAGTCCTTTACCTTTCTTATGGAAGTCACTGTACCCGCTGTGACGATGCACACGCACACAAAAGTGCGGCTAGGTTTATATTTAGGTCTTCCGAGAATATACCGTATCCTGTTGCAGACCTTGTTTTTGAGCCATCAGTGAAGATTGTCAAAAACGAATTGGTTTGAAAACCTATCACTTACCGCCAACAGCATTGGTTCCTTTTCAATCATCTCACTTAGGACCTCTGAGTGCCCCTGTTGGTATATCAAAGTTTTAGTGTTTTTAACCTTACTACTGCAGAAGCTGCCTCTTGTTTTATAAAGAGTTGAAGTGCTGAAAGATTTCGTTTTGCTGTTAACACTGCTGTAGGTGTAGTGCGCATGCAAGCTAGTTTTAGGAAACGTTGTAGTTTGTGACTTGCGGCTACAAGATCGGTGCGTGACGTCGCGTCGTATTACCGTTGCATAGAGCCAAAGGACATATTGGGGGCGAGGCCCCGTGTTTTACATATCATTATGCAGCCCTGGCATAGATATTGAGATAACTTGGCTGTATTTAATTTCGCCTTTAAGTAGACGCTCCAAGTTAGCTTGCTGTGTAGTATAACTCCTAAATACTTTACCTTGCTGGCAACTTGGAGTTCAGTTTTAAACAGGTTGGGCAGTTTGTAGTTACCCAAAACTCTTTTGTTTGTAAACATTACCAGTAAGGTTACCTGGAAGAGATTTCATTTAGCAATAAGGCGGCTTTGTACATCATCCGTCGGATACATATATGTATAATACTTCTACTGTAACAATGATGTACAAATAAAGTATTATCTATCTATATACCAGTTCCATTTTTATTGGATTCGCTGATAGGTCGTCGGTCGGCCTCAATGCTGCGTTTTCAACTTCAACTGTACTTGCAAACTTTCCGCTTATAAGAATGGCAATATCGTCCACGTAACCTACCGTAGGTAGTGGTTGTAGTTGAAGGTGGTGATTAAATCACTTACCACTAAATTCCACATACTAATTGCGTTCAAAATTTGAAGCTGGTGTGTAAGCTAAAAGTATACCTTAGAATTTTGATTTTCTTTTAATCAGTCAGTCAGTCACAAATTAAAGAACTTTGACTTACGTAAAGTTCTTAAACTACAGGTTCAAATTGAATGTAATTTGGGAATAAACCTAGTTACATTATACCCTCTTAATCACTGAAACTGAACTGGCTTCTAGCTTTATCCACAACGACTGGAATGGCTTCGAAAAAAGAATGATACAGCTATGACTAACCATCCTTTTTTACTTACATTATAAAACAGCATTGCGCACATGCAACATAAATGCATTACGTACGAGACTGGTTTGTTTGTAAATTATGTATGTTAGAAAATAATTTGATACTCGCATACATTTACGCCTGTATAACCAAAAAATTTAGGCACAAAACGTATAATTAGCACCCACATTTTACCAATTATAATTTGGTTCCACTCGCGTATTACTTAGGGTGAAAGCTTATTGTCGTCAAGATGCGATAATTGGATGTACGTATTTAGAAAGGAAAAGATCGGCAAGATGGATTGCGGAGGGTAAGCAAGTAAGCAATAGCTCCAGAAGGTCAAATCAAGGTCGCATAGGTACCTGTAACTCGAACCTCTAACACTAATAATAACTGACTTTAAAACCAATAAATAAAGAATGATTTTGAGTGCATTGTCTCTGTCACTCACATTTTTATACTTGTTTGTTTAACATATGTTCCTAGAAAGTGTAACCTTTTGTAATTCTAAACGAATAACTGTGGCTCATTCTCTTTTTTTAGGTTCATGGTGTATTTGAAGTTGTCAGTAGTGATGGGGCTGAGCTGGCTACTGGAAATCATCAGTTTCATACACCCAGGGTTTAACGTGTGGTACCTCTCTGACACGTACAATATGCTCCTTGGATTGGTTATATTTGTCATATTTGTATGCAAGAAGAAAATATACAGGAAACTTTACAAACGGTATGTATCACAGTAACTTATCTAAGTTTCAATTGTACTGTATGTAATTAATGTACTGTAACTGGACTGCGGTGCGGATGGTGGTTTAAGTGGTCGCCTTGCCACTACGCCGCGACAAAACTTTGTGTGATCCACAAATTGTTGTCTCGAGTCTGGGTGTTCTTTGAGTCCGTTGTTTGAATGTTTGTGAAACACACAAGAAAATTCCTTATGTAGGAGTTGTCTTAAAAACAAAATTTAGTTTTATTGTACAGTACATTAAAACATTTTTTGGATAATTATATTGCTAGTTACTTATATTCTAGACAATTATTATGTAGACTCAAACTGGACACAGCTTGTACTATGAGTTCTAGAACACGGATAATGGATAATTTTTTTTTTTTTTTATAAATACATACATATGAAACATAGAAACATAAATGTCAGTATTCATGCGTACAAATATTTACGGGAATCGAACCCGAAACTGCAGACGCTGCAGTCGACTGCACGTTTGCAACCCCGCCACAACGCTCGTTAATCTCGTCAATTTAATTTATTGACTGAACAAATACAGAATCATAAGATACCCATCATAAGAACCCATAGAACTCACTGGGTTCGCTAATTTTTGACATGTTGGTAGTTAGCACTTCCAGTATAAAACCTACCTAAACCTTTTTTTTTTTTAACGTGTGGAAACCCCCTCGGGTACCACCTCACCATTTAGCGAGGTGGTTATGTCGGAACCTACTAATAACAGAAAAACTTAGGCTTCGTTCATATCCATGATACTGGTAGTCTTTTTTTTTATTATCAAATACATAAAAAAAGACTTTTAGTAACAAAAATTCAAAATACTTTTTTTCTTCTAGTTGCACGAAGAAGACAGGAAGACTTCACCAAGGTTCTTCGAATAGCTTTTTCAGTAGCGGTTCAAATTCAGGTCCAGAAACAGTTACACTGCAAGTGAGTTGCAATCCAAAAGGGTGATTATTCTAACATAATACACAGCAAGTGAAGAACTTGAAAAAAAAAACCCCTTAGCTATACTTTAAAGAGTGTTCAAAGTGGTTTGACTTCAGATTAGTTTAAGAATAAAAGAGAATGGGTAGTCACAAATGATCATAGCGAAAAGCGCACGATTAAGGCTGCATCATATCATTACATAAGTAAATAGGTCGTGGAGCAGTACCTACATAGGGCACAAATAAATCTCACAAGCCACGACTGGTATAGTTTGATGAAACATAAACCTGCTGGGATCCATTTATGCATATTTTGGCTACATGGGGTTTCAACACAAAGGTTTCGCGGCCAAATAGATGGTTGATATTTGTTACGTGCATGTATATCATTTGATAATGCCATTCAGCTGCATCGCGTGCATCATGCAAATCAAATTATCAAATTGTAGGGTTTTTGCCATAAGTATTGAAAATAAGTTAGTAACTACAATTGATTCCATAAATACGTCTTGAATTTGAATGACCATTTATATATTTTTACGATAAATTGTTAATTCATTATTTCATAGGTACCTAAAACCTATTTGATTTCATTCCCGGTGTTGGAAGATGATATGATGATAATAATACTCATTGTTTTTTACCTTAATTTATATGGTCGTTGTTATTAGTTGTAAGTAGTATGTAGAACTACGAATTGTATATAACAGCATATCAGTAACCAGTTTTTTTTTTATTTTCGTAATAGAGTTAATCGTCCTATATTGAAGTTTATTAAAATTTAGAATAAATATTTTGTCCTCTTTTTAATTATATTTTTTTGCACAAAGTGTTAAGTGTAAATATATAAATTATCTTTACTCTTGCGATTCCGTTCGCATGGATGTCAGTTATAGCCCTCTCCTATTCCTGTGATTTAATAATAAATAAGGTAAAGTTTGATTTTGCATTTACACGGGAATTAACGCGATCACGAAATAGGTATTACATACCTTTGAATGGAATGACGTTTTTACCAGGTTGCACTGCTCGTGGTCATCGTCCATATAAGGAAACATCGTTTGCTTACAAAATAGGTACACTGTTAGTACAGTATGTGACAGTACATGGCGAAACAAAAATATCGAAAATGTGCGGGTGGATGAAGAACCTTCTACCTCACGATCTCGACGACGGAGGGCGTGCACGACTAAGCCACTCAGCTTGTGACCACGGCCAGTGTAACCTGGTCTAAACGTCTGGCAATTCAAAGGTATAGAATACCTATTTCATGATCGCGTTAATTCCCGTATGAATACATAATTATATAATGGAACGCGAAAGTTTAAAAGTTAGTAAGGTAAGATTTGGTGATGGTGGTTTTATCTTTGCAATTATGACAAAGTTGTTTTGACGAATAACTATCAGAAATATATCCTTAGAGATGGTACGGTTGCCATGACATGTCACCGTCCCAGTGAATCTATCAAGTATATTATTTCTAGTAGTTCTTGCCAACGGTGAATATTCAACACAGACACAACTAAGTGGCCAGCATCGTAGCAATAACTTGGCCTTAAATACAATGTTGTAAATTCAGAGGTACCATGTAACAGTTATGTGACGTTCCAATTCTGGAGAATGGTCGAGGCGCATTGTATCACTGACAGAAATATTGTTGAAGTAAACCTGAAATATTAGTGATAGACTGATTAGATACATTCGTGTTAAAAAAATTATTACAAAAACAAAGAAGCTTATTTTTTAAACATAAGTTCTTTATAGATAGTGTAGCATTAAATAGGCAGAGGATGCAATTAATTGATCAGGTTAATATGTACTCCATAGAGGTAGATGACATGTCTTCACAATATTTTGAGGACACAGAAGCTCTTCAAACAGAAATTAAGAAACTTGAGGAGCAACTGAGAATTAGTAGTAAATATGAGATTTCACAAAAACAAAGTAGGGAACAAGTTTTGGCAATAGGTAAACTAGTTAATTCATGCAATTGTAGGAATGATTCATTGTTGTTTTCTGATAACCACAATGAAACCACTAGTTCTTTAGACAGTTTGCCAGTAACATGTGTCAATAATGTAGTTAATTTCCAGAATAGCAATACAACTATTCAACATCAATTGTACGGTACCAATAGTAATATAATAATGTTTAGCGATGAAATTGGTAAAGGTTTAGGTATGTCAATGTCAAACTCAAATCAGGAATATTCATTCAGCAACTTTTGTATGCCAAACCTACCATATAATATGATTCTAGAAAAGGCTATTAGTGCAACTTTTGATACAAATACTAGTCTCATAATTTTCAGTGGAAATGGGGTACTGTAAATAAAAAAACATTCATAAAATACTTTGAACAATTATCGGAACCCAATGTAAATAAAATAGTACTATTTACACTGCCAATTAGCAAAGGGTTGTGTCAACATGAAAAAAATATTAGGATTAATTTAAACATGACTATGTTTAATTTGACAAGCCAAATTAATAGTAAATTTTATAATAAATTTCATTTAATTGACATCAATAGGATTGTCAATGATAGTGTTTTTTCGACCACAGATAGTTTTATCTGCCGTATTATTTTAAAAGACAGAAAACTGTTTGGTTATTATATTATTTTAGAATAATAGCCAAGAACTTGGCTAACCTGACAGCTCCTATAGAGCACCCCTTAGAATGTAAGAACACTGTAGCCAAACATTTGGCTTCACATAGTGCTCCTTCTGAGCTAATTAATAATGTCTTTACTAATATTCATTCAGGCAATAGCTTGGCCGCACATTGTGACATAAATTCTTTAAATTAATTGCTAAGACAATAGAGCCTATCTCTTGCATATCAAATCATTTACTCAATAATGGTATTGTTAGTAAAAATATAAAAATTAATAAAAATTGTAGCAATAAAGTAAAAAAGTCAATGACCATAAACATAGTTCATCAAAATATTCAAGGATTATCTAGGAAAGACTTAAAAGTAGAATTATTTTTTGAAAAATATAATGTTGATGTGCTCTGTAGCACAGAGCATTGGCTACAAGCACACCAGTTAATACTAAATAATGAATTTTATTCTGCTAGAAGTGTGTATGTAAGAAAGAAGTCAATTCATGGAGGGTCTTTAATTTTTGTTCGTAATAGCATTAAGTGCAAAAACCGGAAAGATGTTGTAAATTTGTCTGTTGAGCGCACTGTTGAGCTTTCTTGTATGGAACTGGAACACCATATTATAGTTAGTGTGTATCGGCCACCACAGAGTGACTTTAGCATATTTCAGTTAGTTATGGAAGAAGTTTTGAAGCGTTTATGTGTCAGTAGTAAGGTTTTGGTAGTTTGTGGAGATTTCAATATTAATATATTAGAAAAGTGTCCTATCAGTATAAGATTAGTGAGCCTATTTGAATCATTTGACTTAAATTATTTATTTTCTGAGCCAACAAGAATTACTTCTCACTCGGCAACTTGCTTAGATAACATCTTTTGCAATGGGGAATATTTAAATACGTCAATTTTAAGTGATTTAACATCTGATCACTGTGGGCAATTTGTTACATTTCCTTGTATAAAAGAAAATAGAATAAACAAAACTATATGCAGGCCCATGACTAGTAACCGATTATTGAATTTTAGTAATAACATTAGTGATAAAGTTTCCAATTTAGATTGGACTCAAAGTGATCCAGATAAGCTTTACGGCGACTTATTCAATATGTTAGAAATCGAATTTAACAGTATATTTAAGTCAAAAACAATAATGCAAAGGCCAAAGACGACATTCTGTGATTGGGCAACAACAGGAATATACAAAAGTAGAGAAAAGCTGTATGATTTATATGCCATGAAACAAAGTAACTTTGACTCAAAATTTCATGAATATGTCAAAAATTACTCAAAGATTTTTAGGAAAACATGTTCTATGACAAAGTCTTTATACATAAGTAATAAGATTAAGTCTTCAAATAATAAAATAACAACTACGAACGTTATTAATAATGAAACTGGACGTAGTAAACCTCGAGATAACAATTTAAATATTAATAATAGGTTTATAACAAACAACTTAGACATAGCTGAATCTTTTAATACCTTTTTCACAAATATACCAGTTAGTACAACTAGTACCTTGAATTCTTGTGCGTCCAGGTCTGAATAGTTGTTAAGGGCCAATATAAACAAATGTAAGAATTTATTTAAATTTGAATTCATAAACCCCACAGACATTATAAAAACGTTTAAGTCTCTTAACTCTAGCTATAACATTCAATCGATGTGTTGATTCTGGTGTTTTTCCTAACCTGATGAAGTATAGCAAAGTAATATCTTTATTCAAGAAGGGTTGTACAACTGAACCAAGTAACTATAGGCCAATCTCAATCTTGCCGGCTATAAGTAAAATTTTTGAAAAAGTTATCCTGCAACAACTAGAAAGCCATTTTAATCGAAATAATTTATTGCACAAAGAACAATTTGGCTTTACAAAGGGTCGTTCAACAATTGGTGCTGGTGCAAGTCTTTTGAGACATATATTTAATGCATGGGAGAATTCGCAAGATGCGATAGGTGTATTTTGCGATCTCTCAAAAGCTTTTGACTGTGTAGAACACAACACGCTTTTTCTTAAACTTAGGCATTATGGTGTTAATGGTATTGCTTTGGAACTAATTGTTTCCTACTTGAAAGATAGAATTCAACATGTCAATGGTGCGAGGTCTTCTGGATTACCTGTTACTATGGGCGTTCCTCAGGGCTCTATACTGGGTCCTCTACTTTTTCTCATATATATTAGAAAGAAGAAGAAAGAAAATCCATTTATTTTGGTGCTAAATACAGGTAGTTATTTAAAATAATATTCTTATATCTATAAAAAAATAATGAAATAGAAATCGATGTACATAAAAAGAAACAGTGGAGGAACAATAATTTGTCTCGCGTTTGCACCAAAATAGGTGTCCAGTTCAGCTTAATGCCAGATGAGAATCGGGCGCTGATTTTCAACTGGAACCTCTAAATAATTGTACATAAAGTGTACGTAAATATATACACATATATATATACACACACATATATATACACGCACACATACGCGGTTGCGCAGGCGCGGTCACATGTCTCGAGTTGTTGTTTATAATATGCATAGTGATAGTGACTAATAGTGAGTGTGTCGATGCCGCGCCGCATCGGAACTGTGACGATTACCTAATCACCTAAATTATTACGCATTATGTTTCATCTACATTACATGATTATTGCCTTACAAATGTGTGTGTGCAGAATTGAAAAAACTTAATATCTTAAAGTTACGTAGGTGTCTAAAACTAAATCTCAGAAGGGACTGCATTTACAACGAAGCTGCTAAAAACATACAAAACCGCATGCGGAAGGACGAAAGAGAAGGGCATAACAGAACTTAAGAAGGTAGGAGACAAAATTTTATTCTATCATTTAGGTGTATTGTCATATAGTATGCTATATATACATTTCTATTTTTCTTATGTTTTGCAGGTTAGGGGAAGGTTTCAGGAATAATAATAATATATTCCACATTAATGTTATGGCCAGATTACCTATACAGCTGCGGAATGAACTTCGCCCGTGATTATACGTTTGGTATATTAACGATTTACCTTATTATTTAAAAGATCGCTGTAGTATATATAGTAGATATAGTTCTATTTGCTGATGATACTTCACTTATTTTCAAAGTCGATCGTAAAAAAAAAGATTTTGACGATGTGAATAGGGCACTAAATGATGTATTGTCTTGGTTTTCAACTAACAATCTCCTACTGAACTCAAATAAAACAAAGTGTGTGAGATTTACTATGCCAAATGTAAAACAGCTAGGCACTAATCTAACTCTAAATAATGAAATGATAAGTATTGTAGACTCAACAGTATTCTTGGGACTTACATTAGACAGTAAACTGCAATGGGGACCCCAGATAGACAGCCTTGCAGGTAGGCTTAGTTCGGTATTTTAACTGTTGCATCACAGTATATATTTGCAAAAATATTATGTTTGTTAGGCACAATATCAATGACTTTAAGAAAAACAGTGATATACACATTATTAATATAAGAAACAAGTCTAAACTCGTTGCTACCTATCATCGCTTACATAAGGTACACAACTCGTTCGAAGGTCTTGGTATACGTTTTTATAATAAAATTCCTATAGATGTAATCGACCTTCCTGTAGATAAATTTAAACGTACTGTAAAAATTCACCTTATTAGGAAAGCCTACTATACGATCAACGATTATCTAAACGACAAACAGTCTTGGGCTTAAGGTGTCTTTACACACACCTATACGGTCTTATAATTAAGCTAAATTATTAACAAACCATTGTTAGTTGAAAGTAATGCGTGACGATTATTATGGTAATTTTGACTAGTAGTGATTTTTATCAGTATCATAGTCATGCTCACTAAAATGTCATTGCTTGCGGCCTCGTCATGGGGTGGGTCGTTTCTTTCCCTCTGATATGGCGAAGGAGACGATGGCTGATCCATGCGTCATATATATTGTTATTTTGGTTCATTCAACTGCAACTCTAGCCTCTTAATCCAGTCACGAATTAGTTTTAACAGAAGACTTTGTAACTGATGTACACCTTGAATGATTTCTATGTTTAATAGGTTCGAACCTTCAACGGTATCAC
The DNA here is from genome assembly GCA_963859945.1 of Euplagia quadripunctaria. Lineage (NCBI taxonomy): Eukaryota > Metazoa > Arthropoda > Insecta > Lepidoptera > Erebidae > Euplagia > Euplagia quadripunctaria. The sequence continues at coordinate 24,009,134 of OY982570.1, read as the reverse complement.
TGAGTGATATTTTTTGTTTGTACGTTAGCTTTTGGAGCATTTCAATAAAATGAATTTCAGGTGGCAACAGCTTGCATCATGCTTACCTTTTATGTAACACTAATACCATTGTACCTGAAGATCTGACTTTTAAAAAGAGTGGCCATGAGTTTCTTTGCAAGTATTCTTCTCATAAGGCTCTACGCATTTTGGAAACTGGAAGTTATAGATCGACACAAGCAGGCAATAGATTTTTGTGTTTTCACCTAATTTACCTCGACAATCTGTGTGGTACATGCTGTGGCGTCTGTTTGCGTCGATCTATGATTTTTAACAGTAGCTTCAATTTAACGTTCATAAATGTTACTTAGTGTCTTAATTGAATAAATGATTTTGAATTGAATTGAATTGAATAGAGCGCCATAATTGTCGATTTCGTCGTTCTTCATAACCAGAATCTCGTGAAAGTTGAAAAAGATATACAAATAAAATATTTGGATTTCTCTCACGAGATTGTCGATATGTGGAATGTCGATTCGATGATCATTGTTCTGAGAGTAATATCTGCTCATGGATTGATAGCCAAGAGCCTCGACCAACACCTTAAGAGGCTTGCGATAAGGAAGCTTAGACGGCTGGGTCAAAGGTCTGATGCAGGAGGCAGTTCTCGATACGGCCCGTATAGTGAGAAAGTTTCTGTTTTTGGAGCCCTAACCAGGTGTCTTGGTCTCAGTACCTGATGTAGCAGTGACCTACCAATTTTGATATTTTTAAACATACTAGTGGTCGCCCAGTGGTCGACATACGACCATAATTAATTTAAGTTATAAGTTTGAACATTATTAAGGTTCTATGGTCAAAGACTATACTTCTATAATTACAGATTCAATACCAAGATTAATGTTAATTTGCCTATTTTTCAAACAAATTATATGAATGTCTTCTATATATCACGGGACTGAAACGCATAACTGTAAAAAGCTTTTGGAATGACATTTCGTGCACATTTAAATGTATCTATCAAATTCACTACTTCATTCTGTGTATTATTAACACTATTCGAATTTTCATCAATGTTACTATGTGGCTGCGAATTCTTTCTTCTTCGTCTCTCACTCAAACTTGTTAACGTTCTATGTCGAGGAATAGAAAATTGAAATGAAATAGCTGAAATATAAAAGAAAAGATTAATATATATAATAATAATATTGGGTACCACAATAGTAAAAACATGAGACACACTCGAGATGTGTTATTTCAATTTTCACGTATAAAATAGTAATCTATGGTTTACACACTTCAAATCATAGATAGAATAAGTACTAATTCCAAAGTACAATAGTGTAGTACCGTAAGCTCGGCACGTTTGTATGCCATCCTTGTTTCTCTGCTAACACTTTCTATAAGTCAAAGCAAGACAAATATTGTTTACAACAATAAGCGCGGCTGACAATAATCCACAGACGAACGGATACTTTTTTAAACGTATTTAATACGTTTATTTGTGAAAATAATTAATTAAACTACTAATAAATCTATATGCATATCCATTAAAACTAAATAAAAAATAATATGGTTATATTTGACATTCAGTAACACTATAGACAAATAATATTAAAGACAAATATTCTCGATATGATCATTTATTTAAAAAATGAAATAGGTTATATATCTATAAAATTAATTTATTACCTATGGTTATACTTGACATTCGGTAAGACTATAGACACAAAATATTAAAGACAGATATTCTCGATTGGACCACAGATTTCAACAATAAACTTTCGTAAAAGAGGGGTGCATAGTTTTTCCTTCACGTATTAATATATAATATATTATTTTAATATATTATGTATCTCTACAAATTGTCGTAAATTAATTTATTATCCATAATTATATTTGACATTCAGTAAGGCTATAGACAAATAATACCAAAAACAAATACAGACTCGATTTGACCATAGAATTCCAAATAAACAAAAGAATATCTATGCAAGTGTGTATTAAATACACGCTAATGAATAGTAGTGTGTGTAACGTGTTATTTATTGAAATAATGTATTTTTACGCATAATTTTAAAAAAATGTTAGCATTCGCCACTTCCTCTCTGTATAAACTATAAGTGTGCGAAATTTCATACTCCTCCGTCCGCCCAATTTTCGTAAAAAGGGATCCAAAGTTTTTGCTTCACGTATTAATATATAGATTTAGTTTTTTATATGTATTTAATATGTAACTAACTAGCTGTTGCTGTTGCTGCTGTTGGAAATTCAAGTCTATCTCACGGGAACGGCACATTTTTGGGATAAAAGCCTATAATCTATCTCTGTGTCAAATTTCATTTACGTATTTAAAAAAATGTGGAAAATAATAAAATATTGTCATGCACTTGATGACACAATATGTACATGACTGTTTTTTGATATGATCTTTATAAGAAATTCTAAACGTGCAAATCACTATCTACTTTTTCTAAAGGATTCTAGAGGACACCTAAAAAAAATATTACTTTTGATACGGGTAGTTTGCACGATTCGTGCGAACAGATTCGTGGGAAACGACCACTAAGGCTAACGAAAGTTGAGGCCAATGACTTTAAAAAAGCATTTCTAAAATGAATAGTAGTTTGGGATTAAAATAAAAATAATTGAATTACAAGCAATAAAAAGGCTCAAGCAATTTTCTCAGCCAGATGTATACATTTTTGTAGACTAATGAATTTCTTACGCTACAATTTTATAAGTTGCGAGTAAGTATTTAAAGTTTAAGAGCAAAGCAAAATGGAATTTCAAAATATTGCAAGAGAATCTAATTTCAGTAATCTGCTGTTGCTGACAAAGCTGATATTGAATGGCGTTTGTCGGATTAATTTAACAGAGGGAGTGTATAAACTAGTCAAATTTAAAAACGTTTACTTTTTTAACCTATTGCAACAATCGTAGTCCTTTCTCGCGCATATTAAAAAACAAAATAAAAAAAGAACTTTAAACGGTTTGTTCACTACTAGCGAATATAGAGAATTTACTGTTGTTCAACTTGCTACGTATACCTACTTACATAAGGCATGCCACGATCGTGGCACTAAGGCCCATAATGGCTGGAGAGGCGATATGGCAGCCGATCCTACCGGATGACGCAGGTACTTACCGAACGCCGCTGTTGCGGGAAGTACTTGTGTCAGATAGGCCGAAAGCCAACATCTGTAGTGACACCACTGCGGGGGCTGCCGCGAGTATACCACAGCGTGCCGACCTCGCGACGGCCATAGGTATGGTTAGCCTCTCGTTGGAGACCATGATTATATCGAAGGTCCAGAGCGAGAGCCCGTGGGTTTCCACCACGTTCTTTTGCGAAGAAGTGAAGTAGGTATGCCAAAGGCGCAAAGAGAACGGGAGAGAACTAGTTCTCTCCCGCCCTTGAGAACATGCACCAAGCGCCGGATAGAGCTCTATGAGCGCTTGAACCTGAGGGCGATGGACAGGGGTATCCGAAACCCTAGCAAAACCATGCCCGAGAGGAGATAAGACGGTGACGCCGTGTTCCGCGCGCGCCTTTCTGATTGATAGGGTGCAGAATCCCCCGCACACCGCAACGAGGTCGACTGTTGTTCAGTAGGAGCTCAAGTCTACCAGGGTTCACAGGGATCTTCTTTTGAGGGTACTCTGGCAATAATACTCCGTGTAGGAATACCTTACGGTTTTAGTCGGCTCGAGTCCGATGAACTCGTAACGTTACCTTACAGTTTACATATAAATACTCAAATGTAGAGGTCGGACATAATTGTGGGCACTTTGTAATTAGAATGTCTTATTAGTACTGTAAGTATCGATACGGCTAGGAATTAATTAATGAGTAATCTATAAATTGGCGGCTTTTAGCCAAATTGGCTATTGGTAATTTATTTGCGTGTTTACAAAATAAGCATATAGATAAAGCATTCCTAAAACTACTTTTATGGAATTAAAAAATATATATCGAACTCAAAGTTAATTGACTCTTAAGCGACCGACTTCAATGCGTTCCAAAGAATTGAGAATATGTCATACCATTTCAAAGGTTCCTACTAATAAAAAGACTACCTAATAAAAACAAACATTAAAACCTGTTAACAATCGGAAAACATCCGGTAACTATCCGATTCAGCCTGGCCAGCCTAAATTTAATATTCGGCCCGCTACCAGATAATAAGCTCGTATCAATATCGGATAGTAATATTTAATTTTTGAGATATTTGCCATTCCATTGCGCCATGCAGAATTATATAATAAGTAATATTGCTTGTACCATGAATGAATACCAAAAATTCACAGTATACATACAGTAAAAGAAAACAAACAGTTTCGCTTGTCTTCATTGACAAGGCCAGCTTCGAGTATACACCCCTACAGCGTGCATCTTTCATGAAAATTCTGACAAACTTGTGTTGAATTGTTGACTTTGTTTCACCGTCACTCCCGTCACTCCTTCACTCTTCAACCGATAATCATGAAATTTTGCATCCACGTTATCAGGGGTGCTCAAAATAAGATAGGGCCATTTTAATCCAGAAAAAAAAGTACTGTTACCCAGGGATAGAAAATAATGGGTTTGAGTACAATAGCTCTTATAGAACAGCGGTCAATTTCTAACGGTATTTTGATGATATTTGCTGATTAAACAAAATCGCATACTTTCTATTTTTCATTATTATTTTTGCTTTATTCAGTTTTACGATTTTATCAACCCTAATTTTCTTGGGTAACCCCCTAATCCTCCGCACACCATAACGAGGTCGCCTGTTGGAGAATAGGAGCCCAAGTCTACCGGGGTTCATTGGATTTTCAGGGTACACCTGAGGCCGTGGCTCCAGTCCGATATACTAGTAGTAGTCTAGTGTACGTTATACACTGTTGGTTTATCCACAACGAAGTTACAGGGGGTCAAAACCATCCTGAAGGCTTCCAGGATTTAATTTGATAACTTTATTGTCATTTTCTTATGATACATTTACTTACCTACATTATTACTATTATTATTCTCTTTATTTATTGAATATACATATAAATTACATTTTTGAATACATTCATAATAAAAAAACAAATATGTTTAAAAATATAAAAAACAGTGTCCCACCGGTATCGGGTGCAGGGACCAAGCTACCGGTGGTTAGGGTTCTAGAGACAGAAACCTCCTCACAATACGTGCCGTATCAAGAAGGACCGCCTTCTGCATCAGATCCTTAATCCAGCTGCCTAACGTGAGCCTCTGAAGGTGCTGATCGAGGCTCTTCATAATCGATCCATGCGCTGATTTAACTATCGGCACAATGATTACCGAATTCACATCCCACATGTTATTGGTATTACATTAATTGCACTAAATTTCCTAAATATCTTGTCTCCTCCAAATATCCTGAAATAAAATTTAATATGATCTAATTCCAATTTACATTTTTTTACTAATATATGTTTAACGTGGTTGTGATTGTAATTTTGTTGTTGCAATTATCAATATTTTATTGTAATTTACTGTAATTTTACTAATATCAATGTAAAACAATTATATTTGTATGTCTAAAATTAATGAACCAAGCATGTTGAAACAAATCTTATACCTACTGTAACACCATCTGTACACATGTTTAGACAAATAAAGTTATCTTATCTTTGTTCGACTTGGTGGGGACACTGCCGTGCCTCTAGATATAAATCTTATAATATTTGTCTTTTCTATCCTTAAATAGTAAAACAGTCTCGATGATTGTCAGTTTTTTTTAAAGTTAATTATTTCTAAATGTACACCTTTTTAACGCGTAATAACGTAAAAGTAATCTATAAGTAGTAGTACCCAAGTAAGGTGGTATATTAGACTGGAACCGACTAAAACCAAAATGTGTTCCGTCACAGAGTTCTACTTGCCGGGATCTCAGGTGTATCCTAGAGAAGCACACTTTAGCGCCTGTTGAACAGTAGGCGACTCCAATGTGGAGTGGGAGTGCCGTTGCTCCCTTTTATTCAGGAAAATGCGCACGAAACACAAATCGGCCTATGAATCAAAACTTACATTACGCAAACGGCAAATAATATATTGTTTTATATAACATACCCAATTATTACATTAATCTTACGGACAGTATTCCATCTCGAAAACATTTAAAAAGTGTTATCACAACTTCAAAAATTCGGTGCTTCACTAACACAAACAATGTTGTCAGTCCTACAGTTTCAATAAAGGGTTACGGGTGTTTCTCATAAATTGTCTTGTTTAGCTTGTGTTTCAAGTATATATCTAGTTATTTTATATGATGTCTGATTGATGATCATTTTAATAATACTTTCGAATGTTGTTGAGAATATGAACGTCTGAAAAGCAAAATAATTATTTAAATAAATGCAAATATTTTTTTAAATTGTGTTGGCTGACCACACTAGGCGGCACTTCACTACTTGACAGTCATATAAATAATTATTTTGCTTTTCAGACGTTCATATTCACAACAACATTCAACACATGTTTAAATATTATTTTGCTTGTTTGAGTTTCATTTGTGAAGTTTTCATTTAGACGATTTGAATAACAATGTGGGTTGAAAACGGGCTCGAGCTCTCGTGTTGACGAGCAGATTCTTCATCGCATACAGCGTTTCGTAATAATACCCCACGACCGAATTTTCATTCCACCCATATCTGGTCTTTTGCCGAGCTATCTCATAATTTGACTGTGGTGCAATAATTGATTGTGATGAAACATGGGAATCTTCGCAATAGTAGAAGAATTACACTCTTATTATCATGTTGTTGTATATTTTTAACCGACTTCAAAAAAGGAGGAGGAGGTTACCTCAGAACTTTCGACTGGGTGAACCGATTTTGATGATTCTTTTTTTATTTGAAAGCTGGTGCTTCCTGTGTGGTCCCATTTCAATTTGGTCCAATTCTGACAATGGCATCCATGAGAAAACCATATATAAGTCTTTTATGGAATAGTTTTTTTTTTGTTGAAGTCGGTTTTTTTTTTAAAGAATTATTCATTGTTTTTTGTTGATTAATATGTTTTGTAATAAATTCATTTTCTTTTAAATCATTATTTTATTTACCCTTCAACTCCTTATGACGTAATACAAGAAGGTAAGTAAATAATTTAGGACAGGCTTCCACAAAAACGCACACAGTGACAATTTGTTGAAAATAACTTTACGCTCGTACTCACATATAATTCGTAATACGAACCCGTTTTATGCGTCATTTGCTAGAGTTACTCTATCTAGACTTGTATATAATCAAAGGTTAGGAGCATAAACTTAGTGTACTATAGTACACTAAGTTTATGGTTAAGAGGAAGTGCCTTATCTTGTCAATGTCTATTTGAAAGATGCACATTTATAGATGATATGTGCACAATAATCTTAATACGTTACAGTTTTGTTCGGATCGCAAGCGAAGTCTGTGAAATATTTGTCTATGTTATCAGTTTTATTTTACCCCCATTATTAAAATACACCTAGATTTTGAGCTATAAGTGTGTAAATGCCCCATGTGAGGATCAAACTCACCATTTTACGAACAGTCAATTAGCAAAGTGACCGTTTAAACTGTGGCACCACCCAGTTATATTAAATGTGCAAATATAAGTGGAAAGGGTTGGTAATTCATTAGCTAATGAATGAGTAAAACAATTAGTTTATGGTCTAAAGGACAACAGTCCAATCAAGTCAAGCGTAACACGCAAAATAAAGGTTTATACCTGATACGAATATGTTAGAAATGCAGGTTTAATTATTGACATTTACGTGGACCAGGATGTAAAAGATTGTTATCATTCTTAATGTTATAAGTAAGTGCAAAAATATGTTGTTGTATTTTCCTTCTTTAACACAGCGAGGCAAGAATAGATGGGCTTGATTTAATGAGTAGGAATTTTTTGACCGAAAATGATAGAGATAGTCCGAAAGTAGAGCTGCACTAAATGTGAGCTAACATTATATGTATTAAAATAGCTATATGTATCTGCATGTCACGTTTTCATGACTGTACCATTAATCACTGTCTACTGTACGGTACTTTACGGATGGGCAAACACAAGTAAACGCTTGCTTCTTAGACCTATCCAGGCATTCGTCTTCGTGCCCTAGGATCTTCTACGGGAGAAGCTTAAAAATGAAAGCTAGGTAGAAACCTGTATCATTTCTGTTCTAAAGTCCTGGTATGCAAACAAAATAGATACTGTGAGATGGGCAGGAAGGCTGTCCGAAGAATATAAACTGAAATGTAGGGGGACCCAGGGGCGGAATTACCTTCCCGCGTCTATTTGATTTACATATAAATTCGCTGATTATTGAACTCATAAGCATCGTGCCATATTGATGGCATTGCTATGAACAATATCAGCTATGCTGACGAAATGGTATTGTTGAGCCCATTGATCAGTGCACGGCGACGCCTGCTGAAACACAATGTACAATTTTATTAAGAGTGAGTTGCTTCTTTTTAAAATCAGCGCAAGGTGCACACAACATGCCTCAATGAGGGTTACAACATTTTAGTGCCTAGATCACTGTGTCACCGAGAATCTAAGTGACAACCTAGACATATTCAGTATTCAGTAAATTTATTAAAGAACAACTTTTACATTGTGTTTGAATTCGTTTAATATTAATTAAAAATCGGACAAGTGTATCTGACTCGCACACCAAGGGGTTCCCTAAGCAAACAAACTTGTATGTAGATAGTACGTCCATCTCCGTAATTAATTCTCGAAGATTCTTGCCCGTCTTTTCAGAAAGACAATTTTATCTTTGCGGTTTTGAACATACTCTCCTATACGACAACCACAAAAACTTTTTTTTACGTGATAAAACAACAAAGAAGATTGCCCATCTCCCATACATCGTTGGGCCCAAATCATGATGAACCGTTACAAGTTCCAAACTAGTGTCTTTAGCTGGGTAAAAATATGAACTTTAGACTCCATAGTTTCAGTTTCATTGACAATTGCATAATCAAGAAATATGACCTCGAATCTATGGTAGGTTACGTTGTTAGCAAAATATTTTTTGCATGCACCATTGAATCTAGATATCATCGGACGACTAATAATAGCTCTTGAACTAAACTCTTTCACTTTTATGAACAGTAGTTTACACCACTAAGTCTATCACCTACAAAAGTATCAAACAAACACCTACAGTTGAGTACATTGTAACAATTTCTCATGTGTACGTACATCTTTTAGTTTATAGGAAGGTTTATGATACCTAGGTAAATAGGTTAGATTACATAAAAAGAAAATATTTTTTAAGTAGTAGTAATAGGTACCTTATTTTTTTATTAATTACATTTATGTAAAATAAAAATCATAAACTTCCTAGATTTCATTCAATTGGAATGAAATCTAGGAGTGTGCAGGGGGTGAAATATTTTCTTGATGCCTAGCCCCAACTCAAGTACCATATACTTGCCTCCTTAATGACTTTTGGATTTTTTTCCCTTATTTGTGCTGTCGGACCTTCTTTCTTACCAAATTTCATGATTCTAGGTCAATAGGAAGTAACCTATAGGTTTAGATTTACCCGCGAAATCGTCAAATTTGTTTAAATCTAAGGCTTAATGACCGGATCTTTTGATTGTGTCGAGTTAGAAGCTTAATTGTGTTACAGTTTCAAGGGACCGCTGTCATAAGTATTTGATGTAAATTTCAACTAGATGCCTTTACGGGTGCCTAAGGAAAAGGGTCTTGAGAGACACACAGATAGACAGACAGATATAACAACAAATTAATGACTTTCAGATTTTTCCCTTTACTTGTGCTGTGAGACCTTGCTTCTTACCAAATTTTATTATTCTAGTTCAGTGGGAAATACCGTTATAGGTTTTCATTAACCAGCGAAATGATCTAAGGCTTAAATGTCCGTATCTTTTGATCGCGTTGACTTACAAGCTAAATTTTTTTACAGCTTTAAGGTACCGCAGACATAAGTATTTGATATTAATTTCAACTTGATGCGTCCACAGGTTCCTGAGAAAAAGGGTCTTGACAGACAGATGGACAACAAAGTGATCCTATAAGGGTTCCTTTTTTTCCTTTTGAGGACCCCTAAAAACATATACATTTCAACAAACTTAACAATAATTATAAACAATTTCGAGAAAAAAGATCACAAATCTTCGAATTTATGCTTCGAAATCGCTTCTATAAATTAAACTTTTTAAATCTATGGTTAGTTAGTTAAAGACTGTACCTACTGTGTTTGACAATGTTAAGATTAGGTACGAATTGAAAATCTTTCCTGTGCGTGCTCTTTTTTTTTCTTTCTTTTATCTGCCGATTTGTATTCATGAATGTATTTAACAAAATTAGTTAACAATACTAAAATGTACAAACTAAAAACTATTAATGACTAATGCTTGGAAGTATCTCGAATACGAGGGCCCGTTTTTGTAAAATAAAAGCTCGATTGAATGTCATAATCATAGCTTCCGCCCCAGAAAAGAATACTATACCTGAGACTTGACTATATCACAGATAACATAATACTATACTAGTACAGATACCTCATCCCATACAACGAAATGCGACCCTCCTAACTCGGGCAATTCCGCGGGCTACTATTTTTTAGCCTACAAAGGCGCTGGATGCCGCTAGCAGCGCGATAGATAGCTAGAGCCACCTAGCGATGAATGGAAAAAAATATTTACCTACTAATAAACACGCAACCAATAGATGGCGATAATTAGTATGTAATCAGCAGGTAGGAGTGTTCGTTATATTAGATAACCGATAAAATAACTTATTACTTATAAATAATCAAACGGCCTATTATTTATTACATCCAGTAAGCATTATTTATATTGCGCGAATATATTTATTTTTACATACGACCAGATCTAAGTACGTGCAACATCTCACCATTCAAGGTCAATTTCACTTCGATCATCGTTGTGTAATATTTGTATCCCATGCGAAATTATGCTCTAGTACAACCTCATAACAACTATATTGCCATCAATGTTCAAAAATATTAGTAAAAATAATAGTCAAACCACAGATATGATAATAGTTTCGTCAAACTAATATATTTGTTTGTTTAAACCTTAGATTAGAATATTGTTTGAAGAAAATCAATGCGGATAACTCGTTTGACATCGTTGCGAACACTCTTAGCAGTAAGTAGATAATCTACCTACCTACCATTGCAGCATTGACGCTGCGACGCGACGATCACGAGCAAGCCGGGCGGCCAGTAAGGACAACTTATTTTGTACCGCCAAGTCTCAAAAGTTATACAAAATCTCGTACTATTATACACAAAATCAGTGTTGTACAATGTACGATGTTACGTCACTCAATCACGTCACGTGTACCGAACACGTACCGTGCACTTAAAATTATTGAAAACACTGATACCACCACACCAACAGTTATTAGCTTAGATCATAGCGGCCTCACTTATCTTAATTTTGTCTTAATTTTATAGACAAAGTCAAAATACCAAAGCAAGTTTTACATAATTTGCACGACGACACTTTTTTGAGCGACTAAGCAAATAAAATGAAAAAAGTATAATAATGTATCTGATCTGAAATAGTAATATAGTTCATAGTGGCCTCAAAATTTGATACGTGTAGTATGGATTACGTAGAAAAAAAACACAATCAAAAGCATAAACCTAGGTACCTACTCAAAACCGTAATAGCTGTAAATTTCTCTTTACTACTTTATTATTTTTACAAACAATTTATACCAGAATAAACGTTAGTTCATAAGTAATTAGGTATTTGTATTTTTTTTTAAATAACTAATTAAAAACCTTTAGCTGCCCAGAACTCAGCGCTTGTAGAGGTAAGACCTGTGCCGATTTTTTGAACGCCAAACTACAGAACGTGAACCGTATACTACGTCTGCCTATTTTTGATCACGGAAGTATGTTTTGGTTATTTTCTATATATTGAACAATTATTTTGTAGGATGTAGAGCTTATCTTGACTCAATTTAGGTTATGTATTTCGAGTGTATGAATAGTATAGACTATTATTATAATGACAGTTCGAATTACAACATCTTAATACAGTTAAATAGTAGCAGCATATTTTTTAAAATTTATTTATTTATTTTAAAAACTTGGTACTATGTTACAGATAATAGCCAAGCTGCCAAACTGTTATCTGTAACATAGTGAAGTTTTTAACATAGTGATGATTTTTGAAATAAATATATAAAAAAAAATATATTAAGCATCACATCAATCTCGCCATACATTTGAAAACAAATGCAAATTTAAGTTATGTATAAATAATTATGTCTGTATGTTTGTAACGATGTATGTATCTAATAGGTAAGTACGAAAGAGTTTCAATTGTATGCATTAAGTATGTATAGTATGCAAACATATTTGTTTGGCACGCTGTGCGTCCAAGTGTGTTTAGTTAACTTGAGCTGTGATATATAGATTTCTTTATCACTACATATTATAAAACAAAGTCCCCCGCCGCGACTGTCTGTCTGTCTGTTCGCGATAAACGGAAAAACTACTGAACGGATTTTCATGCGGTTTTAACCAATGGATAGAGTGATTCAAGAGGAAGGTTTATATGTAGTACACATGCATATTAGTGTAGAGAAAATCAAAGAATCGAGAATTTCAAAGATTTGTAATGTCATGTCGTAACAAACATATTTTTGTGCGCTTACATTGCAAACGCTGGCTAAACCTTACGAGATAGATCAAATTAATGTACTACGGAATTGTATATCTTAAAAAGATCAATAAAAAAGTCCGCGATGGTATATGTGTATCTCCTAAGGATAACCCACAGTAACCATTTTTATCGTTTACATATTACAAAAAAATATGGGTTATTTATCAACCATTTTAAACAATACCGTATTATTCCTTATCCAATTAAATACATTAGGTACGTTCTGCATTTCATGTACATCAAAATTGACCTTTCCAACATACAATAAAAATTAATATCTTAGAAGATATCAGAGATTTAAAAAGCGGGGGCAGAGCGGCTGGCGGGCTGAACTGTTTTTGATTATTCTTTTTTGTTAGATAGGGTACCTCAAGGGTGGTCCCATGTCAAGGAAGTCAGGATCTGTTGATGGGATCCTGATAAAATTGTGAGAAACCCTCGAAAATTGTAGGAACGAATAGTGTTTCTGTTTACTTTTCATTACTTTATGAGGTTTTTGCGTTTAGAATCATCATCATATCATGTAGCTGAGCTAAAAATCATATTATAAAAATCTTCACTACATATCACTACATATTATAAAACAAAGTCCCCCGCCGCGTCTGTCTGTCTGTTCGCGATAAACTGAAAAACTACTGAACGGATTTTCATGCGGCTTTCACTAATAGACAGAGTGATTCATGAGGAAGGTTTAGGTGTATAGTTTGTACCCGTGCGAAGCCGGGGCGGGTTGCTAGTTTTTTAATAATGATGACTCTGATTTGTATCTGGCATGAATCGAAAACGCTCCGTGTACAAATGTTTTAGAAAGACATTCCATACATCTACATTAATAAAAGCAGATGAAGCAAGGTACACCTGCCTTAAATAAAATTATAATATCATTATCTTATGTTATTTTGTCGCAATCGATATACGAGTATAATAAAGGAAACGAAATATGATTATAAAAAAAAAACAGTCAGTAGTAGGACTGTATGTCAGAAGTGAAAACAACTTCACAATGTATTTGCATATACATACACATCTGTATATATATAATTAGGTTAAAAATAAAAAGTAGGTAATAACATATCTAAATGTATACACAGGGTTTACTGGAAGTTCTGCGCTCCTGGCCGCTCATAAATATTTGAATTTCGAATGTTATTTTTTTTTAATATAAGAAACTCGGCTCCGTCTTACGAATTTTCGATCAGGTCACGTGTCCTGACGCGAGTTTAAAATTTTTAACCATTCCAAAAAGTGCACAACACCGCTAAAGAAGTTTTCACTTCAAAAAACAACATATAAATTTTCGTACTTAGAAGTTTATAGGAATGTTTCACGATACGACGACATAGGGAACCCGAAAACAGTCTCGTAAGAAAGAATCTCTTTTTTCTCTTTCTCTCTTGATTTCTTTTTAAATAAATTTTTTGACAAGCAATAACTGCCGAAGAGTTGCAAGGCGCGGCTAAGAAATGAAGATTCATAGTCTATGTGAATGAGATTTGATAGTTCAATACCTTGTTGGGGTGCTGACCAAGAATGTTACCCCCCCCCCCCCCCCTCCGCTCTTTCTCTTACTGTGGGTGCCGTAAGATTTGGCTAGGGACAAAAAACCATAAGGTGTGCAGCGTCCATCGCGAAACCACAAAACCCCATACCCGAACACTGCGCCCGCCTACCAAGCGTGGCGAGTATTGGTAAAAAACCCGCAATGAAAGCAAACAGAATGATCAGGCCCCGAGTCTCAGGCAGCCCTGCTATTCCTGGCTACGGTAGCGGTTACTGTATCTGATCAAACGTTCGCCTAACAACCCTTTAAACGACAACTGGCCCTGGTAACACACAACCTTCGCACAGTGAGGATTAGCGAAAAGTCTGACGATGATGAACAGGAAATTGTAAAAAAACATGTTGAAAGAGAGTGTCTTTGGAGTTTCTTGCCTGTTCTCCTCCATAGGATCTGCGTACTGGAACAGACTATCTTCACGACTGACTTATTCTGACTGAAAAAATACTTATTGGATTAATTACCAATAGGTATTTTTAAATTGAAATATTTATATAGTTTTTTTTTAATTTAAATCACATTTTTATTATGGAAATAATTTTATTTAAAATACCTACTTAATGTTTTTACTTTTTGGAAACCCCGCCTGGACGCTCCCCGGACTCCCTCTAAACTAGGACAAATCCGGGGAAACCCGGGCGGATGGCAGCCCTAAGCATACTTATGATTACCGAATTATACAAATTTTGTATCCAATTATACAATCTGGCAGCCCTGCAATCGAGTGAGGTCTGAGGTGAAAGATTCCTATTAGCAATGTGTAAATAGATAGTACGTGTAAGTACTTAGTTAAGTAAGTAATTACGTTACCAAATCATAATGTCTGTTACTTAAATACCTAACCTGCCTACATAACAAAGTTGACACATACCATACGTTTCGTTGTTCACTATTAATTGTCCTGACAATATGAAAAAATATGTAAAACACAAAGAGAAAAATTAATTCTAAATTTTTTAAAGTATCTTTGAAATTCGAATTAATAATTTACCTACAATAGAAAATGCAAAAACATAACGCAACAATACAGTTTCATTAAAATTTGGCCAACTATCAATAGTCAATACCTACAAACTCAATAACAAAACCGATAGGTACGGTTTTGTTATAGTGTTACTTCAACGTAGTACCAGAAATTGTCGCCAGAGGACCGACGACAATATTTAATTTTGTCAAAATAAGAAAACTGGATTTAAGAAGCTTTTATTAAATTTTCCCATGTTTAGGGTATTTTATGAAATTAGAAAATACTTTTATCAGGACCTAATATTGATTTTACATAAACTTCAATAACAAATCTATACCCGTAACGCCATCTATTGATATTTGTTTGAACCATTTTTCTTTTGTTAGAGATGGGACCCCATGACTATATTAATGAAGGATTTACCACTTTGAGATGTTCTATGACTTTGTTTCGAAGACTTCTTAGAACATAGGAAGCTGAGCTTAAAGTCTTTAGCATAGAGAGGCTGCTAATGCGAATGCTGGTCTACAGATTTGCACAATGTTCTTTCGAGGTCAAAATAACCCTCTTTCAAGCCTATTATTAAACTTTCTACACTTGCAGTCTGTGGGTCAAAAATACGCAGAAGGTATACAGCGCTCTGCGTGTACAGTATAAAAATGCTTTCAGAATGCTTGTGAGGTTGCCGCGGTTTTGTAGTACATCGGGAATGTTGCCGACGCGAGGGTGGTTGATTTTTATGCGATCAGCTATGCGTGGGAAGGCTTTGGTTTCCTTCCGATTTAGAGAGGCGCGGCGCGATTTCAGACCTGCTTATGCTAGGATAATGAACTGACTCATAATCCTGACTGACCATGATGATAGAAACGAGCATTGCCCAGAAGAGACGAACTTTGAACGCCTCCATACCAACTTGTACCAATGTTGCTAAAGTATTGTCTATACTGATGTATTAATTTATAAATCACCAACCACTGATTTCTTTTAAATTATACGCAGGTGAAACTGCGGGGCATAGCTAGTTATTATAATTATATAATAAATCTTTATTGACGATATATTATTACTATGAAACTAAAGGAATATAAATTGAATGTGAACGAAATCGTAGGAATAAAGATATTTATGTATTTACACTTAACAGTTCGTGCAAAAAATTATAATCACTATATTTTAAGAAACTTTATTATAGGAAAAGAAGAAAAAAGTTTTCTTATTTATATATTGGTAAGTTACATAAATTTGTTTCTCGCCAAACTAACAAGTTTATCGGCCAGAAGCGCTCTTAGAGAAGTTTATTACTCTCAGAAGAGTAATAAACAAAAAAAGAAACAGGAAAGTGAAAACATGTGACAAACGGACCCAGGTCTCGATGACAGGTCATTGTGACATTGTCCTGTCATCAAGAAATGTGTCTTTGAGTTTTTGTTTCAACGAGTTAAAACTTAACCTAGGGTATTGTCTTAAAAACATATTTTGTTAAATATCTTTGGTTGTAGAGATTTCGTTATTCTCTTTCCGTAGTAGTTTTTGGTTTTGGTTACTACTATTTGTATATTTATTATTATTACATATTGTTTCAACCTTATTAGGTACTTTACTTTTCAATGAGTAAGATTTTGCAAATGGGAAATATTTTTTATAATCGTTATTACATACATTCTTAACTTTCTTACTTACTACATATTTTTAATGTCTTTTAGGTATGTTATAAAAGGTCGACCATAAACAATGAGTCCATAATTCATAAGGGAGTCGGCAATTGCGTAGTACACAATCCTACTAATATAATAAACGTGAAAGGACATTGCCCATTTCAGTATGAAAATCAGTTTTACACTGTATTATGCTGCGTCAAATATATATGAACTGCATTATTAAGCCTGCACTGAGTATTATCTGAAATATAAACGTATATTGTAACATAACTTGGGATTATTGAGAAATGAAATGCCAATATTAGGTTAAAAAATAACAACGATAAGTACGATAACAACAACGAGAAAATATTGTGACTCTGACGTTAAAGTTTTTTTTTAATAATGTTTTTGGCATCATGTTTTTGACAGGGATACCATGTATAAATTAAGGCAAAACTAACACTGAAGGATACATTCACTACATAAACTACGACTACATACACGAAATAATAAGATTACTAAACTGCAATATATTTTAATGTGACATTACGAATTATAATCACGTATATTATTATTTAACCATTTTATTTTAAAACGATGTTTATTTGAATTCAACCATTAATGGTTTATTTTGTATAATGGCAACATTTCAATTAAAATGGAAACGGTCATTAATTCAAGTTTTAGACCTTGTAAGATTTAATTTCAAACCCCAAGTTCTATAAAAGAGATTTAGGGTCGAAAAGTCACATTAAAATCAATAATATTTTTAACCGTTGAAATAATGACGCGAACGTCTAAAAGTGAAACTATGAATAGGCATCCTCCTTTGTGAGGATGTATGGATGTTTGTTACTCTTTCACGCCAAAGACGACTTGGTATGTAAATAGGCTAGAGACCTGGATTAACACATAGGCTACCTTTTATCCCAACATTTTCACGGCACCGGGACGGGTGAAACCGCGAGGCGCAGCTAGTACGTAATATCCCTTTATTCAGTACTTTGTTTAGACTTATGTTTACTTGTGTTTACATTGAAAGAACTTATTACATACATTCCAATTCCAAACGAAATTCTGCCCAATATTTAAGCCTAAATATTTGAATATTTCAACAAACTGAGGCCTACTTCACTTATAATAATTTTATTAATAATATCATGTAAACATTCATATATGTGGCGCGTATATTATAAATATTATGGCAAAAACTGATCACTAGTTTCCTGTTAAGTACACATTCATCGTTCTATATACTACTTACAACTAATAACAATGACTATAAAATTAAGGTAAAAAAGCAATGTTTTATACATACGTAGTATATAACAATACCATGAATGAAATCAATTAGGTATTAGGTACCTATAATATTATGAATGAACAATGAATACTAAAATATACAATTGGTCATTCGAATACAATTCGAATTTACTAGTGAGAGGGCCATGCTTCGGCACTTATGGGCCACGGCCTCACAGAAAACCGGAAATGAAGCAATGCTTGCAATGTGTTTCGCCGAGTGACTGAGGTTACCGGAGGCCCTAACCCCTCCCTTTCCCCCTTCTCCCCCAAATTCCATTCGTTCTCTCCCCACGCTCTTCTCCCATTCCCCTACTCCCACCTTTAAGGCCAGCAACCACTTGTGACTCTTATGAGTTGCAGGTTCCCATGGTCAGGTGACCCTTCTGCTCGTTTGCACCCTATCCCATAAAAAAATAGAGACTTATTTATTGAATGAATTGTAGTTACTAATTTATTTTTAAAACTTATGGCAAAACCGTATGATTTGATCCACCTTGTAGATCTTTAAACATTGCTAACTGCTTCTAGATATCTCAATCTGATTAGCTTAGAGTTATATCGTTACGCCATTCTAATGATGCAGCTAAATCGCAGAGTATTATCAAATGATTTACATGCACGTTACAAATATCAACCGTCTGTTTAGCCGCAAAACTTTTGGCTGAGACGATGCCACCATGTAGCCAAAATATACATGAATCCCATCATCCCATCAGGTTATGTTTGAATACGACATTCTTAAATTTCTAAGAGCACAAACTGCATCAGCCATGACTTGGGATTCAAATGTTTCTTATGTACCTTATGCTCTACGAGTTATGACTTATAATACTTTGTACTCAAAATTATAGGACGCAGTATTACTCACGACATTCATTCATTCAGATCATTTGTGACTATCCATTGTTTCAAAAATAAAACCCTAATAAAACACAAGGTGAGATAGCAAGCATACAATCTAAGCTGGGTCTCTCTTCCTCCTTTGACTCTTTTATGATTAAACTAATTTGAATCCAAACTTCTGCGAACACTCTTTAAATATAGCTGGGAGCTTTTAGTTTTTCAAGTTCTTCACTTGCTGTGTATTGTGTTAGAATACCCATTTTGTCCTTTTGGATTGCCACACACTTGAAGTGTCACTGTTTCTGGACCTGAATCTGAACAGTTACTGGAATAGCTGTTTGAAGAACCTGGGTGAAAACTTTTTGTATGCTTCATAGTGCAACTGGAACAAAAATAAAATGTACATTTGATATTCGCATTTGACCTAAACCCTTGTTAAGACCAAGTCTTTATTTATGTATTTGAATATAGAAAAATAAAACTAGCAGTAGAATGAATTCGAACGAAGCTAAGCGTTTGTGTTACTGAAGGTGCACGTTGACATTTTACTAGAAGTGGTTCGAATTTGCAACCACGTCCAGTATATTATTTTGCCGTCACGTAGGTACCTTTTCGACGTTCTTTTCGGTTCGGTATGCTAAGTGCCACTTAAGTCCAATATCCCTACGAAGGTATCAGGTTTCGGCACCACATCATTTACAGTACCAAAATCTGGATTAATATAGCGCATTGACTGCATACCAAGGTCTTCAGGTACTATCCACACTTATACATTTAAAGTAAATTACTATGACTACGTGGATGACCTAGTGGTTCATATATAAATGTAGATACCTCTAGCGTGGTACAACCACGTCAAAGTTTAAGGGCGAACCCATAGAACCCAGAGCAAAATCTTGATATGAATTTGGGTGTGCTTTATACTTGTACGTCCTCCACGATACAGGGACACACTAACCAATAATTTAACGACATTGAAGACCTATGTGATGGGGAAGTATTGCAAATATTCGTATCTGTCTGGGCTTTTCTTTCTTTTATTTTTTTCATATTATTTTAATATGTATGTATTTAAAAATATAATTATATATCCGTGTACTCGAGACCCATAGCACAAGCTATGGTTACTTAGGGTCTAGATAGTACTGTGTAATATCTCTCAGAATATATATCAACATACCGTTTGTAAAGTTTCCTGTATATTTTCTTCTTGCATACAAATATGACAAATATAACCAATCCAAGGAGCATATTGTACGTGTCAGAGAGGTACCATATGTTAAGCCCTGGTTTTATGAAACTGATGATTTCCAGTAGCCAGCTCAGTCCCATCACTACTGACAACTTCAAATACACCATGAACCTAAAAGAGAATGATCGATATTCGTTACAGTCACAAACGGTCATAAACACATCGCAGTTATGAATGATATATAACCGCTTTAAAGACTAAAGAAACAAACAAGTATAAGAATGTGAGTGACAGAGACAATGCACTCAAAACTCCGACTCGCCTCGTTATCGACAATACGCTTGTGACAACCGAGTATTGTGTAAAGCGAATTATTTTTATTCCTAGTTATATTAGTGTATATATTGTTACATACAAGATAGTAGGGGAGCCCATTAAGGGTTTTTTGAATTTACTCTATTTATTATTGTTAATTATATACTGACAAGTGTACATTTTGATAATCTGACGATTTGAGCGTGACGCAGGGTGGGTTGCAAACTTGCAAAAAAAAATCGATCATTTGACATTCTCGAGCGCGTCAAATTAAGATAAGGTTGGTTAATTACATGCTGACAATCGTACATTTTGATAATCTGACGATTTAAGCGTGACGCAAAGCAGTGGGTGGGTTCCAAGCTTGCAAAAAAAAATCCATCATGTGACATTCTCGTGCGCGTCAGATTAAGATAAGATAGGTTAATTACATGCTGACAAGTGTACATTTTGATAATCTGACGATTTGAGCATGACGCAAGGCAGTGGGAGGGTTACAAACTTGCAAAAAAAGTGGGCTCGATTTTTTTTTTTATTTTGAAAGAAATAATTCAAGGTTAACAGGAAACATATAATCTGCCCATTTCCACAAGCCGAAGTTAAAAAAATCGTAAAGAAAGTTTAGTGCATGCAGCTGCAGTGAAGCATGTATTTCCCACTCCACGCCTTTCTTTCCGATTTATCTAAACGATTCGTTTTGGAATATGTTTTTCAAGAAATTTTGAATTTTAATGGTATTCGTAAATTAACAAAACTGTTTTAGCTTAGAATCATTCCTTAGCTGACTTCTTTTACTCATAAACTACCTCCCTGCCAAGTTTCATTTTCATAGGTCAAGTAGTTTTCCAGATTTCGTGATTAGACAGTAGATGAGTGAGTGAGTGAGTGAGTATTTTTTTGCTTTTATATAGGTATAAAAATAGTTAAGTCTGTTTGTATTTGCATGCTATTTTCCGTGCACATTTGACACATTTAATGATAAAAATACATGTATTTTCTTTTTTCAAATCGTCAGATTAAGAGAATCCCTCCAAATAATCGTCAGATTATTGGTCAGCTTGTCTAGAATATTAAGCTGAACCATCTGTATGAAAATCTGACGCGCTTGAATTTGTCAAATAGGCGATTTTTTTTGCTTTTTCAAGAAGCCGCCGAGAGCGTGCGTCACGTCCGAATCGTCAGATTATTGAATGGGGGTGGAGGTATCTTTCGGGTGTACTTAACATCCCCTCTTAATTTCTGACGCGCTCGAAAAAAATATTTTTTTCCTATTTTCTACCCTTCCATACGGCCACCCCCACCGTGCAAATCGGCAGATTATCCTACCTCCATTATCAGATACATGGGGGCTACACTTTTAATATCTGACACGCTAGAGTAAGTCCATTTTAGTACTTTTTTTACATCTTTGAAAAACTGTAGAAGCTCCCCCCACCAGTGAAACAGATACATCGCATGAACTCTTTTTCTTTCTAGCATCTAATCTTCAAATCCAATAGGTCCCAATGACGCTCGAGTAAATACCCATTTAGCATCGTCGGCTCCCCTTCTAAGACAAATTGACTACATGAGGATGAACACGTTGTACCGATTTTTCCTGCATACAATAATACAAACATAGAACTCATTACAGAAGCCGACCGCAAAGAGTCATGATTATATTTATTATGATATTCAGTAATGTTTGTAGTTTGCACCAAGGCAAAACTAAAGTAGTTGTAAATACTGTGTTAAGTACACAGCATAATAATACATTAATATACCATAGGAATAAACTTAAATGACTTTTTAACATTTAAACGCTTTTAAATGCACATAACTCTTACAAAAGGTATAATTACCTAAAAAACTTCTCGACTCAGAAAGGAAAAACCGACTTTGGAATTTCGAATACCTAAACATAATAAAGAACCTGACAAACAGAATATAAATTAACTAAATTTAAAGTATTCACCTAAATTGGTATTTAAAAATGCAAAGACTAATTTAAGTTTCTGAACGGCTGAACTAATAATTAACTAATCGTAGGTATGTCAAATCTCTTTTAAACCATATATTGAGTTGCTGTTAGAATGATTAGGCACTTTGTTTTAACCATTTTAATGAAATTGATCATAGATTAGTAAATTATTATTCAATCAACGTTTCAGAAACTCGAACTGATTTAACGACACTGGTTAACTTGACAATTTTCTTAGTTGAACAAAATTTTGATCAGCCATTCAGAAACCGGGTGTAAGTAAAAATAATTAATGAGTTAAAAAAAAATCACTCATTCATCACATTCACTCAATTGTACGTGAAATGAACGCAGACGTTCTTGTGTAACAAAAAGTAAAACAGTGTGAGTCAAAATCTGCTCTAAACAATTATTATACCTATCTTACCCAGTGGGCAGAAAAAAGCTCAACATGAACTCATTTTTCTCACAGCTGTTCTCCAGCCTCTTATATCTAAGACACCAGAAGGCTGGAATGACTGACCTGCGCATCTGAGAACGGTGAGCGGCAGGAGATCCGGCTGCAGCAGTGTCCAGTACAGCGGTCCCACGACTCAACCGCCATACGTTAAAAGCCGTCATCAAGTAGAACATCCAGTTGCAAATGATCAAGATTAGCATTGGTGTATATAAGTATAGCATCTTCGCTTCACCTGCGTTGAAAGGAAAAGTCTTCGGTTCAAAGTTCAGAAATCCAATTGCAGTCCCGCAATTCCCATTTCTACACTATTTTAATACAGTTAAATTAAGAAACAACGACCGTTCCACGGCATCCAATCTCAAGTAAATAATCTGGTATGCTCTGATACTAAATAAATAAAAGATAAAAATAAAAGTCATTTCTTTCAGACCACAGAACCCGTAATACCACGACATACACTCCGCTGTCTACAAATTACTTTCTTGTTAAAGTACAGGTTATGTTATTATAAGGGAGATCCAGTTGATTGTGAAAATGGTAAGTATTTTTACAATCAACTGGATTTCAAGAAGTGTTATTACATACATATCGAAGTTTTTTAATAAAAGAACTGGATTTATTTTTAAAGATATTAATATATATTTTAAATTTAATAATAATCTTATATTTTTTGCCTGTTTATGACCACAGGGATATGAAGAAATAATCAATTTAACAGTGATTTTGCGAGGGGAACCTAGCTTGAGTTTCTCTACCCTAATGATGACAAGAGCAAAGAAGCAATTAATTACAATTTAATGACAGATTTACCACGATTTTTGTTTTTAGATTTTTTAAATATTTTTCTTACTAGAATTTTATAAAAAGAAATACTGACCTTCAAGGAAGCATCCTGTATTCAGTAACTGGGGCGTTATAAACCATGGTATATGTTTCATATCAACCACTATGACAATGTAAAGGAAAATGGTCAGGATCAGTGGGACGCCATATGCCCACAAACAGTACATGCTGAACTTGAAGCGTTTGCCGCGACGGTGGATAGGCCGAGCCTTAGCATAACCTCTAGAAAAGAAACCCATATATTATATATTGAAGACGACTACTATAACATCCTGCTTGCTTGCACATAATGCTAGTAAGAATATGGGGCATATTTAATGTGATTCTGTTAAAGCCAGACCAAGCGCAAATACAGTAACTGCTCGGTGTCTAGCGGTCATTTCAGTGGGTTGTGCACGTCGCGCGTCTCCCGAGGTGCAAGCACCTGCGATACTCATGGGCACATCGTGTGTAGTACATGTGGTCGTTACATACGGTATACTGTGCGAGCTGGATTACATTTATGTAATACATTTATGCGATGTAATATTCAAATGCATATTGTCTGCACTTCTCTGATCGTACACTCAGGTGCTAATAAAACATATGTGCACCACAAATTACCTGTTCCTAGTATAGTCCATCTAAAGGTTGCCTGTAAGAGATTGCAGACTGCGATAAGGCCGCCCATTGTACTACTGTTTTTAATGTATTTTTTACGATTGTATCCTATTTACGGTATGCAATAAAAAATATCTTAGTAGTAATCTATCTATCTACACTTTATTTTGTGGTTCTTAGATTCGCTATACATTTAAAGATTTAGTGAGTGAACCTTTTGTATAAAAGTTATCAACCAACATCTTTATTTATCCTAGTTGTTAGTGGAACCGAAAGAATAGAACATTGCTTAATGACTTTTTATACAAGTAAGATGATAATTACCTGAAAGTCCACCAAATGTCGTAAGACATGACACTCATCCAGCTGAAGGCAGCCATGAAAAAGTAGTAGATAGCACAAGCTGAAAAAGAACATGTTCAAAATAATTACAGAATCAAGAACATCAGAAGAAACATAAATCTATATTCTCGCACAAGAGACCAGAACGTGGTGGCGAAAACAATAGAAATAATTTTGAGTAAGTAAATAAAATAATCATTAATAACAACCTTAGCTAGCATGTTTAAGCAATTGACAAAGCAAAATAAAGCAAAAAAACGCATAGTGACTAACACATAATTAAATGTTAGGGTACTGAGTATAAAGCATTGCCACGTAAGTTACTTTGTAATTTATGGTGGTAGGTGCTATGTCCATTCGTTTATTATCTTTTGACAGTTGCCTTAGAACGGAAGGACGCTTGTGTACCACCACCATCACCGGGACTTCAACGAGAACGGCGGTACGTCGAGCCGAGTCAAAGGTGACGTGCAGGCGATAGTGCATCGATCTCAGCGTACATCATGCCATGCATTCGGCTGGTATGATGGCGCTTGAGTGACGGGAGTGCAATGGACAGACGGCTAAAGTAAACGTCTGTATCGGTGCATGGCAAAGTACATGGATACAGTCATCTCGTTCTCGGTGACGTCCCGGTGTCGGCGGCGGTGGACAAACGTCCTTACGTTCCATTCTACGTAGTGATGTTAACAAATGTATATCAAATGTTGAAATTCATATTTAAACTTAGACTAATGAACAAATGAAAGATGATAAATAATAGATTCGTCACTTGAATCATTTGTTATATTAATAATAGATTCTTATGTGTAATATATTAAACGTGGGTAATATAATTTATTAAACGAGTTGAGTATGTTGGGTTAAAATTTACTTTTTACTTTTTTCAAATCGATTGTAACTTCCTTATAAATCAATTCGATTGTTTTTTTGATCGAATCGGCAACAGTTTTGGTCTTCATTAATATACACCCTTATTTGAAAAGTGTTTTAATTTGACTCTCAGGTAACAAGAAACAACCAAAAAATTTTATTCAACCGATTAGTGACATTAAAATGCATTTCAATTTAACATTTTAAATTTTCACGAAAAAATGAATTCTGTCAAAGTGATCAAAATTATTGTGATTAGTAACTTTTTATTTTTTTTTTAAATAAAGAGCTTAAGAAAATAACCACAAACTTTAAATACATATAAAAAAAAAACATATTAAGTTATTGTACTCACTCAAGCCAATGCAGGTGCCAGTATAGAATGTATCTAACTGGATGACAGCTAGCAATAAGAAGGCCATGAACAGGCTGGCCACATAATTCATTAATATCAGGCCACCTATGTTCTGAAGCTCTGGCAGTAAAATGTAAACCACCAATACCAATAACAGGAACACGCACGAGATCCAACGAGCTGTCAAACAGATAAAAATGCTTAAATACCACTTTGGTACTCAAAAGCGATATTTGTATCAAATAAGGATCTATACGTTTGTTAACGAAAAGAGCTCACTCTATTTTAAAAGGTACTAATAATAATAATAAATTGACACACCTCACACATCGCCGTCTGATTCCAAACAAGGCAGAGCCTGTACTATGGTAACCAGACTGCAGATAAACATACTTATATATTACTGAATATATACATATCATAGATAAATTACAACCAGACACAGAACAAATGATCGTGCTATTTACACAATTATTTGTCCAGGGTGGGACTCGAACCCACGACCTCTCACAGTCAGGTTCACTAACCAGTAAACCAATAGGCCAGTCAATTTTAAAGTAATCTCCTAAATGAACTGACAACATCTACTATCCATATTTGTTTTTTGAAAATGTGGATTCTACTTTCGGTTTTCACCGAAAAGTTTTCACCGACTGCTTTAAACATTTTGACGCTTTCAAATACGTATGTTTTATACTGAAAACTATGAAGATCAAGCCAGGTACAGATGAATGGACAAATTTGTCCTAGCTCCGGCGCAAGTCGTAAACCTATCTCAGATTTTTGTACGTTTTATATATATAGTACGAGTAAATATATGGGATCTCCCCAATAACAGTCAAACATATAAAAACATTGCCTAGATTATTCTTATCGCGATATTATTATTCTTATATATATATTATTTTAAATCAAGAAAAAATCCTGGGTGCCGTCCTACCCGCTTCCCCAGGTCAGAGCTGCTGCACTCCAATTGCTTTTTTTTTCAGTCAAATTTTTCCGAGTGTCGTTGACCTTTCTTTTCTACTAATATTGGACTCATTACATAACTATTGCAATACTCACCAACAGCTAAATAAGTAGTGTTCTCATTGACTATTATTATGCTATTTTCTTCTGCGGTGACAACTACAAATAGCTGTGCAGCTTTCGTTAAGGTTCCTTTCTTTGTGATGACGTAATCGATGCAGAAGTCTTGATTTGGTACATAGACCTTACGCCGATACACATTTGGTTTTTCTAGTAGCAAATCTCCGGTCTAAAAAGAAACATTTTTGTTTAAGTACAGCTTAAATGCTGGTTTTTCTGATTCTGAAAAATCTACAGTACAGTAATGGAGCTGATCTTTCCATCTTAGTTACGATAATCCGAAGGTGAAATATATTCCTGACTAATATTATGAATAGAAACGTGAGTTTGTTTGTTTATTACGTACGAACATCATGAAATTTTGCAAGCGCGTTGTCAGGGCTAGAAAATAGATATACACAGTACATTTTATCCACAGAAAAAGTTAAATGGATGGAAGGAAAAATTAATGAATTAAATAACAAACCTGTGTTTTGTGTTGTTTTTTTTAGTAAAGTGATGTATTTTTTTATGAAATTATTGTTTCATTTAGCTGAACTAACATGATGGTGTGTAAATAATGCTAATAAAACGTTGTACACACATGATTTTTTTTCCTCGGGATCGAATTTTTTTTCTAATACATCAATGGTATCATTAGTTGATATTATCGTCTGTCTTCGTTTTCGTGAGCGTTTCTCTAACACCTGATATACATGCGGTTTTTTGTCGCTCACACAAATACATACACTCTTCAAGAGTATTAGTAGTATTGTGGTGACATCTATATAACTAGACAACAAAAAGTATAACTTAAATATTTCAATACTCAATCATTTATTGCATCATATATGTCACATTAAAGATGTTAATAATTACATGTAGTATCACATATGACCCTAATAGGGTATAGCAATATATAGGAGACCGACCCATTTCATAACTTCTTAAATATTAATCATAAATTATTACATTGTCAAGTTGAATTAATTCAATTTATCATATATTTTAAATTTAAAAATAATTTATTTACCTAACATCTGTATCATTGAAAAAATCTCTTAAATTATAATAGCATTACTTTATTAGGAACGTTTTTAACCGATTTAAAATACCCCCGACTCAAAACCCTTAAACGATTAAAAACGAGCTGATAGTCTTTGGACAACTGAACAGATTTTTTTGAATCAGCTAAGAACACTTAGTTACCTTAAGTTACCTTTCAAACAAAAAAAAAACAAAATCAAAATCGGTGCATCCGTTTAGAAGCTACAGACAGACAGATACACAGACACACAGATACACACGTTTTGTGTCGGAGTTATGAATATACTTCAGCGCAATCTAGCGAAGAGTGTGAGCGCAGCTCAATCTGTGAAGGGGATTATGAAAAATGTCGAAGAACATTTTTCATTATCCCCTTCACAGGTTTAGGTGTAAGTTGATGCAGTTGGACATGCCATATTAGTTGATCTTCTATTACGATTTATTCTTATCAGAAAATATTGTAACTTATGTTTTAGTGCTTAGTAATAGTTTTATTAATTGTTAGAACTCAATGTAAACATTACGTAGTATAATGAATGCTGTGAGCGTCTATAATATAATTGATGTACATATAAGAGATGTGATGTAGTGATAAATGTAAAGAACAATGTTGCCTATGTTTATTGTTGATGCTCCTTAATGAATAAATAAATAAACGCATTCAAAAGATACAGCCATTAAGTCAGTGGCGTAGCGTGCCTTGGAGGGGCCCTGTATCAAAATTAGTTGGTCTTGGCCAACCAACTAAGATTTCTCACAAAAATGCTTCAATTGGGGGAATTCCGCAATAACCGATGTAGGATGTTGCCAACTTTTGGGCGCACGCTTAACCCGGGAAAAAGATTGCTTTTTTGGTACGTATGACAGTTTTTTTACATGTTTTTTCCCGGGAAGCGACATTGGAATAAGTGACATTGAGGATAACATTTTCCTTATTTTTGCTTACACACGTTAGGAGCCTCTGAACCCCGTTGGCCCCGTATCATTGATACGGCTGATACGGCGGTAGCTACGCCCCTGCATTAAGCCTTAGATTTTAAAAAAATTAACATTTCGCAGGTAAATCAAAACTTATAGGGTTTTGACCCAGAATCCCATTGACCAAGAATCATGAAATTTAAAAAAAAAACAAGCACAAGGCAGCACAAGAAAATGGTCAATTTGTTGTCATATCACATTAAAAAAAAATGTGTTTGTGATTACGAACTTATATTTTGCGGGAAAAAAGTTATTATATTTTGCGGTTGAAAGTTGACTTTATCGTACATCGACGTATGGGAGAGTATTTTAGAACCGCAAAGTTAAGTACTATCTATATACGAGTTTGTGTGCTTATGGAACCCTCGATGCGCGACTCAGACTCGCATTTGTCCGGTTTTTTTTGTTCTTGACTGAAAACTTTATTCGAACATTACAAACAATTCAGAAAAAAAAGAAATTGGTCTAGCTGCTTTTAGGTAGGTAATATGATTACTAACGAACAGCATTTCATTTGAATTCATATATGAGAATACAACACTAATAAAACCTATAACTATTAATAACATTAGGTTCAACTACAGGACTGATATCTGGTTATAGTGACGTAATATTTGGTTTCTGAAGTTTCCCAGTAGAACCGAAGGTAGAGGAAAAAATATATTTATTAAGTATTTATTGTTATTGACGTCAAGTAAGTCCTAACTAATATAAACGCGAAATTGAGTTTGTTTATTTGTGTTTAACGCTTTTACACCTTAACTTACGATTCAACTGATCATCTAGAAAAGGACATAAAAAGGCACCTGTCCTTTTCATCCAAGAAAAAAGTACAGTTCCCGAGGAATACTTCAATTGATGATATACGAATCCGAAGCGTGGTCTCTTACTGCGGGCATGATAAAGAAGTTCCGAGTTGCTCAGCAAGCTATAGAGAGGGCTACGCTCGGGGTTCCTCAGTAGGATCATTTCTAATTCGATCCTACTTGCAGTAGAACGAAGATGACATACCTGATGTCAAATAATTAATTGTAAATGTTCTAAATTAAACGATAGCCATGTTTGTTTCCTAACTATATGGATACAGAATGAACTACCGCCAAGACCAACCAATCAGGGATTATAATTTTACGGGTGATAAAACCGGACAGATTATGAACCCAGCAGATTCGTTCACAATTTAAGGATTTGACATTCATGGAACTATCGATAAATAATACGTTAAATTTTATTGTAAATGTCCGACACACCGCCCCACCGAAAACACCGGTGGGGTGAAGGCCCGAGGGGGTTTCCACACGCAAAAAACCAAATCGCGAGATTGTTTATAAACCAACCATGTTCACAATCTTACTGTGACGTTTACATATTATTACTTTATATAAATAGTACCGTCGGTCACACATTACTGGTATTCTTGTTGACCCCTTTAGGGAAGCTGAATGCTTGTGTTTCGTCGGTAGTACACTGAATGGGGTTCGAACCCGCCACCAATGGATCGCAAGTCCGATGCCTTAGTTACTAGGCAACCACTGTTTTCTGAATTAATATATAAGAGTTAAATATATATTTGAACAGCCATTAATAAGGGACGTCAATTGAACGAAACGAAAGTGTGAAGTTGGCACATTTTGATAGAGTTTGGCATGACGTTCGCTCGAATCGATGAAGAGGGCTACGTGCGTGTTTAAACGTTCCATTCTTTTCCAAACTCCGAGCTGACAACAAGTGCTCAGAATTATCCCACGTTTCGTTAAGTGTACCTACCTACTTATTTAGATTTGTTATTTCAAAATATTATAATCTATTCATAATGTTTTATTTAACTACCGTTACTAGCGTCCAGCATCATGTGTGACGTTGAAGAATTAAGCGACAATCTACCGTCTCATCCGACACATTATATAAAAACAAATCAGTCTGCGTAAGTTCATCTTATTATTGGGTCGGCCGTTTCAGGACTTTACAACATCCTTGACTGTTAACAAATCACGTGAATAACATTTATACAGGAAACAAGATGGTTATTTACTGCTTAATGCTTAATTAATTCTTGAGCAAAGTTGGATCTACTTTTAATAAAGATAACACAAGGAAAATTATTGTAGTACGGTACTTGTAATCCAAGACTCAGAACCGTAAAACATGAAGTCATCATTAATTTCAGGAATCATGTTTGTAAGTCATCCAAACAATTTATTTTAAGGTTATTTATTAGTCTATTAACTTTGTAACTTTGTTGTCGTCATATAAATAGGTAAAAAATTACTTTTGAAAAGTTTAGTCGCACAAAGAGATGACAGTGGTAGTATTGTGGGATCGCTCTTTGAAGTCTTTTTATACGTATTCTTTTTATTCTTATTTAAAGATCGGCAACAGTGAGTAGAAATAACTAGTGTCAACAAAAAGTTAACTAAAACACATTGTAGATCATCATACAAATTACATAGCTGTGGAGTACCACAGGGAAGCGTTCTAATACCTTTATCATGTATTTTTATATAAGTATTAATGATCTCCCTAACAAAACCAATTGTAAACGTATTCTATCAACGGGTGACATTTCCATAATATTGACATTTAATGAATTGACGGAATATGATGATGAAATAAATAAGACATTTGAATTAATAATGCAATGGTTAAATTCTAATAATCTTAATGTTATCCTTAGTAAAACCATTTTTTACAATTTCATAGCAAAAAAAGCTAAATATAAAGAGCTATGTATTACTTATGATAATGCTATAATCGAAGAAATAAATACACTAAAAGTTTTGGGAACAAATTTAGAAAAGTACACAGACTGGAAGTGTACAAATTGGCATCACATGTAATCACCTTCCTGGCTTATCATGGCCGTGTTGGCTCTATTTTGAGATATGGTTTGATATTGTGGGGAAATTCTACAGAAATTAGCAGAGTCTTCTGATCCCAAAAGCGCTGCATTAGAGCCAAAGCGGGAGTTCCACCCGACGATTCTTGTAAGCCCTACTTTAAGGAAATTAGTAAATTAACTGTAGTTTAAAAAATGATAGATTGTTTACATGCATGCATTTACGTGCATGTGCAAACAAGTATAGAATAACTTGCCAACTTAAAATATTTATGGCTGTTAGAAAAAACATATTACAGTGTAAAAGAATTATGTAGGTAGCTAAATTTGGTCAAATTACACATACTTTTCAACTAACTATGAGTAACTAAAGACTGGCTAAAGAATAATTAGTTCTGAGATATTTTATGACATGTTTCCTTATTTTAATAATTTGCATGACTGTTTATCGATAAATTAAAATATAATTATACCACTGACTGGCTAAATAGATTATAGTTTAAACACCATACACCTAATGTCTTCTATTTATATGAAAAAAAGTTTCATTTTATTTAATTCATAAGATTTCTGATGTACATAATATTTGTGTAACTTTAAGTCTCAATTTAACAACCACTTTCCCGAAGGTTGGCAACAGTACCTACTTGGTGTCTACCTATACATTTTTGATCTCAATATTAAAATAAGGTTTTTAACCACTGAGCTAAAAGGAGGGGTAACACCACTCAGTTTGCGTATGTGTATGTAAATGTGTCTCATTTAACCAGCCGAACTGTATACCTTTAGTATTCAACGATTTTTAAACAATTAAAAATCGGTGAAACAATTGAGCATCGGTAAAAACAAAGTAGTTAAGGTGAAAAATTGTCCCGTAAAAGGGTTTTTAAAGTTTTGTCAATAAGGGCGAAAATTATTTACACCTGTTTTTTATTATAACCACCACCACACGCATCACGAAAAACACATGCATGTTATTTTCGACTTTAACGACATTTTTTTATCAATGTGTAATTTTTTTTACTGGTGTTGGTTAATTTCTCCCCTCTACTAGCAAGAGTAATGACATTCTTGCAATCTACTAACTAATTTTAGCCCAGTTTTTCTAGAATTAGTAGGTATGCGGAGCATACTAACAGGTATTATACTCTCCCTTTGATCCGAAGGGCCTCATACCATCGCGGTAAATACATTTCACAACAGCAAGTAGGCTCATCAGCTACGGAGGCATCGCACAAGGCGCCTCCGGCTCAAATTATTCGCATAATATACAACACTGGAATTCCAGGCGTCCAGACGTGGCCATGTCACCAATGTGAAAGAGACTTTAGGGTCTTCTTGTACACTTTACGTGTCGTTCTTATTTTTCGTTTTATGCATTTTGCTCCGTAATGGTTACCGCTTGATTCATTGTTGTCTAGTTTAAAATAATATATACTGTTGTGTACAGAATTCGACTAATAAATCGAACACTAAGCACTGAAAAAATGTAAATTCTTATGGTTTGACTAATGAATTGAACTATAAGCACCTATAAGCTATGAGTTCCCGTGGTTCGACTAATGAATCAAACATTAAGTTGAAGAATAGTAAGTCCTCTTGGTTCGAGTAATTAATCGAACAATAAGCACTGAAAAAGTGAGTCCTCGTGGTTCGAGTAATTAATCGAAATGTGTGTATTTAAAAATCCTTGTCGTGCGGTATTTTACTTTGAGGTTACTTAATAACAAAAAAATCTATCAGTCGTAGGACTGCACGTCAGTAGAGTAATAAAGAGAGAGAAGAGAGTAATAGAAAATACACACACACATCTGTATATATGTCATCTGAGCGTGACGATCACGCGAGTAGTTCAGTGCTTTTTCCCCATTCCAAAAGTGCCCAATGTGCATAAAGAAGTTTTCACTTCAAAAATTATCACCTGTTTGTCAAGACTGTTTTGAATCACATTCACTAAATCACAAAAATCCAATGTGAAACTTACCTCTAGTACATAGGGTACATATCCGACTTGACCTCTGTTCATTGAAGCGTTTTGAAAGTTTGGTTCATTCACAAATTTACCGGGCAATACTGTAAACATTTCTTGAACATTTTTTCCTATGTCCTCCAAACTCTTACTGTACACTCTTAGTCCAGAGAAATCTGCCCATTTGTCAAAAGGTACACAAACTTTTCGCTGCGTGTATTGTCCCAACGGACAACACTTATGAATGCACTTTTTACCAAAGCTTCTAGTGGGACAGAAGGTGCTTGGTGATGATGAAGGGTGAGGAGTTTCAGTTGTCTGTAAAGAGACCCCGTACGCACAAAATAAAACTATTGTAGATATGTATATTATGTTGACGCGCGCCATTGTCACGTCCTGTTCAATAAGTGTGATTTACTAAGTCTATCCCCATATATAACGTAGGTACTTATTGCCTTTGTCATAATATATGAATCATTCACGCAAACCTATTTCTGTTTACCTTTATGCCTGGGATTCAAAGTTCGTCCCTAGGATAGAGGCAGAACACATACAGACAACAAATTAATAAACTGAACAGTATATCAGTAAACTTGCTATGTGATATCAGAATATTACTTAAAGATTATAAGAGTATCAAGTAGTTCTTGTAAATAAAATTGCCAAGTCAAATATGGATAGCCGCACCTCTATCGCCTACCTCAGTCCTTATATCACTGAAGAAGATACATGAGTACACTACATTAATCATCAGTTGTAATCGCGTGTTTGTTTCCGGGAAGCCTGAAACACAAGCCCAAAGTCATTTTAATTTTTGTAATCGATTACGTAATTGCTCGCGTCGATATTAGTCGATAGCTTTTGCATTAGACTAATTTACGAAGAACAGAACTTATATGATGTTTTGTAGAGCTTTGTATAGTGTTTATTATACGTAGAAGTTCAAATGGAACTGTCTGGTGCCCCAAAGGTTTTGAAGAGATGATTTTTCTTTATGACAGGTACCTTATTGCAACTACATCTGTACCGTCTTGTATATAAGTGACCATAATAAATGAGCATGACACAAATATTAATATACTTACCTAAAGATTTAAAGCCAGAACAAACCAATTTTTAACATTGCCGCGATTTAATTGAATAATAATAATAACTTGACACATCTCACACGCGGCCGTCTGATCCCAAACTAGGCAGAGCCTGTACTATGGTAACCAGACTGCTGATAAACATACTTATATATTTGTAAATACATACATATCATAGATAAATAACACCCAGACACAACAAATGATCATGCTCATCACACAATTATTTATCCTGGGTGCGAATCGAACCCACGATGTCTGGCTCAGCCGTCAGGATTACTAACCAATAGACCAATAGGCCCGTTTAATGTTGCGTTCACAAAATTTACAAAATGTTCTCACGGTGTCCTTCTATGTTTCTCATTATATTATTTTTGACATTGTTCGTTTATATATTTTAAGCGTCACTTTGGTAGTTTTTACTAATCTTGTTGGGACTATGTTCACATTTGTATAGGAAAAATAATTAATAAGAATAATTATTTCAGTAATTTATTCCTAAGGTACAATAGCCTTCTAGTAACCACTACCAGAAAGATAAGGAAACTACATATTTGACATAATAATTGTCTTACAAAATAAATGTTGTCAAAAATAAAAATTACATGTTCAGAAATTAACTGAACAAAGTTTATAACACACTCGCACCACTTCGTTGAGTATCCCATCACCAGAACTAATGATCCTACACACGAGCAGAAAACAGCAGTCTTCTGTATTGTGGAGCTGTTCTCTTTTTCTTCGAACAAACATATTTTGGATATTATTTGGGACCTAAGACATCTAAAGTAAGAAGTACTTTTATTCAAAATTCATTTAGCTGCATACAATGGCTATTTATATATTGATGGAAGCCAGTAATAGTAAATACTTATCAAATGTATAACTCTACTCTCAACTATCTCAAGCTCACTAAATCAAGTCCACCTATTCTTGCCTTGCTGTATTAAATAAGACAAATCACACACTTTTGCTCTAATAACATTAAGAATGTGAACAATATTTTTCATCCTCTTCCATGTAAATGTCAATTTTTCATTCAAATGTAATTTTATTAAAACATGCATTTTAACAAAGTCGTATTACTTCTATAAAATGCGATGATGCAAAATTATATAAATACAAATAATAATAAAACCTTTATTTTGCCTGTTACGCCTAACTTAATGGGACTATTGTCCTTCAGACCAACAACTAATTGTCGTACTCATTCATTAGCTAATGAATTACCAAACCTCTCCTTTTATATTTGCACATTTAATTTGACTGGGTGATGCCATAGTTTAAACGGTCACTTTGCTAATTGCCTTAAAAAACTGTCACTTTTATTTTGCCCCCTTCGTTAAAATAGACAAATATAACAAAGACGTCGCTTGTATATTTGTATGCGAGCCAGATGACTACCAACAATATACTCTAATGTATTAAGATTATTGTGAGCGCATCATCTATAAATGTGCATCTCTCAAATTGTAGATACAAATAAGGTAGTTCCTCTTAACTATCGTAATGAAAACATGTCTTTGTGCAATAAATCGTTTAATTATTTGAGTGTAATAGAAGGCTTGTAAACATTAAAAACAAACTATAATTCCCAACAATAACAAGATGGCAAACATAAACACATTTACAGGTGTACGTACACACAGAATGTACGTACACAAGATAACCCAATTATTAGACTATATAATACTATGCTGTTATGCTTAGCAGGAAAACAGTGACCATAAAATAAAACAAAATATAATACCACTGAAAACTAGAGACATTCCTTGTTGAAATATTTCTCAATTTAAAGCTCAGTTCAGCTCAAGCTTGTTCTGTGCGAGTATTGCCGAGAGCTTCTCGTAGTCCGCCAACAGAATATACTTTTTATAAGATTTATGACCCCGTGAAGTGGGCGGATTATTCTTTAAAGATTACCATAAATAAGGCTTGAATAGAGATTGTTAAAAGTTTTCAGCTTTCTGCGGTTTATAAAGGGTTGATTTGTAAGATTGATAAAATGTATACAAGTGGCTTTAATAGGGCAAAACAAAAATGTCATACCTATGTTTTGGTTAAGAAGTGATGTGAAGGCTTCTTCCTGCCTTAAATACATAAAAAGTAGGAAACTCCTCTCTAGGAGTGTCAGTACACTTCATTTAAAGTATGCCACTAAAGCTGAGTTTCCTCCAGAGATGTGCGAGCAAAAAAGCGTGCAAAAAATAACCAATAGTGTCCCTCCATTTTCCTAGCTTCACTGAAGTGCAGCTTTGGTGGAAAAAAGCTTTAGCGTAGTGAGATCTTAATACTAACAAAACAACCTAGGAATGAGTGAATTCTGAGTGCTGCAGCGATGAGAAAGGACTACCATTGTTATAACAGGTTGAAAAACGCAAACAGTTTTTAATTGGTCTAGCTTATACCCATATCTGTGAATCCGACAAACGCCATTCAATGTCAGCTTCCTGAAGTTAAATTCTCTTGAAATACTTTGAAAGACCCTTTTTCCTTGTTCTTGAAAATTAAATTCGTACTTGGTGACAACTTATGAAATTGTAGCGTAAGAAATTGAATACTTTTGAATAGAATAGTACATTAAAAGCGATAAGGTACTTTCCATTGACCTAGAATCATGAAATTTTTTACGAAGCAAGGTCTGACAACATAAGTAAAAAAATTTGTTGATGATATATTAACAAATTATTATTAAAAAAAAAGTTTTTTGATTACAAACTTATATGTATGTATGATGTATTTGGAAAGTTGACTTTGTCCTAAATGTATGGGAGAGTATTTTTAGAACTGCAAAGTTACATTTGTCTTTGGGAAAACACGAGGAAAAAATTCTATCTACTCGCACTTGCACAGTTTTGTTTTTAATCACATCACAGCTTTATCAACCACGTATACATGCGTTATAAGCTTAACGTGTGTATCTATGTCACTGTGTCATGTCATTCAATGTCTGTCGCATCATAGGTCCTCAACGGATATACCGATTGTCATTTAGAGTTTTTCGTTTCAAAGGTGACTTAATCGACAGTGTGTTTAGCTATAATTCAAGAAAATCTGTTTAGCCGTTTGATCATAGCTCTTCTCTAATTCTTGAAGTGTGAGTAACTTCCACTAGTTTGATCGATTTGAAATTTAGTATCCTGTGACTTCACTCATACTACAGTAATATGATAAAATTGACCTGATGCTGCAACACCATCTGGAATCAGCAGGATACCCAACACCTCGCCAACTTTTAGTAGAGGTATCGTGTTTGAGGTTTTATTAATTACTCTTTGCGGTTTTGTTTTTAAGTCGATGGTATTTTTAATTCATATTTATCAAAATCTAGCACTCACATTTACTAATTCAAAAGGAAATAACAACCCCACCCAAATGAGTGAAAGCAACGAAGGTTTTTCGAAATTCGAGTAATCACACGCTATGGAAAGAAGCTAGTCCATATAAGCCTCTAGGGCCGAGGCGGGTGTCCGATAAGGATTCAATTTAACACCCGTGTAGTGCCACTTCTAAGTCAAAATAGCTACAGTAACGAGGTTGGAATTTAAATGAATGCGAAGTGACTCGGATTTATTGAAATATTCAGCTTCCATTAGAGCAGACGGTCGCTTGAATGCCGGCGTCGCCGGTGTAGTAATGGCATTCTGTGAATACTGATGTCTGCAAGACGCAGATACCTATATGGGTGAACTGAAATACTCTGGTCATCGGACAAAAACACAACTCAAATGTTATTTAATATTCTTACATTTAAAGAAAATCCGTCTTTAAATACCAAAGCTAATTTCTTAGCTAACGTCCGATAAAAATTGCTTGCATTCAATTAAATTGCTAAATGTACCTACGACTTTGCAATTATAATAATTGAAGAATTCATGTTTAGTTTGCCTTTTTTTGAAGATGAAACCAGTAATAAATACATAAAATAGTTTGAATTAAAAGTTCAAACTGAAATTTTTAGATTTGAAATATACCATTTCATAAAATGGCTCTGTGTGTCAAACTACACAAAGCTTGTCCTCTATATTCATGACCATTTAATTATATGTACATATAGTACAAGAACATCTTACAGCTGTACTACATCATTACCATATACTACACACAATATTCTCCATGCAATTCTCACTAAACAAGAGTACCAAATTGCGGCTTCGCAGACTCATTTTCGTATTTATTTCGGGCGATTACCAGTCTATTATTGCGGCCCCGGCCATACTGCTTATTCATATATTATTTAGTACATACTGGAGGGTTGGTGGGAAAAATCAGGTGCGGATTTACAAAGTAATTCGCTTTTAGTGCAAAATTGACAGCTTTTATGAAGATGATTTGGTATTATCTATTATGGTTCCATTGCAATTAGAGTAATCTGTAGCTCAAATGTTTGTCTATATATTTTATCAATTCGAATCAATTTCAAAGAGTTTGCGTACTGAACAATTTAATAAAAAATTACTATCGCTACCCTCAAATTATCAAATTCTAAAACAACAACAACAGTTTTTCTAGTGGAAATTTTGGTCAAAAATATCCCACGGGAACCGTAATTTTTTCTGGGATGAAAAGTAGCCTACGTACTATACCAGACTATAATCTATCTCTGTGACAAATTTCATCCAGAATCGTTCAGCTGTTTTTGCGTGAAAGAGTAACAAACATCGATCCACACAAACTTTCGTCTTTATAATACCTAAGTAAACTAACTAGTAAGAAATATGTAACAACTAATCGTTCCCCGCGGTTTCACCCGCGTTTATGTTCAGTGCGCCGCTCCAAAAGGTCGTAGCGTAATGTTTCACGTTAGCCCATACTGTTCCTCACGAATCTGGTTATCATATGCAAAAAGATTTTTTCGAATACCACATGTAGTTTCAGAGATAAGCACGCTGAAATAAACAAACAAACACTCACTAACTCTTCAGCTTAATAATGAGAATCTGCACTAATATAATAATATTAGTATAGATTCTCATGAGAGTGATTAGGTTTCTACAGTTTTATTATTATTATAATAATAACTTGAGACACCTCCGAAACTAGGCATAGCCTGTACTATGGTAACCACACTGCTGATAAACACACTTAGATATTACTAAATACATATCCCACTATAATATTATCAACTTTCACATTATTAATGTGAAAGTTTGGATGGATGGATGGATGGATGGATGGATGTTTGTTACTCTTTCACGCAAACACCACTGAACCGATTGCGATGAAACTTGGCATGTAGATAGCTGGAGAACTGGATTAACGCATAGACTATTTTTTATGCCGATATTCCCACGGAATCGGGAGTCACGCGGGTGAAACCGCGGGGCGCTGCTAGTATTACATAAGTATTACAGAAAAACTACATCCAGACACAGAATAAATTATCGTGCTCATTACGCAATTATTTGTCCTCGGCAAAAATGAAATGAAAAAAGATATACAATAAAAACCCAAAAAGTATACTATACTCTGCAGTTTCCTGTTAGCCTGTCGACACTTGCCGTCGTGTTCTTTATTAGTCCTACCTACCTTTTATTTTTATTCAGTCTATAAAAGGTGTTTAACTCAGGTTGTGTTTAGAACAATAAGTACTCCTCGGAAAAACAACCGCAAGCTTTCCCGTTTTTGCGTAAACAGTTATGTATTTATAACTGGCTGTTAATGCAGTTTAACTTGGGGGCATAAAATAGGATTTGTAGAAAAGTACAAACTGAATTTAGTTCGGAGTCCTCGGACTTCAGGGCACGAGCTATTGCTTACACTGAATTACACTCCCCGAATCATGCGTATAAGCATGTAACGTGGAGGGTGGCCTCGTGGTTTTCACGTGGTCCCCCGTAAGTAAATTTAAGTGAGGAGAGAAATTAGACACATTTAGCCGCTTTCACAGTTTATAATGAAGCTTGTAAAAAAGTTATTTAACAGAATTCTTATATTATATAGGTTAGGCTTAGGTCGTGAAGGTCTTGAAGAGACTTTGGATGTCGCTCCAGCACAGATAGGTGAAGGACACTTAGCTTCGTCGTAGTCTGGAGCGGAAGAGGGCCGCACCTTGTCGTCTGCCCTTTTTATAAAGCGCACGGTTTGCAGGGTGCGGGATTTCGAAGTAGTGGTGGCTTGAGGTGACGCGTACGATTGTGGCGGCGTGCTGTTTGCGGTGTTGTTGGACATCGCCGCATTCAATAGTCTGTTTTTAGTCGGTTCGATTCCAACACACCGCCCCACCGAAAACCCCGGTAGGGTGACGGCCCGAGAGGGTTTCGTTATCAATATCATTGCCTTCCCTACTCTTTCCCTTTCAATATAATCCCAATTTTCCTATCTCTAATTTTGAAAGTGCCCGGTTGGCGGCAATAGGCTTGCACCTTGTTACGTGGGTGGGATCAAATTATATATATTTTTTTTTTTTGGCAAAATGTAGGTGTATTACCACCTCTGATTACCCAGATATATCTTTAGTATTATTTTAAGTTTATTTTTGTTGGGTTCTCGTCTAATATTCACAGGCAAATATATCAGTTACAATGTCGTACATTTACAACGTTACGTGCATTCCGACTTTGTATTCCAACTGACATGCTTAATTTATATCATAAATGAAGCCTTAATATATCGTAATCTGTCAACCAAGTGGATCCCTTGGATTTAAAATATCACAAGAAACATAATGTGTCTAAAGTATTAAAACAGACATTGAACTAACTAATAACTATGTAACAAGCCACAAACGTGCTAACAACTTACTTACCTATCGAGATTCCATCACAATCCACTTACCTACGACCATCCATAACTCATTTACTATCTTACAGTGAAAATTGAAAATTTGAACGAGCGGGATGTTCAATCGTTTGACGTGTAGTCTGCGACTGTTCGATGGATGGCAATTATACGTAATCGAATGACAGTCAGCGTGAGTGCTGCAGTTCTGTGCAGTGCGCTGATTAGGTTAGATCGTTCGATGTACAGTTAAAGATCGATTTATTTGTACCTGATGGACTGACTGTTAAAGATTTTAAATTAGTACTTGTAATCTTATCATATTTATTGGGAACAGGGGGAATGTAAACAATAAGAAAGTTATAAGAAACTTTGGTACATTGTCCAAATTAAGTAAAATGTATTTCGGTCATTCTCAGATAGAATTTGTATCAATAAGCTTATTAAGACACTTTTTAACCGAATTCCAAAACAGCGGGTTCTCAAATCGAATTAAGGCAAAAACTCATTTATATCGTAAGAGAGCCATACTTCGGCACGTATGGGCCGGCTCGACCGGAGTGATACCATGGCCTCACAGAAAACCAATCAATGCTTGCATTGCTGTTCACCAAGTGAGTGAGGTTACCGGAGGCCCTAACCCTTCCCTCCCCCGTCTCCTCCCCCTCTCCCCCTCTTCCACCTTTCCCCTACTCCTTCCTTAAAGGTCGGCAACGCACTTGCGACTCTTGAATTGCAGGTGCCATTTACCGTCAGCTGAACCGTCTGCTCGTTTGCCCTTCCTCCCCTTTACCACAAAAAAAAACATTAAAATTTTCTTTTTAAAATGTAAGTCAATTTCTACAAAACAGTAGATATGCTTGGAAAAGTATCTATTGATGGAGAAAACTCCAACTATCCCTACTAGTAGGGATATATGGAACAGGCGCAATTTCCGAGCTATTTACGATTTATTGGTGATGGTGGTAATATTAACAGGCTTGTATATCATTCCATTTTTTATTTTCTAAAAACTTTCAGTGTGACCCCCGTATGTACACTAGCTTGCTGTGGCTAGAGAATTCACA
This sequence comes from Euplagia quadripunctaria, assembly GCA_963859945.1. NCBI lineage: Eukaryota > Metazoa > Arthropoda > Insecta > Lepidoptera > Erebidae > Euplagia > Euplagia quadripunctaria. The sequence continues at coordinate 23,966,454 of OY982570.1, read as the reverse complement.
ATTAAAAAATATAAAAAACTATCCTATCTCTCAAGTAGGACTAAACTGTACACATTGTTCAAAATTTCATTAGTTTAGGAGTTCATCGCGAACAAACAACGTGATACCAAATTTTAATATATATTAGACACTCATCTGTATATGAATGAAGAATGTATCTGAGCGTGATAGTCACGCTAGATCAATGCTTTTTCCCCATACCAAAAATGCAAAGCGTCCCTTTGTTTCAGATGAGAATCCACACACCATTGGACATCTTTTCAAATTTTCATGTCATTATGGGTAATTGGTAGCGGATTGAATCTTAAAATTCCAAATGTGTTTCTTTTATTCCAAATGGGTTATCCATTATTAGTGATTGCTCTTTACTATGTAGATAATACATAGTATCAAATTGCGAAATAACTTTTACAGCCTGGGATTTTTCCTCACGGTATCGGGACTTAGCTGCTGTAGGCAATTTTAAATTAAACGTTCTCAAAGGTACACAGAGGCAACATAAAAATGCAAATTAACGTATTAGTAAGAAACGCATCGATAAACTGAAGCACTTATAAATAGGCATTCTTATCTCCCACAAACTGTAGTTGTACCAACTTACCCTACTTAGATACAAAAAACTATTGTACGAAGAACAATATCAAATGCTTTCATACTCGGGGTAACCATCACAGCAGAGCCGAACTCACACTTTTCAGAACCTGAGGCAGTACAGAATTTTATTAATTTATGATTATTCTATAATTCAATAATTATAATAACTTGACACATCTCACACGTGGCCATCTGATCTCAAACTAGGCAGAGCCTGTATACGGTGACCAGACTGCTGATAAACATACTTATATATTTCTAAATACATACATATTATAGATAAATTACACCCAGAAACAGAACTAATATTCATGCTCATCTCACACATATTTGTCCTGGGTGGGAATCGAACCCACGACCTCTAGCTCAGCAGTCACTCGACTATCACCAACCACTACACCAATACTGCCGTCCTTACGAAAAGTGTAATAACTAGATTAAAGATGATTATATATGACCAAAACTCGAGTTATTGCACTTTTCGTAAGGACGGCAGAATGGGCCAGTCATGTCAAAGTGATGTCTTTAAACCCAAGTCTCGCAATTGGGAACACAGTTTTTCTACCGCAAAAAGTTGTAACTTAATTGGTTAACTGACAACATTTTATAGTGATCGTGTTAATATTAGACATATTTATTTTTCTAATAAATAGAACAACTTGGCTTCTAGTCCAAGGCAAAGGCAGGCAAAGGCCTTCTTGGAGCCAAAGCATTTGACGGATTACCATATCATATATGAGGGGTTATTAAATCCTCTCAGTTGCAGGAGTGACATACATAGAATATATATATAATTAAGCTTCTTAGTGAGTAGTTCTTCCTCAACTTACTTTATTTATTCGACGGACGCAAAAGCAACAAATTCAAATATTTTGGTACGCATATTTTTTTTAAATGGGTTTAAAAAATAAATTGCTTGTTTACCAAAAATTAAAATGTATTCTGTCGATAATTCGACAAACTAAAATTACGACATACATACGTATGGTGGCGAGTTTCGTATTTACAAGGACAGTTGCATTTGCTGATGACAAGATATTGGCATCTTACCGGTTATTTTTTGTTTAGTTAGTGATTTCAACCACTTCACGTACAATTCTAAAAGAATAGTGACGAGCAGTTTAAAATACCTGTGTTTTATGTACTTCAATCCAATATCCCGTACTTTATAAATATTAAGTCCCGATTTATATCTAATACGAATTATGTCTTTTAACTAGCTGATCCGTGTACGTTTATAAATTTTCCCCGTTTTTGCAACATTTTTCATTGTTGCTCCACTCCTATTGGTCGTAGCGTGATGTTATATAGCCTACAGCCTTCCTCGATAAATGGGCTATCCAACACTAAAAGAATTTATCAATTCGAAACAGGAGTTCCTGAGATTAGCGCGGTCAACCTAACAGACAAACAAACTCTTTAGCTTTATAATATTACTAGCAGCGCCCCGCGGTTTCACCCACGTAATTCCCGATCCCGTGGGAGTATCGGGAGCCTATGTGTTAATCCAGGTTTCCAGCTATCTACATACCAAGTTTCATCGCACTTGGTTCAGTGATTTTTGCGTGAAAGAGTAACAAACATCCATCCATCCATCCATCTATCTATCCATCCATCCAAACTTTCACATTTATAATATTATATATTATAGTGGGATGGAATAATGGAAGTATAGATACGAAGCAATATATTCTAGAAAGTACTGTTAAAGTTAGATGTTAGGCGGTCACTCGCATCTCTAATGTGAAGAGTCCTCTCATGAAACCTACGTCTGAGTCAGTTCAATCATAACATAAGTACATATTGATCGCAGCGCAGCTAAAGTCTAAAGCTAGTAAAAACTTCCAATTTCATTCTCGCCCGTAAAATGCGTGATAAAACGAAATGTCAGTCAAATATATTTGTTCCAGATTTAAAACATTCAAAATATTTCTCTCTTCCTTTATTTTCCACGACTTTTCTTCTCGCGCAAATATATGCATGATGCATTTTGTATGCATAATCATGTTTATCGTGTTGCTATAACTCGTGGCATCACGTCATCTTTAAGCGTTTATGTAGATACTGTGAAACTTAGGACTGTAGATACCTCATTAGAGCAACACGCGCATCGAATTCATTAGCAGCCTGTTATCAATTTGAAGATTCCTTGAACGTGTAATATGATAACATATATTATCCTTTGTGTTGTCAACTCATGAACACGAATACAAAAGAATGTTGATTTGTTGGTCATGGACTCATGGCTGTTCGGCCGTTGTAAGAAATCGTCGGGCTATTTAAATTACACGGTAATTTAAATAGCCCGACGATTTCTTACAATTAAAAATTAAACATGAAATTACAATGTACCTAAGAAATAATCGGCCTCAACATATTATATTTACTCTATATACTTATCTTTATATATATATTTCTTCTGTGCGTGTGTATGTCACTGAACTCCTCCTAAACGGCTGAACCGATTTTAATGAATGTTTTTAATTATTTTTTACGTTCCGGCAGGACAACGTCTGTCGGGTCCGCTATATTTACCTCCGAATAATATATTTTTACTGAAGAGCAGAAATTGATTCAATAGCTTATTCGGAACAAATCATTCCCAGAGAGTGACGTTAGAATATTATATTCAGTTTCAGCTCAACAGAGTGATCATGATACTGACAAACAAGTAAGCTAGCAAAGTAAAACTGCACCTTCACGCTTCATACCAAAACCTTAAAACACGAACGCAAGGGGCCGAGAAGATAATCGTGTCGATAATTCTATGTGTTTAACCTATTCTGCGAGTGACAATGACGAGGGTCGTCTTGTCATTGGTATGTAACAAGACCTTGCACAGAACTTCTCGCGAATGGTTTCACGAAAATGATGAAAGAATTTCGTTCAAGTAAGGATGACGGGGGTAACATAGAAAGTTAATGTGCTGTTTAGAGATAAGAATAATAGTAATTATACATATACTAGCTTTTGCCCGCGGCTTCGCACGCGCTGGGAAGTTTTTTTGTGGATTTTTATGCAGGACGAAATAAACATACTCAATTAAAGTATCTATTTATATACGACATTAGAGGTTTTCCCGACAGGTGCTACAGTACAAAACCAGGTCGCTAAGTGAACTCACTCTCGAGCAGGCCACGTAAAACTGGCCGTGCGAGAAGCACTTAATTAATTGTCATTGAAACACACCTTAAAGAGGTGCAGTCTTTTAAACTCGAATGGGTACTCTGACGGTATAAATGGTATCCGTGGTATATTCACTACGTGCGAAGTGCATGGTGGGGGTATATAAAGCGATCGTAGCGCATGCCGTGGCAGAAATCTGCAACAATTCGGGATAGTCTATCATATCAGTCAAACAAAATACTTTGAGATTTCCTACAATTTGTTTGTAATTTGAAATGGGTCCTAATTGTTGTTGTGTTGTGAACTGCAAAAATTTGTTAAAGTATCTTATCTACCGTAAAATACTAAATTAAGTGTGCTACATAGGTAATGTAGCACATTTAATTACTATTATTAATAACATAATGTACAACGTAATGTAGCCTACATTACGTTTAAAGTATTATGAGACTACTTAATTTTAAGTTTGTTTTATAGGGTGTTAATGTCACCGATGTTTGACGAATGATGTGGACTCTTATCAAATCAAATTTATTTATTTGCAGAAAAGTCAGTACAGAAAAATCTTACATGTTTAAAATTCTAACACATGCTACTTTAGTCAGTACTATTGACATGCAAATTATCATTATAATTATTGATACAAATAACCATAATAAAATTATTTACAATTCAATAATGTTCAATATGTCTATACTGATATTTATAATAATGTCAAAGTTTTAATACAATTTAATGATGTCAAGCTTTAATTCATTTTAATAATATGAAGTTTTAATTGTATTCGTGGAATTACTATTAAATAACTGTACCCATTATTTCGTAGCTCTTCAACATTTCTTATATGTTGAGCTAAAACTAATTTATTTCCTTTGAAAAGAGTTTGAGGTTGAAAACTTTTGTTCAAACCCGGTTTTTATAATTATATCCATGTTTCTATATACTTACTGATTCTACCAAATTCCTTTAAAAAACTGTTTTTCGTCTTTCTATGTACCTTTAATTACTTTATTTATTAGAAAATAATAAAACATTTGTATGTCATTATTTGACATAATCCCGAATAGTTGCGCATGCTAAGTGGCGCTACTGTCGTGCACGATCCCAATACACTAACTCACCTTGAGCGCAGCCGGTAAATATAGTGGTCTCTACCACGTTTTTATGTAAGGTTTTCACACATAACCTGATACCATTGCACAGCTTTGGCGGATTAAGATTTCGCAGTAGCATTACTGGAGTCATCTGTCGAAACAACTAAAGCAAGATGCAGTTAAATCTTAATAGATTATCTCTGTCTGGTTGTAATTTTGACCACTGTTTCAAAGTATTCTCTGTTTCATATTTAAAGAAGAAGATAGGAGAATCTTCCAGCACAAATGTCCCCCTTCAAGTGTATTCCCGAGTTTGTCATGAGGTGGAGTTTTTTTAAAGGCCAAAGAGTTCAGAGGTGTTAATGCAAGCCTTAACTTTATCAGGGCAAGTTCCTCCTCGGCACCACGGGCAGAATCTGACGGGAGTCTCCAGCCAACAGGACATTAATGTCACACATCATGTCATCGTTTAATCTTATATCTTTTAAAGTTCTGTTTAGTGCTTCGAAACCCCCTTTATACGCCATTGTGCTTTCATCCCAAACTATAACTTTACAATCGCGCAGTATTTGAGCGCGCTGCATTACTCTGCTCTGAGAGGTTACAAACTGGAGTTTTAACATGGATGAGATTTAACGGCAGCAGAAAATTCTCGTGCCTTAAACAAACCTGGTAGTTGTAATCCATGTTGTTAGTTTTAATTTGCACTATATGTGTTGCACCACAGAATTGCTCCAATTTCATCTGCCCTCGTTACTCTGGCTATAACTGAAAGCATCTGCTTTAAATATTCACTGATTAGTACCGTTATGCCACCCATTGACCGTTCGTTCTTTCTTGTATCCCTTAACATTCTGTCTACTGCCACCACTGCCATACGGACTGGCCTGTTGGTCTAGTGGTTAGTGACCCTGACCGCTATGCTTTTAGGTCGTGGGTTCGATTCCCACCTGAGTCTGGGTGTTCTTTGTGTTCGTTGTTTCTATGTTTGTAAAGTCCCCCGCGACACAGGAGTAATTCCTAATGCGAGAGTTGTCTTTTTAAAAAAAAAGAAAAAAAAAGAAAGGTAGATACTAATACAGAAGATACTAGCATCTTACCGGTTATTTTTTGCTACGGACGGTTGCATGTTGAAGACAATATTATTATTGTCTTCAGTAAAATATGCAACCGTCCTCCTAAATACGAAACTCACCGCCATACGGAGTATGTCGTAATTTTAGTTTGTCGAATTATTGACAGAGGGAATAAATTTAATTTTGTTGTTGAACATGCAATTTAAAAAAAAATGATAAACTAATATATTTGGCTTTGTTACTTTTGTCCACCAGGCATTCTATCCTCGTCGATCGGAGGATCGTTCCTTTGTGTTGGAGGGATATAACACCCGTTCCTATACAGTGGTGACCCCGATGTGATTGGAAGCAGCCTTCAAGGAGCAGATCAGCAGCATCATCATCGCCACCGTCGTATACACACCAGCAGCAATGTGCGGTAATCAGGTAATCAAGTCTCAGCCAGCCAGTATCCTCGGCCTCAACCGGGATACCACACGCCTGCAGCGACCGCTTCAGCCTGGTTACCCCTACGGCCTCATCAGCGTCAAGGCACAGCATACTACACCTACGGTAATTGTAAGAAGAGTATCTCTCTTCCGTCTACGCAGTCGTCGGCCCTGCGGCCGCGTGTGAGATGTGTCAAGTTATTATTATTATTATAATTACTCGGTAGAATATTCATAATTTAGTAAGATTCCGTACTGCCTCTGGCTCTGAAACGGGTGGGTTCGGCTCTGCTGTGATGGGTGCCCCGAATACATAAATATTTGATGTTGTTCTTCGTACAATAGTTTTTTGTATCTAAGTAGGGTAAGTTGGTACAACTACAGTATGTGGGTGATAAGATTGCGTATTTATAATTGTTTCAGTTTAATGATACGTTTCTTGCTGACTTCATTTGCATTTAGATATTCCCTCTGTGTACCTTTGAGAACGTTTAATTTAAAACTGCCTACAGCAGCTAAGCCCCGGTGACGTAAGGGAAAATCCCAGGGTATAAAGGTTATTAAGGTTATTTCACAATTTGATACTATGTATTATCTACATAGTAAAGAGCAATCACTAATAATGGATAACCCATTTGGAATAAAACAAACACATTTAAAATATTAAGATTCAATCCGTTACCAATTACCCATAATGAAATGAAAATTTGAACAGATGCCCATTGCAGTCTGGATTCTCATCTGAAACACAATAAGTAAGACTGCTCATTTGATTTCAGCTCGCGTTGCTTCGGTGCTGTACTTCCACCCTACAGAACACACAGAACGGTTAGACAGAATAGACAGTGCTAGTGTAGTCCTCTTTTCCGAAACTGTTGGTATATTAGGAGCTTGATTCGAATAAACTGGATCTAACTCCAGCTCAGAATTAAATCCTGAGCGGCAACCACCAACTCTTCGCCATGAGAAAAAGATAAGAATCGTTGCTACTTTTCGTTGTTGAGAAAAAAACTATTATGTGGCTTGATAGGTAGCTCGGTTCCAGAGTCTTCAGGGAAGTCTTTAACGGTCAATAGTACAGACACTAATCTTTATATACGCATTGAATTATGATAATCTGTTTTAAAGTTCACTATAACCTGGCTGCTTCACCCAGAATAGACTCCAGACGGAATTCCTCAAAGGCCCATTAAATTTTAATACTATGTTCTAAAATTCACCATAATCTGGATGCTACTCCCAGAATTGGATACAGGCGAGGGAATTCGTTAACAGTCAAAAGTACAGATATGAAACTTTAAATGTATATTAAATTATAATAGCCTGTTCTAAAGTTCCCGATGACCTGGCTGCTGCGCCCAGGATTGTCTAAGATTGATTGACTAAGAAACTCGTCAACGGTCAAGAGTACAGGCACAAATCTTTATATACACATTAAATTAGAATAGTCTTATCTAAAGTTCACCATGATATTTTGCTTCTGTGCCCAGGAATGGTAACAGACGAGGGAACTCGTTACAGTCGTCGTCGGAGTCACAGTAAATTCTACTTTGTTATCTTTTTATAGTGAGGAAGAATTTGTCCTCACATTCACATTTATATTTTTGATCTGATATATATGGAGTGAATTTTTCATGTAGGCGTGCATAGCCAAATCCGAAACTATGAGGAATAGCGAAAAGTACTCTAAGGATACTCGGGCCCGATTTTGATGAAAACTAAAACTCCATTATTTTTTTTTAAAGAACGCTCTGTATTATTGCACAATTCAATAATGTCGCTAATAAGGAACGAATTCTGGGAAGTAATGACATAGCAAAACTTAAGGAAAATGTTCTATTTTAATAAACTGCTTCATATTTTAAAGTAATGACTATAATAATCATACCTACCTGTACCTTGTTCTAAACGATGCTCAATTATTTTTTAAACATACCCGAAGCGCAGTCATCTTTACATCATTATGTTCTAATTTCAAATTTTTTATTATTTTATGTTGAATGCAGTACAATCCTTGAGAAATCGAATCTAGCTATGTATTGAGAATAATGACCATCATTATGAACAGTTAATCAGTTAAGGTTTAATAGGTAGGTAAAATAAGAAAAATAAAAAAGAATTTTTAAACGAGCTCTTTCCTTAAGGTACGCCATATGTCATACTCATTACTTCCCCGAATTCGTTCCTTATTAGCGATACTATCGAATGGTGTAATAATACAGTGTGTGTTTATTTTCAAAATTAATGGGTTTTATTCCTGGCTTGGCCTGTTGATTTTATAAAAAATTCAATAATGCAGTTTTAGGTTTCATGAATATCGGGCCCGAGACTCCATTGAATACTTTTCGCTATTCCTCATAGTTTCAGATATGGCCATGACGCCCATTAAAAAAATCACTCTGTATATATACGGGTTGACTTGAGAATTTCCTTAATTTTTTTCGTCGGTTAATTACCTGAATGATAATTAGTCATCACTTTATGTAATTACCTACCTGCGTCTACAGTTAACGATTACCAATGATACCAATACACACTCGAGATCTTATGATAACAATAATTACGCCGTATGAGCAGTATTTCTACCGTACTACTGTGAGCAGTAAGTTCGTGGTTAGTGCTATGTTGTCGCTTTGTCGCCGATCAACGTTTAGCAGATTCGGTCGTAAGCGAGTAAAGTTAAAGAAAATTATATCCTAAATATTTCGCGGCAAGATCAGATCAGAAATTCAATAAAATTCTGACATTGCGTTCATCCAGGCGTCTCACGATACAAGAAAAATAACTTGCATGTTTTTTATTGTGCTTGTTTTTTTTAATTTCCACTTCACTGACGTCGAATGCTGTGATATACTAGCAGCATAAAGCTTACCAGGTCTCAGGAGAGACTAAGAATATTGCAATACATTTTGCCATTGATGATGGTTAATTCAATAACTCACTTAGTAACCGGCACCTCAAAAGGTTTCATTGGACTATCTGTTTCAGTTTCAACATACAGAGTAAGAGATACATAACTAATGATGTGTTGCTTCAGGATCCTGCTACTGGCAGTACTGCCGTGGACACTCGTCACAGTAAACACTGTATTGATTAATTCTTCCTACACATTTCCTGAAAGTGTCAAGTTAAAAAGTAAGTTAAAATGTTATGGACTTACTAACAGTTGACTTAATATTTCCAATGTAGTTAAAACAATTATGTTTGCAAGTAATACACGATGCTTATTCTTTGGAACGCGAACCGTGCTTTCTTAAAAGAAAGTGTTGAAAATGAGGGTCTGCCTACAACGTCTTGCAGAGATAACGATTCAATCATATTAGGCTCATAGGGAAAAATTAAAATGATTTTCGACTTTATAATTAATATGAATGACAAATAAACTTAATCCACTATTTCAGTATTCATCACACGCTGTCGCTTATACCCTGCATAACAGTTTCAAATAATAATCACGTACATTACTTACCACAGCGACAAACCAAAAATAACGAATATTTAAAATGTCACAACAAATGATACACCACTGGAATACAGCAATTAGTTTATAAATATATGGCTCTCTTATTTTTTTTAAAAAGATGTGAGAGCGAAAAAGAAAATATTCCCAGCATGTAACCCAGCGATTATATTTGCTTACATATTTAAAAGACTCACAGAATTACCACATTTTTCCAGTAGGTCGAACAAAACATTCTAGTAACAAATAATAAAAATTAGAAATACAATTTGGGTAAGAAAAAAAAGGAACATCTAGTATTCCTATGAGTTTTTCACCCAAAAGAGGCACTATCCTATGTTTAACCAACTTCAAAAAAGGAAGAGGTTCTCAATTCGACTGTATGTTTTTTTTATATGTATACCGATTACTCAAAGACGCCTGGACTGATTTGGAAAATTCTTCTTTTGTTTGTCAAGATCTGATGATAGGATCTTGGAGAAATCGAGGGAACTCTTCAAATTTTATAGGCACACTTAAAGCGATTTGGATATTTTGAGGCGCATTGAAGTCGGTGAAACTTTTTTAAAAGATAATTATTAAGTCATTTAAAAAAATAATTTTAAAATGTCTTGAATTATCTCTACTTACTTCTCTTAGGTATATTTGTATAGTGTATAGTTTTATACTTTATATTTAAATACACAGTTGAGAAGTAAGCATGTTACAAAGCCAGGGAAATACTTAAAGCTTAAATTGGGATTTTCAGTTTGTACCAAGGGAGACCATATTCTGTATTTTTATTTTCGAGACAGCTATTGGAAGAATTATAATGTGAGGTTCTTAATTCTCCAGATGGCCAGACGTTCGACTATATTGTGGTGGGTGCAGGTGCAGGGGGCGCCGCTGCAGCTGCTAGGCTTGCACTCACTGGTCAAGACGTGTTGCTCATTGAGGCCGGTGATGATCCTAACCAATTCTCCAGGGTAATTATTTAATATTTCCAAGCAATAATATGAGATATTGTGATGAATATCCATGATAAAAATCTACATTTCATAAAAGTCACATGGCATTCTATGAATAGACCTTAAAGTGGAATAAGTTTAGAAATAAAAAGGCCTTTTTTTTCAAGGTACCAGGCGCAACCATGTATCTAATGGGTTCAGATATGGACTGGAAGTATCAGACGATTTCAAACAATGTGTCGTGCCTTTCTTCAATAGGACAACAATGCCGCTTCAGTCGCGGCAAGTGCCTCGGTGGTTCCACTTCCATTAACTATATGCTCTACACTCGCGGCAACAGGAAAAAGGACTTCAATGACATTACCACTCCTGGCTGGACCTTCAACGATCTTATGCCCTATTTTTTGCGATACGAAGGCTTACAAGATCTCAGCCAACTCCCACCTTCTTCCAAATTCTATCATAATACCACTGGGCCAATGCACATAGAATTCTTTAGGGATCCCTTAAATCCATGGCATTTTAATCTTATTGAGTCATTCAGATTTCTTCATTTTCCTTTTAACCATGATGTTAACGCGGAGTCCCAAATAGGTGTAACTAAAGTTATAGGCTACGTGTACGAAGGAGAACGGATGAGTACAGCGCGGGCATATTTGGCGAGAGAAGATGTAAAGCGAAAGCTCAAGGTGACTAAAAATACCATGTGTACAGGAGTAGTTATTGACAGTAATAATATTACTCGCGGGGTTACTGCCATTCAGGGTGAAAAAAACTTAAATTTATATTCTAAAAAAGAGGTCATTTTAAGTGCAGGTGCAATCGGTACTCCTCAAATACTGATGCTGTCAGGTGTCGGTAACGCCAATCATTTAAAATACATGGGAATACCAGTAAAAGCAGACCTTCCTGTTGGCGATATCATGACAGACCACGTCTTACCCTTGCTTCTGCTAAAAGTTGACAGAGACAAAGATATGGGGATATCCGATACATTAATGTTATTGACATCAACTTTCGAACAGGTGCCCGAACTGCTGGTAGCAAGACAAGGCGCAATCTCGTCCAACGGTCTCACTGACATCAACATATTCGCCAACACTCACTGCTATGATTTTGAACAGAGGAGACTGCTTAAAGTTAGTTCAGATGGCAGCGACTGTGCAGTGCCTAACCTACAAATTATTAACTCATTTATAGAAAGGAACTTACTACCGCTTGTGAAGCGTCTGTTTCAACAGGCGACAGGATTTAATGACAATGTGATAGAACAGTTAAGTGAGGTGAATAAAAACTACGCGTTCATTGTGATGTCACCTGTCCTGTTGAATCCGCGATCATCAGGCACCGTGCGTCTGTCGAGTAAAGATCCTTTGGTGCCACCAGCTATATATCCTAACTACTTAGCCGATGAGAGGGATGTAGACGATATGGTGCGCTCTATCGGAATTATCGAACAAGTAGCAGAGACACAAATATTCATGCAGTTTAACGCGTCACTTCTGCAACTGGCCCTACCTGGTTGTCCTAGCTATGAGGTAGATAAGAAAGAGTACTGGCGGTGCTATGTGCGACATATGACTTTTGCAGTGTTCCATTCGGCTGGCACAGCGCCGTTAGGTAGTGTGCTGGATGCCCGGCTCCGCGTGCTTAATATAAGAAACCTTCGAGTTGCAGACTTGAGTGCACTGCCTGATGTGCCACATGGCAATACTGAAGCCGTGACTGTTGCTATCGGAGAACGGGTAGCAGATTTTTTGCTTGAAAGCAATTAATGTAAGAAAGTATGCATGTAAGAAAATAAAAATTAAATCAATAACGAAATATTACTACGCAGGGAAAGATTCATAAATCTCCCTCAATTTTCAACTCCTAATAAAAATAAAATACCAGTAACTAAATATATTTCATTCTATTCGGTTCTAGCGGATTGAAATATCATCTTGTCAGTGGAAGGTGCCGTTGCAATAAGTGAAGTACATACATACACACTACACATGTAGGGTCGTCATCCCTTTTTGTCATAGTTAGTTGAGCTAATGGTTACTCTGGGTCTTACTGTTCTGAGAGTTGGCAAAACAAGGGGCATATTGTATGATTCAATAATTCATATTAACGTACGACACTGTTTGTTAAAAAAGAATTATTAATTGGTTATTTTAGTTTTATTATAAGTAATCAAAACATTTGTCTGAAATGTATCCCTTCCTTTTACTACAGTTTTGTGGTCGCGAATAGCGTTTTTAACCACAAAACCCAATGTTCCTCCAAAGCGGGAATAACACCGCGCCGTCTGACCTTTTTTGGGATCCTGGGTCCTTTAAGGTGAGAGTAGGGGAAGGGTAAAAGAGGGGGACGGGCGGGGAGGGGAGGGTTAGGGCCTCCGGTAACCTCACTCACTCGGCCAAAAGCATGGCAAAAGAATGATTGTGAATGGTGAATTACGTCTTGTCGAATTTGTGTACCTAGTGATCTCCTAAATTCTTTCAGATTTCACCAAGAGCTAGTTCTGATTTCTAATATTGCACCACTCATCATCATTGATCATACATTAAACATGGTACATAGTTTAAACTGGTAAGTATTGATGAATAAAGGATTTGGTAGTCGCCTTTTATAACTAATTCCGACCGATCAAATTGCGTTCGCTTCTGTGTGTCCGGACATTAGAATGTTTTGGCCAGTAGGTACTGGACTTTAACGCATCGTTATTAACAGGTAAGATAAAGTGCAAATAGTTTGGCAGCTGTGCCAACCCTACTCGACAAAGCCTGTTTGTAGGAAATGGGTTAAGGAAGTCGTTTTCATGTTGAAAACGAGAGACGCTCTCATAAAACTAGTGCATCATGTTTACGAGTGTTTGAAGGTATGCGGCTTTTAGTTTTTTTTTTTATTGGAACAATACAGACTTACTGACTGAATAACCCAGTATGTAGGGTCTAACCCCTACCTTATTACCCTTTAGTAATCAACGAAATACAAAACTCACAATAAAGTCTCTAGAAGAATGAACATGACCTTGTGCCTCAACTAAAAACTAAAGTGATATTAACTGCGAAAGTCACAAATCTAATTATCAGAAAATATTAGTTCTCAAGAATTGTTTAGATCAACTTTGACGACTAAGGACGACGAAAAAAATACAAATTACTGGGCCTGTGTCGCGCAGTTATTATAAAAAATATTTTAGTTGGAGGCAATATAATCTGACATGACGCGAACACAACTTGTTTTAAAATGTCACCACTTATATCATTGACTGAAACTAGGCCTGCCATCGCTTAAATTGCCGACGCCGGACAAGCTCTTCAAAAATCCCGGACACATGTGTGAAGCCGAGATTCTTTCCCGGACACCTTAAAAAAATGCCGATTCCATTCATTTTATTAAATTAAACAGCTGGTTTATCTAATAATTATAAGTTGCCCTGCCACAGAGTGTCCAGGGTTTTACCCGGACACTTTTTGAAAACCGCGCACGGGCGCTCCCCGGATGCCATGCGTATAACATGACTATCTGTAGCAGCATTTTGTTGATTAATTACTTTCAACTAAAAATTTGAAATTTTGATATGTACCAGCCAAAAAAGGCTAATGAAGCATGATAAATAGTGTAAAAAACAGTCTCACAACCACTGATTTATATAAACTATGAAAATCACTAACTAGCAGTAACCTCTATCCGCACTCAAGTCATCGTTCTGCCTTTTTATAACCCCACTATTCATTAATATTTATCAATCGAACAATAACATTTCGTTACCGGTACAACCAATCAAAATAATGTCTTTTAACTTATTTTATTAAATAGTGAACTGTGTTATCATCTATTATAGTTTATTAGGGACAAACTTTTAATAATATAAATAAGAGTTTTTGATGTGGCGACGACAATAGTAAATGGACTTCACAAGTATTCAGCATAGATTAAAATATTATAACGCAAGTCAGTCCACAGATATCAAAGTAAATATTTCTGTCTTTTGGAACTCATTTATAAACGGAAAACGTATATTTCCATGATGATAAAATTGGTACATATTAACTTTATGGAATAAGCCTATTCAAAGCAAAAGCAAACGAACAGACGGGTCTCCTGGTGGTAATTGACGACCGCCGCCCATGGACACCTGCAACTCAAGAGTTACAAGTGTATTGCCGGACTTTGAGGTTAATTTTACTGTGGATAAACTTGGTGTGATATGCCATGCATACACGTAGAGTAGAATCCTCCAGCTAGTGTATCAAGCGCGCCACCAGTGCGCGATTAAATGATTGATATTTGGAAATTGTCATTACGTGATGCAGGATAAGTAGTGTTTAGCAGTACGAGTGGTTTTTGTTAGACGGCACCAAGTGTGTCGCTTAACAATAAGTTGAACAAAGCCGTGATAATTATTTATCTTAACAATAAAACAGGCTCCATTCTATTCACAATAAGAATTGTAGAATAATCAAAATTTATATTATTCCACTTGAAGGTTAGCTTTGTACATGTAACCGAGTCTGCCTAGTATTCAATAAATTTCTATTTATTTATAACAGAGGCATGTAAATTTCGATTATTCTTGTGGAATCACCCAAATGCACTAACTAATCTGTGTGTAAATCACCTGCAAGAACAATTTTGCTATCAAGTGTAGTAAAAACCCGGATAAGTGGGCGTCTGACTCGTGCACCGAGGATTCCGTAAGCAAACAAACTCGAAGATTTTTGACCGCCTTTTCTGTAATACAAACTTAATTATGCATTTCTAAGAATACTCTCCCATAAGTAAATTTTCCAACCGCAAAATATAAGTTGTATACCTAATCACAAAAACTATTTTTATGTGATAAAACAACAAATTAACGACTTACAGATTTTTTCCTTTACTTGTACTGTCCTGTCAGACCTTGACCAAATTTGTTAAAAGAAAGAAAGAAAGAGAAATGTTTATTCGTAGACACCTAAGACACACAATAATTATAATAAAACAAACTTACATCTAAAGACAATAAACGGGCTTAAAACATGTGTACCTCACGTGCCCAACGAATAGGGTCCGGTTCAACATATGCCAGACATGTGCCTAGCCCTGGTTTTCAACCAGACCATTTATACCCCATGGATATCAATCAGCAACTAGCAACTAATGACCATTTTTTTTCCGCTGACTTAGAAGCTTGATTTTTTTAAGCTTCAAAGAACAGCTGACATAAGTACCTACATATTTGATGTCAGTTTCAATTTGATGCCTTAACGTATTCCTGAGGAAAAGGGTCTTGACAGACACACAGACAGACGAACAACAAAATGTTCCTATAAGGGTTCCTTTTTTCCTTTTGAGGAACAGTGATATAAAAATGCGAAAACTATACTTAAGAAGTACAAATAACAATGAAATCGATAACTATAAAATTTTATAACTCTTTTAAAGTATAACAATGGCCCTGTAAAAAACGACAATTTGGAAAGTTAGCTAATTTGAAACGCGTAGCTTACGCACCTGACCTTTTTACTCTCGTGAGCGTGCGCGTGGAAGGAATACTTACGACGCGACGAGTCGAATACGCTCCGTTGTGGAAAGTAAAGTAAGTAATAAACTACAGAAGCAAAAGAAATGTGTTTTTTTACTATACAAACTATAACTATTACAGCATATATTTAAAGGGGCATTCATTGTATGGTCTGGTTTATTAGAAAGGCTTTTTAAAAGCATGCTGTACATCTGGTGCTGCTATTTGACGCGATTTTTATTAGGGTACGTGTATCTCTATGATATGTTTGGTCGAAAACTGGAACTAGAGCTAGAGACTGAGTAAAGTTACTACGTTAGCCTATCTCATATAGAATTTAAAAAAAGATGTGTTTTATAAAAGTTTGGCTTTTTATAATACGTAACATCTGTCGGGTTCTTCTAGTAAATTTTATTGATGATCATTAAATGGAGTCTCATGGTCATTGAACTGTTTATTTATTAGTGATATTTTGAAGGTTTTTAACAAAAAACAACTTACTACTTCCAAAAGTCGAAATTGTTATAAAAGTGTAATTAAATTATCTTTATTTGCTCATCTAAGAAATTCCGCCGGAAATATTCTTTAAAGCACAAGTACGGCCCTAATGAGTTTTAGGTACATACTTCAAGAGTTTGTTCATTTGAGGAAAAAAGATTTTTCCATAAACTTAATATACTAACGTTATGGATTTTTCCATAAACTTAATATACTAACGAAGTTTATGGATTTTTCTTCATACTTTTACGTCATACTTTACTGGACTGGCCTATTGGTCTAGTGATTAGTGACTCTGACTGCTGAGCCAGAGGTCGGGGTTCGATTCCCACCCAGGACTAATAATTCTGTGATGAGCATGATCATTTCTTCTGTCTGGGTGTAATTTATCTATAATATATATGTATTTAGAAATATATAAGTATGTTTATCAGCAGTCTGGTTACCGTAGTACAGGCTATGCCTAGTTTGGAATCAGACCGCCGTGTGTGAGATGTGTGAAGTTATTATTATTATTACTTTGCTACTAGTGGTGCAGCTATGAATGACGTAAAAGAAGAAAAAAACTTTAGTACTAGCGAAAAAGTGCATCAACTGCCTGGTGCAGAATTGTCTTCTGAAAACACAATACCTAACTATGTACTTACATACTACGCTATTACATTCGCTTCATACCTGTTTATCTGTCGCAGTAAGATAGTTATATATTTCGGGATATAATTATTTACTTTGCTACACCACTAGTAGCAAAGTGTATAAGTAATTATGGCCTTGGGATATAATTATAAAATTGCGATAATAATTATTAAAAATAAATATTAATTAACCTAATGGTTACCCGACGTTTCGATCACCGATCGTGTCCCGTAAGATGGTTATATGAAAGCGGTTCACAAATTCAAAAATTCCAACTTATTAGCATATTAACTGTGATACCAGAACTATACAGAAGGTAATGTTATTATCTTACTAAACTAATATAGCGAAATTATTGTAGTATTAATTGTTATTTTAATGAATGACTACTTTGTACATTGTTTCTTTTGGTTGCGATATTTTCATACCAAAAGCTAAAGGTTAAAAGAAGATAGAAGTGTTGTAGATACCACTTGATTAAATACTCCTTTATTAGGTATCTAGAAGATTTTTATAAAGTTCTTAATTTTGTTGATTCTATTCCTAAATATAAAAAAAAATGTTAATTATTTTAACTTTAGTACATTTTTTTTTGGTTGTGATAATTTCGTAACAGAAGCCAAAGATGAAAGGAAGAATAGAAGTCGTAGTGTAGGGGAGACCGGAGATAGTTGGCTATAGGGGCAGGTAGACTAATTATCAAAAACTTGACCTTTGTTTTTTTATACTACTTCGGTGGCAAACAAGCATACGGCCCGCCCCATGGTAAGCGGTTACCGTAGCCTATGAACGTTTGCAACTCCAGAGGACTCGCATACGCGTTGCCAAAGATACCTCGGTAGGGAGCTCATTCCACAGCCGGAGCGTTTATGGGAGAAAATTCCTCTGAAACCGTACCGTGCGCGTCCGTTTAGGTTCCAATGTGTGAGAATGAATGCGTGAGTGTTGATTCATACAGCTGTATGAATCAACACTCACGCATTCTCAACGATTTCTCGATTTCTCGTGGCTAACTAAAATCGTTGCCTTTCTAGACTCGGTTAACAGAAACGGAGCATAATATCAAAAAAACTATATACGTAAATTTTTTTTTTCTTAATAATATTACTTATTTGTAGTAAGGTAATTTAAAATAAAAGTTTGATGGTTAATATGTTTATTACATTAGGTATATTTCTTTGCACTCTGTCGCAATTTTGAAGGTATGCCACGTGGTTATAAGTTACAAAGCTATTGAATGTCTATTTAAGACATTGTTTAGGTTGTCACGATTAAGTGATAAAAAAAGTATTTCATTGAACCGTTTTATTTAAAACCAGTACCTAAATAGTTGTGCGAATCAAATAAAATATATGTTTTTAAATATTTCACGAGATTAGTGAACCACTTTCTTATTTCATTATCTTACAGAAGATATATAGTTATATTTCAAGGGGCATAACTATATCACCGCTATAACCAACTTACTGCATAATCTAAATATGTAGGTAGTTCTAAGCTTCCCGATAACTTGAGGCTTTTACATTCACTAATTTCTACTCATAATTACAGCACACCGGACTAGTAAATAATTAGCTAATGAATAGGTAAATCAATCAGCTTGTAGACAGTAGCCAAGCAAGGTACTTTTACTCATCGTATCATTGACATGTTAGAACGTAATTTATTACAACATGTATT
Organism: Euplagia quadripunctaria; assembly: GCA_963859945.1. Lineage (NCBI taxonomy): Eukaryota > Metazoa > Arthropoda > Insecta > Lepidoptera > Erebidae > Euplagia > Euplagia quadripunctaria. Next base: position 23,947,418 of record OY982570.1, on the reverse strand, counting down.
GGATTTTATTAAAGATATATGAGTCTGTTCAAGCCGCCAATTGGTCTAATATTAGAGATGTTCGGCATTATAATCCCTTTGTTGTTGCGCCCAAAATATGGTGCTACTTCCTTCGGTACGTAAGTAATCAAATTGGAATGAATCCAGTTGATTCCCAATACTTTCAAATGAAATGCTTCGAAGCTTGATGTTTAATACGTCTTTTGAATATATTACCTTTGTAGAATATATATTTACATATATATCTGTAACACTGCAATCATCGCGCGAAATTAAATACAAAATAACCAGTAGGCACAACCGATCCAATTTATAAAAGAATTATTAAAATCGGTTCACAAATGGCGAAGACATCGCGTAACATACACGCAAAAAAAACGAATTGAGAACCTCCTTCTTTTTGAAGTCGGTTAAAAATGGATGAAATATTTTATGTACTGCCACACCTCTGTGTGTGTGAGAAGTCTGCACTGAATCGTATTCTAAATATTTGAATTATATAACTGTCAGATTAGGAAAAACTCTCATGGCAGACTCCGTGCAAGATACACGGTCCGCTCAAGAAATATTGATTTATTCAAGATATTTAAGGAATTGTATGATTATTTAGTATTATGTTAATATCTTGATTCTCATTACAACGCCATTTGTGATTGTTTAATCTTTTAATTAACCTCCTCTCATCAGCGACCCCCGTAACCGGGAACCGAAATACCCCCCAAGTCACGCAAAATCGGTAATATCCATTGAAAAATGTTGTGCATCAATTAAGCCTCGGCTCGGTACAACCCCTATTGTACCTAACCTTTGTGTCGGCCTCACGCAGCACTGTTACGACGACCAATTACAAAGTAAAAGAGCTTATAAAACTCATTGTTTAATACATAATATTCCACTTTGTACTCGCCATAATGGCATAATACCGTTAAAGGTAATCCATCTCAGGAAGTACCTTCACAAAAAGGTTACAAAAGTTAATAGTATTGTAATAACGACCATTGGTTAATGTTTGCTTGTTTGAAACGTTGGTGATACAAAAAGTTGTTCTTTTTAACTCTCACTGACTAAATCCCACTAATATTATAAATGTGAAAGTTTGGATGGATGGATGGATAGATGTTTGTTGCTAATCACGCAAAAACCACTAAACCGATTGCGATTAAACTTGGTATGTAAATAACTGGAGACCTGGATTAACGCATAGGGTACTTTTTATCAAGATATTCCCACGGGATCGGGACTTACGCAGGTGAAACCGCGGGGCGCTGCTAGTAAATTATAGTTTCGAAAACTAGAAAAACACGCATTAATAGCGAATAAAATTAAAAAGTAATAAAGAGAGCCACTATCCACCTCCTGGCTTCTTCATATGACCATTGTTACTAAGCTCAATCTGTTGGACTCGGCAAAACCAATCAAATGAGCCCAAACTCGAGGGGTTAACTAGTAGCCACTGAAGAGTTCCACTATCTAGGTCCTGGCTCCATCATCAGGTCAGCCTGAAGATGCCAAATTATAGTGTTGTAGCATATCAATCTTTATTTTTTGTGAAGAAAAGTCATGCTAGTATTGCATCGTGGTTCACACATTACTAGTATTCTTGTTAACCTCTCCAGCTAAGCTTAAAGCTTGTGTTAGAAGTGGGTTCACATCGGTAGTGCACTGGGTGGGGTTCGAACCCGCAACCACTTGATTGCAAGCCCGACGCCTAAGCCATTACGTTACCGCCGCTTGTAATCTCTGTGAAATGAATGTTTACTGAATTAGTTTTCTTTTCGATTTATATAAAAATATTAGAATTAAAAGAAATAGAAGACTGTGAAGTTTGGAGATCGACCGAGCTGATTGATTGGCAGCTCGTTGAATAACATAGAAGATATAAGGGCTTCTAGTATTATATAAAAGTTCTCACCGCCACAATATATTTATTATTCATAGATACCAGAATTTGATTTATTGCCTTCCTTCGACACACCACACTCTCTCGAAAAAGTAATCTTGATAAAGCCTTGCGAGTACAAGCACGCAAGAGATTGCCACAGTACTGTCATCCTAACTACATTATAACGGGTTTAAGAATCGGCCCGCCGAATCTTGAAATAGTAGATTCAGATCATCATTCTGAGCTGAAAATTATTAGAATTTTTTTGCCGGAAAATTCATTTTTTTTTTTACTTTTTTTTCTGTTAGTAGTGATATCGCAATGAGTAAACGGAACATTTAACGCTGTATCTACATATTAAGTTTAATTTAAATACGATAACTATACGTTACGTGTTAGTAGCTAAATTACAAATGAAGCTAACAAAAGTGTGCTACAAACAACATTAAGATAGAATAGAAACGTTAGCTTTGCCATAAGGATCACTGACCTGGCCGAGTTACTGGACTGTAAGATTAGTACATTGAATAACATATACAGAATGTGACAGAAAGGTATGTTCAAATTTCAGTTAAATTTGACACTTTCAGAATAAGATTTATCCCACTAATATTATAAATGTGAAAGTTTGGATGGATGGATGTTTGTTACTCTTTCACGCAAAAACAACTGAACCGATTGCGATGAAACTTGGTAAGTAGATAGCTGGAGACCTGGATTAACATATAGGCTACTTTTTATCCCGATATTCCCACGGGATCGGGACTTACGCGGGTGAAACCGCGGGGCTCTGCTAGTATTTTATAAATCACGAAATGTCTTAAAATTGTTAGCGATTTATGTTATACCTATCTACCCTAAAATACGACCACACCTTTCTGTAACATACTGTATATATGATAACATTCGACAGTTGTAGCGCTGCATTTTATTGACTGTTAGTTTTTTAAGCTATCTAGCACACAACGCCATCTTGTGTAGCTTTCAGTAAACGTTTACTGCCATCTATGAAAAGTGTTCTGAAATGTTTCATATTTGAACGAACAGGCTACTCATAGCAATGAAACATCCGCACAATTGTCTCGTCTATTTCTTGAACAGAGGGCTGCCTTAACCGCTACCGGGACGTGTACACGGATCCGGCTTCATAATTTACTGTTCTGTGAGTCTTTAAAATAAGTGATCCCACATCACAAAGGCGATAAAGAACACACATTATTAAACTACCCAATCACGATCTGGGCTTTTTTCTCTCTTACCCTATTTGTATTTTTTTCTGTAATCTCTGTACAGGTACGTTAGGCAATTTAAAAGTTGGGATTCGAAGCACTTACATAGGGATGATTAACAGCCCGGGGCACGGTGAAACTATGTAGGTACAAACCTTAGCCAGCCTTTAGTGATGAGGTGTCCCAGATATTCTCGTCCATGCTTATAGATTGGGATATCATAAATATAATAAAACAGCATTTGTTTCTACATTTATTATATGTTACAACATACAAAACATAGAGTAACAACGATATACGATCATTATTATAACGCCCTTCGCAACGGGACCTACAACTCTCAATTTGGACACTTTGAAATAGACTAGACTGGAATAATAATTGTGAGAGAGAAAAACAACATTATAAAATATAAAATAAATATATCAACTGTTGAATGGTTAATATTTTTGTCAACCTTAGTCCTTATAAAATAAAACAATACATTCTTATAAATAAGTTGTTCTAAAGAGGATTGTATAATGGAAGTCTGTTAAATCTAATCCAAAAACTTTCGACTTCAATATTCCGTAAATAACAAATCTGAATCTAAAAACCAGGAAATTCATTCGAATTAACGACATTTGAAATATAAATACAAACTTGACATCTATAACGAATATTCATTTCTTCTTAAATCTAAAGTTTTTGGATTAGTATAATATTAATGTTACAATTAAAATCTGCTATTTAAATCCAATTATTTTGGTTACTGCTTCCTACTAATAACCATACAATCATCTCAGTGGCGTCTCATAAAAGTATTAGATGCGAGATCATAGTTTTAAAAGTATTAATGGCGCCAATTCATGTATAAACTGGCGCAAAACGCTTCCATTTATATGTTTATAGCACAGGTTTTTCGATTTCAACGAGTTTAAAAAGTGTGTCGATAAATATTTTTGAATTAACGTTATAAATAAAACATTTAGAAACCAATTACTACAATATCTTGCACATGTACAAATGACAAACTGGAGTTCAAACCCCACTTCAAAGTTTGTTTAATTATTAATAATTAGGTATTATCAAAAACATGTTTTTTTAACTTATACTTTGAAACATTTACTTGCTACTTTGTTAACAAATATAAGAGCAAATATCAATGAATATCTATTAAAAAATGTATGTGTAAGTCAAGCAACGGCAAGAGAATTAATGTCAAGCGATATTAAACTTTAATGAAATAAGTTTATAATCGTAATTGTAAGGAAAGGCGTGATTCCATTTTGTCAAGTGTACAATTACATACGGGTAAAGTACATAAGTTCTTACGTTTGAGCATCCGACGCCACTGATGATACAATGATGGCCTATAATAAATAATTAACAAATCTATAAACAAGATGTCACCAAATACTGTATTATTTCTGTAATATTTTTGACATTGAACCTCTGACTTTATTCAAGCATATTTGAAAGTCACCTTCCCTCAACTCATTAACATGGGAATGTTACTTAAATCATTTTGGAAGGTAGGAGATTGTATTGAGCCCCCTAGGGCCATGTCTTATTCGCACTGAGAACAGTCAGCAACGGAAGACAATCAACCGTTGGAAAAAACAGACATTTATGCCGATTTGTGACAGTGACAAATATTGTAGAATAACGAGTCCAGTGAAATTACAGGTGCAGTGAGATTGTCGTGCTTTGTGCAAAATGCGTTCGAAATGAGTTTGTTCCATACAAATGCAGTGTTCGCGTTTACTCTTTTAATACTACCAATAGACTCTTCGTCCATTTTTATAAATGTTATTTTTTTAACGTATCATTACGGGGACATAATAACATTGATAATGATCAATGACATTTTATACCATTAAACATTCTGGTAACTGGAATAAAGATAAAATAAAATATCTAAAAAAGCACTTATCTCTTAAGTTTTTTTGATTAAATAATCGAGAATTTAATGAAATACAATACACCTATAAGTATAAGCCTGCACTTAATGCCACAGACTAAAGTACTTTATAAAATTTAGATTAATATTATTACTGACGTTTGACTGACTTCCGTTGCTGACGGTACTTGAACAGTTACGTAGAAAGCTCATCTATATTCTACGTTAAAGCTACAATACGTTGCGCATCACGACGGGGTTTTCCTTTACGTTATAAATTCTTTACGACCCACGCACACTAGACACTTTTTATTGATAAAACACACATTTTGTAGAAAAAAAAACAAGAAACAATGATTATTGTACCAAATGTACGGTCAATAAGAAAAGTCAACATTCTGTCTTGTTGCGCTCTTAAAAAAAGATAAGTCCTGCATTAGGAATACTTCCTGTGCCACGAGACTTTACAAATATTGAAACAACGGACACCAAGGACACCCAGACTCGGGCCAACTATTATTTTGTGAATGCCATACATTTTTGACCCGTGTGGGAATCGAGCCCACATCACGCGGCGGGGCTTGCTTGGTTGCTTACTGTACATCTATAAGTTAAATTAAGTTATATTTTTACGGTTTGTGAAATTTGAACTAGAACAACACAAGATATACATTATTACTTTTTAAATGATGAGTCATAGGGTCTTTATTTAATGTGGGAGCTTTCTCGCCCTATATTTAAAAAGTGGTGATTAAAACATGATTAAAAGAACATAGATCATTTCAGCAGCATAATCCTCACCGCCATTTACAAGGTGCCATAGCGGTACCTAACTTAAAAGAATGAGCAGTTACCTGCCGTCAAAAGTGAAAACTTAAAACTTTGGAAAAATAAGTGTATATGTGTGTCATATTTGACGTATTGCGTCAGACAGGCGACATTGGCAGTCTGGCGCAATACGTCACATACGTCAAATTAGCACGTCGGTGACGCGAACCTATAACTTTTCCCCCTACCAAAAATCGCTCAAAGCGGCTTGAAAACTTTTCACTTCAAAAATAATGTTTGTTATAATCAAATTGTACATAGTGTGAATAAAAAGCAATCTAGTGAACGTAGGCTCTTAAACACGCAGATAAGTTTTTAAAAAGTTACAGAAAATCGTGTTCAACCCTTAACTCCACTTGAAGGGTTTAATTTTAACAGATGTATATTATGAGGAGATATACAATTATGAAGGGTGAACAGACAAGCTAAGTGCCAGCACAGAATACAATAAAGTTCTTTTCAAAATCAATAATTGTATGTGGTATTTTTGTTTCGGAAAATAAAAAAAAATCTACTAATTGATCGAATTTCGCTTAGACCATTTACAGTTACTCAGTTTCGTTTGTAGAGTATCGTATGAAAATGACAGCCATGGGAACGGTACGACATCCTAGAATTGATAATGTCCATCCAACACAACAGCTGATACTTTTACTGCGCGATGCAGGATCAGTATAAATAAGCGAAACAGTTTACGTTAGTTCGAAGTAGTTCACTTTCTTTTCGTTAGATGGCGCTAACTGAAAGCACCCCGTATGGGTCGGGTATGGTCGGATAATCGACCCATACGAGGTAGTCATTTTGATAGTGCATATCATCCGATGTCTAGTTATCACACAAGCATGCATGCTTCCGTTATAACTCATCATAATTATAGCATATAAAATAACGCGTTATAACAGCTTAACAATAGCCTCTAGAATGCCAAGTATATATATATTCTGTGCTGGACGTTTACATAGATTATAGAGCACTTATTATTAATATTATATTTAGTTCAATTCCTTCAGGTTTGCTTATTTGATAATGCTATACGACTACGCTTAACTCTAGGTGCGCGTCCACGTTTTGTATATTGGTGTCGGGAGACGCTGACTTCAGAGATTTATTTCAAAGTTAGGGTATAGCCACACCATGGCGAAAGGTCTGTTTTGTTAAAAGTTCTGGTTATTACGTCACCTCTTGTAATAGGTGCTACCAAATAAACTTTTTTCATGTACCATATTTCTAGTTTATAATGCTATTTATACAGTATGTGATAGAGAGATGAAAACTGTGTGTGTAGAGATTTGTTTTTATTTATTTTTAATTTAGATATCATCTATTATTCTCGGGGACTTCCTTCCTAGGGTATACTCGAGTCCCTTGCCATAGACTCATTTATGACGGAACACCGTGTGGTTTTAGTCGGTTCGATTCCGACATACCACTTCACTGGCAGCCCCGGTGAAGTGATGACCCGAGGGGTTTCCACACGACAAAAAAAAAAGATATCATCTATTAAACAGGCTGTTACAGAAAGATATGGTTCAATTTTTGGAGCGTTGTGTGCAGCCGATTGTTTTTTTTCTTCGGAAATTGCTTTTACTAGTGTAGGTGAACTTGTCTAAATAACATGTTATGAATTTTCACGTCAAGTTCAGTGATTTCGTGTTTTTATTTTTTTAAGCAGACATTTTCATTAGAATCTGGAGATTCCATCAACATCCTTGGTATTAAATACCCAGTGTCGTTCATGTCAGCACTCTCTTCTACGAAATATGAGATTTATCGATTATGTATTAAAAATCACAAATTTTCCTCAAATAAAAAATATGACTATACCTTTCTGTAACAGCCTTTATATTTCCAAAAACTGAGGAAACATAGTCTCTCTCATTCTCTCTCTTCAATCTTTTTTCTCGTGATAGCACTATGTCTAATCATCTTAGAATATCCTACTATAAACTTGTTGCATATGACGCCTAATGATTTGGTATGCTTTTCTGCACTACTACAGATCTCCCACACCACCACACTGATGTATTCAGTTACAATAGCAACATCAAATAATTACATATAATTAATATATAGCACTCTTGCACATAGTGTGACTACACCCTTTAATGAAATTACAAAGTTAATCTTAACTTGGTTAATACTTCAGCCTTCATTTTATATTACAAATCAGTTTGTAGCAGTCATTACAGTAATTTACGAATTCAGATCTAGCTGCTTACTTGTGCAACGACAAACAAATATCTACCTTCTGACACAGCTATAAGGACTATATTACTATACAATTTTAATAACTTAAATATTTTTTCCTTTAAACATTGTAATATATTTCTTATTTGTATAAAAATAAAAGCTAAATTGTATAAAACGATTTCTTTGGTGTATTATGATTAACAAATGCACAATTTATTTTTGTATGACAACATTTGTACACAAAATTACTTTAGAGTGTAGGAAATTGCGTATAAACTTTGAGTAATAAATCGTGGCCTAGTTTCAGGTTGTCAACAAAAATCTATTTGGTCGTAATATGCTAATGCTATGGACACTTGCCGCTAAAATAAATGCTACGCATTGGTACATAAAGATTACACAATATTTTTAAAGATAAACGAATGCTTTTATCGTCCGTAAGACGCTCAAGAAACATATAAAGGTCTATATTCACTAAGACGTATTGTTACATATCACTGATGTAACTTTATACAAACAATTTAAACCAACCTCTAGTGAATGGAAACTTAAGCAAAATTGCGCGTTTGTATACTTTGTATAAACCTACTCAAATAGTACAATAAAAAAATATATAGCCAATGTTTGTGCTTTTCATTTATGCAAAAATAATAAATAATATTAATAAAAATAACTATTTTTTTATTTAAAGCTAACAACTTTAATGTGACTATATATTGGAATGAAATTATATAATAATTCAAAGGTGATAATGAATGTGTTTGCAGGTAGTCAAGTCTGTCAAGGGATCAGGGAGTTCCTTACGAGGTTATAAGTACCTGACCCCCGGCCACAGACACCCGTGATAGAACGCTTCGCACTTCGCCGAGCGCTCTATTCTATCGTTCTAACGCCTGAAAACCCAAGAGGTTAAAAAAAATATTTAACTGGCCTATTCTAAAACCGTTATTTTCAGTATTAAATTTAATGGAACCAGTTTATATAGTGAGTTTGCTGTTCCCGGGATTATATGGCATGTCCATTGACAAGTTGTGAATTCTAATTTTGAAGTTTAAATAATTTTTACAAAGTTTTCAAGCCTGGCGTTTATGAAAAATATGAAATATAAAAGTTCAAGAACCTTTTTTTATTTGAAGGAAAATGAAGTTTTATTATAATCGTTATGGTCTACAAATTATTGTATAAAATATCTAATTACACAAAAATACGTTTATATTTTGTACAAAAATCTGTATATGTTTTCGTTAGACTTATTCCCAATTTGTCCACATTTTTCCCTTGTGCAAACCTACTACTAACATATTCAAATGCCGAGAAGCCTTGAAATATCAGACGATTTTAAAGATAATTGAACGCAAATTTACAGTTAGCAAATCATTGCTATTAAGAAGCGTTCAGATAATCACTAATGATCAACATCGTTTATACAAACATATTTAAACCTTTTTAAAATTATCATTCGTTTATGTTAATTTTCGTTCCAATTAAACATTGGTTATATTTTTTTAAAGGAATGTTAGTTATCAGGTGATCGATGTCGTCCCGTGGTCCGGGATTCGAAAGATGTCGGATATATTTAAGGGCTTCCTCAATCCCGCGGTTGCTTGTCATATCCATGTTAATATATACGGTATAACAACATTTCGCATAATATAAAATATTACAAAACTCCGCAACGGTTATCTCAGATGTCCTGTCAGCTGTTCGAAGCATATTTTAGTATCATCTTACTCACGGACTCCCAGAGATGTAGAAGTCGGACCTTACATGAGGGTACACTTGAAGCCGAACAATTTCCGACGACGTCGAGTTTTCTCTTCTTGTTGTGGATGGTTGCGGATTATACGTACTAACTGAAAATTGATATACAAATACAATTATTGAACTTGTTAAATTCATTGAGACTCTTGGAGTTGAGTACTGCTCTTGTGATAGATGATTCAATATCTAATCATCAATTTTTCAAGAAATGTAAATTATATAAAAAAAAATTAGTGAAAAATAATTTTTTAATAAATTCAAATATTTTATGAAAAGAAAATAACAGTTTGAGTAAAAATCTGTAATATACTTTTATAACTTTTTAGGTACAGATGGAAGGTAAACTGTGCTTGAATTGCTTTTACCCGCAGTTCCTGCTTCCTGCGCTTCCTGCTGTCCGTCTGTTCCTATGTATGCTTAGATTTTTAAAACTAAGCTACGGTATTTGATGCGGTTTTTTTAAATAGATAATAGTGATTCAAGAGGAAGGTTTACATGTATAATACATGCATAATATAGTAGAGAAACACTGATAACTTTAGAGGTTTCTAATGTGATGTCGTAAATAAACACATTTTTTTTGCGTTTACATTGCAAACGCTGGCTGCTGGTACCACAGTATTGTACACCTTAAAAAGGTCTACAAAAAAGTCGCCGATGGTATATGTCTATCTCTTAGGGATAACCCACAATAACCATTTTTTATTCTTTACTTTTTACGAGAAATAATGGCATATTTACGAAGCGATTTTAAGCAATACAGCATTAATCCTTATCCAATAATTAATAAATAAGTACCTTAAATACATTGTGCATTTAATATATTACAGATTTAAAATGCAGGGACATAGCGGTTGCGGCGGTACCGGCCGGAGAGCGGGACAATTTCCGGTAAAGATATATTTTGCAATGACCATTAATAGATCGCAGGGTCAAACTTTCAATGTTGCAGGCTTATATTTTGAGCGTTGAGTGTTTTTCACATGGCCAATCATATGTCGCTCTTTCAAGAGTAACCTCTGAAGAAAACATGTTTGTATTGTCTAATGGCAAAAAAGCTGTGAGCGTTGTAAATAAAGACATTCTGTAGTATATTTAGTATCATCATTGCACCCGTGCGAAGCCGGGGCGGGGTCGCTAGTAGTAAATAAAAATATGAAGATGTAAGAAGCTTAAGTACAAAGTTCAATTTTCTTCAATACTAATTGATTTTGCATTAGTTCATAAAATATAATGTAATGTTTGTTTCAAAAGAGAGATCCCATGAGATACTGTATAATTATATAATTTAGGTTTTTTTTTTCAAGAAATATCGAACTTTTTATTCGAATTTTGACTATCTACAGTTATATGTTAGTGTGCTACAAAAGACCAGAAACGGTCGAGGTAGCACTAGGCACTTAAAATAATAATATTATATGTTGGTGTAGAACGACCTCGTGGAAGGCGGCGTCGATGTTGAGCGGCGGCTCCTTGGCGGAGGTCTCGATGTAGGGCGCGTTGAGCGCGCGCGCCAGCTCGCGCCCCGCCTCCTCGCTCACGGCGCGCACGTGCACCAGGTCCACCTTGTTGGCCGCTAGCAGCATCGGGTACGTCTCGCGGTCCTGACACACACACACCGTGCTCTCTCAACATATCTACCTGACTCGGTAATCGCACACGGCAATAGCATCTACAAACAACAAAATCTACCTAAAATGAGCACTCTGAGAGCTTTATTTAGAGTTTATGTGTATGCATAGATTTGGTCCGTTAGCGCTATGTTCGATTAAGACTAATTTAAAATATGAAATCATATAACAGTAGATGCATCGCTCGGCAACAATCACATAAAAATATTATGTGATTATGTTGCCGAGCGAAGACCGAGTCATTCTATTTATTTAACTTTCTAAATCAAATAACTGCATTAATTTAGATATTTATATCAAAAGATAATATAATATTCTCAAAAACATGAAAGTCCTAACAAGAAGACAAGTAAATACCTTGACCCTCAGTATTTGCGTGTGGAAGTGTCTGATGTTCTCGTAGGACTGCTTGTCTGTGACGGAGTACACGAGCAGAAACCCATCTCCCTTGCGCATGTACTGCTCACGCATCGCACTGAACTCTTCCTGACCCGCCGTGTCCAGCACTAGAATTTTCCAAAATACTTAAAATGTAAAAAAATCTCAAATGTCTATTGTTTCAGAACAGGTTGGAATAAAAGTATAATCGAAGAGAGATTCTCCGCCTTGGCTTGATCCCAACCTGTTGGACTGTTCAAAACGAATTATATGAGCCCAAATTACAGTTTACGAGCAGCCACCGAAAAGTTCCACGTCCTGGCTCCATCATCAGCTCCAAGATGCCAAATTATAGTATTGTCATCCGAACTACATACACATACAAAGTTTCATTTCGATGGGTTAAAATTGGCTTCCAAGATTAGTTTGCATAATTAGTCAGTTAGTTACAAGTGAAGCTAATAAAAGTGTTAAAAAACTAATTAATTTCCATATAATTTTTACAGACAGTTTCTCAACCCTCTTTTTTTTTATACTACGTCGGTGGCAAACAAGCATACTTAAGGAATAATTTCAAACCGTAATAAAATACAGTATCGAACTACACACTATTATAACTCCGATGTTGTAATCAAAATCTCCCGCAGTTTCTACGTGAGGACACTGGGTTCTGACGTAAAACAGAGGAGAAAGGGTACACTGGGAGCGATTTGAACTTTGACACTTGTAGTGAAAGGACAGACCTCCTACGCACGGACACATTGCGCTCTGTAAACCTATCTCCGTACAAAGGTGACACCAACGCATTTTACAAAGCGTTAGAGAAAAATCTAGTAATTTTGTAGGGTCGTGAATAAAGCGCACTTTTTTCTCACAAGGCTCAACTATTTGGAAACGGACGGTTATAGATCGGCACTGGAAGATAGCGATCTTATCTATTTGCAATACGGTATTATTTGTTATTATTAAAAACTTAATATTTTTTTTTACTTTCGGCAAAGTAAACTGATGTTGCCGTGACCTTCTGTTAATCTTTAATGTTATTAAAAAAAATGAATTAAAAATATTTGACTGTGACTTTGAAATGCAACATTGCTAATTTTAGGAATCGTAATTATTTTTCATATATCTTATTTTGAAACTGCTAACCTGAGAGAAAAATGATCAAATGGCAATGTCCGGATTTCTCTAATTTGACATTTTCATTCATAACGATCGTTATACAATGGCGACGTGCAACAAAAATGATATGTTACAATTAATTGGAAATAATGTAATTATTTAAACGCGATCAATAGGTGTCTTGTCATACAGTCAACCTGTGACCACGTATACCTATTGATCGCGTTAATTCCTAAATCAATAAAAAATATATTATCATGGAACGCGAAAGTTTTAAAGTGGAAATAGATTATAAGAGAACTTTCTATTGTTGGTCAGCCAATATGCCTATAGCCGAAAATCAAAAGTTTACTCACCGTCCAATATGCACCATTGTCCATCCACTTCCGTATGCTGAATGTAAGAGTCCTCAATTGTAGGATCGTAGTCAGTCACGAACAGCTTCTGGAAGAACTGTATGGTGATGGCAGACTTGCCTACACCACCGTCACCAACCACTACCAGTTTGATCTGGAAACCAAACTTATTGTTTTAAATGTTTAATAGTGGGTAATTTTGAAACATACTTTTTTAGCACTTGACTGCAAATGATATCATGAGGTTTAGGGATGTTGTCTGTCAGCTATTTTGCAGTGTAGTGTATTGGTTTCACTAATTAATAGCTTACAAACACTTTTACTTTACTTATATATTAAGCTGTAATTTAACAAAATGTACAACGACTCTACAGTTATATATTATTATTAAGGAGACATTAAGTGATTAATTTGGATACAGGCACTATCCACAATAAAGAGAGAGAGAGATTACTAATACAACTAAACTACGAATGTTTGACAATCATAAAAGTCTAGGTACAGAAAATAGGAAAAGGTAGATCAGACGACACAGAATATGATAGTTCTAAAGTTAAGAAAAAATCTTATTTTTTTTTTATCGTACATAAAATAATGATGTAATAAGTATTAGGTTAGTTGCAATCAGTCAAAAAAAAAGTGATTTAAAAAAGTCAAATGGAAAAAACACAATTTGCAACATCTAAAGATTTTCGTTTATTTATATTGTAAAAAATAACATGACATTAATTACTATACTTTTGTGTTTTCTATTCGTGATGGTCATTATACAAATTAAATACTACCCTTGAAACATTAAGTTAAAATATTTGGAGAAAAATGGGAAAAAACGAGATAGGCATTTTTTTTTGAAAAAACGTACCAATAAAAACTATATATTAATTAGACAGAAATTTTAACCACGAAATCATGCTTTTCAGGGAAAATGGACGGATGCTATTCATTTTCATAGAGTCAAGCCAGACCCTTGTCGCTAACTTATATTTGTATAGTACAGTAAATTAAATTGCAGAGCAGCGCAGTACAGTGTAGTACAATACAATACAGTACAAGAGAGTGCAATACAGGACAGTAAAAAATATTGACATATCACAGCTTGCGATAGACAATTTGGATATGGCCTGACTCCAAAACAAAAACATAATTATATAAAATAAAATACACAAATCCACTAACGCTGTCACTATTTTTGAACAACGACATATCTCAAACTGACGCGGGTGTACTCGCAACACTGAAAACAAATCATATTATACAGCTCCTATAAAAAATATATAAAATGTTATTAAGCAATGTTATGGATATTTCCCCGTGCATCACTAAAATGTCATGGGGTAAGCCTCACAAAAATTGCATGTCTGTGTGGTAAATACCGACAGCAACAAAAAACAGGTGAAAGCATTTTGAGTGACACGTAACTTTTGAACATTTATTAAGCGAACTATAATATTGTTACGAATATCCCGCGGGCCCCATCAGTCATAGAGGGTGACGATTACCTAAAGTTAGATGCACGCCATCTGTTAAAATTACACGGAACTAATAAGTATATGAATAAAATATGCCACGATGTATTGGAACGTTCTAGGTTGATTTCGAGTTCTCGCGAGATGTCGCGATCTCTCTACGAGATAACGTGTTGGGTATATAAGACGTTGCATTGCGGTATCAGACAGAGTTTTCAAGTTGAGTAACAAGCGAGTGAAATGCGAAGTGCAAGTGAATTTAGAAGTGTAATAGTGATAATTAATTGTATGTATTTGTGTTGTTATTTGTTTCTCTGTGTATTTTGTGATTTATTCAAATAAATTGTGTCTATGTTGGTAATAAATTGGTGTAATTTTCTAATCCCGAACTTCAGGTCGTAACAATATTAATAGGTAATGAACTAATGATATAAATTCCGAGGTGATGCCAACGAAAGCCCTAGAGTAAATTTTGCCCATTTGTTGCTGGACTTTATTTATTTGTTTCGTTGATTACTTTCTATGTATACTCTCTTAGTTTTATTGAAGTTATTAAAATTAAATATATTTAATTAAACTTTGAAAGACCTTGGCTTTCATTCTTGTCGGTTTTGCAATGTTTATATTTCGCATTTTTAACAAGTTGAAATGCCAATCATGTAAAATAATAAGTACGTTTCAGTATTAGCGATCAAACAATACCAAATTATTATTATATTCTATAATTCATACGTATCAAAAATTATTATACGTTGCGCAAAAAAGGATAGTCCATTTGTGCACTGTTGGAAACATTAAAACAACTAAACGCAGCATGCGTCAATTGTTATCTGTGGTTTAAGACTAATAAATCTCTTGGATCTAGAATCCGGAAGTCATCGTGGCCGTTTTCTTTCTCCTCAAATTCACGTAAAACCATCGAACATAGCTCTAAACATGCACTAACAATCCCTATGAGTCTTGTTTTGATTAAAAATATCGGTTTTGTTTCTCCATGGTAAACATATCTAAAACATTTGAAGGAAGATTATGAATAACGCTCTCCATATAGTAGCGGGTACATAGAGCACAGTCGTTATAGAAACCGTTACCGCGGTAACAATTGTTCCGTGTTAACGCACGTAGAACATTAAGCAGGCCTAAATTTATCTGATATTTGAAAAAAACGCTTGAAAGAATTTACCAGCAAGTAATTTAACAAGAAAACCAAGTTCTTGTGTAGCCACTTTGCAAACAGATCTGTTGCTCAAACCTCAACCCGTCACCAACAAAGCATCACAATTATTTAACTAAGAACAAAAGCAAAGCACAGCACAGCAACAGCACTGGATATCACCTCGGAGTCAATCTTAAAACTAAAACTGTAGCGAAATTAAACATAAATATAAATCGAAAAATCTTTTTGATGTATCAACTAAATGCGACTCTTAATTGAGTTCAATTGGTCGACATCGTATTTATTAGAGTATCAGAGATTATACTTTAACGTGAGAACGGGATGTCGTTACGTCATGCATTAGGCGCACACGCACAAGCACATATAAACAACCAATAAATATTACAACCTTAGTATATATAGATCTTTTTATTCGTGTGTACCATAGTCTTATTAAAAAAAATTGTAGTTCAGAAAAACTAAAAAAACACGCGGTAATAGCTAACCAAAGCAAAACTCCACTATCTACCTCCTGACTCCGTCATCAGACGATTGTTTGACTCGTCAAAACGAATCTTATGAGCTCAAACTCTCCCTCTCAGGTTTACTAGCAGCTGCTGAAGAGTTCCACTATCCACCTCCTGACTCCGTCATCAGACGATTGTTTGACTCGTCAAAACGAATCATATGAGCTCAAACTCTCCCTCTCAGGTTTACTAGCAGCTGCTGAAGAGTTCCACTATCCACCTCCTGACTCCGTCATCAGACGATTGTTTGACTCGTCAAAACGAATCATATGAGCTCAAACTCTCCCTCTCAGGTTTACTAGCAGCTGCTGAAGAGTTCCACTATCCACCTCCTGACTCCGTCATCAGACGATTGTTTGACTCGTCAAAACGAATCATATGAGCTCAAACTCTCCCTCTCAGGTTTACTAGCAGCTGCTGAAGAGTTCCACTATCCACCTCCTGACTCCGTCATCAGACGATTGTTTGACTCGTCAAAACGAATCATATGAGCTCAAACTCTCCCTCTCAGGTTTACTAGCAGCTGCTGAAGAGTTCCACTATCCACCTCCTGACTCCGTCATCAGACGATTGTTTGACTCGTCAAAACGAATCATATGAGCTCAAACTCTCCCTCTCAGGTTTACTAGCAGCTGCTGAAGAGTTCCACTATCCACCTCCTGACTCCGTCATCAGACGATTGTTTGACTCGTCAAAACGAATCATATGAGCTCAAACTCTCCTTCTCAGGTTTACTAGCAGCTGCTGAAGAGTTCCACTATCCACCTTCTGACTTCATCATCGGATCAGCCTCAAGATGCCAACTTATAGTAGGTATTGTCATCCAAACTACATATACATGTAAAGTTTCATTTCGATACGACAACAATAATTAGAAGTAGGTTAAAATCGACTGCCAAGATTTGTTAACATAGTTAGTTCATTACAAGTGAAGCTAATAAAAATAAGCAATTCATAAGGAAAAAGTTTAGTTTCGGATTCGAGGATGCGATCTCCTTACTAGTAGTTGCAGTAGCCAGCTGGTGATCCTGTTTTAGCGGCCTCTCCAGTCACAGGAAATACACGACATTCGGGTACGCGGCCCCGGCCTCTACGAGCTACTGCAATCTCAGTCCCGTTCCCAATCCGAGAATTGCGGTATCACTTATCCTAGGTTCCTCTCTATACCCAATATTAATTATGGCCGGCCGTAAAAGAAACCAGCCAAAGCCCTTTACAATGTTACACATTATGCTGACCCAATAAAAATTGGGAAAAGGCGAATTCTAAACCGAAAAGCGCTTGACCGTGACTCGCAGTTGCCAGGCAATGATTTCCCTGTCCGCGGCTTGTCAGTCGCCAGTAAGTATGCTTTTCACCTGATTATATTACCTTTATTATTTTTATGACAGTTAGAATCAATCTTCAACCGTAATGTCTGTCTGAACATTTTTTTCAGGGTGCTTAATTTTTCAGCATAAGATTATATATTTATTTAAAGATAATATTCTGAATTTTTTAAAGAAATTTTGTAATAAAGAAAATACACCTGATTTTGGGTAGGGGGTGCGGTTAGTCTAAAACCTCACCATGTATCACTAGAGGGTTCAAAAAGATGCTTAAAAGTCACGTGATTAATGGACAACCCCTTTACTTATTTTGAGTCGGCGCCAAATAATAAAATGATTAATTACCTACGTATAGCCATGTCCACTTCTACGTAGGTACATATAAAATTTAGATAATTAATCAGTTTGTTGTTTGGCGCCGCACAGACTGGTGTTTGACCCAAAAAGCTGGCCAAAATCGTTTTTTTTTATTTTAGTCTTACTGCCTCTAAGCGATTGTTTTCAAAAACTAGGATAACCGCGCTATACAATAGCAAAAAACACAGAGCGCTAGCGCCTTAGAGCGCGCTGTGTGCTTCAGTCGAAAGTTACCATCCGCTAGCAGTGGTCGAGTGATTGTTCTATGCGCTCAAATTGCACGTTTACAAATAGTCTCCATCTTGTGATTTAACAGTTTTGTGTTGGTTTTCGTTATGGATTGTGCTCAACCAGGTATGTATTTTATATTGTACTTAATTTTAACAACTAATATATAGCCTTTTATTATTTATATCCTTGAGAAGCAAGCAACAAGAAACTACTATAAAAATAATACATTTTGAAATATGAAAAGGGTTTTGTTATATTTTTTATCATTTTTAAGTCAAATTTGTAATAACACATGATAGAATAGACCTTGCAATATGTAATTACGTTCAAAGCTGCCACCCGAAAGCACCCCCCTATTTTTGGTGATTTTTTTTCGTAGGTGCATACAATACTCAGTAAACTTAGTTTTTCTTAATATTATGTGTGTTTTTGTTATAGGCTCTTCTGGAGTGAAAGTTTTAACTAGAAACGACTTATTTAATATAATGGAACGCTCAAATGCTACAACTTTTAATCATAAGTTGCAATTTATGGAGCGAGAGCTGCTAAGGCAATATGCAGAAAATGATCAAAATATTGTTGATGTAAAGCAAAAACTGGCGAATTTCAAACATCAGTTTAAACAAAAGTGGACAGCTGCGCGCAACACAAAGGCTAGATTCCTAGAAAGCAATGCCGAGTGGCTTAATGGAGCCATATCGTTACCGAAAGCAGGTAGGTGATACCCAAATGCCATTAACGCTATTGTTTTGTTATACGTTGAAATATTCCGTTTACCTGCACAATAATTATGTTATAGTTTATTACATGTTATTTTTAATGTATTTTGAATACATATGTTGTCTTTTGTTGAAGGAGGAAATGCCGGTCGACCTCATAAGTCGTTCTTAGAATCAAGTGAAAGAAGCAAAAGACGAAAAACTAAAGACCTTAGATCATCTGATACAGATGAATTGACGTATGCAACACAGGTGAAACTACGTGAGACGGGAAAAGTAGATGCGTCAAAAATCGTAAAAGATTTAACAAAAAGTCCCAGAAGAGCAAGGAAATATGCAGTAGCAATGAGAAAAAGTATCTCTAAAGAAGGACAGGTGAACTCGGATAAATTAGCACATACGCAAGCATTGTTTATGTTCGTAGAAGCGGGACTAACACAGGCTCAATACGAAGTAGTGCGGGATACTAATCCAAGTTTTTATCCGTGCTATTCAGTATTGCAGAAGTTAAAGAAAGAGTGCTATCCCGAAATTCACAGAGTGACCGAAACTTGCGTTGAAGTAAGAGTCCAAAATATCATGGATCACACGGCAAAACGACTGATTTTACATCTAGGTGAGGCAGTGGAGCAATTAAATGAATTAGAAAAACAGTCATTAGTATTGATAAGTAAATGGGGCTGCGATGGATCTCAGATGATGCAGTATAAAATGAAATTTGAAAATGAGGCTGATTCTGATGCAAACATATTTCAAAGTTCCGTGGTACCGCTTCAGTTGGTTTACGGACAGGAACGAAAAATACTGTGGCAAAACCCTACCCCATCTTCACCCCGGTATTGTCGGCCAATCCGAATAAGATTTATAAAAGAAACTACAGATGTCACAAATGAAGAGATTGACTATATCAAATCGCAAATAAAGGCGCTTACTAATAGCGAAGTCAATAGCTTCTCCATCACGCACAAAATGCTCTTTACTATGATTGATGGAAAAGTATGTAATGCTGCTACGCACACAAAATCCACAATGAGGTGCTACTTGTGCGGCGCCACATCATTACAGTTCAACGATTTGGATAAGGAGAGACCATGCAAAAAAGAACACATGCAGTTTGGATTATCTTTGCTGCATGCTCGGATTACGTTTTTTGAGAGCATTTTACATGTGGCCTATAGGTTGCCTGTGAAAAAGTGGAATGTTCGCCTTACTGCGGAAGAGAAGCAAATAGTGGAGTGTAAAAAAAAAGAAATCCAAAATACTTTCCGGGAGAAACTCGGTCTGTTGGTAGATATACCAAAAGCCAATTTTGGCAATACTAATGATGGGAACACGAGTAGACGCTTTTTTGAAAACTACGAAATATCGGCAGGAATTACCGGGATAGACTCAAATTTAATCTACCGATTAAAAGTCATATTAGACACATTATGTTGTGGTTTTAAAATAAACACAGAGCTGTTTCAAAGATATTGTCGAGAAACAGCCAAATTATACGTCTCTTTGTATAATTTTTATCCCATGTCTCCGACATTGCACAAAATATTGTGTCATGGGCCTGAAGTCTTAAGTGCAGCTCTTCTTCCTATTGGACAACTATCCGAAGAAGCTGCAGAAGCCCGTAACAAACATATTAGAACGTTCCGCAGTAATTACGCTCGGAAGTTCTCGCGGGTAGCCTGCAACGCAGATGTCTTCCACAGGCTCCTGTTGACTTCTGACCCGGTCCTTACGGGCACGAGGAAGAGGAAAAATAAAAAACGTCTCCCACTGTCGGCAAACGTCCTGAATTTGTTGATGGAAAGTGACATTTTAAATGTAAGTTTTGAAGAAGACGACGAAAATGACGAATAAATGATTTTAATACATTACTTATGCTTTTTTTTACCTTTTCCAACCTGCAACTTCAATAAAACATGGTTAGGTAGATACTAGGAGCAAAAAAGAATTTTGGCCAGCTTTTTGGGTCAAATACCAGTCTGTGCGCCGGCTCAAAATAAGTTTATATAAAATTTGATAGTTTATGTAAATAAGCTCAAGACTTAGGTTTATTTATTTATTGCTATTTAGTTATTTCGTCGGTTTAATTTTTTGTTAAAAAGATTTTTAATAAAACATCATTAGACTTCATGTAAACCGTCCGAGCCGTTACCGAGGAACCATTGTTATAAATAAATTAAGGGACCTATAATGAGGGAAGTAACTCCCTATGTCGTCGCAGCGACGCATTATACCAACGATATCATCAGGCGTATGGTTGGGCACACCACAGGGCTTCCTTATAAGCGGCTTTCAGAGAAAGTCACCTATAGGATCTTAAGCTATGGTAAGAGATATTAGCATGGAGAACCGTTCATGAGGTACTTGGAGCTTGCGCTCGATTAGAAGATGATGGGCCAGTTCCAAAGTTTGGTCTATCGGACCATGAGCTATGGCGTCAATTTATGATCACTCTACACATGTTCCATAATGTAAAGCCCGTAAAGGACACTTCATAAAATAACACTTTAATATGGCATTACTAATGCGTACCATATAATGAGGAAATCCTTGTAACACTTAGATACACATATGCACAGTAGTAAATTTGTGTCACAACATTTCCTCAAAATAAGTTCAAAATGCACCAACATAATGTATGTCAACACACCAATAAGAACAATTCACAACTGCTGTGGGTGTTCCCTACTTTCAAACAAAACAATTATTTGCTCCCTATTAGTAGCTCATGAATCATATAGATTTTGTTTTAACCTACAGAATTACTTATTGAGTGAGTACAATGACAGGTTGCTAATTTAGGAGTACATACAGTTAAACGATGACAAAAAAGGTGTTGCACGAAAAGTATGCATTGGTCGTTGCCCATAGCATAGTTTTAACATGCCTATGAAATGCCTGTCAGTGAAAAAGTGTCCATATTCAGAGTGAGCTCATTTAGTGTGTGACACCAACTTGTTGTTTTAATCAACCACAAAAAGCTGCTAAAATATCCATATTAGTCTTTGGCAGGTGTTGCAACAATTCGACAGAATCCTATCAGAGCTAAAGATGTTAGTTCTCGTGTTTAAATACATTTTATAACAAGACATTTAGATACAAATATTTTATAATAATACTAGCAACCCATCCCGGCTTGGCATGCGTATATTGTCATATTTCAGCCATTTTACACAAAACCATAATGAATTATACACCTAAACCTTCCTCATGAATCACTCCGTCTATTCCTGAAAACCGTATGAAAATCTATTCAGTAGTTATTGAGTTTATCACGAACAGACAGGCAAACAGACGGCGGGGGACTTTGTTGTGTAATATGTAGTGATAATGTAACACACGTAAACAGTTGGTGTGTGATAGGGCACCCTAGCAAAGGAATGGGTACTATGACACAGATTTACAGAAACCCATGTCCAACAGTGGGGCATTGCAAGATAGTATATAATCTGTATTATTAATATAATTTAAACTAGCATTATAAACGTAACAGTAGAACAAACTTATTGTAGTAGAACCAATTCAATTAAAAAAGAATGTGTGAAGTTGGTTAAACAGACAAACAGTTCTCTGAACACCTGACGAGCCTTAGTAGCCGCTTTGTAGCCGAAACCTACCCTATACTGCAGCTCCATTCCTATAATATGGTAGGTTCATAGCAACTTAAGTGAGGGAACTGTCTTCAGTTCTCTCTCTAAAGTTTGTGAAATTATAGACCAAAACAATTACTTTTTAAACATCAGATCTAAGTCATTTGTCCTCCAATTGAAAGAGGTCAAAGGAATGTTCTATGCTTCTTCATATCTAAAATTTGAAAAGAAATTGGTTCTTGCTAGGAAGGAATGCATACAATTGCCATGTGTCTATTATATGTATAGAGTCATACATAGTCTGAAATGCAGATACAGAAAATTTCCCAACTAAAATTTCCTAGAAAACAGGTAGTAACATAGACCAAGCTACCAACATCTTCACAACTAGTGTCCAGTCAACATGTTGAAAGTGTTCACCAGAGATTACCTTTATCAAAATTGCCACAGATAAAAAATAATTAACATCCACCCACAGAGCTTGTGATATATGCTAGTAATATAATGGAATTAAAATTGTTTAGGACAAGAATCTATTAATAGTGGTTATGGTTGCTCAGAAAGAGAGAACTTATATGTAGCCATCATAACCAGGATTTTTTTAGAACACACTCAGAAGTGCAATAATATTAATACAGTTTTTAATGCATTACTGGTTAATGTTGAATACCTTTTCATTTCATATAGGCATGGAAAAATAACAATAAAATTACACTTGTATTAAATATTGCAAACACTGACAGATTAAGAGCACAGTTCTAGCCTCAAGGAAGATAAGTGCACTTTTGAAGAGCCCGAATACAGTTATCTGACTGAAAAAAAGAAGGTAAACCATTCGCTAAGTCTTTAAACTAAAAATGATTTATAGCTAATCAAACGTAGATTGTTATTGTTATAATCAATGAGGAAATTCTCTTCTTTGATCTTTAGACAATTGAAATAGATAATACATGACTACTCAGCATAAAGAAGTTATTTTTACCTTTGTAACATACAAACAGTACTGAGTACATTTTTTCGTCAGACGATTAGAATGTTAGATTAGATGATAAAAAAATAATTTTCGTTCAAGTCTGAGATACGTAGCAAAGGAAATACTTATAAGTCCAACACTTACGGTGGGAAGGTTTTCATTCGGAGGTCCCGGGCGTGTCATTGTGGTCCTGCACAGCTGCGCCCCGCCACTTTTCTATGATCGCCGGAGCCACACACATGGAATATTATCTGCGGAATTACCACCGAGACCCATCAACAAAATGTTTTCCTCCCACAATATTTTCATGTTGGTACTCAGTTCAGTCATCCCACGCCCGTCAAGCGATTTACAGCTGATGACCGATAAACACGTTATACTCACTTCATTATAAATATAAGTCTGTGGTGTGTATATTGTTTGGACGGAACGTTGTCTGCTCCGTTAATGAAACGGTTACGATGAACACAACAGTACTGAAAACTTGTGATCTCCCTTCAAATTGAAGAAAGAAAGGAATTCAACACTTCATTTGAGAAAATCCATCAGTGTGACGTTCGTAGTGATGTGCAATAAGCGATAAGCTTACACGATGGATGAAGTTGACGTTCCGCCAGTTGAAAATGCAGGTCAGTGTTTTATTATTTTAATAGTGATTTTATTTATGACAAAAACGTATTAATGTTATTATGTTAAAGGTGCAAACATATTTCCTTTTTTGAATTTACTTCTGATTTCATTTGTAAAATTCATCATTACTCTAACAGTATTATCCAGAATCTTACAAGATTCATGAACATTAAAAGGATGGTTTTTAGTAGGGAACAAGCTTAGTTGGTTACAGATAAAACGCCCAAAGCTCGAGGAAAAGATAATCAATACATGATGTACTCTATTTGAGTATTTCATGTATTGATTATCAGTATCTATTTCTTTTTTATTTTTGGATTGAAGTGATTTAATACAATAAATCAAAACTTTAAATGGATACGTCTACATAATGTATAATATGTCACTGGGTTGACATCGTGTGATACAAAGTAGACGATGACTTTGCTATAATATTCAGTGCTACCGTTATTTTGTAACTAATAATGTCTGTAATTACTTAAATTATTATTTTGAATTTGCTTTCCTATCACTGATAGTGTAGTAAAGTAATGGAAGTAACGGAAATTTGAACTCAAGTTATCGAAAATTGCTATTTCCTAGCCAGCATCTCATCTCATTTCGTCTCTAATAGGGAGGTTAATATATTACATTTACATTTTTTTTAGTTTTTTAAGTGGAATTACATAAGGGATAATTAGGGTAAAGTTTTTAAGAAACACTCTCCACCATTTCTTTTATTTTTTACTATTGGAGTTAACTTATATCCAAACCAATTGATCTGAATATTCTTTTAATCATGACTTTTAACATGATTAATGATTACATATCTAACATAAGCAAAACAAAGCATTTTAAATTTAAGTATGCTCGGAATAAATATTTTCGATATATTGATTGCTAATTTATTGCATCACTAGCAAATGACATTTTACAGGGTGGCCAACAAATAAGTAAAATAATGCGTTCATAAAAGATAAAGTCATGTTTTGCGTATGCGTGGTGTAACAGTCAAAAAATTTCTGTAGGTACTAGAAAAAAAATGCAATATGAAGCGTTGCGCAATGTCGTCATCATGATACTGAGGTTCTGTTAGTACTTTAAGCGATATGCTGCATTAGTATTGTTCTTTGTAATGCTATCCGTCCATATACGATTACAAAGTGGGATACATCTTGGAAAAAGCAGTACGCCAGTACTACCGTCAGCATCATTACCATAATTACACACGGAGCTCATGCCTAGCGCACCGCTAAGGGATGTAGAAAGATGATTAAAAAAAGGGAAGACTAGAATTAATGAACCAGATTATTCATTTGATAATCAAATTTATGAGTGAGAAAATTTTATATAATGATAAATAACATTCTTTTCCCCTATGAAATTTATGTACCTATTTAATTTTATAAGTAATTAAAATTTTCTTAAACCTTATGATAATAACATAAAATGTTGATGCTCTACACATGTAAGTACATATATCTCTGCTTACCATGCGATGCTTGCTATTCTATAATGAATGCCAAGTGGAGGGATTATAGAAAAAAGGCTTCTATCAATTTGATAAAAAATGAGCTCCTCATTTATTTAATTAAGATTTAATTTGTGGAGAGGCTTAACATTTGAAAAATTACAGTAAGATATTGTTTTGTGCGAGAAGCTCCAAAAATATGCTTTTAAATTAAAAATGTTTCATGATATGCGCTCCATATGTTATACAAAAGTTTTAAATAACAAAAACTACTTAGGTAGCTCTTCCTATATTATTTTCTAGCCTTTATGGTCTATAGATGGTCCTAATTTAATTTCGTGTTTTGAGAAAATCCTATGGTACCTACCATGTCAAATATATTGTGACAGTGTGTCGGAGAAGCAGCCGACAGCGGGCAGTCCACACCTACAAAGTTCGTCACCTTTCCTAGATGTCATGAATTTATTATTTACGGCTTAATAGACTCCGTTTATTACAACATTTACTGTGGCCAATCACTCAAAACCTGATTTAGTACACTTTATATAACACATTGTATAGAATATTATGTATAAGCAATATTTGTTTTTTTAGTTAAATAGGTAAGTATTATTTATGATTGGCATAGAAACGCGGCAATTACGAGTAAAGAATAAACACCTAACGTAACGTTTACGTGGGAGAGCCATGCTTACCGGAGGCCCTAACCCTGCCCTTTCCCCTATTCCCGTCCTGCCCCTCTCCCCCTCTCTTCCCCTCTAATCCCCTCTCCCGTCTTCCCGCTCTTCCCCTATTCCTACCTACCTTAAAGGGCGGCAACGCACTTGTGACTCTTGAGTTACAGGTGCCCATGGGCGGCGGTAGTCATTTACCATCAGGTGACCCGTTAAAAAATACCATTTTCGTAGCTGGTTATAAACCATGGTTACGAAAACGACAAATAAATTCCGTTTTCGTAACTGGTTATTAAACAAGAAAAAAATTCCATGTTCCATGTTTCCATTGTGAAAAGATCAGTTACGAACGTGGAGTACAGGGTTTGCTCGTTTGCCCCCTATAACAAAAAAAAAAAAAAACGTAACGTAACTGTAACGCAATTTAACATAATAAATACATTTAGCAATAACAAAACACGCCCACTGCACAATAATTTGGAGTTGGCATTTTGTTTTACCATACTATCCTGCCGTGCGTCTCTCAGCAACGGTGGTCGCCCCTACTGACACTTGTACCTTCGGCGTCGGCGGTACGCTAAACTGGTAGGCGCCCATTACATGGTACGTTTTGCTGTCAGTTTTGCCATAATCAAAACGGTGATTGACGAATATCCTATACTCTAATGCAGTGATTGGTATAGGATAGGGGGCAAACGAGCAGACGGGTCACCTGATGGTAAATGACTACTGCCGCCCATGGGCACCTGTAACTCAAGAGTCACAAGTGCGTTGCCACCCTTTAAGGTGGGAGGAGGGGGAGAGAGGGGAAGAGCGAAAAGAGGGGAGAGGGGGAGAGGGAAAGGATGGGAATAGGGGAGAGGGAAGGGTAAGAACCTCCGGTAACCTCACTCACGCGGCGATAGCAATGCAAGCATTGCATCACTGCCGGTTTTCTGTAAGCCCGTGGTATCCCTCCGGTTGAGCCGGCCCATACGTGCCGAAGCAAGCCTCTCCCACGAACATTATTTCATCAATCATCAACGAACATCCGTCAATCATGACTTTTGGTATATGGTCGCGTAGGTATATAAAACGCGAGAAGCGAGAGATGTAGCCCTGCCGCTACTGCATTCCACAAACGAACACTGAAGTATGAACGACTTATCCCTGAACATGGTAGAATACGACGGTATTGTCGAACTTTAATTCTGTGTCACGTACCAAAGCAAATCATTTTCTTACATATACCTACTCGTACATACGTGAGAGGATTAACAGTACCAAACACTGTACATAAGACTAAATACTTAAAAACTTAATTATTCTTGGGTAATGCAATAGGTAGTTATTTAGATTTTAATCTCCACCGTTATATATGTTTGGAACATTGAACAATGTACTCGTGAGAATTTTGAGATAAACTTGTCAATTCTGACTGACACAGAAATTTCTGTTCCGGTTGGAACCGTCCCACTGGTCTAGTTATTTGACACAAGATAACTCAAAGTCAAGCATTTTACATTAAATAAATTTTAGTCTTTTTTTATACGCAAATTCCTGATAAAATATATCTTTTTTTTATGCGATAGGGGGCAAACGAGCAGACGGGTCACCTGATGGTAAGTGACTACCGCCGCCCATGGGCACCTGCAACTCTAGAGCCACAGGTGCGTTGCCGGCCTTTAAGGTGGGAGTAGGGGAAGGGAGGAAAGAGGGGGGAGAGGAGGGGGAATAGGAAATGGGGAGAGGGAAGGGTTAGGGCCTCCGGTAATCTCACTCGCTCGGCGAAATACAATGAAATCATTACTTCGCTGCCGGTTATCTTAGCATAAGTATCTCAAACATAAGCACTGTTCTTGTTAATCAAACGTAAGCACTTTTGTTAACGTCACTTTAGAAATAAATACTTTTTCTTTATCCCCCTGTATCCCCGAAGGGGTAAGCAAAGGCGTATGAAAGACCCACGTATTGCCAACTATATTTTAGTCACACTCACGTAATAGGGGCAAACCTATTGGCGTCAACCGAGCACTTTGGGAATTAAAGCAGGGAAAATTTAAAGTATATTGAAACGGAAAGAGGCTTCCTTCTTAGGGTATCCCAGGTTCCTTGCAATACACCCAATTGTGACGAACCGTGTGGTTCTAGTCGATTCGATTCCGACATACCACCGTTAGCTCCGGTGAGGTGAAGACCCGTGGGGGTTTCCACACGAAAAAAAAAATGTAGGTAGAAGGGAAGGCAATAGAAGGAAAGATCAATCTAAGACCAAGTTAAAGGGAGTGGCAGCGATGGCTCGAGCAGGTCAGGGTCTAACTCGAACTGGCTGTTGTCGGCAAGTGCGAGCCCTGTAACGTTAAGTATCTGTTTCGTAACTAAGATTGAGTCAACTCGACGGTTTTCTGCTATTGAGTAGGATTACTGGAGTTCCATCGGAAGGGGAATACATCAGCCGTGTGCTTGTTTAGGTACATACTTAGTTCTTGTTGTGTGTTGTCCCATTGATAACCGACAAATATCTGCTTATTTGGTACTTATATTAATTTGTTTCACTTAAAAAAAGACGGAGCTATTTTGAAATCGAACCAACAAAAATTGTATGTAATTATGTACACTTACTTACTTGAATTAACGCGATCACGTAATAGTTAGCCCGTGACTACGGCCCTTGCAATCTGGTCGAAACGTCAGGCAATTCTAAGGTATATAATGCCTATTACGTGACCACGTTAATTCCTGTACCTATACATAATCATATATCATGAAATTTAAAAGTTAGGCAAAATGTTATCATTTATGTATTGTCAGAAACAGTGTAGCGACTCCGAAGCTCTGTTAGCTAAAGACAGTGAATTTACGTGCGGGCTACAACTGAACAATGACCAGATAGATACGGGTTCTCATTCCTACACAAACGGGCATTCTCCGCTGCCATGTTAGTACTTGAAGTATTATTACTTTCGGATCCGCTCCGTAGCTACTTTTAAACAAAATGACGAATGTATTCTGTCGACCAGGACCTTCCTTAACGACGCTTAATATTAATGACTTTCATTCGTCACTATTAATCTGCCACTTCTTCCCGACAAAATACCTACATCTTTTTTCTTAAAAATATCCAAGCTCAAGGGATAGAGAAATGTTGGCATACTGACGCCCCTTTTGCAATAAATCAGGTACTGCTTATGCGAGCCCACGATTTCTTCGTGAATGTAGAATCAAGCCATAAATACTAGCTACCCCTGAGGCCCTGAGATCGCGATGTTTCATCGTCCCTCTTTTATCTGAAACATCTATAGACACCTGTGTAGGTATTTATGAATTACTAAGGGGATTGAAAATGTTCGACAAGAGATGGTGTTATGTAATTAATTTTTGCAACAAAATTACTTCTTATTTAATTTTAACGTTTTGTCTCGTTTTTAAATCCCTGATGCAAAAAGGAGGAGTGTTATGTTATAAGTTTAACGTGTGTATCTAAGTATATATGTATCTCAGTCTGTCTGTGGTATCATAGCTCCTAAACGGATGGACCGATTTGATTTAGTTTCTTTTTGATAGAAAGGTGACTTCATCGAGAATGTTCTGAGCTACAATTCAAGAAAATCTGTTCAGCTGTTCAAAGATTCTAATCGTTGAAGGGAATTGTGTGTGTTTGGGGTATTTTAAATTTATATTTGTATATGAATTTTATTGGCATAAGCTAATAAATAGGTAACGAATGGTTTGGTTTTTTAATATACTTACTTTATGGACTAAAAATAATTTCATTAACATCCACTATCCTCTATCACAATAATTAAAAAATTTAAGGTTGTAAAAATCCTGGCGGACTCATTCAGCTTTTCTTCAACAAATGTTTTTGGTTTATGAAATCCATTTTGTCTTAAAATACGCTTTAAGATACCGTCTGATTCACAGGGATTCAAAGGACACAACCCACTACTCCAATCCACATTTTAGTACAGTAATTTAATTTAAGTAAGAAATATTAGATAATCTTAACATATTTTATTTTTATTTTATAGTTATAGTTACTTCTACTGTCCTGATTTTAAATTTCCGTAAAACAAAACAACTCGCTGGCAAAAAAAAAAAACAACTAACACTTACCGTGTGTTGCCAGCTTACCTGGCTTTAATTCGTAACGGTTACATATGGTATTACCATATTCAAGCTTGAGAAATTACATAAATACACAAACTTATTCATCAATGGCGTATTTTTGAATGCCTTTCGATAATTAAATAATAAACAGATCTGTCGGAAACAACATAACGAATGCAACTGCGTTGAAGCTTGGCCAGCCAGGTGTTGTTAATTGATTGCACTCTGCGCCACATCAAAGCTTCAACGTTATTAGGTAACTTGCTCGAATCTCAATCTAATCAACCGTTCAACCGTTTACAGGCACTTTGGGGTAATTTATTGGAAAAAATTTTACATTGCATACAAATCATCGCGATAAGAAGCTGTTTGTCTGAAAGTTCTTACAGATCTGTTTGAGATACAATCTGCTAGAACTTTTTTAAAGTGTGTTGCGTAGATTAAAAAATAATTATGTAAATTGGGAAAAAATGTAGACATAGACAGAAAGCGTAACTTTATAAAAGTACGGGGTGAGTTAAGAACTTTTTGTCTAAAACTTAAATTTTTTTTTGAAAATTGTAAAGCTAGTTGTAGAATAGGTAATATTATGGCGAATTTCTATTTTTGTTTTTAGGTGAGATTTGTTATTGTTTTCTTTCTGTAATTTTTTATGAATATAATCCAAAGTGACAAGTAAATTTTATTATTTTCATTTATGAGTATTTAATTATTTATTAAACACAATTTATTTCACTAACGTTTTTAGCTTCCGAGATTTTCAGAGATCTTTATGTGACCTGGATTCCTTGCTCTCAAGTGTGTTATTTGTACGCATTTTCAAGAAAAAATCGCGGATGGAGGAACGTGAAATTTGGAATACTTGAAGTTTATACATAGAAGTAGTGTAGAAAGCTATATTTTTACACAAAATGTGTGACACATTTAAAAATTACATGAAAACGGCAACATCAAGCTACACGTGTCCAGTATTTATGTTGAGCCGTGGTAAGGAATGTCTAACAATGGTAGTTTTTGTCAATGAAGATGGTAGGTTTTAGATCAATGAAAATGTTAGTTTAGGTTATTCTCGATTTTATTAAATTGTGAAAAAACCCGGGTTTTATTTGTAAAAAAAAACAGTTGTGCGTGTTAGTATACTAAATGTAGTCTATGAAAAACCAAGTTTGGTTTTGACGTAACTCAGTACAGGAGTTCATACATTTATGAGCATTGTCCTTTCTTTGTTTGAGTACTGCCACTCTTAACTATATAATGTTGCCACCCATGCTATTATAATGTTCTAACTTTCAAAGAATTAAATTTACCTGAGAAATAAAGGCAAGGCCAATAAGGAACTTCTAATGTCTGTACACACGTGCCCACAAGTTACACATGATTAGTGAGCCGCACCTCACAAGGGCCGAGTCCCTGTGTGACCCAGTTTGTCCCCTTTGCAATAGACAGCTCGTCCACGGAAATAGTTAAGTACACATTAGTTTTTGTCGACAAATGAAAGATTTCCATTAGTTCAAGGGATGAGTTGGGATTAACTTGTAGGTAGTAGGTAGGTAGAGATATAGAATGTCACATGAAGTCAGTTCCGTTGTTGTGTTACGTCTTTAAAATCAAGCGAAGTCTGCTGCTAACCACTATATGTATTAGATTGTTTGTCATGAAGTCCTGTGTTCAATATCGGGTAAAAGTCATAGCTCATTAGAGCCACTCGGCGCCCTCCAATGTCCTCCAAACTCTTTAGTTAGTCGGTAGACACACAGGGTGCCTGGGCATTCCCATTTAGCATGTTATTATTAGGTCCTTATACGAGAAATCGTTTCCAATAGTCAAGGGATTGCATGCAAGGTATTTTATAACTAACTTTAACTAGGTTAAGTAACTTTTAAACTTCCGTGTTCTGTGTCAAATAATTATTTATACGGGAGATAACACGATCAAAACTTGAGACTTGAGTCAGCCTGTGACCACGGCCAGAGCAACCTGGTCGAAACGTTAGACCATTTCCGTTTAAATAATATTATATTACTTTA
Organism: Euplagia quadripunctaria; assembly: GCA_963859945.1. NCBI lineage: Eukaryota > Metazoa > Arthropoda > Insecta > Lepidoptera > Erebidae > Euplagia > Euplagia quadripunctaria. Next base: position 23,914,942 of record OY982570.1, on the reverse strand, counting down.
ACCATGAATATGCATTACATTTCTGAAAAATAGTAAAATATTTTGACATTTTTATAACTTATTTTTATGAAAAATTTTGCCAAGTCATAATTAAAACGCGCGGTTGCATTTCATTTCTTGCGTGACACATCTCTATTTACGGGTTGCCCTTGTTCAAGTTATGGCGGTCGATGAAGGGTTCTCGACTTTCGTGAACCACCACCGACTTAATTCAATGGACATGATTATTATAAGTTGTAAGTGTAAGTTTAAATTGAGAAATTCTCCGAACTGGTGTAGTTGCTTTGCCATAATAAAATGTAGTCTCTTCCACTGACTGACTTCTTATATCTCACTTTACGCTGAGTTCTAATAGCAAACGGAGATGATTGTAAGTTACATAATCTGCGCTATAAGTGCCAGCAACGTCTGCAGGGTCATAAACAGGTGACAATGCAATAAAGATCCACTTAAAAATATATTAAGTACATTGCAATACAGCTTGAATACAATATTAGTAATGACCATAACTGATAAGAAAACATGCAACTAAGTTTAGGAATATTCATTACTAGCAGCGCCCCGCGGTTTCACCCGCGTTAGTCCCCATCCCGTGGTAATGTCGGTATAAAAAGTAGCCTATACGTTAATCCAGGTCTCTAGCTCATACATCATCTACATACCAAGTTTCATCGCAATCGGTTCATTGGTTTTTGCGTGAAAGAGTTACAAACATCCATCCAAACATTCACATTTATAGTATTAGTGGGATTAGTAAGCATTGAGTCCGTGTGTAATGTGTTTGTAGTGTCCGTGTGTGTGTGTGTGTGTGTGTGTTTGTGTAAGTATGTGTCCGTCGATGTATTGTTTGTACTTATAAAGCTGGGACTTATTCGGTGAAACTAAGAAGTTTCTTTATTCATTTTCACACATTCATTCATCATAGGTAAGTTTTAGAAGCCAGTCTGTTCCAATCCTTTTACATTCATATCTATTTCTACTTTAATAACCTTTATGTAAATGAATGATGTTTCTTATATGTATATTCTTACCTCAATTTTTTTAAAACATAATAATATCTTACATCGGCTCTAGTGTTCCTAACGACTTTAACCCAACAAGCTGTATAATTATATCTCTGCTACTTAACCATCTCCTTTGAACGTGACGGCCTTTCTACAGTAAGTATTTTGTATGTGGGAGAGCCATGCTTTGGCACGTATGGGCCGGCTCGACTCCGCTCGATACCACGGCCTCACAGAAAACCGGTAGTAAGAAAAGCAATGCTTGCATTGCATTTCACCGCGTGAGTGAGGTTACCGGAGGCCCTAACCCTTCCCTCTCCCCTATTCCCATCCTTCCCCTTTCCCTACTCTTCCCCACCTTCCCCCTTTTCTCCTACTCCCACCTTAAAAGACGGCAACGCACTTGTGACTCTCCAGTTACAAGTGCCCGTGGGCGGCGGTAGTCATTTACCATCAGGTGACCCGTCTGCTCGTTTGCCCCCTATGTCATAAAAAAAAAAGTTAATTTACAAGGAAACTGATTGTCATTCTTTTTTAACCAGAAGTGTAAGTAGCAAGTGAGCCAAGTATGGTGCCACAACCAATATATCATCGGTGAAGAAACGCTATCAAATATTAAATCTCTATCGCTAAAGGCGGTGTATTGGGAGCATCAACTTTCTTTAAAGCAAAGGAGAGGAAGGAAAAACGCGACCAAAATGATAGAAGGAATCCTGTATTAAAACTAAGTATAACACACGATACATTATGTATGGACTTTGGATGGATTCGAAACCCAAGGTAGTGATGATCAAAGCAGCAAGGCTCTTAAAGTAAAAACATTTAAACAAAAAAATTTAACAACGAAAGAAGAAAGGAACCTAGCCTAACTAAACCCCTACATTAATGTATATACCTAAATAATTTTGAGTCGTACAACTACATATGTGTGTGTGTGTTTCAACGGGAGAACAATCATACGTCCCGTATTTTTCTACCCCTAGGGTTGACATTTTTATTTAAAACTAGCAGCGCCACGCGGTTTAAGTCCCGATCCCGTGGGAATATCGGGATAAAAAGTAGCCTATACGTTAATCCAGGTCTCCAGCTATCTACATACCAAGTTTCATTGCAATCGGTTCAGTGGTTTTTGCGTGAAAGAGTAACAAACATCCATCCATCCATCCATCCAAACTTTCACATTTATAATATTAGTGAGATTTAAATGGGACCAACTTCGAAGTATACCCTATCCAATTAAGAAAAGAAATATCGTAATCGGACTGCCCTGCTAAAAGTTATGCGTGGTCATACATTTAAAAAAAAAAACAAATACGGGTTGTCATTAGAATCACCTCCGTTTTTTCGTCGGCTAAAAAGTAAAAAATTCAATTCAGCTTTTTTTAAATATCAACCCCGTCATCATACAAGCAGGTATTGAAGTTTAGAAAATAAGTACCTACTTATTACTACATAATATATTTACAATCTAAATATAGTTGGTTTTATGCAGCGTACCTACATACATATAATGTACATATTGACGTGGTTGATGATATCTTTCATAAAAGTCTACGCTGAAAAGTTATTAAAATTAATGATATTATTCACCCGTTCACTCCTTATAGAGGCACGGAATAATGTTTAACTGCTACGTTACCGTGTGAAATTGAATAAAAAATGTCTCAAAGGAACGCTAGAGCTTAAAATCCACGCGGGTTTGACGATTCCGTATAAAATAAAACATTTCATCGTGAAAAGCATAAATAAAAATTGCAATATAATTCATATTCCCCTACAAAATGGTTATATTCCATGTAGGTATATGATACCTGGATCGGTGTTTAACAGCTAAGTTGCGACACCGTTACACAACAAAATGTTGCGCAACTAGTGGTAATGAAACGCGACATGTAATATGGCCTGGCTCCGGGTTATTTTGCGGTGAAGTACAAACGCACGTAGAATACCAATAAATCTTAAAAAACAAATCTACAGCCCGAGAGAGCGTTCTTATAGACTTGGCTATAGACCTATTTATTAAAGATAATTTAGTTAGATGTAGCTATTAAAGAGAGACCCTTTTAATGCTTATTGCGGAAGAAAGCAATGCGATTCTCGCTCTCCCGGTATGACCAACAGCCCAATCATCCACACAGTCACCAAATAAAAATTGGGTCCCTTATTTTTTTTTTTTTAATAATATCTTGACACATCCCACACACGGCCGTCTGATCCCAAACTAGGCCGAGCCTGTACCATGGTAACCAGACTGCTGATAAACATACTTATATATTTTTAACTACATACATATTATAGATAAATTACACCCAGACACAGAACAAAATATCGTGCTCATCACACAAATATTTGTTCCGGGTGGGAATCGAACCCACGACCTCTGGCTTAGCAGTCAGGGTCTACTACTAACCACTAGACCAACAGGCCAGTCAACATAGCGTAGCACCTGTTGCGTTGGTGTGAGTTACAGTACTTCACAATGTCTGCTCTACTAAACAATTTCTTCAAACTATTAATTATTTGGAATATTAACGCCTATTAATTCCCATTGTCATGTTCAAGTTCAACTTTTAGTAATTCCATCAAAAATTGTAAATTAGGCTAGAATAAAAAAGGATTTTGTATGTATGTACAAAAATATATTTTTTGAGAAAAAAACTTCTTCGGAAAATGCTTTTCCTGGTGTAGGGGCACATTTTTTATCAACATGTTATGAATTTTTATATCGATTTCAATGAAATTGCTTTATTTATTTTTTATGCATACATTTTCAGAAAAAATCATTACATAAATATTCTTGCTATTAAATACCCATAGTTTCATTCATGTCAGCTCTCTCTCTCTTGCGAAATATTATCGATTCTATCTTTATCCATCAACTTAAAAAATTCAATTTGTCATACTAACTTTTAAACTTTCGCGTTCCATGATATAATTATGTATTTAACATTGACCACGGCCAGTGCAACCTGGTCGAAACTTCAGGCAATTCAGAGGTATGTAATACCTTTTCGTGATCGCGTTAATTCACGTAAATACATAATTATTTCAATTTGTCTGTTGTAATATAAAATTATTGAATTAAAAATCAAGAATTTTACTAAATTTGTTAGCACTTTATTTCCGGGGTCTACTATACCATTGTATAACATTCTGTAAGTATCATAACGGATTAAACAAAAAAAAAGGTAAAAAAAAGTTAATAGAATAATAGATAAAGTAATGATTATTTTGAAAATAGCAAAATCCATAGATAAGGGACTCCTAACATATAAAAAAAAATTGCTCTGCGGTAGAACGATATACATTATATAATTGACCGAATTAACATAATTTTTTAACTTTATATGACTATAAACATATTCAGTGGTAGAGTTTTACTTACTCGTACTTAAGAAATCGCAGAGTATAAATATATTATACCATTTATTTGAGTAAAAATCTTTGTTACAAAAGTCTATTATCTGCCAAGTCGAGCAAAAAAAAAATACAATAATATAATTTCTTTTATGTCAAAGCTTAATAACTTGCAGGCACTTATAAATATTTACAATAAAGACACCTAAAGAGTGTTTTAGCTTCGAGCCTATAATACATTCACTGGTTATTTTAAAGAAGTGTCAAATATAATTCTTCTTAAGTATTTTACTGCAAAATACACTGTTAGATCACGTTACAACAAGTTGCGCAACTAAATGTTGCCTGGTGCAAAAGAATATCAGTCTCAGGTGTTTCGTATCGTACCCTCACAGCGTAGGAGCGCTCACCAAAACCATAAATATTCGCAAAGTATCGCTTAGGGTTACCTGTTCGAAGATTTTGGTTTGATGTTAGGTACGTGTTTGCAGTGTGTTTATGCTTTTGGGTTGGAGAAAAGGCTTACGAAGGCTTAAGTAGTGTACGAGTTTTGTGAAATTGGAGACCACCAAATGGTAAGCTATTACCTTATTCTAAATCCATGCACGCTTCTAAAACCAGGGGTGTCTCTCGCGAGTATCCCATGCTCATCATAAAAACATTTCAATGCATGCATATTAATTTCGTTCTTAAGTTTGAAAATGTGTATAGGTATATTTTTTTATATGACCATCTAGTAAACGAAAATATTGCCTGCCTACGATTTATTTCTTTTCCTTAAGGGTTAGACTTTATTACATTTCCCTGAATTATTGATAACCCTAACGTTTAGTCGGTTCGCAGAAAATTTTCCACCCGACGTTCTTGAGTTAACACTTAAAACAAACCTTTGTTTTAGTCCTTTGTAAGGGCGCTCGACGCGCGCAAATTGGTCGAAAACATTCGGACCTTGAGACATTTAATGATTGATTGTATTGACAAAACACCCACGTGTTGAAAAATGCTCCTTTGTAATCTCTTTAATCATAATAGGAAGCGTAGGATGCAATAGACTATAGGTATATATGTATAACATCATGCTATAACATGTAGGAGCAGAGCACTAACTATACAAATTGTGATACCATTACAATAATTGTAAAGATCAAGTAATTATAAAACAAAAAACTCTGTAAAGAATATTCTTTTACTGAGTATTTTTGCTACGCAAAACCCTAATTACTCATTATACTACCCACCTTCCTACCACGATTATGTCAATTATTTTGGGTACGAGTCATACGATCTCATTATTTTACAGACGAGACATTTGTGTTCTGTATGCCTGTGTATCTAGATCGCTTTCGTCTAGTCGGTTGCCATGACAACAAAATGGCGGCCACTGTTATACAGCTTCCCGCGCTTTCCGCGCGTTCCCGCCAACCCGTCCTATTGATCCGACTGCGTTCCGGAACCATTATACAAAAATTTTATTGTTTAAAATTATGTAACATAAATCTGGCGGTAAAATTATTAGAATTCTTTTATAGGATTTAATGGGATGTATGAAGGGTTCTACTCTTTTGAAAATTATTTAAAAATTTGCATCATGAACGTAAACAATACATATCAGTAGCCTTTATCTCCCGGTTTAAGAAAGCTTAGGCTTAGCTTAAGGTTTCGAAATAAGTAGGTGTAATGCAAGGCACTACGGGCGATTAGGCCTGTTTTGCGAGACTATGTTACAGAAAAAAAAATAACGAAAATTTTCAGCCACAAAAATGTTATCTCATTCCAATTCAGTGAGTCAGCTGAGACCTTAAAGGAGTAACGTCTCCCGGGCTACAGAATATTGGTTCAATGTCCTCGGCCTTGGCACGGTTGCGTAATGTTACCGCAACATTACTGGGATTGTTCAGTGAATGAACAGTCTGTATCGAGAAATCGAGAATTAAAGAACATGCACTTTTCGGCATCTAAGATGCTTGATTCGCCAGTATTTAATGAATACTTCTTTAATTGTTATATTTACTACTAGATATAATTACGTACTAGAAGGATTGCGTAAGGGGATCTGCAGTTTAATTTGAATGGACAAATATTGCATACGGAACAATTCATATCCTTACCCACACGACACTGGATTAGGTTGAATACAAACCAGAAATAAAGGTTTGAAACAAAAATCAAGAGACATGGGACGTGACAAAGTCTTTTCGGAAATTAAAAAACAATCAGCAATAAAACAATAGCAACATGTTATTGGGAAGAAGATTTTTACTGCTGTGGCCCATTACCAACAGCAGAAGAAATCTTTGAGACTTCTATTTCAAAGTTCTCAATCTTCCTGCGCAACCGAACAGATTCGAGCCCTGGTGAGTAAGATTGTGTTGTTGCAACCAAATGTTTGTTATCTACCCACCGGTAAACGCATTCTTATACAACTACAATTTTTAGTTCTATTTATTTAGATAGATAAAATAAAAAATCACAAAATAACCAAAGAAAGTTGGGACACTCCTGCAATTTTTTTATTAAATACATACATCGAACTCACAAATTACTCCTTAAGGGTAGGCTTAAGCTTGTATCTCTAAGAAAAATACCATGCTTAGTGACGACCCATATTATGGTGTTAGATACATACATACATTTAAACCTGTATCTCCTTAAGGGTAGGCAGAAGCGTATTATTTAAACATCCACATTTTGCAAACTATAATGACGTGGTCCCACACACGTAATAGGGGCAAACCTATTGCCGTCAATCGGGCACGCTGAAAACATTGTAAATAAATTAAAAAGGAATGGTTGGTAAGAAGATAACCTAATGGAAGGAAAAGGATATTGCGTTTACGGATGGATTGGGGAATGTAGGCAATAGCTTTAACACGGCTGGGTCGCATATCTGTAGCTTGAAATGGCTGTTGCCGGAAAGTCCGAGCCCTTTGACGACGAATTTATAAGCTTTATACTTGTCATACTTGTAGGGTGGTGGCAAAAAGTGAGTGTAAGCATTTACGGTAACCTGTGGACGTTTTCCAGGACCACTCGCCTAATGCTGATCATTATGCAATCTTTGACAAATCCTATACTAGTCTTAGCACTTTTCACACTCTATAGCTGACGGTGAGTCATGCTCGTGAACGTGTGGTCGGAGGTAGTCATCTCCGAACTGCTTTACGTAAATATAGTAGTAATTTTCGCGACTGTTAATATTTTAGAACAATATGTTACATTATCCTCACATTTCATTTACGCTTATAAGCAATGTAACCAGAAAATACTAAAAAACATGTTGAACAATAGTGTTGTTGGAGTTTCTTACCTGTTCTCCTGTCCTGCCTTCACGACTGACTATTCTGACTGGGTCCTACTAAAATACATACAATTGGTTGCGTGTGTGTTTTTGCAAACTAGTACATATACTAAAAAGTGTTTCAAATCAAGCTACACGCTAGTTGCCTGTCAAATCAAGTCGGTTTCTCTTTACTAAACGTCAAAATAGTACGTTCTGTAAAACACTTGTATGAAATAAGGTGCTATGACGATGACGTCATAGCACCTTATTTCATACAAGTGATACCTATAAAGGTAGCCCACTATTGTTAAATCATTGACTTTCAATGTTTGGTTTAAGAATAAAAAAATAATAATAAGCTGGTAACTGTAATAAATATAGTTTTTCACAGTCTTGTGTCATACTTAATTTCACCCATTGATTGTGCCTGTTGCAGTAATTGACATAACGTCAGTGAAGTTCTAACAATACATAATACATTTTGCGGTTTTATCATTTTTTAATACCATTCGATGAAGGAAGATCACTCGCTTTTTTTTCAACCGAAAAGAAAGGAAATAACTAACCGGATCTTTATACTATTTTTTTTATTGTGTTTATATAAACGCGCTAATGTAACATCATGCTACGACCCTTATCAGCAGAGCAGTGACCAAAAACTGAAGATTTTGCTCCACCTTCAGTGGAACAGTTATTTTACTCTCCTGTAAAGTAGAGATTTTTGACTTAAACTGTTAAAACTTCACTGAAGATAAGTTAATTCAAACGAAGATCGTAAACCACATTAATTATACTATTCTATTATTCTGTCAGGATACATTGCGATTGCGAAGCACAAAGCTTAATATTATGAATAACCAACTTCCATTGTACCCTATAAAATAAAGGATCCTTTAATTTTATAATATAAAACGGAACCGTCCAGTTAAAAATGTAGGCACATTTGGGGACGCGTCCCTCACTGTCCAGTTTCCCCTTCCCTAACGACATCGTTGGCTTGTAATTAAAAGCTCCCGACGTCAGCCGACCACTAATATCCTATTGACTATTGAACCTTTCCTATAAATTTATTTCATTAACAATACGTTCCGTTTTACTAAAATTTATAACAACTTTATCAGATTTATTTTAATCTGTGGTACCGTCATTCTATAGCATTTAATACTCCTTCCTGATGTCGAAATGCACTCGTGATATCGACACTATAAAATAAAAAAAGGCTGCAATTATAAATTTGAGTTAAGTCATTGCATAATCAGCGACCTGTCGTCACAATAAAGCGACAATCAGACGTGTTACGACGTCGGCTACGTCACTTACGACAGTTTAGCATCCTCTGACCAGTGGCTGCGCGACGCACCCTCCCGCCATAACGTCACTTGGGGTTACAGGACAAAAATACTATCCGTAAGTTGAGGAAATAAATAAATAAAGATGTGCGTTAATTCTATACTATGAAGCAGAGTAATGTTTTTTAAAGAAATACATGTTTTGCAATTACCTCCTCCGATTTGAAAAGTTGTTAGCCAAATACGTATTATATGTTTTAAATACTTTCAACTACCTACTTCAAATAATGGTATTAGGACGGCGGATATTCTATTCTGTATTGTGATTAGCCATTATTTAATTAAAAGTATACCATACTCCCAAAGAATGTAATGTTTCCTAATAATGTAAACTCCCAATACATTTCACGTCATACATACGTTCCTCATCATCTGTTATTGTAGTTAATTTAACAAAATACTTCTTAACATTACATTACATGTTTTTGATTGCATGGCGAGTCACCTCAGCGCAATCTCGTTAATCGATTGTCATTACTGCTTCATTGATTTAATGCATTACAGTACATTTTACTAATCGTGACTATAGTGATTTGAAAAAAAAAAATACATAAAATTACTTATTTTATGTTTACCGTATAAACATTTTAAATTTCATTTAATGGACGCAAGTTTAGGGAGCCGAAATTTTTCGGCTGGCAACCCTCCACGCTTAGCTCGTCAGTGCGTCGCGCAACAGCGACGGTGTTGCGCGTCTCTAGCGCTGTTACTCAACACGCTTAAACAAAGAGTGGTGTGTTTACTGTTTATCTCACAGTTTGGACAGAGTACCGCCGTGATGGGGAGCCGGTGAGTGACGCGTGCCGTGGTTTACTTACATCTGTACTATAATTGCAACGAGGGTGCCAATTTTTAGGGGGTTCTTACAAACAGGACTATTTATTATTGTCTTGTTCCTGTTTTCCTGTTATTCGTGAATTGTCCATATATAGTAGATGGGCATAGATCCATCCTCGCTATGAGAAATATAAAACATAAAAAGAACTTCTTTGTAACCAAAGAGGTTTACATTCGCTGCCTTTTTCTGTCATGAAAAATAATACAAAGAGCGAACATGAAAAGCATTCCTAGACAATAAGTTTTACAAATGTAGCTACGGCCTTGTGACCTGTTTCCGTACAGGCGCTAGGCGGTATCAATGACCGTACGAAAACATTCAGCACTTTAAGTTGAACATTGAATTTTTTTCTTCTTCTCGATAGTATTGGCGCCCACCGTGGGACTACTCCAACTCGTAATAATATTGATTACCCTATAAATATTTAAGCAGATGAAGAGTTTTCGACTTATAATGAGTGTGAATTCACTTTTTATGTAATTACTTACCTAAGAAATGTATTCACGCTGAATTTATGTTCTGGACGTATTATTTGTAATTTTATACAGAATTATGTAGTTGTAGAGGCCATACTACATAACTTTGTAGCTCTTTTTAAGAAGATACATTTCTTGCACGGAGGAGTGTGAGATTTATCATTGTAGTCTACAGAAAAGAGCTGAAATCGAAAAGAAAGAAATAAGTTTTGTTATAAATTATTTGAAATAAAACATTAATCCCTGGCGATCATATTGCTAATGTCGAACACATAATTGTCTGACCATTGTTTATGTTCATAAAACGAAAACATAGTGAAAGTAGTCATAGCATCCTGAGTCTGTGGTCAAACTGTCGCAGAGTAGAGATGTTCTATGACATCCCATGTGCTTACATGAGCAGCAAAAAAAGAATTGTAGCCGGTGTTTAAATTGACTTACGCTCGGCTAATTATAATAAGTGTTTTCAACAAAGTGATTAAGTATATTTTATTATTTAAAATAAATTGTGCAACATAAAAAAATTAAGAAAAAAAAATGCAATAATTTTGAGATAATATACTTAGAACATCAAAAAGGGCCAAATTTTTATATTTTACGAGTTAAGGTCGAATGTCGAGTGCTGGACCACTGGTTAACAGAAGTGAATGAGTCATACACCTAAATAAATGACTGAGTCCTTGTTTAAGTACATAACTTTCTATAAAATCTTAATGTCAGCCACAATAATGTGACTCACAATTCATGTAAAAGTAAAATAAAGATAAGAAAGGCCGGAGAAGAACACTTCACAATAGAGTAATTGTATTGAGAAGTTTAGGAACCCCTGAACTAGGTGACGATAGTAAAGTAAGGACTTTTCTATCGTCATCTAGTCCAGGAGTTCCTAAACTTCTAACTGTATAAAAATAAAGGCTCATCTCAACACTTTTTGTGCTGTTTCAAAGCCTATGTACCTAACTGGCCTGTTGGCCTAGTGGTTAGTGACCCTGACTGCTATGCCATAGGTCGTGGGTTCGATTCCTACCCGAGTCTGGGTGTTCTTTGTGTCCGTTCTTTATATGTTTGTAAAGTCCCCGCGACACAGGAGTAATTCCTAATGCGGGAGAGTTGTCTGTTTATAAAAATAATAAAATAAAAAAAATAATAAATAACTATGGATATAATAAATAATTTCGCGTAACCCTGGTGACTTTTCCACGGAACCCTTGATGATCGAAACTTATTTTAGTGTCTGATAATATAAAATATTTAGTTTTTAATTATGAATGTTAACGGTAGTACTCGTACAAGCCAGAACCATCATTGAAATGCTTTAACAAGGCCACGCTTTCTTCTTCGGAGGTAGTGGTGGTCAATCCTTTTAGTAAGTTAAACTCATCCTGCCATTTTCATACGGTAGTCCCGTATGAAAACGGAAGAAGAAGAAGGGGAGAAGGTAAATTGCAATTTGGAAAACGGATAGAGCGAGGGAGCTACGGTAAGGGAAACGGGACTGACACTGAGTATGCTGCAGTATCTCGAAGAGGCCGGGATCGCGTAGCCGTTTCTCCGTACTGTGATTGGAGAAGCAAGTAGGAGAGGGACATTGAACGGCCGATACATGAAGTCATTTATGTATATGATTTCTGCTGTAGCGTCGGCATAAATTAATTAATTAAAATACTTACCCCCTACTTAAAAATTAGAAAAGACCCCTTCTACGATTAGAATAGAGCTGATGATCATCGAACGGCTAAACAGATTTTCTTGAATGACAGCCACTCTCAATTAAATAAACTTTCAACCAAAAAAAACTTATTCAAAATCGGTCTATTCGTTTAGGAGCTACGATGGCACAGACAGGCACACACGTTAAACTTATAACACCCCTTTTTTTTGGGTCGGGGTTAAAGAAAAACGCTCCATGCTGCTTCACCCTTAGGCTGGGTTAATTAACGTATTTACTACCCATGTGGATATAATAATTATTAAGTCAGCATCAGCTCAACCGTGGGTCATCCACTGTTTAATATAAACCTCTCCTAAAGACTCTTAGTAGACTCACTGCCCCTTTGTCCGTGTCCTCGCTCTATTTAGTAAATGACATTCCACACTGCATTTTTTATTAGGTATATGATTTGGGAAACGGTTTATCTTTTATGACCTTATATAGTATGTCCGGTATATGACCAAGCTCTCAATATGTCATGACGTCATGCTCGTGAACGAGTGCCGTTGGTCAGGGCTGGTTATCTCCGGACTGCTATTACTTAAATGTAGTAGTAATTTGCGCGACTGTTTATATTTTTAACCGACGAAAAAAAGGAGATTCTCAATTCGACCGTGTGTTTTCTTTTTAACCGACGAAAAAAAAAAATAGGTTCTATTGCCATGTTCAGTTCTCACTCCGTTATTTATGAACCGATTTTGATGATTATTTTTTTGTTAGATAGGATATATATACCTCAAAGATGGTTCCATGTCAAGGAAATCAGGATCTAATGGATGATGGGATCCTGATAAAATTGAGAGAAACCCTCGAAAATTGTAGGAACTAATAGTGTTTCTGTTTACTTTTCATAACTTTATCAGGTATTTGCATTTAGGAATCATCACATCGTGAAGCTGAGCTGATGATGGGAACGATACCTTTCCTAAACAATCAGAAGTAGATATAAAAACTGTAGTTTTAGTGACAAGAAGAAAAGACGATAAGACAAGTTGAAGAATAGACATTTGATAGCGTTTTAAAGTATTTAATATTAAATATATTAAAAGATAGTGGTTCTCAGAGTAACGACGCAAGCCACAGAAAGACATAAAATGAAAAATAAAATTAAACCGACGAAAGAAATTAAAAAGCAAAAAAATAAATAAGATTTAAAAGGTTTATTTATTTTTTTGCTCTTTATTTCTTTTCATCGGTTTCATTTTTTGTTAAAAAGTTTTTTAAAGAACAATACGTTACATTGCCTTCACGTTTCATTTACGCTTATTATAAGAAATGTAACCGGAAGCTTGTAAAAACATGTTGAAAAAGAGTGTCCTTGGAGTTCCTTTGTCTGTGTTTCTTCATAGGATCTACGTTTTGGAACAGGCCACTAGTTTCATGACTGGTTTATTTTTACAAAAACTTACTCCCGTATAATTGGTTCAATTGAAATTAAAATGTTCGTAAATTTGTAAATTCTATAAAATGGTAGTAGATTTTTATACTGTTGACGTGTGCCAGATGATATGGACGTAAATTATTTATTTAAAAAAATATATAAATTGTATTACTGTATTGTCCCAGTCATGAGGGCTAGTGAGTGAACTATGCACGAACGGGGTCACTCGAGGTTATTGCCTAATACATAAACAATATTAATCGCGCAAACATGTCAACATTACCTATTCAGTATATTATAAACGAAAATATAACTTTATAGTATTAGTTTTTATAATTGTAAGTAGGCAACTACATGTTGTGGATCGTTCGAGCGATCTTACCTACTTGCAACGCGGTATTATTTATTTATATATATTACTAGCTGCGCTCCGCATTTTCACCCGCGTAAGTCGCGATGCCGTGAGAATATCCAGATGAAAAGCCTAGTCTATGTGTTAATCCAGGTCTCCAGCTATCTAAATTCTAAGTTTCATCGCAATCGGTTCAGTAATTTTTGCGTGAAAGAGCAACAAACATCCATACATCCTCACAAACTTTCACGTTTATAATATTAGTAGGATTTGTTTATCTTTCTCAAAGTTACCTAGTGTTGCGGTGACATTGTGTTAATTTATTACTTTAAAATTTTAGTTTAACAAAAATAAGTTTTCAAATAATTTTTAAAGAATTTTATGAAATAAAGACCAGTGCTTTTTATTGTATGGAAAGCCATTCGAGCATTTAGACCGAAGGTACGATAAAGTAGTTATGACAGACTCAAACCAAATGAGAAAACAAGGTATCTGCGAAATCAGATCTAATGCTGGGATATTCTCAACTACATTACGGATGATCCATCAACCAGGTAACTGTAAAAAAGCAAACTGTCTGAAGAAGTACAAGCAAAGAAATCATTTTGTTTTATTTACATTTTTGTTTTTCATTAAGATCATTATCTCACCATTCTCCACTTATTAGTGGAAATGTAGACAAATACATTATTATGTAACTATGGTTCAAAGGGATAATGACCGTCCCTGGGATCCGCTGTGGTAATTGTCACGTTGTATTTTTTTTTTTTTTCTTTTCTTTAAGAACTAACCATTCCCTGCAGCTTCACCCGCATTTAAGACAACGGCTCGACTTCTAAGGGTAGTAGCGTGATGTGAAATAGCCTATAAATAACCTTCTTTGAGAGTAGTAAAAAAAAAACGACGGTAGTACCCAAAATTAGTAGCTTTTAACAAAAACACACGCTTTAATGCCGAACCGAATTAAAAAGTCTCTCGGCTTCATCATCAGACGATCGTTACCAAGCTCAATCTGTTGGACTCGTCAAAACGAATCAAATGAGCCCAAACTTGAGGGGTTTCCTAGTAGCCACTGAAGAGTTCCACTATCCACCTCCTGTCACCATCATCTGGATCAGCCCCAAGATGCCAAATTATAGTATTGTCATCCAAACTAAATATACATACAAAGTTTCATTTCGATACGACAATTAAAAGTAGGTGAAAATTGACGTCTAAGATTTTGTTGAAATAGTTAGCTTGTTAAAAAGCGTAAAAGTGAGCGTATTAAAAACAAACTCTTATGAAAGAAAGAAAGAAAGAAAGAAAAAGAAAACCAATTACCAACTGCAACAAACGCCAACAACTCACGTATTGATTCCGAACGGGTCGTTAATTCATTTCCGACATTACCATTTCTCCACCTATTACAAGTTGCATGTCAACATGACAGCTCGGCCGGCTTTGTTGCATAACAAAACCGCCAGGGGCGAGGTCATTCACCCGCGCTATCGACCAACAAACAGTAAATAACTATAAAACTACCCTCGCTAGACGCTTATTCGTAAAAAGCTAAGCAAGGGAACCGCTTGTTGATGCCTTTTTCAAATTTAAACTCTTTTTTTAATATTCATTAGTTTAAATAAATAATATAATAATAAAATTTATTTATTTTCTCTTCACAATAGGTAAAGGTCTGATAATCAAATATGTCTCTTCTATCTATGACATTCGCTTAAATTTTACCTATGTGAGAGACTAGTGCTTACGTAGTAACTACTTAGTAATCTGTGCTAGTCCCCGATGTACGCGTCTACTTCGTCCGCGTTTGTAAATTTTTTTTGATGCTCCGCTCCTATTGGCTGTAGCGTGATGTTATAAAGCCTATATCCTTCTTAGATAAATGGGCTATCAAACACTTAAAGAATTTTTCAATTCGAATTGTTCTTGAGATTAGCGCGTTCAACCAAACAGACAAACAAACTCTTCAGCATTATTATATAGTCTAGATGTGAATGTGAGTGTATGTTTCTAACGCTTTTTCGCCTTACTACTCAATCAATCATTAAGAACATCTTTAATGATTGATTGACTATTGATTGAATAGTAAAAAAACGACAGAGGATACTTTCCATCCAGAAAAAAAGTGCTGCTCTCGAGGAACACCCGAAATTATTGACAAAATGTACGTCTACGCGAGTGAAGCCTGGTCAAAAGCTAGTACTCGATCCCTCTCTCATACGAAATATTAGCTTTATCAGTCAATTTTAAATTTAAATTTTTCAGTTTCCAAATAAGATTTCTTTATTAAAAATCACAAATTTTGATAAAATTGTTAGCGCTTTACGCTATTACGTAACATCCTGATTTATTAAAACGTCAAGAGAATTCTTTGTAGGCATTTTTAAGTAAATATCGCGCACGGAGGAATGTCGTATTTGGAATACTTAATGTAGAAGAAGTGCGGAAAGCTAAAATTTTTGAATTGAAGAATTATGTGAAAAAGTTCAAGTCAAGAACAGTTCAAATTATATTAGTTACTAGCTGTGCCCGCGACTTCGTCCGCGTGGAATAGTGTATTTATATCGAATCAACAGCCTAAAAAATAAGTTTCAAGCTTCTGGCTCTAAATATGACGATACTTCCATACAACTTTTCATCCCCACCTTTCACCCCTTTTTTCGCATTAAAAAGTAACCTATGTCCTTTCTCATGCTCTAGACTATCTGTGTACCAAATTTCATTTAAATCCGTTCAGTAGTTTTGGCGTGAAAGGAGACAGACAGACAGACAGAGTTACTTTCGCATTTATAATATTAATAATAAAGTAAGGAAGTAAGGATGTTTATCAGCAGTCTGGTTACCATAGCATACAGGCTTAGCCTAGTTTAGGATCAGACGGCCGTGTGTGAGATGGCTGAAGTTATTATTATTATTAATGCCCTGAAACATATTTATGAATTTAATGGCTGCGAGAGGCAAAATAGCTCGTTGGCAAAGTCAAGAACCAGTTACCGATTACTCTGGGATCACCAAACAACGAAAAAAAAACTCCTGCTGTTTCAACAATCACCACAGAAAAGAACATTCCCCTAAGATATCCTACGATTGAAAATATAGATTCACTCGAAATCCTTCGAACAGACTTGACTATCTGCAGGTAAAACCTATAAATGTAACTAATAATATTTCTTTAACACGGGTAAAAATCGATACATTGGACTCTTAATATTTATTAGTTAATTAAATTGAGTAGTTTTATAAAAAATATTTTTAACAAAAAAAAAACCGACGAAAAGAACTAAAACGCATAAAATAAATAAACCTTTTAAGTCTTAAGTATTGAGCTTATTTACATAAACTATCAAATGTTATATAAACTAATTGTCAGTCGATGCCAAACAACAAACTGATTAATTATAAATTATCTAAATTTTTTATGTACCTACGTAGGACATGGCTCTACGTAGGTAATTAATCCTTTTATTATTTGGTGCCGATTCAAAATAAGTTTTTATAAAGTTTGATAGTTTATGTAAATAAGCTCAATATTTAAGACTTAAAGGTTTATTTACTTTTTGCTTTTTGTTTTATTCGTCGATTTAATTTTTTGTTAAAAAGATTTTTATTTTATGTTTTTTTTTCATCATCAGCTCAGCTACATGATGTGATGATTTCTAAATGCAAATACCTGATAATGTAATGAAAAATAAACAGAAACACTTTTCGTTTCTACAATTTTCGAGGGTTTCTCTCAATTTTATCAGAATTCCATCATCAGATCATGACTTTCTTTACATGTAGTCCCATGTCCCCTTGAGGTATACCTTATCTAACAAAAAAAGAATAATCAAAATCGGTTCATAAATAACGGAGAGGGCTGAACATACATAAAAAAAAATGTATTTATACGGTCGAATTGAGAACCTCTTTTTTTTCGTCGGTTAAAAACGATACCTAATTTAAAAAAGTAAATTATTTTAAATATAAAAAAAGTGCAAAAAAAGAAAAGTGTCAAAAGAGGGATTAGATCTCGCACGCGACAAGTAGAAAGCGTACACTATACCAGATAAGCTAATGCTCGCTGTGAAATAATTCGAAATAGAAATATACATTCTACTTACATTAAAATGTTATTACAGCTTTCATTGATTTTCCTGTGGGAACCAAAGTTTAACCCGGGATAAAAAGTACCCTATAACCTGCTCAGACACTCAAACTATTATCATACTAAGTTTCAAGCATATCGCTTCAGTAACTTCTGAGCTTATCGTGAACATACAAACAGACAGACAGAAAGACAGACAGAAAGACAGACAGACAGACAGACAGACAAAAAATAGTTTGAATCGCATATTCGGCATCAGTATCGATATCTTAATACCCCTCAGTCGATTTTTTTTAAATATATTCAATGTACAGAATTCATCCCGCTACAGATTTATTATAAGTATAGATAAGTATAGATTAATATAAAACAAATAACTCAAATGTTAATGATTTATAGTTGAAATTCCACCACCAGCCGATCTCTAGTTTGAATTTTTAATAGATAAAATTAGTTTCTTTAATGTATACTTCAAACATAGTTGGTACAAAGCTTACAGTGTAAAATTAATTCAAAATGCGTGCACGTTATTGTACACACTTCAAAACCAATATTAAATATGACTCGTAAGCAAAAAGGAAATAGTACCGTATAGACGGGGCATCAAATACTTATAACTAACTTTTTGCCGCAGCTATGCCTGTGTTAACGTAGACTTATCAATCGTATTTTTTCTGGATGAAAGGAACCGTATGTCCTTTCTCATACTCATTCTCACCTTCCTATTCATCATCAATGCGACGGACAGCCCTCTATGCAGAGGGTATTTCAACGCGGAGGAAACAGCCGCCCACGTTATCCTGGAGCGCGAGGGAGTGGCCACACAACAGGCAAATATCCTCGCGGGTGCGAGGTCGCTCCTAGAAACCTGTAAACGCCGAAGGAGGCTTCTGTGCTTCTGGAAGGAACTAGGCTAGCTCCGCTAATCAGCCTTATCTGAACGCATAATAGACCGCTGAACAAAGCCCTATACCATCACTATTCCTGTACTCCTCCGTCTAGGTGGGTAATCAGTCAACAAACAATAGGAGACGTGTATACAAAATTTGTTGTTTACTTAAGGTATGAAAGCAAACAAACAAACAGTCACATTCGCATTTATAATATTAGTTAGAATAGCGGATCTGCCCGCCATTGTTATACTCAATGAAGAATGTTTATCCTCGCTAATGTGCAGTTATGGAGTACAATATATTGATGGTTTCGTGGTAACGGCGAAAATTGTTTTAATTAGACCATTTCTACTGTATTATTTAGTAACTTTGTTGTTTTATTTCTACTTTCCATTCGAGTGTGTTTTATGTTTAATAATAATTTGTCTTGTACCTTTTTGGAGGAACAGGTTCTATGTCTCTCCAACACAGAGTTAATGTGCTCTTAATACCAGGCTAAGTGGTCATGCTTGACGAACCGTGGGCCAACGGTTCTCATCGGGCATGAGCGAGAAAATGCATGTTTTTTTAATATATCCCAGACTATAAACTAAGTACAACGAAATGAAACCACTTGAGCGTATGACAATTTGACGTCACAGAACTGCTACTGCATCGAATGTAGTGAATTTAATCCCAGCATGGAACAAGTTTTCTATAATTCAGTAACAGTTGGCTTAAGTCTGTAATCCTCTGTAGACGACGGTACAGCAAACTAAAGTAATATCTGTCCTAGATATTTCATGTAATATTAACCCTTGAACGTTTACGGTGCGTTCGGTCGTAAGATGTAACTGTCTTTAAGAATATCTGCGTACATTTTATGTAATCCCGGTCCTGTCGTAAACCTTGGACTTTACTCTCGTAAATATTACAGCAGATTGTTTAGATAAACAATTCATGAAACACAATTGAAAGCTTCATGCCTCTGAGAATATTAAGTTATTCAGAGTTGTTGCGGAATCAGTATCTGTAATTGTAGAATTTTAAACAAATGTGGTTCAAGTAGGAACGATTACATTTTGATTATAAAAAAAACGTACAAAATATTCAGTCACAATTACACACCTTTGATCCTAACTTCCTACCTAATATTATAAATGCAAATGTGTGTTTGTTTGAATGTGAGTTACGCTTTCACGAATCATGAAATTTTGCATACACTTTGACAGGGCTACACAAAAGAACACGAGCAACTTTCATTCAGAAAAAAAGTGCTTTTCCCGAGGGACAAAATCTACATTAATAAGATAACAAAATGATACATATTAAAAAGTTTACATTTCTGTAAAGCATTATCAACTTAAATAAAAGTACATTTAAGTACAAATTTCTTTGAGTGCGAACTATATAGACATCCAGCTTACTTGTAGCATTAGGGTTGTCGCACTTTTTTGTGAACTCTTTTATAAATCCCATAATATATTTTATATATACTTCCTAATTTTAGTAGGTTATTAGATTTCAGGTTTGGTATTGACATGTCAAGATTTCTTGACACATTTCGAATTCTGTTCAAGCTGCACGCTTGTGGAATGCATTACCAATTAACATTAGGCGAGCACAATCAATAACTATTTTTAATAAGATGGTTCATGAACATTACCTTTCACTTTAGTTATATTTATATATGTGTATGTAGTTACTACTTATCACTTTAGGTATACTGTATATGTATGTATTGTATATAATATAGATCATGGTTTATGTATGTTTATTTGTTAGTAGGTATATTGATAAGTATTGGTATTTATAGTAGGTAAAGTAGGTTAATGCAGAATATCTGTAAATTCTTAATATTTATTTGAAATGCCAAATAACTTTCATTTTTTTTTTTTTTAAATACACCAACAACTGCCACTGTCTCTCCGAATCATTTTGATCCATCCTAAGGTTGCCTGGAAGAGATTGCGTCTAGCAATAAGGCCGCCCTTTGTACATTATATTAGGATTGATATAATTATGTAAATGTATATTACTTCCATTAGTGTACAAATAAAGAGTTATCTATCTATCTATCTATCTATCTGACCAAACTAAGACAAACACATTGAATATAAAGTAACCTCAGGACTTATAAGGTTTACATTTGCTATTTAGTAGTATTAATAAATCAAGTGCAACCCTACCCCTATGGTGTGACAAGCCTTAAGGATTTTCAAAGATCCTAAGTTTACAAATGCTATGCTATAGTTTACATAGAGACTACCAGTATGGCTAAATAATTATAGTTCAGTAAAACTAAAAAAATACCCTTTAATGGAAAATCAAGTTAAAAAAGAATTTCACTATCCACCTCCTGGCTTCAGCATCAGTTCTGAAGAGTTTTATTATCCAGCTTCTGGTCCCATCACGAGATCTGATCAGGTAATACATATGTATGCATATACAAAGTTTACTTTAGGTACGTGGGCCGGCTCGACCTGAGTGATACCACACACAGTCACAGAAAACCGCCAGTAAAGCAATACTTCGTTGTGTTTCGCCGAGTGAGTGAGGCCCTAACCCTTCCCTTACCGCCTCTTATAAAAAAGGAGCTTAAAATTTACTTCCAATATTTGTTTACATTGTTAGTTAGTTACAAATGAAACTAATAATAAAAATAGGCAGTCATGGGACTGCCGACAGAAGTGAAAACTTAAACGAAACGACGAACTTAAAACGTCACATTAGCAGGTTGGTGACATTAATTAATAAGGAGCTGACAGAACTCAATGTTTAGATTAGCGCCCTCTAGTGGATCTATATATTATTATGTATTATTAGCGTGACGGTCACAATTTCAGTGCTTTTTCCCCATAGCAAAAGTGTACAAACGTGCCTATAGAAGTTTTCACTTCAAAAAGTGCAAAAGTTTTTGTTGCAAAAGTTAAAAATTAACGGTAATAGCTTACCATCAGGCTCAAGTATGCCTCTTTGCCACTAATGACGATGATTTCGGTGCCTGCAGCGGTTTTCACATTCATACATTAACAATTAGAACCCAATTACGTGTTTACTAACTACACAGTACTTGCTAGTATTTCTCGTAGCGCAGTCGACTCTTGCAATCTGCATGTTCTTAACTATGCAAAGCTCTCGTCCCGTCGTCCCGTTCGTATGATAAAGCGTCTTGTAAGATATTAATCAGTTTGCATACTACATTTTTGAGTTATTCTCTCAACTCAACTCAATACAGTTAATAAGACAAAAGAGATATAGAAAGCAGAAGAAACTAACCATATTGTCATGAAAAGTTTATACTAGAATGCGGTGGCGGCGGTAGGTTTATGACATGTAACACTCGTAACAAGTAATTAAGTTGAAACTAGCAGTTCCCGGCGGCTTCGCTCGCGTGTACATATTATATATTTCGCGATACATATGCCTAAAAATCTGTTTTTAAATTTTTTGTCTGTCTGGCTGTCAGCCCGTCTGTCTGTCTATTTGTTCTTTTAATCTCAAGAACGGGTGGACCGATTGCCGCGGGACCTTCACTGGCAGATAGCTGGTGTTATAAGGAGTAACTTAGGTAGTTTATTTTAAATCTATACACGCGAGCGAAGCCGCGCTGGAACTGCTCGTCTATACTATAACCTGTATGCAGTTTCGTATTATTTTCTAACTGCGAATGATTGCGGATGGGTGTTTGTTTGCTACGCTTCATGCCTTAACTACTTAACCGACTATAATGATGTTTTGTAAACACGTTTAATTATCATAGATACAAAAAATGACAGAGTACCTTTGATCCAGAAAAAGTATTGTTTCCGAGGCATGGAAAAATAACGTTGGAGACCGCCGACGACCGGCCTGGCAACATTTACAGGAACGCGAGCGAAGCCGCGGTCAAAATTTAATAGCAAAATAATCCCACGTTCTACAAGTCTTATCTCGCCTTAGATTAAAACCTCATATAAAAATTCACTAAATATATTCCCTTCATCCATTAGGAGCGATAATTTTTTATGTAACAGACAGTGAGTAATGAGATTTTTGGCTCGTTATCGGCGCTTCACTCGAGTGATCCTACCTACGTGAGGGCTTGAGGAACGGGCTTGTCTAAAGGTACATACATATATTGTGAATATTGTGATACTAATAAGTACTTACCATGGCCATGAATGGAGCAATAATTGTTCGTAAACTTTTAGATGTCTTGATCGCAGTGTCAGAAAAAAAAAACTGTCAGTCGTAGGACTGCACGTCAGAAGTGAAAACATAACTTACATATACATGTATATACACACACACATCTGTATTTATGTATCTGAACGTGAGGGTCACGCGAGTTCAATGCTTTTTCCCCACATAAAAAGTGGTCAATGTGCCTAAAGAAGTTTTCACACACATCTGTATATATGTATCTGAACGTGACGGTCACGCGAGTTCAGTGCTTTTTCCCCATATCAAAAGTGCCCAACGTGCCTAAAGAAGTTTTTACTTCAATAATAATAAATTAATACCAAGTGCGGTTGGTAGTTCTAGGACACTGCACTGATCGGGAATCGAACCCGAGACGTTGCAGTAGAATGCTCTACGCCGCGCCCCTGAGTAGACATAATTAATGATATATCGTTTACTTCTCTTACAATTGACAATACATAGAGAAGTTACATGTGGTTGAAGTAGGTGTAAAAAGAAACACAGAATATGTAGTCAGCATTCTGATAATTATTTAATTATAATACTATCTCATAACTGGCTTCAGGCTAACTTGAAAAATCATACATGTAGCTTTGGAATAGTGTCAGACATCGCCCGGGGGTGGAATATCTGTCGGAGGGTGTACAGAGGGGTTGTTACGAAACAGCCAGTTATCGCAAAAAGTTGCACCCCTTAGGCGGAAGCTCCCACTCTGCTGGTCCAGTAGTTACCTAGCTGATGATAGTGTTTATCTTGTCGGTAAGGTTTTAATGTGATAAGACAACAGTTTGTTTAAGCCGTAAAAGTAGAATAGAATAAACTTTAGTATGTAAAATTATACAGTACCTTCAAAGGACGGCCTCATCGCTAAATGCAAGGTCTTTCAGGCAACCTTAGTTTGGACAAAAATAATAAAAAACACAAAAAAATGGGTAGAATGGATAGTTTTGGTGTGGTATTACATGCTTATTAAATAACTAGTCCGTTGCCCGCGACTTCATTCGGGTACCCGTACATTTTTCCGGGATAAAGAGTAGCCTATGTGCTAATCCAGACTGTAGTCTACCTCTGTGCGAAATTTCATCCAGATCTGGTGAGCCGTTTTTGCGTGATATACTAACAAACATCCATCCATCTATCCATCCTCACAAATTTTAGTCTTTATAATTTTAGTAAGATTATTAGATATTCTATGTTTCAATGATAATGAGTGTCAGCATTGTCGACTAACTGATATAATTATATTAGTTATAATAATGGCGTGAGTCAATTGATATATTTTTATTTATAAACTCAAATATTTTTTTTAACATATACGCATTCCAACCCAAAAACAGTAGCTTGACAAAGACTGTATTACAAAAGCTTATTTACAAAACCTATAACTACATACGTGAATTTCTGATAAAGTAAATCTTTGTAAACGTAGCTATCTATAATCAAACCACGGCACACAATGCCTCGCTATCAGTTCATCGGCTCCCACCGACTGCCGCAGATTGCCTGCTCCATTGTAAGAGACACAATGACCACGACATGGTCCACACGTTTACTGGACTGACCACGATACTCATGGAACTATCTAGATTGCTATTGATTACATCGATGTATTTTACGTGTTTTTAAAGTCACTAAGTGGTAAGCGAGCGAATGGTAATCTTTGACTAATTTTGTTTAACTTTGGCGATTCGCTAATAAAACTTCTGGTCACATTTTCGATTTTTTGAAGGATTTATAACGCCCACACGACTCCCATGACTGTGCAGTGAGCATGACACTCAGCGGTTCAACTGTCTTGCACCCAATACAATTTAAATTGCCGTACTTGTTGCGTCGATTGGTGGATATTACTACCAACTACTGCAGCGTGTTAAATTAGAAGTATGTTGAAAGAGTTTGTAGTTATTAATAACTACTTTTTATTCCTAAGAAGAACGGGAAACAATATCGTCTATCTGCGAAACATTTTTTTTAGTAAAAAGTTTTTTATTACCAAAAAGTTTATAAGTTACTAGCTGACCCGCGCAACTATGTCAGCGTTTGTAAATTTTCCTCGTTTTTGCAACATTTTTCATTGATGCACCGCGTCTATTGGCCGTGGCGTGATGTTATATAGCCTATAGCCTTCTTTCTTCAGTGGTTCCTGAGATTAGCACGTTCATCCAAACAAACTCTTCAGCTTTATAATATTAGTATAGATTCTAACAATTACAAGGTTGTAAAGAGTACCTTAAATAGTAAACAATCGTATAGAGAGAGCCTGTAACGTCAGGCCCTACTAAGTATCCTACACTAGGCGAAGCCTGTCATGCAGGAATACTTTAAATTACAAATTCCTACAAGAACATAACGACAATATTTAAACTTTTAAATTATATGAATTAAGTACAATATTATCATCACTACATATTATAAAATAAAGTCTCAAACTCACAAACTACTGAACGGATTTTCATACGGTTTTCACCAATAGATAGAGCGATTTATGAGGAAGATTTAGGTATATAATTTGTTAAGATTTTGTGTAAATATGTTGAAATAGGATGATTATTGTTGAAGATGTCTCTGCTACCCGTGCGAAGCCGGGGCGGGTTGCTAGTTAGAATTAATACCAAATTGAGTTCAGTACAGCGATATACATATAAATAGAATTTAAAGAAATTAAATATTAAAAAGAAATATAATTTATAGAAATTAAACGTTAAATTGATGGTTCCAGGAATTACGGCTTCATAAAGACACAATACCGCAATTGTAGGTCTAAATGCAATAACAGTGTTAATCTTAATAAACATGACATGGGACTAACAATTTTGTCTCCTTATTAAATGTGCATACGAATCCCCGTGTATAGTCACTGCGTAAATCAAGCATTTAATGCGATTGAGCAATATTGTTTCAGAAGACCCATTTACAGAAGGGTGTTCGGTAATAACTTATGTAGCAGGTACTGCTATTGATGTTGGTCAATACCAATATCGATTGCAGTACCGTAAATGCGGAAACAGTATACCAATGTATAGGGCTCTGTTTCCGCATTTATACTCATAGGCGGCCCATTATGCGTTCAGATAAGGCTGGCTAGATGAGCCAGCTTAGCTCCTTCTAGTATCACAGAAACCTCCTGGGGCGTTCACAGACTAGGAGCGACCTCACACCCGCTAGGAAGCTTGCCCGTTGTTTAGCTACTCCCTCGCACTCCAGGATAATGTGGGCGGCCAATTCCGATGGTGAATAGGTGCCGGTTTAGAGTCAGATGGCCCGTAATGGTCCCTGCAACTATCATGATGTCGAGTCGTTAAGACTGAGCAGTCTGCAAGTTAAGCGTGGTGAGACCTCCTTTAACACCAGTTTAGACTGGCTGCAGCCAGGTATCTCGGCTAAGCGACCCTTGCGCACTTCACGAGTTCGTTGCCTTCGATGAGCGAAATTGGTTGAAGGGAAGTGGCAGCAGGTACCAATGATATTTCTAGCTAGTTTTTGTTCTAGGAAACAATGTTTCTTCTAGATAAAAGGTACTCTTGTCTTTTTCTGCATCCTTGACAACGTTTATGCAACATTTAATGATGATATGACAAATAGTTAAAAGCGTAACAAACAATAATATTACCATAAGTGAAGAGAATTCTTTGTACCCCTTTTTAAGAAAAATTTCCGAACGAAACGAAAAGTTTATATATAGAACAAGTGCAGAAAGCTAAAATTTTTAAACAATATGTCTTACAACTTTAAAAATTACATGGAAACGGCTTAATGAAATTACACGCGTCCAGTATACCTATGTGATTACCTGTCATGGTAAGTAAGACTATACAATGACAACTCAAATTATACTGGCCAATAAAAAAACCATGGTCGAAATTTGACCACCATGTGATCTCTAGTTTATATAAAAAAATTAAACGCTGGCTGATTAGTGGAGGTTTTTGTGGATAAAAAAAACTAATTCCTCGCATAAATATAAAGATTTCAGAGTTCCTGTACCTTCTTTAATGTCTATTAGGATTATTAGAAAGGCCCCACTGTCAATCAGTCTGAAAGGTAATATCGGAAAAATATCGCAAATTGAATTAACCTACATAGGTTATATCTGAAAGTTTTGATCCCGGATATACTTACCCGGTTATTGTTAATGGTCGGTAAGTTATTACATAAAATCCTAATCAATGTTTGTGATACTCTGTTTACGGATCCGTACTCCTGCAGACACTTGCTTGTATATAAGTGTGTACCTGTAGGTATAACAAAAAGCCCCACGTTGGGCGCCAAAGTCGACAGTTCCATGATCGTATACAAGATTGTGTTAAAATCAAATAACTACAGACCACGTACTAACAAAACAATTAGGATTACTTGTACAAAACCAGTAAAATTTCTCATCAAATATAATATATCTTCCATGTATATCATGATTGCTCAAAGCTTCGACATCTTACTATAGGTAGGTGACAATTGCGCGCCAAATCCAATTTATTCCCTCCGGTTCCCTCCAGTTCCCTCCTCTATATTCCTCCACACCCTTTGCACCCACACGCCCCAATCGACGTTGGCACCTGTCTGCTCTTCCACCCCGCAGTGTACATCATACGTATTTAATAATATCATATCTACAAAATCCATTAAGCTTAAATCTGTTTCCTATATTGCTCTCACCAAGGAATGATTTATTTGATCTATTCGGTACAATATAGTGGAGGTTTAGGAAAGTTTTACTGCGTACCTTCAATATGTACATATTTTAACCAACTTAATACAGGCAGCTTTGATACCCGAGTGTAATTTGTCTTCTATAGAAGCTTAATGTCACACAATTGGGTTCAGAGTAAGAACTTCAGACGATCATAATGCTGGATCGCAGTGTTTATTTTATACGACAACTGACAGTAGGTTAAGCTAATTCCAAACATACATAGAGCACAAGTAACATAGAGCGTTTTTATAAGGCTAAAGGTAGTAATGAACAACACTGTTTTACTATTCCAAGGAACCTAAGTCTGGTAACCAGGGTGAAGACAATCCTACTAATATTATAAACGTGAAAGTTTATGAGGATGTATAGATGTTTGCTACTCTTTCACGCAAAAACTATTGAACCGATTACGATGAAACTTGGTATGTAGATAGCTGGAGACCTGGATTAATACATAGTCTACTTTTTATCCTGATATTCCCACGGGATCAGGACTTACGTGGGAGAAACCGCATGGCGCAGCTAGTACTATATAAATGGCGGTGTTTAAAGAACTTCCACAGTCTGCTAACTCACATTTAAACTTTATATAGTGCAAAGGACTCTGTAGAAGTTTGTTAACTTGATCAGGCATCTATCAACATGCGTTCCTAAAAAAAAAGTCCTGACCGAAAGGCGGACGACGAGATGATTCTAAATCTGATGATTAAAAACAGTAACAGATACGAGTAAGTACGTTCAAGATTTTATGACCTATTATTACCTCACCTCATATTTGAAATAATATTGATTTCCAGTAGACTTTCATGTGTTAAAATATAAAGTGCACCCTTTGACTAATTTATACAAGCAAAGAGTGCACCTTACTTAGGTATAACTACGTAAGTAGTACAATGGGCAGTATCGGAAATAATAAAACTATTATGACTCCTGTACCTGAAATTAAATTAAATAGTGAGGGTTTTTCAGTTTTTTGGTCCTCTAGTAATATAAATGTATGTCGTTGGTTAAAGCTCCAAGCTACCCTTTGCAATTAACTGCAGGGGATGGGGGATGCTGCCGTAATTACTGGTCAGACAGCCTAGTGCTTTCAATGCATAGATGAATATAGGTATACGTTTACTGAATATCCAACAGACTCCATATAGCAGACCTTTAAAGAATAAATTTGAATTTACCGATTGGAAATCTTACTATAGTTATTATCTATGGTTACAAATGAGGTTGGTTACCTACTGATAAAACCTTATAATAAAGTTGAAACTTGTTTACAATGCACGGCTTTTAAAACATCTACAGACATTTCTTTTCCCGCATAAATATTAGATAGTAGCAATTCGCTCTCGGGAGCTTTAAAAGATATCAGTAACTGATAATCATAGCAGTAAAACAAGTCTTGGTTATTTAAAGAAAACCATAGCACATCCTTCCTTATTTCTTAGACAGTTGATAAACCTCTTTCAGACTTCCTAGATCCAACATCGCACATCTTAGCCAAGATAATAATATTGCAGTATTTCACACGTCTGTGATATACGTTAGTACTGGTGTGTGAGAACTCCGCACTGAATTCGATTCGAACTAGATAATTTAAAATGTATAATTGATAGAACAAAAGAGAGAAGCAGAGCAGAAGTCAGAGTGGATGGCTGCCAAGTTGCTGAGCCACATCTTTGAAGGCTCTATAGAGTTAATGTATTTATTGTAGCTAGTTCAATCTTACAATATGTCATCATTTTGTTAAAGTGAAAAGTAAAATACAAGAAAGAGATCATAAGTAGAATGAGACGCAGTAGTCGTTTTTAGAGTTCCGTTCCTCAAAAGGAACTCTTATAGGATCACTTTGTTGTCCGTCTGTCTGTGTGTTTGTAAATACCCTTTTTCTCAGGCACCCGTGAAAGCATCAACTTAAAATTAACATCAAATACTTACCTATGTCAGCAGTCTCTTGAAGCTGTAAAA
Organism: Euplagia quadripunctaria; assembly: GCA_963859945.1. Lineage (NCBI taxonomy): Eukaryota > Metazoa > Arthropoda > Insecta > Lepidoptera > Erebidae > Euplagia > Euplagia quadripunctaria. The sequence goes on along the minus strand of OY982570.1, from coordinate 23,885,398 downwards.
ATATTAAGCTTCTAAGTCAACGCAATCAAAAGACACGGCTATTAAGCTTTAGATTTTAACAAAATTTGAACATTTCGCAGGTAAATCAAAACCTAGAGGGTACTTCCCATTGACCTAGAAACATGAAATTTGGTAAGAAGCAAGGTCGGCTCGGTCACTTGTTCGGTTTTTTTTATTTATATATCTACAGGTAATTTATTTAAGTACGCTTTCTAATACTTTAATTTATTTAACGTTTGTACTTATAGTACTACCCTCATCAATAATACTTGTCATATTAAGACTGGCACGCGCCGAGATAGGTCGTTTCAAGTATTTACGCGACACCTGCCGCTTTGATGCACGTGTCCTGTTGAGACGAGGCCAAAGGTCTAGTTGGCAATTTCGTACCTCGTTAGAAATTTATACAACTTTTTCATAATAAGTGTGCAAATGATTTTTTTTTTATAAACTTAATTATTTACTTTGGACGCCATGATGAACTGTATTATGGTTACTACTTTATACTTTCTAAACTCGGAAATAAATCTCTTAGCATAGATAAAAACAATGGTAACACGAACGAAAACGTCTTTATTTATTTAAGTTAGGTACAATGTAACAGTCAAAGAGTATACAAACACAAGATCCAGGACGAGAGCACTTAGACCATCCCCGGACTCGTTGCTCAACTCCGCCTTGCAGCCCCCGGAAACCGCAGCAAGAGTACCGGCCATTGCAGAGACGTTTAGCTTGACTTCAAGCGACGAGTTTTTCTCTCCGCCAACGTCTCCAAAACCTTTACGTCGGCAGTTGAGAGGCCGGCCAACGAATGGCCCACCGGGTTCGAAGAGGGGTTCCGCTACCGGTGGAAATGTGCGGTGCATGAGAGGGACTCTCAATGAACGAGAATGTCATAAGAGCTTATTTGCGTACCAGGATGTGGCGGCAGTTGACAACGGACTACTCCACTTGGTCAAGAGAAATGAAAGAATTTAAGTTTGATTTTATAGATAAAAGAAATTATGAAGCATGACGGGATTGTAAACTGCTAGATCAGTGTCAGTTTTATTTTAACTATACAGTAAAATAGTCCATCAAAGATCGTCTGATAGATATCGCAGACTGTGATGAGACCGCCCATTGTACTGCTCCCTTCTATTGTATTTTTCGTACGTATCCTATTTTTTTGTGTGCAATAAAGTATAGGTATTCTACCTATGGATAGGTATCTTTCTGTCTCATCTGATCTGTATGCATGGCCGCAAGCTGTCAGGGTCAGTCAGGGAACGTACAACGCAAGTATAGGGATATATAATATAATCAATGCTGATTGTCGCCCCAACACCATTCATTGCATCGGACGGATTAGCTTGTTGTCTTGTACATCAGCAAGAATACATTATTTTATTACTTTATGTCTATAGCACATGAATATTTTATTACTAACTATAAAATTAGGAAACCGTATTTCATAGCGTATGGATGGCCTTTCATCATCGTAATGACCATGATTAATGACTCTTTCTACAGTCGAACACAGCCTATTAAGTTTTAGAGCTTAATCCCACTAATATTATAAATGTGAAAATTTGGATGGATGGATGGATGTTTGTTACTCTTTCACGCCAAAACTACTGAACCGATTGCGATGAAACTTGGTATGTAGATAGCTGGAGACCTGGATTAACATATAGACTTTTTATCCCGATATTCCCACGGGATCGGGACTTAGCGGGTGAAACCGCGTGGCGCTGCTAGTCTATACCAATATACTCGTAATAAAGCTGAAGAGTATTTTTTGTTTGATTGTTTGTTTGTTTAAACTCGCTCATCTCTGGAACCATCGGTCGTTTGAATAGTCATTCTTTTATTCGATAAAGTATTGATTAAGGAAGGTTATAGGTTATGTGACATCACGGTTCGATCTTTAGGAGCGGAGCAGTGGCCATAAACGCAAGTGAATCTGCGGAGAACACCTAGTTCATTTATAAAAAGCAATATAAGATCACAGAAACTTAAAACTAAGCTAAACCTTAATTGCTACAAACGCCTCTGTCTGTAAATAACTTACAAACCCCTAGCTTATAACAATACCAACTAGGTAACATCACAGTACGACGCCTAGCGCGGCGGTAGAGCCGAGCGGCTGTCACGTCGCCGTCGGGGAATAGTGCGGCAGTACAACCGAGCGGAATGTCACGTTGGGGACTCGCGTCAGTCAAACCCAATATGTTTATTTGCATTAGTTAAGGTGTTGTGAAGAAACGGGTGTTAAATCCCGCAGCCTCATCCGTTTCCCCTTGGCCAGCGATCATGGAGGCCGGAGATCATTCTGCGCTCTTCGGCACCTGGTGCCTCTTCTTCGGGACTGGACAGCACTAGCCCTCTCCCGTTCCCTTTCCGCCATCGACATCACTTCCTCACAAAAGCTAGCGGGTCTAGAGACCCAAACTAATCATAGCTTAATTTATAGTAGGGGAGCCTAATAGGCGATTTTGGGAGTTACTCAAGCGCAGCAGATTAACATAAGGGGGTATATATCCCTGTAATAAGCCCTGTATGTACTCGTAGGGCCGGGCATATAGGAAAGCCGACCAGAATAGTAAAAAAAAATCGATCGTTAGAAATACTCGATCGTGTCAGATTAAAGTTCTTTTTAAACTTTAAGTTGATGCGATCAGCATTTTAATAATCTAACGATTTGAGGGAATGGGTGAGTTAAAACTTGCCAAAACAAAACGTCAACTTGACATTCTCAAGCGCGGTCAATTATTTTTTTAACCGACTTCAAAAAAGGAGGAGGTTCTCAATTCGACTGTATGTTTTTTTTATGTTTGTTACCTCAGAACTTTCGACTGGGTGAACCGATTTTGATGATTCTTTTTTATTTGAAAGCTGGTCCCATTTCAATTTGGTCCAGTTCTGACAATGGCATCCATGAGAAAACCATATATAAGTCTTTTATGGAATAGCTTTTTTTGTTGAAGTCGGTTTTTTTTTTAAAGGATTATATTTTTGAAGAAAATAAGTCAAGAATAACAAAATATAGTCTACCAATTTTAACAAGCCGAAGTAATAAAAATCGTTCGATACATTTTTCTGTTAAAAACTTTTTATTCATTTTTAAACTGTACGAATGCCAAGCCATTTAACTAAACCTTTTTCTATCATTTGATGTATAAGCTGCGACATATCTTTGGTTCAGCATCCACTAAAAGCATTACACGAGCCATTTATCTTAATGTACTCGTATAAGTTTGCAACAGACAACTGTCATATTTCCCGTCTTATATTTTATCGTACAAATGAAGGAAATGATTTATTATTTACTAGTGCTTTTGTTCTTAGACTGAGACATCTTATAAATATGGTTTTTGTGTTAAAAAATTTATCTGAAGATTATTTCTTTATACTGTTAGAAATAAATATCTAATTATATATAAATATTTTATTGTAAGTTAAATATTGTACTTATTGTAACTACCGTGAATTTAATTAACTGTTAAGGTAAAACTTAATTTTGCCACTGGCAATGTTCATAAATATTTTTATAACTTGGCAGCCCCACCAGCTTTCTCTTCCCTTCTATCTATTGTGCATGGTGGCTGCCTATTTTTTTGGCTTCCTATTTTAAATACAGTCCACTTCTAAATTCAAATCTGGCTTTTATTTTACGCATACCTTTGAATTGTGTGACGTTTCGACCAGGTTGTTACTTCTTTGTAGACATATTTATTTGTACTAGAGATCGCGTGGTGGTCGAATTTCGACCATGGTTTATTTCATTGGCCAATATTACTTGACCTGTCATTGTTTAGAGTTTTGTACCATGACAGGTCAAAATATATACTGGACATAGCTGTATGTACCCGTTTTTGCATTTTTTTTTTAACTTTGTAGCAAATATTGTTCAAAAATTTTAGCATTCGCCACTTCTTCTCTGTATAAACTATAAGTGTGCAAAATTTCATACTCCTCCGTCCGCCCAATTTTCGTAAAAAGGGATCCAAAGTTTTCGCTTCACGTATTAATATATAGATTCCAAACGGATACCACTATGTCAAACTAAACCAAAACAAGCCAGTCAAAATGCTTTTGGTGGTCTCTAGTGTTGTTCATTCTGGAGGTGTCTTTGGCACACCCGGTTATAACGAAGTTCCTTTCGCTAGGTATGTATACATTTAATGAATTACATAAATTCTATCAAAATATTGTAAAAACTCGAAATTAAAACTGCGCCATCTGTGAAAGTTGCCCTAACTAATATATGGATAATTAACAGTAAAGAACAGTAGTATCGCGCAGAATCCACAGATGGTGTAAAAGTTAAATCAATCAACTCGCGGTCAGCATTTTTCGTTGTGCTAACACTTTTTTTCCGCCTAATCCGCATCCGCCGAGCGTTTGAAGTGTAATGTGCCAACGTGCCATAAGGAACTTCGTTCCAAAAATCATTACATAAGTATGTACTGACTATACTGTGATCCAAAACAATTCTAAGAAAATCAACAAAAATAATGAAGAAATTTAAATAATTGTGTGAAAAAACAACACTATGATGACCACCAAAAGTATTTTAATGACAACCAAATTCCTACAAACTTGTTCTGGTATTTGTTTTAAAAAGTGGTATCCGTTTGGAATACAAAATAAATATGAATTCAAAAAAATACCAATGGTATTAGAATGTGATCTTCGAATGGAATATATAAATTGAAACAATGACGTTCTAATATTAGATGCTACCGAATGCTGCGCCACATAAAGTAGGTCTTCTATAAACCATTGCTTATACCCAACTTTAACGGAACTAACATAGTAATAACTTAATAACCAACAGTAGAAAGATCCAGAATGCGGTAGGTAGATTAGCGGTCTCGGTGCACTTACCTTACCCCACGGGCTTCATCTTGATTGCATAAACTTAAGGGCTATTAACTTGATCACAAGGCATCCCCCTCCCTTTACTTGATTTCTCTCATTTATTTCAATGTCCGCCTCATTTTGAAAGCCCAGCTGTGCCTCGCGTACCAAGTTGTATTTACGTTTAATGACTACGTACGTATTTATTATATAATTATTATTTATTTATAAAATAAAGTGCCCCGTCTGGCTGTCGTTCATCTGTTTTTTTTTTATGGTATAAGGGACAAACGAGCAGGGTCACCTGTTGGTGAGTACTGGCCATGTTTCGCATTGTTTATATTCGAGGTCTGCTGAAGATCCATCGTATCCAAATTTTGTATCTATTTTAGTTGGTCGTATATTTCACCTTACAGATACAACGTTTCTGATGCTCGATATTGAAACATCGACTGCTGTAACTAGTACAAAATCAATGAAAAAGTAAATTTAAGATATTCCTATTAATGGTGTCAAGTCAAATTTAGATAGATACAAATTTGTTCAAAATTTTAACTTTATAAATTTACAAGTTATGAATTTTCGAAATAGTTTTTTGTGGCTGGTGTAAAATTGATATATTTCGAGAGAAGACAAAATCGCATTCTGCCGTCGATATGCTCTGCTGCCCGTGCGAAGCCGGCCCGGCCCCCGCGGCGGGGGCGAGTTGCTAGTTTTAAATATCATTTGTCAAATCGTTACTTTTTTTCTAAAGAATTAAATTAACGTGCGTCTCTCAATACTAGTAGTCTTGTTACAACTCCAGCTAAACTAAATGCTTGTGTCAGGAGTGGGTTCACGTCGTAGTGCACTGGGTGGAGTTCGAACCCGCAACCATTTGATAGCAAGTCCTACGCCTTAGCCATTACGCTAACACACCGCTGAAATTATATGTGAGTGAACTTTCTTTTCAACCTATTTTGCGATAAAGAGTAATAAACATCCATCCATCCATCCTCACAAACTTATACGTATTAGGATGATTATTAAATGAATCATACTTACAATAATATACAGATTCACAGATACTGATGCACTGCATATTTTATGCTCTTGTGGCCAACTGATGCGGTAGCGAACTATCAACATTTGGTTGCATATAATGCAACCGCAGGAAATACAAATGGTCTGGATATGGAAATGGTCGAAGTCGCTAAAGGCTCTAAAACAATAATACCCAGATAGCAATTTAAACTTGAATCTGACTTGTAATAATTTTGATGTGTCAAAAGTGAAGGTTTGTGTCAAATTTGTCATGGCAAGTCACAGTATACACTTGAGGCAAGTTTAAATTAAACTTTCTAGTTTCCGAGTTTTGTTTTTGTAAACTATATGCAACATTGACAATTGACATAACACACTTGCAGGATGTTTGTTTCAACATATTACATGTAATGTTGTTTTCGGGACACTTGTATACTATGTAGTTGTGTAACTCCTGAGTGAGTGATCTAAAAAATCTATATCACTCACATCACCATAATGTATCACTCACTCACAATAGCTCCGCATATATCACTAGCTCAGTTATTTTGTTACTAACTCACTAGCTCAGTGAGTTAAACCAATACTCCGGCTCTTTGGTTCATGGACGCGCGAGTGATAGATACCTACTAACCAATGAGTTAAAGTGTGATAGATGCATTGCATAGCCGGCTGACGAGAATGAAAGTACGATGAATGTACAGTACACGCTATTTCGTATCGATGTAACTTAGTTGTCAGGGAAATATATACATTATTTCATTTGTAGCAAATTGTAATATTAGTTACTTATTATTTAAGAACAAATCTGTATTTGTTTTATTATGATTTAAAGACTTGCTTTGTTCATAATTATAAATATGCTATGAAAAAAGATTTTGCAAATTGTTTTTTGTTTATGATTGTACATAAAAAGATATTTTAAATACGCCAATCTGGGTTTATTTTTCTAAGTTTTTGTACAACCGAGTACACCTAGTTCCTTTTTAGGGTTCCGTTCCTCAAAAGAAAAAAAAGGAACCCTTATAGGATCACTTCGTTGTCCGTCTGTCTGTCAAGACCTTTCCTTCAGGAACCCGTGTACGCATCCAGTTGAAAATAATACCATATACATAATTCTGCGGTCCCTTGAGTCAACACAATCATAAGATATGGCCACATAAGCCTTTATATTTGGCCAAATTTGAACATTTCGCAGGTAAATCAAAACTTATAGGGTTGAAAGTTATTAATTTGTTTTTATATCTATCTGTCTGTGTGGCTGTCAAGACCCTTTTCCTCAGAAACCTGTGAAGGAATCAAGTTGAAATTAACATCAAATACTTATGTCAGCGGTCCCTTAAAGCCATAAAAAATTCAAGCTTCTAAGTCAACGCAATCACATAATTCGCAGGTAAAACCTATAGGGTACTTCCCCTTGACCTAGACTTGTAAGTTGGTAAAAACCAAGGTCTGACATCACAAGTAAAGGAAAAAATGCGAAAGTCGTTAATTTATTGTTATATCACATAAAATTATAGTGTTTGTGATTCCAAACTTATATTTTGCGGTTGGATTATTGACTTTGTCATACATCGCAACCGCAAAGTTAAGTTTGTCTTTTGAAAAAGGCGGGCAAAAGTCTCCGAGCATCTATTCCCGAGATGGACGTACTATCTACATATAAGTTTGCTTACGGAACCTTCGGTGCGCGAGTCAGACTCGCACTTGTCCGGGTTTTTTTATTTAATTTATAATATTGTCTAAGTATAAGGTTGACAGTCATAAACTTGCAAAGTATGAAGGAAAATCAATTTAATATGTATTAATGAATGAAAATGAAAATGAATATGAAGGAAAATTTATGGATACCGTACAGATACGAAAAGTTAATTTAAAAGTGAAACTTCGTTTGAGCGAGAGAGGTGCAGGTGAGTGATATTTGTAACTGAGCAAAACGAGCAAGATAAGGCATTGAATTAATTGCGCTAAATGAGCTAAGTGAGCTAAATGAGCTCAAGGAGCTAAGTGAGCTAAATGAGTGACATAGGTATATCTTTACACCGAAATTATATGTACCTGTCTTTTCAAGTCAATGACACATTTTGCACATCACTAGAGGAAAACTAAACCACTGATTTAACCTATTTTATTTGATCAACAACATGGACACCTATTTGTAGTAACGTCGTAACCTATTTGTGCAGGGTCGCTAATTGATTGTGGGTCACAATCAATATCAACTGACCACTGGTTTCACTGAATAGGACCAAGCTTTCTTTTTTCTTTTTTAATATTGATTTTCATGCTATTAAAGTTAACAAAGGTAACCAAACCATATCGCAATTCCGTCGTAGGGTACAACGACATTTATAGAAAATTTAAGAATTATTTTTGATTATTACGGATTATACAACACAATCTTATTGAGATTGGGCGTTCGGATTATGTTTTTCTAAATCTCTAAATACGTACATGTCAATGGAAATTCCTAAGTCAACAATCAAATTGTAATATAATTTGTAGCTAGGTGGCGTCAACTAAATGTCGAGTCTCAACTTGTCATAAATGCCAGTCGAGTAAGGAGTAAGCAAGTTTGTACCAACTTAAAAACAAACTTGACTGAATTAATCTTTGAAAAAAGCAATAAATGCAAGATTGCTGTAACATTACCACAAACTCGATATATCAACAAGAAATTAACAAAGTTGCAGCAACTTGTTATAAACTAATCTTATCATATTTGACGTGACAATTCATTATCAAACAAAACTCAAGTTTCTCGGCAAGCTCACTTGCTATCTGAGTAATAATGATATCATAATTATAATCACTTCAATAAAGAAGGCGTGATTATTACGTCAGTAAGCATGAACATTGTATTCAATAAAGACTTAAAACCTACGTTAATAAATATAACGAAAGAACAATCGAAACATAAAATCACCAAAACATACATTTCGTTCTAAAACCAGTAAAGATCGAGAAAGTTTACACGAACAGCATGTATAAAATAAAAATCATATTTAGCATCTCGATATTTTGCATCCTAATTAGAAGAAGACTTTAAATGCATATAGGGCATTACGGGGTCAGCAATTATCAAGTAAACAGTGCCCACAAAAATGCCATCGTGTTATTCATGTCATAACACGTTTATCCCATCATCTATAAAGCTGTCGATGCCGCAGTCTAGGGCACTCGTCGGGAAGACGAGATAATGCCCTCTCGGCCCTCCCACTACCCCACCTCCGAACAACCTCACCCCTCCCTGTTTTCAGGCCATCCAAGATCTGAATAGGCATCGAAGGCATGTCACCAAGTGAGCTTTGCTGTTACGATTCTGAATTTTAGAATAGAATTTTTATAAAAAAAGAATATTAAAATTAGGCAAGTAAAGCGAATAAACATTCTTAAAAAATATACAGGTAATGTATTTAAATTAACTTTTTAAAACTTTGAAATAAGATCGAACACAAAAAAGGTAATCTAACTTTTGAACGTGTCGAATTTATCTCCAAAACTTTTTTGCAGATTGCTTTTTAAATCTTTATATTATTATATAGAAATAAGTATCAGTAACTAAAAGAACAAGCATGTTTAGTTCAAGAAATGAGTCCATAAAAGTAATAAGTCATACGAGATAAAACAAATGTCTATCGTCGTCGTCCAACACCCCCGACTACTGAAGCCGGGCCCTTTCAATCTCCCTCCATGTTTTTATTTTTACCTACAGGAGTACCAACATGTTGACGGCTAAAGGTCCAAGTTATACTGTCAAACAAGTGACGTGGTAAACAAAGGGTTCCACCCTGAGCAGGGACTAATTATAGCGCCATAGGTTTCTAAATATTTAATGAGACAAAGAGATGAGGTTTTAGGAAAATGGATCGCCATTTTTATGGAAGCATAATTCTGAATATGGAAAGGGTTGGGCTTGTCTCGTAAAAAGCTTTATTTAATATTATTATCCTGAAGGATATGGGTCATCTGATCCAGAGACCGAACTTATGATTTTATTATGCGTCGGATGGTTCGAGGTACGAGTACTTACTTGCTAAAGGGACCGCTTATAGCATCGCATCGTTGTGATATCTGTCACTATTATCCTTCGTATTATATTTTTTTTTTATGGTTTAGGGGGCAAACGAGCAGATGGGTCACCTGATGGTAAATGACTACCGCCGCCCATGGGCACCTGTAACTCGAGAGTCACAAGTGTGTTGCCGCCCTTTAAGGTGGGAGTAGGAGAATAGGGGGAGGGGGAAGTGGGAATAGGGGAGAGGGGAAGGACAGGAATAGGGGAGAGGGAAGGGTTAGGGCCTAGGGGTTACGATTCTATAATATGCAAAGGGTCTCTGACGGACCGCAAGTCATAGTGCGGTAGTGTTGGAAATAAATAGATGTGCAACTATGATACTTGATGTTCCAAGATGCAAGATGCAAATCTCTGGGTGTATCGGACGAATCGGATTCCCAATATTCTTTATTTTTTTCAACATAATTAAAATATATAAATAAAAATACTGATTCCTCCAAATAAGTCAATATAAGATATACATGTATATATATATATATGTACCTGATTGTATTTATAATATTTATGTTGAAGATTTATTTACCTATATAACATATTTCTGGTGATCACTAAACCCTCACACACATTAACACATCTACACCTGACAAATATTGTTAAATGGGTATCTAGTAATCCCGCCGTACGTGGGATACAGGTTCCAGATGAAAACCAGCGTCCAGCACTTCGCTAGACATGAAGCTGATCTGGACGCCTTTTTAGACAGGCCGTGGGATGCATAGCTACACGATACTATAATTAGTTTTAGTTGTATGTAGTATTTATAAGTTAATTCTTGTTCTTTGTTACTTGTTGTAGTTACTTTTATGTTTTTACTTATTATGTGTATTGATGTGTCTCTTTGTGCTGTTCTAAATAAATGTTTCATTCATTCATACCATTGTCAATCGACCAAAAGCGTAGCACTGCCGGTATTATACCTAGTCATAATAATATCTATTAACTCATATCTATGAAATAGTAAACTGTTTTATCATCTATTGTAGTTTGCCCCTATTTTTAATAAAGTTTTTAATATGGCGATAACAAAACCAACTTTTATGAATCTTTTATAGCCCAGTCAAGGAAGTAAAGTACCTAAATTTTGGATTACCAGTTACCACCCATTTATATTTTTGGATAAATAGTAAAAAATGCGCTGATTAAGAATTTTGATGCCCGCAGTCTGGACAAGTGGGGCATTATTTTTTTTTAACAATTTAAGAAAAAATAGACTTTTTTTACATTTCGTGTGATATCCCGTTTTCAGTACGTTTTTCGTCATACGTGCCCAAAACTTTTTTGTACTTCATTAAATTATCTACAAAATGAGACCTGGTCAAAGTCGCCAAGTGTTCTAAAGTAAAAGGTCAAAGTTAAAAAAGAGCATTTTTTTTTCAACATTTAATAACTTTGAAAGGAACGTACGTAGAAGTCTGAAACATTCTGAAATGGTAGCTTGATGATATTAAAAAGTGCTATAAATGTCAGCGAGATCGGTTTTAAACTTTTTAAATTATTAAAAATATTTTTTTTAGCCGTATTTGCAAAACGCGCCATTTTTTTCTAAATTACTAAAACTAATCGGACTAGCTTGGAAAATTTAAAAAAACCATTTACGTTTATGAGCCCATTGAAATTTTTAAGAAATATCGAGTTTAACCGATTTTATAACGATATTTGAGGTAGATATACTATTTTTTATGCGCGATGTATAAAACTACGACTTTTTTTCAAATAACCGCTTTTTCATATCTTATTAAATATATTACATATTAAAAAGCGGTTATTTGAAAAATAAAAAGATATATAGTTTTATACGTCACGTAAAAAGGTAGTTATGCCTCAAAATATCGTTATAATATCTTTCGTTTAATATTGAATGAAAGCTTAATTTGTAATGTATTCTACTACACTTTTTTTTTACAATTTTCCGTCCATTGCTTTAAAATACAGAGGAAAGCGCATATTCACATCTCAAAAATAGAAATAGTGTGCTAACTAAATCAAAACTAGAAATTAAACATAAATATGAAGATCAACCCATACATTCCTAAAACATCCACAGATTAAATAATTCATTGAGACCATTCAAGTGGTTTCCTTCTAAATTCTTTGACTTTTTACTGAACCCAGTCCCGGCAATTCGTTACCCGAATATTGAACTCAATAGAACATTGGCAAGCCGCCAGACGGTGAGGAAATTGTTAAGTTCTTCAAAGTTTTAATCTACTTAATGCTGCGGTTGCTACATGGTTCACTAGTATAACTTACAGTATTAAATTGTGGTGATTTATGGCTATAGTGGGGACAATTAAAAAGTTTTGGTATAGCACTAGATTAGTTATAGTAGGTCTATTTGAGTTTTGATCGTGACTCAAATAATTGCGGCAACTGGCGAACTGCATCTTCAGTTAAACCTACTGTTATCTGCACTACAGACTATAGACTAAAACATGTATTAAATAAAAGAGTGATATACTCTGTGTTGCTTTACGTATTCTACTGAGGTTTCTATTTAAGTAATTAGTGAGAAAATAATACATACGACATAGATAATTTCTTGACTAAACATCTGACAAATAAATAAAACCACCAATCCCTACTAATATTTGCACGTTGTAAATGATAACTCTCAACATGTTTCCGAAAGCGGGGAGATGCTTGCAATAAGCAATACTTATGAACGGGAAAATAGAAGGGAGCCCAACGACGAGCCCTGAGGGACGCTGGCATTTCATCTACCCCATGCGTCGAGTAGTTGGTGATTTTTATGCACAACGTAGAGGGGAGCAATGCATTTATTTGAAGGGACGGGACTTTGAAGTCGCAAACTTTCGATTAAGGAAAAGGGAAAGACGATCTGTTGGTTAACTTTATGAAACGCCTTGGAGCGTACAATTTTTATATTTCCTTTAAATTGCGGATAAAGTTGTTGCTTTGATGCTTTCTACATACAGTGTATGTAATGTTATTCTACAAGACCGTTATTACGCCTTAATCGTATAAAGGGTTTTTGCTTACATGGCGGAAAAAGGCTCCTACAATTATACCCGTGAAAGGTACGCACTGGACTTAGGAGATTAAATTTCATGGTTAAATTTGCATTAAGCGCGTGCTTACGAAGCTTTTCATGTGAACTGACAATTCATTATTTGACCATTTGTATAAATATTGCGTGCTACACATGGCTATTGAAATACAAAGTTTTAAATTTTGAACATTGCACGAGTTTAGTATAGCACTTTGTATTCACATAAGAACTTGGATGAGTTCGAAGAGCGTAATCTGTGTATGAGTAATATCGAGTACCTTCTGAATCTAATTGTGGATGTCCTCTCGGTATCAGATGAGATGTGGAGCAGCGTGGAGAGCGGGTGTGGGATGGCGCGCGCGGTGCCGTGTGCTCGCGGCAAGCACTCGGCAACGTTGCTGGCGGGGCATGTCTACGTGCTCGGCGGCCGCGGAGCCGGAGGGTCTGTGCCTCTCAGAGACTTCTGGAGGTATAGTCTTGGTGAGTATCTCTTATTTTCAAGAAAAACGCCCGATATCTGTAAGATACAAGGAAGAATATACCGGATGTATATCACAATGGAACATTTCTTAAATCACTGAAAGGGCATGACTCCAGCATGCAGTTACACAGAGATTTTATTGAGAAAAAACTATTCGTTTACAAGTTATGACAGTTTGAATTTCCAGGTATTTTCACCTCCGTTTCTCATAAAAACAGTGGAATGTGTAAAGTTAAAGATTTTAAATCGTACTTATTTTTTTAATATTGAACTATTTAAAGATTTTAAACTTTAACTTATCTAAACTTTTTAAGTTAATTTTTATGGATTAACTATTAACTATTGAGAAAATGCATAAAAATTAACTTAAAAAGTTTTCGAAGATAGTTTTTTATGGATTTTCTTAGTAACGAAATGAAAACTGTTTTTTTTTAAAAATTCTTTTTGTAACTGCATGCTATAGTCATGCCCCTTCAATGATTTAGGTAAGTGTCTATTGTCAGATACACTCTGTATAGTAACCAAGATAACAGCTGCACCCACTAACCCGAAAAGTCTAGACCGATTATACGTTTTATAACGTGTTGACACATTTATCTCATTAATCTATCACTCACACAAACGCTTAACGTGACTAGCGATGTGTGAAACCTAACGGAACAAGTCCATATATACATATTGTGTCCACACATAGATTAGGTACCTACGTCTGTATTTGGATGGTCTGTCTGCCTACTTATAGGTCATATTACACAGAAGATACATGTCATGTCAAATTATATAACGATGATGAGATGACGAGGATGATATGTCTGATGTACCACTTTTAAACTCTGGATAGTTTGTGTTTTATGTTATGTTCATCAATCACTCAATTTGACAATGTATTTAATTACTAACAAATAAATAAAGAAAAACGCAATGTTTGCGTGGAGTTGCGATTCAAGATTACGGGTTAGAACTGCACCTAAAACGTTAACTCACAGACTCATTCATAACACAAATAATAGAATAGAAGTATGATAGTCCAGTAACAAAATTAAACCAATCAATAAAAATTCAATTTGGTTAATCTGTACGATGGCTGACGTGTGCCTCATGCACATGAACGGGTTCCGTTGGTCGGGGCTGGTCATCTCTGGAGTAATTTGCACGACTGTTTATATTTTAGAACAATATGTAACATTATCCTTACATTTCATTTACGCTTATAAGCAATGTAACTATAAAATTGTAAAAAGTGTGTCCTTGGAGTTCCTTGGCTGATCTTCTCCATAGGATATACGTATTCGAACAGGTAACTGCTTCACGACTGACTTAGTCTGACTAATTCCTACTCCTGACATGCAAAATCAATTCAAAAATACCTATAATTGATTTAATTGGAATAAATGGTTTTGATTTGATTTGACTTTGAATGCATTTTTTTTATTTTTATCAGTAAAATATGAATTTCTTTCATGAGCCTCGCGATACTGACATTTTAATTTATTGAGTCTATAATCAACTAAAAAGCAGGTAACTTTTGTTTAAGGCTTTTTAAGAATGTTACTAACCTCAACATAGTACGTAGGTATGTTAATTTCTTCGGTTTAATATTCAATACAGTTAAGTGTTGTGCATAACCGTACGCAGTAGGTGCGCCATAACACCGACCTCACCCCGATCACGGAGTGGAATAACAATTGATAGCTTTGCAAGATCAAAATAAGTTCGCGGAATCTCAACCTTTCTCTGAATCTCTGATCTGTAATTTTTCTAACTTTTTGAACGTAAAAATAAAAACGTTCGTAAGCAGTATTCATATTTATTAAATATGGTTTGAGGGCCCAAAACCACCGTCGGGGATCGAAACTAGTCGGACATCCTTGAAATACATACTTGAGTAACATAGTACCTATATGTTTAACTAGGATTTCCCGCGCGGCTTCACTCGCGTGTACATATTTATACATTTGGCGTGGAACCCTAATTCTTTTTCCAAAATAAAAGTAGCCTAAGTTACTCCTTATAACACCAGCTATCTGCCAGTGAAAGTCCCGTAGAAATCGGTCCACCCGTTCCGAAGATTAGCCGGATAGACAGAGAGACAAAAAATGTACAAAATGATTTTAAGGCATAGGTAATAAAATAGGTCGTGCAAATAACTGTGTAAAAAAAACTATTATTTTGAAATTTCAATTTTATTTATTTGTATTGATAAATATTTAAAAAAAGTATTCTCTTGAGCAATAGCATCTCTACATAGTATAAAACAAAGTCGCCCTCCGCCGCGAGTCTGTGCCTCTGAACGCTTAGAACCACATTAAAAACCATTGCGTAGTTTATAAGACATAAACTACGCAATGGTTTTTAATGCGGTTTTCACCAATAGATGAAGTGATTCATGAGGAAGATTTAGGTGTATAATTTTATTAAGGTTTTGTGTAAAATAGCTGAAATGTGACGATGATTGTTGAAGATGTCGGAAAAAACCAATATGCTATCTGTGCGAATCCGGGGCGGGTTGCTGAATGTAAATCGTGCTCATTTGTCAACAAGCTGTCGTCAGCGGTGACTGGAAACTGAAGTGCTCTCGAAGGGACGTGTCTTTGGCTTCTGTGGAGCCAATCCGCTGCTCCAGGGCGAAAGCATAATTAGGTCGAGTACCTTTGTTAGCGTTGTGCTAATTACTATACACTGCTTTTTATTGCAGGGAATTGTAATGAGATTTTTTTTCGAAATTCCAAGAATCGTTTACTTTAATAATACATTCGTGCTGTAGCTTGTTATAACACCGAAGGGGACCTAGTAAAATCAATATCATACTACTACACAAATATATGAAGCACAAAAAAATTCAATGTTTAAACCTAGCATTGCAATATGTCACTTCATTCTGTTACGTGTATCTGCAGGGTTATCATAACACAAGGGTGCACGGACACATTAAATCTTTGACGGGTTGCTCTTCCTGTTAAACTGTCTGGGTAATTCATTACATTGCCATTGTTGCAGTGGTCTTGTCTGGTTGTGTGAACACATGCAATTTTTACAGAAAGGTATAGTGATATTTTAGGTTCAGTATGTATATATCTTTAGGTAAATAGTCAGACTGACCAAAAAAAAAATTAATAACAAAAAAAAATCGACCATTTCTTTTCAAAACATGCATTTCCTTGTAAACGTAATCAAATTCAACGATTTCTTTTTACGCGTATAAAATTAAAAGTCATTGAAATTGTTCGGCAATATAAGTCCTACATTTTCGGGTAAATACGAACATTACTTAAACATCCATGGTATTTAATACGTAGGTATAGTTTCATTCATGGCAACCTTCTTTTTACCTATTAATTCTTCTTCCCCCTTTACCTTGTTCCCGAGTAACTATAAATATGACCGAACTTTTATGTAAGACAAATAGCTCTAACTGCGCCGTACGTACCTACCACCTACCTACTAATTATATAACTTATGTTTTCTCCCACTATATTATGTATGTAAGTACAACTTTTACGACAGAACACAAGATTGAAAACAGTTTTCTAAAATTTATCCTTAATTTTTTATACTCATAAGTCATACAGGTGTCAGTGACTGCAGTCATTACGACACTCTCTTAAATTTATTCGCATCTTATCTGGTACCTTCCAGCAACTGGCAGATGGGAGAAGTTGGAGTGCCGCGGCGACCCGCCCCCCTCACTGCAGGAGCACAGCGCGACGGCACATGAGAACAAACTTTATGTGTTCGGAGGAGAAGCTGGGGCACTGTCCAATGAGACCCCTCTCTGGATATATGATACTGAGGTTTGTAAAAATAAATGTCACAAATAACAAATACACCGGTTAATGTAGATTTCTATCCTCAAATTCTTTATATCATCGGCCTTTTTTGAGATTTATTTTTTGTTTTTGAAATATTTTCTAACTAAAATTTGAACTCGATACAAGAGTTTTAATTCCGAACTAAGTACATTATAGAAAACCACCCATATCGAATCAGCTCTATTAAGGCTATGTTCAGATGATAGACGTTGAGCGCACGTATATTTTAATAACAACGAATTTTGGTCAAGTCGTCCACATGCAAAGGCGCGTTATCCGAACGCGCGCTTAACACCCGTCATCTGAACATATCTTAAAAGAGTCTGTTAGCTTAAACAGTCTGCCATTAATTCCAATTAGTATTTTAATATTTAAGTATATTTTTAAACGCACAGAACGATATAATTCAATTTTTTTTTTAATCGCATGATAATAATAAAAATAACTTCACACATCTCACACACGGCCGTCTGATCCTAAACTAGGCAGAGCCTGTACTATGGTAACCAGACTGCTGATAAACATACTTATATATTTCTAAATACATATATATTATAGATAAATTACACCCAGACACAGAACAAAGGATCATGCTCATCACACAATTATTTGTCCTGGGTGGGATAGGAACCCACGACCTCTGGCTTAGCAGTTAGGGTCATTAACCACTAGACCAACAGGCCAGTCAAAGCCTAAATTCGCTTATAAACTAAGAAATCATTCGTTCTAAAACTTTCTATACTGTTTTAATTCAGGAACACATTCAACTTACGTATCAATATTTTATAAACAATTTATTTGATACTGTCAATAGGCTGAAAAAAACTGTACCTAAATAATTTGTCACTATGCAAAATATCGACAGTCGCACGGAAAATCAATTACATTTAATTCTCATGTCCTCGCAATTCCTCAACCTACTTAGATAAAGGAAACTGATAGTACAAGTCGCGTGCTTCCACCCTTCATTACCCTTAAACCTTTGCCTAATGCACTGGTGACATCTACCTTCTAAACAACACGCAACTGTATGATAATCATTTCAAGGACATGTGAAACGTATGTTTGCGAAAAGGAGGCCTTATAATAAATAGTATCGCGATTTTTTAATCTTTGTAAAGTATTAAAGTGCATGTTATCTAATAATAATATTGTGGTACATATCGCACCTTAGTTTTCACTTAAAAAATATATATTTTACACTTCATTAGACATTAGATTCAAAATGTTTCAACCTTTAGGCTGCGTTTCCACCAGAGTTGTGCGAGGATGCATAGCGCCCTCGCTGTGCGTCCTCGACACATCCCTATGTGTGCGAGGGATGTGTGCGATGGATGTGTGCGAGGGATGTGTGCTATACGGTGTTTGTTAGAGGTCGATGTGTATTGTACACATCCTCGCACCGCTCATTTGGGCACCGTTTCACAGCCTTAGGCTGTTTCCGCCAGAGACGTGCGAGGTAGCTGAACAGTGCGAGGATGCGTAACGAAGCTATGAAACGGTGCAATGATGTGTACTATATACATCAACGTGTCATCTCTCGCACACATCCCTTGCACCCATCCCTCGCTTGTTTTGTACGTATAAAAACCTCGCTCCGCTAAGCCGTTTCCACAGGAGCTGCGCTGAGCGAGCCTAGGTATATGAAGCGATTCTATTGGTTCTTAACAAACAGATCCCTCGCTACACATTCTCGCACATCTCTGGTGGAAACGCAGCCTTAATCTCGTCTAATTGTCATGACGATAATTTATTTTTTGAAGTGAAAACTTTTTTGGCATGTTGGACACTTTTGCTAAGGGGAAATGCACTGAACTCGCGTGACCGTCGGGCTCAGATACATATATGCAGAATATGTTTGTGTTTTCACTTCTGACGTGCAGTCCAAGACTGAAATTTTTTTTTTAATATGAATCGCTTTATTGTCATTATAATATGAGGTTTAACTTAATGTTGAGATTAAATTTAAAATAAAATTTGACAATTATTATTTTTAACCTGTGGCTCCCCTCACGACTCTTCACCCCAGCGAGGCTAAGTGGTAGGGTAGCATGTCGGACTGGAACCGATTAAATCAACACGGTGTTGCGTCACTGAGTCCTTATTGCCAGGGCCACAGGTGTACCCTTGAAAGGAAATCCCTGTAAACCCCGGCAGACTTTGCCGCCGTTAAACGTTGCGGTGTGCGGGGATCTTAGGAACAAGGTGGAGACGCGGAATCCCACGCGCTCATGGTCTGGACCATGGACTTAATCTTAGTCTCCAACGAGTGCCTACTCATACCTACGGCTGTCGCAAGGTTAGAACGCTGCTGCGTCCATAAAAGGCACTCCAGTATAGTGTGGCCATATTAATTACCAAAATAAAAGAGTGATTTAAAATTTAGTGTACCTAATTCATTTGAAAAGAATTTAACAGATTAATAACATCTAGTTATAACACATTAAAAATTACCGAGACTTTAAAAAGGTCAAAATTTCAATCTACAATACTATTAACAATAGGTATATTTATAAACAAATCCATAATAATTGTATTTCTATAATTTTAATGTTTACATGGATGAAGTAAAAAGAAAATCCCCCTACAGATTCAAACCTGGCGAAAGCTCGCCGGCCTATCGAATTACGCGTTGACGTTGCGGCGGCGAAGTTCCCGGGAGTCCCGGAACGCTGGGCTAGGGCCTCGAGGCAGGAGGGGGCACTCCGCGCACACGCTCAAAGACTGCTTGCTGATCTACGGGGGGTATAAAGATCTGCGGGGTTCTACACAAGAGCTCTGGGCGTTTCACTACGGTGAGGAAAGCATTCTCTACTTGCTTTTTTAAGGCTCCAAACCTCTTCCCGTGTTATGTAAGTGTGAACGGAAGACATAGACGAAAGGCTAATTTTAATGATTTATTTTTAGTCTATAAAATCTTTATACTTTTCATTATTTTTTCAGCAGCTCAAACGTTACTTTATTTAGTAACATAACACAAAGTAAATACAGACACCAACATTTATTGAAAATTATGTGAACTACTTCGAACCCTAAATTCTGTATCAATAAATAGAAATTCACGCTGATTAGTGTTAGCACAAATCAATTTATTTAAATATCACCAGCTGAACCACAATTGTGTCAATTATGGCTCCTAAACCTAGCTCACAGAGTTTACAGTTGATAAGTTGCAAGATGAATCACAGTCGATGTAGTAAGTTTGTTCGTTCCTAGAGTCGGAGAGCTGGCAGCAGGTGCGCACGGCGAGCGCGGGCCCGGCGCGGCACCGCCACGCCGCGGCGCTGCACGACAACCGCCTCTACGTGCACGGCGGCCAGTGCGACCTGCGGGACTGCGCGGACCTGTGGCACTACGACACCAGTCAGTGAATACCTTCACTAGAGATATCTCTTACTATGAACGAAAAAGACCTGCAATTTCCTCTTAAGAGCTTTTTTAGCTCCCTTTCACTAGACAGGTTTATTGCTAGTCCGCGTAGTTATCTATACTATTATATATAGTCACAATGCCCTCGATGGGAAGATCCTGCACCGTCTTACACCTAAACTTGTCAAGGCCATTGTGAAAGTAGAGAGTATTCGCCTGAGTTCACACAAAGAGCGTTGTTCTCTGAACAGATACGCACGGGTAAAGAATTTTTGCCACCATTGGTTCAGCTGCAAAGTGGTATGCTAAAAATGTTGGTAATGGGATATCGTAGCAATCTGTTGGGTACCTACCGAAAGATTTACGCCTTAATGGCATTGAATAATGACAATGAACATTAGCCTTAATGACACCTTCTTCAAAAACAGAGAAAAGAAAAAGCCTCATCACTTACTTTAATCAGGATAGAGAAGGAAGTTTTCAAAGCATTTCTGATTCGATTCTAACCTACCTCTTCTTAATTTTAAAAGAGGTATTAACTACTAATCGACTGTTCCAGTATCTCGCGTCTGGAGTCAAGTCCGAACCCCAGCTAAGCTCTCTCCGAGCGCCCGCAGCGGTCACGCAGGACTGAGGGCGGGCGCTCACCTCTACATCTTTGGCGGAGAAACGCATGGACACTCCACCAATGAGCTGTGGAGGTTTCATTTCGGTAAGACAGCTCATAAAGTAATTAAACTTAGTGAAAATAAATTTTATTGTCGATTCGATCGATCGAAAATAAATTATTACTAGTAGGTACAATTTACTGTAATTTACTTTGCAGCAACGGAAACTTGGGAACGAATAATTCAGTCTCTCAAGTGGCCCTCACCTCGCGTAGACAGCTGTGCCCTCCTCATCCCGGCTGCACCACCTCGGATCCGGTCAGCTCCCATCAACAGAATGAACACAAATAGGCATTCGCTCAATACTCGACCAGACCCACCCGCCAGCCTACTTAAAGAAATCTCAAAACTATCTTCGTTTCACATTCGTAGAGGCGCACGGTGTTCTTATAGCGTTCTGGCTGGAGACAGAGACTCTACTGAAAGCTTAGTCAGGCAAGAAGCTGCTGCATTATCTAAATCACACTCAGCCTACGTTATCGATAAACGACAACCTGCAGATGGTGACGAAAGTCCAAAAGAAGGAGATGTCCCAGAATTTCGATCTGAAATATCCAGAGAACCCATTTCAGTACCTGACTTCGCAGATATGATTCTTCCAACACCGATATTATCTCCTGTGGAAGCAACAAAGCTCGTCTATTTCGATTCAGAGGAAGAAGAAGACATGCGTCGTGAAATGGATGGCATGAAGAAAAAAGATGGCATGTCGTCGGTAAAAGTGGATGGGAGAGTCACCATTGTCACCATGCCTAAATCTGCGTCGGTTAGGTTCACAAAAGACACGATAATAACTGATGAAGAAGATGCTGAATTGTCTACATCGGACTATGCAAGTGCGGAACGCGTGAACAGGCTGTCGGGGAATTCCTTAGGGTTTAGTAATCCTCACTACTTAGGTCCAGATGTGAGGAACTTGGGAGCAGCATTGACTCCCGATTCAGGTGTCGGGCCAGGAGATATAGAACTTCAAGATTTGAGTGAAAGACGGGCACGAAGCGTTCCCAGGAATGGTGAAACTCAGCTACATGTATTGTTAGTAGGCGGTAAGGAGCCCCCGCACCTAGCCTTGCTGCAGAACCCGCTGTCCATGTGGACGTACAGGTTGTTGTAACAAAGTATTACTTAGCTCTTCGTCCATTAGAGGAACTAGGGTGTTCAGAGTCTAGTAGAAGTCTTTTTGACGTTTTCAATTAGATTATTTTTGAGGCTCCAACATTGAGAGCGATCTTTTAAATGTTGAGAATCTTGCGAATGGCGCTTTTCGGAAAATTACGTCCAAATTAATTCATGTATAGAAATTATGAGACTTAGGTTAGAATATACGATGAGTGCGAATGTTTTGTAATTAAAGCAGGCATGGTTAATACATGGGATTGTATTTGAAAAAATACAATAAAAATAATCTCCATTTTATGATATTTGCATAGATGTTATATGTACTAGGGCGTTCCATAAGTTTTATATTAGGTACTTTGCGAAGTTTTTTTTTTCGAAGTAGTCTTCATAAGTGTAAACCAGGCGCTGAACATGTTTTTCCAGTATCCCTCTGGGACACAGCCGCATATCTCCTCAAAAGCTCCTATAAGCACCTCATCGCTCAAAAAATTGGTTCCCTTCAGTTGTTTTTTTCTGGAATAGTACAAAAAGTGCATAGTCACATGGCGCTAAATTGGAATTATAAGGAGGGTATCCCAGCAATGTGATTCCAGCTTGGTGCAAATAGCCCGTAGTTTCAACGACTCGATGTCCAGGGGCATTATCTTGATCCAAAAACGAAGTATCGAGTAAACATTTCGCTGGTTAACAATTCTCTGCATAAAATGCAGCAGTAACAGTCTTCCCTTTGTCAAGCACAACCGAAGCGAATATTCTTCTCTTGAAGTACAGCAACCATTCTTTTCTTTACGGATCGTGACATTTTCACAGACGTGGGCGGTTGTTCATCTTCAAACACCCACACTTTACTCTGTAATTTAATAGGAACAGCCGCCTTTAAATTTTCTTAACATGTCACTAGACCATATCAGCGCATCAGTCATCAAGTGCGGTACCCAGAGTCAACAAAGTTACCGTACTTTCAAATGGTCTTGAAGAATCCGATGAACAATTGGTGCACTTAACTTGAGGGTGTCCTTCCGCCAATAATGTTCGTATAGTCTAAATGTTCTTTTTGGTAGTCAGTTCTATCGGCCTGCCGGACCTTGCATCATACCCTAAGTTAAAATTACCGCGATTGAATTGAATATACCACCGATCTATGGTCCTTAGAGGTGGACACATTTCCCTCAGTGCACTACTCATTTCCTCAAAACATTTTGGTTTAGGTACTTATGCCACACTTAGTTTCACAAAATAATTACACGAATATCATAACGAGAGAAGCCCGCGATTTTCATTTATCGTGGGAGAGCCATGCTTCGGCACGTACCGGTGGCTCAACCGGAGTCACACCACGGCCTCACAGAAAACCGGCAGTGAAGCAATGGTCCGTTGTTTTCCGCCGAGTGAGTAAGGTTACCGAAGGCCCTAAACTTTCCCTCTCCCCCCCTCCACTCCCCCTCTTCCCCTAGTCCCACCTTAAAAGGCGGCTAACGCACTTGTGACTCTTGAGTTGCAGGTGTCCATGGGCGGCGGTAGTCACTTACCATCAGATGACCCGTCTGCTCGTCTGCCCCCATCCCATGAAAGAAATTCTTTGCCTCCAAATTTTTTTTCACAACATTAGCGCCCTACGTATCTGTAGAAATGCATTGGCTTGTTGGTAACAACTGTTGTAGTGGCCAACATTAGGAATTTTGCATGTGTTATCTATGTCTGTTGTGTATATACCGTTCCGTAGAAGTTGTCAGGTACCCCAGTGTGCCAATACTAGTATTGTTAGATGTACCTTCGCAATATTGTCAAACCTACTCACTACAAGATTTGGGCAGGGTTCGTCTTCCGTTGGCCAACTTGCAGCTGCAATTATATATCAATATTTTATGTAATCATACCTATACTATTGAGTGGATGAAGAAAACAATTCTCATCTGCAAAATTATTAATAAGATCTAATTAAAACAGAATCTAGGGAGAGCAATATTAAGTTACCAAGTTTACACACAAAAAATTGTTCTATCTGTAATTCCATAAATTATACTCTGTCCATTCGTTTATTTCTTTTCACGGTTGCTTGAAAACGTTAGGGGGCGCTTGTCTGCTGCCGCAGCCACAGGGTCTTCAACGGGAACATTAATTATCCTCTCTTATGTCTAATAAATTAAACTTGGGTAATATAATTTATTAAAGGAATTCTTTTAATTTTTGCTCAAATTAACTATTTAGGTAAATCGATTAAAACTTAATTTTTGTTATTTTTAATCGAATCAGTAACGCGTTAGGTTATCACTAATTTACTACTTTATGAACTGTCAAAAAGAAAATAAACAAATGGACAGTATAGAGTATAGTAGTCATAGAACTATGCTGCCCTACTGCAACTACGATCAGTCAAGTCTGCACTTGGAAAAGTCGATTGCTGTACAAAAAACATTGATCTAGTCGCATTAGATCACATTACATTACATTACATTACTGTGCATCACATTACATTACGTTACATTACATAGTATTTTTACATTATTTCTACCCAAGTCTTGTTAAATAGCCATTGTTGTTATATTATATTTTTTTCAATACGTTCCATAATTATTATTTTTCAGTGTTGCCAGGTTGTTATTTTGTTATACATTAAGTTTTTTATATTGTTGCATATTGTTTTTATATTTGTATTTTTAAGCTAGATATAGGTTTACCTTCCTCAAAATATTCTAAGAATCAATGGTGTCAATATTTCTGAATGTTTAGCATGGTTAATAGTTGTTTTAATTGCTGTTTACTAAATAGCAACCAGTATGTCAGTTCTTCAAGAAAAAAAAGGTGATAAATCTTGTATTTTCTTCTATTTCCATTTATTTCTGTCTGATACTTTGGTCCTCGAAATCATCTTACACCTACCACATGAAATTGTAATGAGATTAAAGTTCTACACTAACTTATTCAGGAAATGAAAACACCAAATAAATAAGTAATAAGTAATTTGATAGTGAGTTATTAAATTCTCCCTATTCTAAATCAGCGGCCAAGGGAGCTTTAAATTATATATTTTTAGGAATTACAAGATTGAAGTAATTGAACTCAAATAGTAAAAAAAATATCTTAAGTCAACTTGGTTACTCTTATTACAAATCACGGGTTATGTCGTTTGTCATAAAGAATAAGCAAAATGATACTGAAGGGCTCATGATTTCGACTCCTACTGGATCAAAAGTAAATAAACGCAGAGGGCGTTCCAATTATTTCTTGGCAAGCAACGCATTTAATACTAAACCTTTACTACATAAAAACTATTTTAATAATATTTTTCTTTCACATTCTTGCCAAAAAGAATAATATTAACTACTATAGATAGTTTTTTCATTGGCCAATATAACTTGAGCTGTCATTGTATAGACTTCCTTACCATGACAGGCCAACGCATATACCTACTGGACGCATGTAATTTCACTATGCCGTTTTCACGTAATTTTTAAAGTTGCAAGACATATTGTTTAAAAATTTTAGCTTCTGCACTTCTTCTATACACCGATGTTTAATTATTCCGTATTTTTACGAAAACTACCTACTCCGACCACGATATAGAATATTTCTGCATGTTAAAATATGCAAGATTGTATATTGAAGTAAACAGACAATACATACTTGAAGCAAGACGATGATAGTGGTAGGTAAGTTATTTGATTATCTAATATGTACCTAATATTACATAAGAAAGCTGTTTCCAATTTTTTTAATACGCCTAAATAACAACTAAAAGTGTATATTAAGTTTTTTATTTTGACTTATGAGCCATGACTTTGGATACAGTAGGTAATAAGTTAGGGGCATCGACCTTAGGCATCAGCCATTCGGAGATCGTACGACGGATAGTACATGTTATGTTGCAGCGATGTAAAATGTTGATTTTCACGAAACCATAAATATTTATTTAAAAAAAAAAATTAAAAAATAAATGCTGTAAAAAAAGTTTGTAAATCATGGTCTGAGTTCATAGTTTCTGTAAAAACTCTGATTAATATTCCATAGTGTATATGAACTATAAATATTCCAAAATTCACGTGACTACGTTCGCGAAATTTTCTTAAAAAGGGGTACAAAGAATTCTCTTCACGTATTAATATAATGATGTTTACCTACTCTACTTCAAAGTCTAAAACCATAACTGGAAAAAATAATTACTCTAAAAACGACCATAGCTGTACGTCCTGGCTAATAAAAACATAATAATGTTTAATGTAAAGAATTGGAATAGATTGTTTATAAAAATCAGCAGACAGTTCAGTATGCAATAACAGGGTAGATACTTAATTTTGTGTCTGGCAATAATAGCAATACTTGTAACCCTTGCAATAGTTATGCATTTAATGTTGTGATAATTTATTTATTATTAATGTTTTAATGATGTTCCTTTCTATTATGGTTTAGAATTAATCAACATAAACGCAGGCATAGATTAAAAATCTCTTAATGCGCATTCTGAACTATTGTATTTAAATGATATACTTGGACAGTAGCGTGGCAGAAGTAGCATCTGCTAAGACTGAGTAGCAAGTAGCATTTTTCCTTAATTGTGTACTGTGACATGTTGCTGTTCTCTCTCCTGTTTGTATAACGTCGATCAGGTCTATAGAAATATAGATAAACTCTCGTTCGACAAATCATTTTTCCACTCAACTTCTATAATGCAATGCAGGATAGTCCAAGTAGTGCCGACTATTTCTTTTAGATGGCGCTGTACGTGTATGTCAGGTGGCGTCACCATAGATGAGTTTAGACCGGATGTAGCTACAGCAGATATAAACAATCCTGGGTTAACACAAAAAAAAATATGGTTTAGACATAATATATACGAAACAAGCAAAGAAAAATGTTTACATTACTGTTGACATCAATATTTACCATTTCATATGTTTCATTAGTGTCATTATAAAGTCTTATGCACACACCTATTCCTTATCTTCAAGCACTGCACTCTTAATTGCTCTCTCCTGTCCAGTAATGGCAGATAAGTAAATACTTATATTAGTAATAATTGTATGATGTTAGCGGACGGCATAATTTGAGTCGAATGCTGATTAAATACATGATAAAGGTGTATTTCTACATACCTGGTCGGACTTAACCGCCATGTTGTATGACTCCAAACCATTTTTATATTAAACTAAGACTTGCGTCGAGCATGCGTTCCGAACGAGTACAACATTCGATATGTTAATAAATGTAGTTATATGTATGGACATTTGTTTTCATTTTACACTATCGCCACGTTCACGAAACCTACCTCTCCAGAAACTAAGATGGTGTTAAATTTAGCGTGAAACGTAAAGAACAATGTCTCTTTTATTGTGGGCAACATTTGTTTTCAGCTAATTTTCTACCGAGGTGGTATCGACTCTAGACTGCTCGGTTTCTCCACTTACTCCTTTTCGTAACCAATGCTAAACCTTTTTTTTTTTCTCTTTCATTACTAGTTATTTTAAGTCAAGACAAAGATTAGGAAACACTGTCTACTCGTATTCTATCTCATTCTCTCGCAGACTAAAAATAAATAAATAATGAAAAAGGATTTCTCGTTTTCTACTTTTAAAAACTAGTTCTTTCCGAAACAATTACATTGTGTTCGTAAATATTTAAATAATTTAACTTCTCCGAAGTATGACACATGATTTTCTTTTTTGTTTTAAGACAATATAAAGGTAATGATAAGAAGATGCAAACGAGCAATGATGTCTACAGTTTTTCTTAGAAAACAATCTCAATAACATACAAAACTTTTGAAATGCATAAAGAGCAAGGATTGCTACAAAATAAGAAACTTAAGTTATTGTTTTGGGTAACAATTTATATGGTCTTCTATTTTCGCTTTGAATTTATTTATTTATTGATGGGCCATTAAACAGTTACACGTTAGGTAGCTAATATTAAACATAGTAAATACATCGACATAGCTCTAAGAATTAGCAATTGATTAGCAAGCTGAAGTGGCAGTGGGCTGGCCACATTGCCCGCAGAACCGATAACACGGTCTCCACCGGAGACCACACAATGTAAAAAAAATGTGTGTGCAATTCACACACGGCAACAATGAAACTTAGAAAAGTAGCATAAGCCGCAAATCAACACAAATAAGTTACTAATGTTAATATATTTTTTTAAATATTTTTTATAAAAGTTATTACAAACACAAATAACAAATTATCACAGATGTGTTAAATAATTAACATAAATTAATTAACCAACGAATTTTAATACGCAAATGCACAAAAATTACACCACGTTGACATTGATGCCTTTTCTGAAGGCTTCGTAGTACGCAGGCGCAAAGACACTGAATCGCGGACTGAATCCTATTTATGAATATATTTGTCTCTTTTTTAGTGCTGTATACGGTCTATCTCATTCTCTCGCAGGCTAAATCCTATAGTATTGCGTTTTTCTCTTTTTAGTGTGACTCAAGGCTTCGTAGTAAGCAGGCGCAAAGACAAAGATTATAGGAAACACTGTCTACTCGTATTCTATCCCATTCTCTCGCAGGCTAAATCCTATTTGTGATTTTGTTTGTCTCTTTTTAGTGTGAGTTTTTCGTTTCATCGAATTTCAAATCACGATTCTAGTTTCCCTTCAAAAATCTACTTCTTGAGCACCAAAAACTACCCATTACTTTTTTATTTTCTGTCGTTTGTCCATCCAAAGGTTGGCTTTAAGAAATTGCTTTTAGCGATAAGGTCGCCGATTGTACATATTGTTTCTGAGATTTCCGTGAAATTATACTTTCGTCTAATTTAGATGATAATTTTGACAGCTCACGGTAGGGATGAGGGTAGTGTATAATCGTTATAAAACCTATTCGATTTTCGATTGTAATTATCATATACCTTGGAATCGATAGTTGCATGGTTATGCTGTATGGTCGATTATAAATTTATAATACAAAACGAAGTCTTTTCTATTTAATAAAAAATAATAATATCACTATAAACGCTCACAGAAATAAAATGAAACGAGAAATAAGAATTTTCTTCAGTCGTCCGCAGTTACATTTTCACAGACATTTTGCAATAATGTCGGTATTTTCTTAGTCGTAAATGGTACAGATATGTTATGTTTGGCTACATGGCCTAAAAAATAATAATAAACGTAGGTACTATGTATAATTATAAAACAAAACAGACAAACATTTGTCATGAGCCCAAATCCGTTTGATGGCAGTGTAATGAGTGACAATGATACGGTAACAATCTAAAGATTACACCTACGTATGTTTTACGAAATTTAATATTCACTATAAATACGATGATTTCCGATAGTCTGGTTGTTTTTTACGCGTGGCACCTCACTAAGTGGGCGGTACCCATCAATGAACTATGATATTAACTGTTGTAAATTTTACCGAAAACAAATACAAAACTTCATAGGCGTGAGCTGTCAAAATTATAATCCTAAATTAGACAAAGTATAATTGTAATTGATGTAC
Source organism: Euplagia quadripunctaria (assembly GCA_963859945.1). Lineage (NCBI taxonomy): Eukaryota > Metazoa > Arthropoda > Insecta > Lepidoptera > Erebidae > Euplagia > Euplagia quadripunctaria. The sequence goes on along the minus strand of OY982570.1, from coordinate 23,855,540 downwards.
CATAAAGTTTATTTCTATTGTATGTCACGAAATTTGTTACCCAACTTGTGTTCTAAATATAGTTGAATTTCAGATGCTCTTTCTATTTTACTTCCAAGTAAATATTGTTATACGGAACACTGTGGGTTTAGTCGATTGGAGTCCGATACACCACCTTACCCTTTGATTTTAAATATTGCCATAGAAATAAAACAAAACATTAAACTATACGAGTGTATTGCACATGGCTACACATTAATTAATTAAACTAATCATTTGGGTGTCACAAAGATCAGAAAAACAAACAATTATTACATTCATTTCTACAAAATAATGTAACCAATTTAGTTTTGCCCTAATGAGGAGGCATAGATGTATCCTATAACCTAAGATCTAGACTTGGACAATTAAATTTAAAAAAATCAGCTCATTTCAACATATTCGACCAACTGACATCTATATTTGATGAATATTATGATTAATTTTCTATTATTGTGGACCACCCCAACTTTGCTCTGTCCCGAGGAAGTTTCCTCCTTCGACGATGGCTTGAAATCGGTGGTGGAGTCATTCCTCAATATCTCCCAAGATGGGACCCAGTGGAGTCAGGTGGCTCTGCCAATCCGATGTGGTGGTCTCGGGGTGCGTTGTGCAGGTAATGTGGGCCTATATAGTACTGCAAACCTTGTTACCCAATTCTAATGGTGACGGGGGGAGGATGCCTTTTGTGTGTCAGCTTGGTCGGCCCTCAACGCGGGTGCATCGATTCGATTCTACCTTCAGCGGGCGTGGAATGAGGTGGGGGTGAAGCGACTTTCAGGATCAATTATTAGAGGGTGCTATGGGGGCCGATAAGGCTAGACTGCGGGGTTTATCGCAACCTGAATCGAATCTGGAGCGTGGTTACAGGCGTTACCTTCGCCTCACCTGGGCACCTTGGTCAACGACGACTTTCTACGTGGGTGGTGGCTTTCTGTAAGGTGTGTGAACCCTATATGTGGACCTGCGGTTCCATAGTGGAAGCGAATGGCCATCACGCTTCGAGTTGTCGGCGGTGCACTGAGAGGTTTCTGCGACACCGTCGTCCGCAGGGCACTTCTATCGGCGAACGTCCCCTGCGTGCTTGAGCCTCTGGGTCTGAGCAGGCCCGGACGGTAAGAGGCCGAACGGTCTGACTTTGGTGCTCTGGAAGAACGGCAAGTGCCTAATTTGGGACGCAACTTGCGTCAGCACTGTCGCCGCCAGCCACCTCAGTCGCACCGACCTCACTCACTCCCCGTCTGCCGCCCCGGAAGACGCCAGCTTAAAGAAGAGGCTCAAGTACGCCCATTTGGAGCCGCTGTACAACTTCATGCCGGTGGCGGTGGAGACCCTGGCGAGCTGGGGCAAGGAAGCCAAGCCTTGTAAAGGAGATTGGACAAAGGCTCATAGACACGACTGGTGACTCTCGGTCCGGATGGTTCCTGATGCAGAGGCTGGCCATCGCAACCCAGCGTGGCGACTTGGCGAGTGTGATGGGCACTTTAGTGCCGGGAACGGTCAGGGGCGGGTTT